>OY755046.1:62090878-62690878 GCA_963576565.1 Aspidapion aeneum | reverse complement strand
TGTTCGCAACACAAGAATAAACGAGCATCTTTGAAGGGTACATTTTAATTTTGGCAGCCATCTTGGATTTTGAGATGGCAAACAAAAAAAATATTCCAAGTCCAAACTCTAATTAATTCTCTGCCAAGTGCAGTTTGTCCCATTGAAATCGATTGCATATTTCAAAAGTTATAATGAAAAAAAAATTGTCCGGTGTTTTTTGTCCCACCCGGTATAACATAAGGCATGTCTTTTTGTCTCTCGTACTTTTTTCATATCCACCTTCTTTATCGATCAAAAAAATGAAAATTACATTTTTTTTTCACTGAGCAGCTGATACAAACAAAAAATAAAGTTTCTAAAAGAAACGGTTATTTTTGTTTTTGAGGATGCAACGGCGCATGCGCAGCGAGGCAGTGCAAAAAAGTTCAAGGGCAGCAAAAGATTTGACACCGTGTAGAAATATATGTTTATACAAGGCCAACACAAAAATAGAGGCCACGACCCTGAAAAAATCAGCTGTTCTCCCGGGGCTGAATTTTACATTGGGTCTTATGGGAGGTCAGAGGTTTTTTTATGGTATTTTCAAAATGGCACTACAGATTTCCGCAAAATTCCAGTGAAATATTCTCAGACACCATCCCGATATTCCACCAAAGGTTTGTAAGGAAGCAACATGATTAAAAGGTTAAAATCTTCAAGATTTATTCCTTATTTTGAATTCAAATTACCCGCCATGTACCACATGCCAACTGTTATATTTGACATGTATTTGACTTTGTCATCTGTGATTGTCACATTTGCTTCTGCTTTAAATTTAATTTTTGTGTGAGCTAATGAAGCGGCTATGAAAAATTAAGGATTACTATACATTAAAAAAAAATTGTTCTGCCAGAATAAAGTAAAAACAATCTCAAAAATGACTTTATTTTAAAAAAAATCAAATATTCATGAACCGTCATTCCAACTTCAATTTTTTAAAGACAATCAGCTGTGTCGTAACGTGACCATCAAAAAAAAATCAGCCCCGGATGTGACGTCAAGAAAGTGGAGGATCGTGGCCCGTCCGTTTTGATAGCCCTGGTTTATATAAAATTTTAGTCATAAAATAAATAAAAGAAACACCCCTTTTCGTTTGTACATCATATGTAGAAACATCCTGTATAATTATGTTCAAACTTATGATGTTTATTAAAATTTAGCATAAGACCATAAACTAAGGATTCTTGTGGAATAAATCAATAAAAGTTTTAAAGTTTATAGAAAAAGAACTAGTACAAAACATTTATTAAATGTTTATAATGTTGATATTTGATTAAAGATATACAGGGTGTTCGGCACATGAACCGTCAAAATTTTTTGGGATATTGTTAGGGTCATTTGCTACCTTTTCAACCTTGGAACTTGGGTCCTAAGAGTCACGGCTAAAGAGATATGAATTTTTAATATTTTTTTCTCAAATTATCCAAAATCCCACTTTTAAACCCTTGTAAGCTTTTTATTAATGTCTGGAAAAGCACCATTTTTTTAAAAATAATTCTGTAATCTTATGCTTCTTCAACTAATTAATAGATTTGTTAAAATTGATGTAGCAAAGGGACATACGAGGTTTTTTATTGAAGAAAATTAGTGATTTTGTAAAAAAAAATCAATTTCAAAATTAAAAATCAAAAAAAGTATGGACAATTGAGAACTTCATTTTCTTTTAAAAACTTCTTTAGTTGATTACCTTTCTAACGGTATGCTACACATTGATAAAAAAAACATTTCTGCTTTAAAATACGGATATTTCGTCAGAAGGGCGATCGTTTCCCTACTTAAACAAAAGTTAAACTTTTAACAATAATGTATTGCGTTATTTATAAATTTTGTTAGAAACGATCATAAACATCAAATTGTTTTTCTTATCAAGTCCGAACGATTATTGTCCGTCTCACAGAATATCCGTATTTTAAAGCAGAATTGTTTTTTTTTATTAATGTAAAGCATACCGTTAGAAAGGTAATCAACTAGAGAAGTTTTTAAAAGAAAATGAAGTTCTCAAGTGTCGATACTTTTTTTAATTTTTAATTTTGAAATTGATTTTCTTTCACAAAATCACTAATGTTCTTCAATAAAAAACCTCGTATGTCCCTTTGGTACATAAATTTTAACAAATCTATTCATTAGTGGAAGTAGCAGAAGATTACAGAATTATAAAAAATCCTCTGCCAATATATGGGCCCCTAAGCTCACACTAGCTACTATAGTTATAGTGTATGTGTGGGCTAATATAACTAAAAACTGAAATATATTTTATTCAACTCCAGACTAAATTACGTTTTGTTTGATACCACACAAGCCATGTTTTGACTTTGACTCAATTTTTTGAAATCTACCCCCACCCTTAAAAAAAACAAAAACTAAAATGTATTTTTTTAAACTCCGGACTCAATTACTTTTCTTTTGATATCACACACGCCATATTTTCACATAAACTCTAATTTTTGTAAACTACCCCCACCCTTTTATTTGGTGGATTTTGTTCATTTTTAAATGGGACCATCTCGACCCAAGACCCAGCGTAGGTACCAAATTTCATTAAAATCGGCCAAGCGGTTTTTGAGTTATGCGCGTTGGTCGTTACAGACAGACATACAGACAGACAGACATACAGACAGACAGACAGATGGCGCAACAAAAAAGTTTCAAAATCATGTGAAACGCAAAGATATATAAAAAATTTTGAAATAGGAGCAACTTTTTTTTTCTCGAAAAAATTAGGATCACCATACTGCCATCCTGCCATTTAGAATGCCGTTAACTACCTATAAAATTTTCCTAGTTTTGTTCAAAAAACCCTGAAAATAATAAACAAACGATGCTCCTTGATAACTGTAAGTTA
Organism: Aspidapion aeneum; assembly: GCA_963576565.1. Classification (NCBI taxonomy): domain Eukaryota; kingdom Metazoa; phylum Arthropoda; class Insecta; order Coleoptera; family Brentidae; genus Aspidapion; species Aspidapion aeneum. Next base: position 62,688,015 of record OY755046.1, on the reverse strand, counting down.
TTTGTTTCTAGAAAACCACAAAAGCTAAAGAAGATTTGCTTATAAAAATTGATCTAGAATAATGTTGTGATTAAGACGGCACCAAAAAATCAAAATTGTCCAAATGTTGGTTAACGGCATTATAGCTTATGCACGGCAGCATAGCTCACACTACTATAGTATAGTATATGTGTGAGCTAAAAATGGTGCTTTTACAGACATTAATAAAAAGCTTACGAGGGTATAAAGGTGGGATTTTGGGTAATTTGAGAAAAAAAATTAAAAAATCCATATCTCTTTAGCCGTGACTCTAAGGATCCAAGTTCCAAGGTTGAAAAGGTAGCAAATGACCCCAACAATATCCCAAAAAATTTTGACGGTTCATGTGCCGAACACCCTGTATACTACAAAAAGCCGAAAATTATAATGTATATCTAATACAGGGCTCGATCTCGAACGTTTAGCCTTTATGAAAAGCGTATAAAAAAGGATGAACTTATGGAAAGCAAGAAGTCAGTGAGGGACCAAAGACGCGCATATTCAGGAGCGTTTGCCGCTGTGACTCAAAATTAATTAATAGTTTTTTATTACTAAACAGGAGCAAGCACAGTAAGATTTCCACTTTTAAAAGAAGAAGAAATAGTCATTATTATTTATTTCGATATTTTAGCTTTAATCAGGAAACATTAAATCGAGAAAAATTCAATTTTTTAATAATTTTTTCCTAGACAATAACCTTGCTCCTTTATTAAAAATTGAAAAAAAAATGCTGTACTCATAATTACGGATTTGCAGTATTGATTATTAGTCATACAGTTCAAATGATATCTAAGAGATGGCGCAACAGCAATTAAAATCAAGGGGTTTTAAGGATTTTATTAATCGCTGTCTTTGGCCTACTCAGCCGGTAAGAGTAACGTCATTAGATCGCGAAAAGAAAACCATTTTCTTGAATTGCTAACTTGACAACAGCGCTTAACTATTTATCTCTCTTAGTGCCATTTATTTAAATAGCGCTTACTTCAATTCACATATTTTTCAATGGCCAAACGATCGTTGGCGAACCCTGTATATGTATTATTTATTTATTTCACAAGACACCTGTTAATAAATGTAATGGTCCAATTTCTTTTCAGGAAACAAATAAATTCTAGCCAAGATGATTTTTAATCAAAACAAAAGGCCTTATATTTTTCCTCAATTCCCATGCACTCCCCCCTCCTTAATATTTTAAGCAGTATTTTATTAAAGTAAAAAATAAGAAGAAAAATCTGATCTTGGCTAGAATAGGTATGACATTTGTCCACTTTTATATTGTAGTTGTAATAGAAAATTATTAATATTTTGTAAAAACTTTTGTATTTTATTTTATTATGTTTAAATGTTATAAAATATTTTAGATTTCGTTTAAATAAAATATAATTTCTGGAAGGGTACATAATATTGTTTTAATAGGTACATAAAAAGTAATAATTTAGATTCTATATTCAACAAATTGGGTATTTCTGGAATCAGAACTAAGAATACCAAACTTGCTTTGAATATTTAACACCTGCAACAATAAACCTATGACATATTTAACAAACATAGGCATATAATATACAGGGTGTTGTCGAATAACATGCTAATATTTAAGGCAGTAATTCTTGGGAAAATTTTTGAGAATAAAACTTTTTATGAACCTTAGAGGAAGAATTCTTTATCTAAGCTATGGACAAATCGCATTCCCAAAACAACAAAGACTCAACTCAAAAAGTACGACTTTTCCGGAAACGCAAACAATTAATGATAGATTTTTTGTAGCTTTTGTTTGTTTTTATATACAGAGTGTCCCACAACTTGGCCATGGTGCAGCAGGTGATAGAGGAGGTTATTTTCGAGAAAAAAGTTTCTATAACATGGGGGTCAACACACGTCTGTTTTTAGGATATAGGATTTTTAAAGTTAGAGGAGTGGGGGAAAAGGGGTTTACAGAAACAATAAAATCTGTCACAGCCAGCTGAATCCTCAACTAATTGTGTTTCAAAAATGTGGTATTTCTTTTTTTGATAAAATTACAAGTTGAAAAGACACAAGCTGTCAAAATAACCTCCAAAAATGTATACAAAAAATATTTAAAAAAAAATAAAATTTTGCTTACTTCTTTTAAAAAATATCAATAATATTTTATTATTATGTCTCGCTAGAGACTTGTTTTTAATTAACAAAAAATAGAAAAAAAAACATTGCGTTTAATATGGCATTTATAAAAGTTTATACCAAAATAATAGTTTTTTTCTAAAAAAAATTGCTTGACTAATTTTTTTAAAAATAATTCTTATTTCAATTTATTGCTTTTATTCTAATTCAAGACTTTACCCAATTTCATAATTTTACTGCGTTTTTTTTAAAAGTTATTGTCAAAATTTTTTTAAAAATTACCAATTTTGATGCCCTGTATCTCGACAAAGAAAGAGTTTTAACCTATTTATACAGGAACTTTTTTATCAGACATGACCTTCTCTAACACCTTGTAGCCTATGGCCCCTAAGTTATGGGACACCCTGTATATACTACATACATTTACATAATTCAATGACCGCCCCTTAAAGTTTGGTGCATGATGTAAATTACACCCTGTATATTAGCATATTATTCAATAACACCCGCCAAAGTCCCCTCAAATTAACAAACTCGATCCTTCTTTGAAATATTATATATATAATAATATTTCCATTATTATCTTGTGAGCCTATATTTTTTGTGTTTTTAAAATAGTCAAAATTTTAGATCTGTCAGCCTTCGAAACTATTGCCATTCAAAGGGCTCTGCTACAGAATAGCGCCCTACAAAATAGCGCTGCCTCAAAATAGCGCTGCTTCAAAATAGCGCTGCCACAAAATAGCGCTGCTACAAAATGGCGCTTACAAAATAGCGTGCATCAAAGCAGCGCCTTACAAAATAGCGCTGCTACAGAATAGCGCCTTACAAAATAGCGCTGTTACAAAATGGCGCTGCGACAAATTAGCGCTGCTACAAAATAGCACCTTACAAAATAGCGCTGCTACAAAATAGCGTGCATCAAAAACGCGCTCAAAAAGCATCATTAAAAATAGAAACTGTTTGACTAAGGGGTCTCTTTCTAACATATTTTTTCAAAAAAAAAACTTCCCTGACTTCGTTCGCGCGATCTAGCGGGTGTGAAACAAAACTGAACCGAACCGAACTGAACCAAATCAAAGTATCGGTTTAGTTCGGTTTGATTTCACAACCTCTAGGATGCCGGTTCGGTTCGGTTTGGTTTCACACCCTCTAGATCCCGGGGAAAAGTCAGGGAAGTTTTTTTTTTGAAAATATATGTTAGAATGAGGTTACCGGGAGTGGTAAGTTATAAGACGCTATTTTGAAGCAGCGCCATTTTGATGCGCGCTATTTTGTAGCAGCGCTATTTTGAAAGGCGCTATTTTAATGCTTGCTATTTTGTAGCAGCGCTATTTTGAGGCAGCGCCATTTTGATGCACGCGATTTTGTAGCAGCGCTATTTTGTAAGGCGCTATTTTGTAGCAGCGCTGTTTTGATGCGCGCTATTTTGTAGCAGCGCTATTTTGTGGCAGCGCCATTTTGAAGCAGCGCTATTTTGTAAGGCGCTATTGTGTAGCAGAGCCCATTCAAAGTAGGATCAGGCTTGATAATTTAAGGGGGCTGTGGACCGGCCAAATGCAAAGTAAAAAAATGACGCACCTTAATAAAAAAGCACTGGGTGTAGAGAGAGAATCTGTCACTATTGTCATAAGGTATTGCTTAATGCAAGGCCAACACAAAAATAGAGGCCACGACCCTGAAAAAATCAGCTGTTCTCCCGGGGCTGAATTTTACATTGGGTCTTATGGGAGGTCAGACGTTTTTTTATAATATTTTCAAAATGGCACTACAGATTTTCGCAAAATTTCAGTGAAATATTCTCAGACACCATCCCGATATTCCACCAAAGGTTTGTAAGGAAGCAACATGATTAAAAGGTTAAAATCTTCAAGATTTAGCATTTCTTATTTTGAATTCAAATTACCCGCCATGTACCACATGCCAACTGTTATATTTGACATGTATTTGACTTTGTCATCTGTGATTGTCACATTTGCTTCTGCTTTAAACTGAATTATTGTTTGAGCTAATGAAGCGGCTATGAAAAATTAAGGATTACTATACATTTAAAAAAAATTGTTCTGCAAGAATAAAGTAAAAACAATCTCAAAAACGGCGTTATTTAAAAAAAAATTAAATATTCATGAACCGTCATTCTAACTTCAATATTTCAAAGACAATCAGCTGTGTCGTAACGTGACCATCAAAAAAAAAATCAGCCCCGGATGTGACGTCAACAAAGTGGAGGATCGTGGCCCGTCCATTTTGATAGCCCTGCTTAATGTAGTTTAGGGGCCTATGGTATCCCGTGGGATAGTTGTAAAAGATTTTTTAAACTACAGTACAACTTCAGTAATTCGGACACATATCGTTCTGGTCAATGCCGGATTATCGAGGTATTCGGACTACTGGGACTATTTATTTTATAATAAAAATCGCAAAATTTCATACTAAAATACCTTTATTTCGTAAAAGTGCTTATATAGAAAAAGGTCAAACTTAAAAAATCAATCCAAAGTTATAAAAATATAAAACCACAAAAAAATGTATGTTCCTATGTAGGTACATACATACCTATGTATAACTTAAACTGCATAAGTTTAAAAAGGTTCGTTTCTTGAACTTGTCAAGCAAAGCAGAGCTCGCCAAAAAATCATTTTTTTGTGTTATGCGTTCATAAAAATGCTTGGCTTTTGTTTTTAAAAGATATGAAGAAACAGGTATGTGGGCAAGCCGTTGTTGTAAAAACCAATTGTATAAAGCAGCGTCAACTTTAGGATTATCTGCTGCTGCCACTTTTCGAATTCTGTGTATAAAAAAAATGCGATAAACTTGGAGAACACCGGCAAAAATCGACGAACGTAAAAACACAAAAATACATCCCAGACGCATAGCTGTCCCTTGATATGATTTTGACACAAAGTTTCTTATTTTGTCTTTATTCTTCTTTATATCAAAAATCGTGGATCTAGGCACTCCATAAAATTTGCTGCCGTTTGACGGATACTTCCGGATTTATCTAGACTGTCCAATATTTCACATTTTTTGGTGAGTGTTAATGTTTTGTGGGGCCATTTGTATGGAGCCATCGCTGACGTGTCTCGTACATACTTACGACTGAATAGAATAAACTGAATGCAGTAATGCCTACAATTATTACGTCGCGTGAAACTTGTTAAGAGAGGAAAATTATTGTTATGTTTCTTTCATATGAACCGTATTGTTGTTTCTTAGGCTAGTGGCTAGTTTTACACGCAATATAGGCTAGGTTCTTTCACGATTGGCTAAACGTTTTAACGTCCGGTGTAGAGAGGTAAAATTTTGAAAATGTCCGGTTTATAGAGCAATCCGGATTACTGGAGTGTCCGTTTTAGCGAGTGTCCGAACTAGTTAAGTTGTACTGTACTCTATAGTTGAGTATGTATATAAGTGGCACCGCATCATAGCTATGGTAAACCAAATTTTGTGGCAAAATCTAAGTAAAGAAGCCTCAAAAAGTTGTTGTTTCACTTTGTACCTGCAGTGTGCCGCTTTATATATATGTCTATAATAAAACACCGAGACCTTTTAAAGGAGAGACAAAATAGGTACTTACCTAATAAATAAAGATCCGAAACATAAAAGAGAATCCAAAATTATGTTAAAATGTGCGCAAATATTGATTTAGTTGCAAAAACGGTAATTTGTTTTGTAAAAAGTCGGTCCCAATTTCTTTGACATTAAAACAGTCAAAACAACAACCAATAGACAACGTCAAATCCCAGCTAAATCAATATGTTCGTAACAACCAGACAAGAGTATATATGTTCCTTTCTAATAAAATCGTTTAGAAGAAGACATAAATAAAAAGCAAGTAAAATAGTAAGCTAATGACTAATTAGTGCAGTGCCTCGTTTTGGGAATCAATACCAATAAAAAAATTACAGGAAGTGCGGGCCACTGTATGTACCCCTCTACTCCCTTCCCGCCCATCACGGTTTTGATGACGCGGTGCCACTTTAATACCAATTTGATTAGGGGGGGGGGGGGGCGATGTGATGTAATGAATCCATAACAGTGGCTTTCTTCATGTTTTTTCACAAACTTTGGCTATTACTTTTTCTAAATTCGTTTTTTACAGAAAAACTGTTAATATGTTTTCGGTTTGGAATATTAAAATTTAGCTCAATATCTTAAAAACTAACAAAGACGTAAAGTTTTAAAAAAATACTAAAAAATAGTAATTTTTTTTACCCAAAAAAAATTAAGGAAGGAATTTTTCGACTACCTTAAATCGATTGGTTATGGATCACTCAATTTTGAGTCAGCGGCGTAGCGTGCCTGACGGGGCGGGGGGGGGGATAGCTAAAACGGGCGGCCCCATCAAAAATTCTTGCGACAAAAAAATACTCTGCCAATATATGGGCCCCTAAGCTCACACTAGGTACTATAGTTATAGTGTACGTGTGAGCTAATATAACTAAAACTGAAATATATTTTATTCAACTCCGCACTAAATTACCTTTTGTTTGATACCACACAAGCCATGTTTTGACTTAAACTCAAATTTTTGAAATCTACCCCCACCCTTAAAAAAACAAAAACTAAAATGTATTTTGTTAAACTCCGGACTCAATTACCTTTCGTTTGATATCACACACGCCATATTTTCACTTAAACTCTAATTTTTAAAATATACCCCCACCCTTTTTTTTTAAATAAATTAAAATGTATTTTGTTCAACAGCAGACTCAATTACCTTTCGTTTGATATCACACATGCCATATTTTCACATAAACTCTAATTTTTGAAATCTACCCCCACCCTTTTATTTGGTTTGTGTTCGGTGGATTTTGTTCATTTTTAAATGGGACCATCTCGAGCCAAGACCCAGCCTAGGTACCAAATTTCATTAAAATCGGCCAAGCGGTTTTTGAGTTATGCGCGTTTGTCGTTACAGACAGACAGACAGAGAGACAGACATACAGACAGACAGACGGCGTAACAAAAAAGTTTCAAAATCATCTGAAACGCAAAGATATATAAAAATTCTTGAAATCGGAGCAACTTTTTTTTTCTCGAAAAAATTAGGATCACCATAGCTCACACTACTATAGTATAGTATATGTGTGAACTAAAAAATACTCTGCCAATATATGGGCCCCTAAGCTCACACTAGGTACTATAGTTATAGTGTACGTGTGAGCTAATATAACTAAAAACTCTAATATATTTTATTCAACTCCAGACTAAATTACCTTTTGTTTGATACCACACAAGCCATGTTTTGACTTAGAACTCAAATTTTTGAAATCTACCCCCACCCTTAAAAAAAACAAAAACTAAAATGTATTTTCTTAAACTCCGGACTCAATTACCTTTCGTTTGATATCACACACGCCATATTACTTAAACTCTAATTTTTGAAATATACCCCCACCCTTTTTTTAAAATAAATTAAAATGTATTTTGTTACACTCCAGACTTAATTACCTTTCGTTTGATATCACACACGCCATATTTTCACATAAACTCTAATTTTTGAAATCTACCCCCACCCTTTTATTGGGTTTGTGTTCGGTGGATTTTGTTCATTTTTAAATGGGACCATCTCGACCCAAGACCCAGCCTAGGTACCAAATTTCATTAAAATCGGCCAAGCGGTTTTTGAGTTATGTGCGTTGGTCGTTACAGACAGACATACAGACAGACAGACAGACAGACAGACAGACAGACAGACAGACAGACAGACAGACAGACAGACAGACAGACAGACAGACAGACAGACAGACAGACAGACAGACAGACAGACAGACAGACAGACAGACAGACATACAGACAGACAGAGACAGACAGACAGACAGACAGACAGACGGCGCAACAAAAAAGTTTCAAAATTATCTGAAACGCAAAGATATATAAAAATTTTTGAAATCGGAGCAACTTTTTTTTCTCGAAAAAATTAGGATCACCATAGCTCACACTACTATAGTATAGTATATGTGTGAGCTAAAAGGTCATCATCTCTTTAGTTTCCTTTACCGTCCTCTCAATTTATCCGTTGCCCGCCCTGCTACTTAATAACGCTTAGGACGAACCCCCCGCGCCCCCCCACGTTACAACACTGTTTTGAGTCTGATTTGAGTGATCTATTACCAATCGAAGTAGGGTAGTTTTAAAAAATCTTCAATAACTATTCCACGGGACACGGCTTTTTACCATAAGCCACCCAACTAATGATCAAACCTTCAGTTTTCAGAAAACCATACACATTTTGTCACTGGTAAATTCACTTAAATCACTAAAAACAGCCCACAAAAGACACTTAGGGTCCATCTCACCGACTTTTTTTCAGTTCCGTAGCTTAAGCGTATCTTGATATAATCATAATATGACGTAATGAGGTACACTTTAAGCTACGTAACGAAAAAAAAAAGTCGGTGCGATGGGCTATTAACAGCCTAAAATTGCTTAAGCTTATGGCCTGTTAGTAGGATAGGGTTACCAGACGTCCGGATCAATCCGGACATGTCCGGATTTTTACTACGTCCGGGTGGGTCCGGGCGGATCTTCCATAAACGTCCGGATTTTAAAGTAGCCGCCTTTATAAACATCAAATAATGCAAAATAAACTAGTTTCAAAAAATGTAATTAAACAATAATCGGCGATAAATTTAGCAGTGTGAATTCACCTTTAAGAGGGGTCTTCACATAACGTTTTACCTTACATCTTGCCTGTTCAGTCAAAACGCATCAAGTAAAACTTTGTGTGTAGACGGAAAAACGGACGTTTTACTTGAACTGATTTAAGACGGAAGACCGCCTAGAGAACTGACCGGATCACGCATTGTTTTCCAATAAAACCATCGTTTTGTATCAAAAACTGATCTAAAAACGTACGTTAAAACTATCAAGTGTCTACGCTAGTCTTTCAACCGTCATACTTGACCCTTTTGACTGACAGGCAAGACGTAAGATAAAACGTTATGTTAAGACCCCGCTTAAAGTAGTATTATTAATTTCGCCTTGTTGAATTACACTTCTGCCGTGGGGTCTTAGCACACACAATTTTTTTGATGAAGTTTGTAATCTAAAAAATGGGCAAAATATTTTAATGCAAGTATTTCTACCCAGTGGACCAAAGAAAGAAATAGGCTGCTTTTATCTTCTGTAAAAGGAATACTCATGACTTCATACAATTTAAGAAATATGAGCTGCTCAGAATTTTACGATTTTGTACTTCTGCCTAAAAATTCAACGCTGTTGAATAAAATACAAAGCAGTGAAAAGTACCTATAAAATAGTAGGTATATTATGTTATTTATTAGTTATTGTTTCAATAAAAAAAAAAGTTGATTTTGTGTTTGGCATCGAAAAAATTTTGACGTCCGGATTTTGTCCGGATTTTGTTAATGGCTGGTCCTGGTTAGAGACGTTTTCATCTGGTAACCCTACCTGTTAGAGACAGGGTGTCCGAAATTCAGTGGCGTATAAAAGGGGGGGCCGAAGCCAGAAATTTTTTAGATATTTTTCACATATTTTATGAATACAAACATAAAATTTCAAAAAATACTCATAGGGTCTCGCCCCCCCCCCCCCCAAAGCTTTTTTCTAAACACGCCACTGCCGAAATTACATGTTTTTGGGGGGTTGCAGGTGTTTCTAGAGCACTTGCGCACAGTCTGCCTGAATGAGATATAGGTTACATAAAAATGGTTCCAAAAACTAATTTCACATTTTGTATATGGACTCTTTCTGAACTTCAGAGTCATAATTTTATCAATTTTTTGCCATTTTGCTAGTTAGTCTAGGCGCTGTCTCCTGTCACGTGTGTCCTAATTTGTGCGCTCAGTTTGAGTCCGGGGCTTTGTTAAGCACTCATAGGAGTATAAAAAAGTTTGGTCACGTGGTTAAACTCATGGTCGTTTGAAAATGGCCGCCAAATTGATAGATTTTTTTTGTTTAAGCGTATCTCCCTACCCAGTGGTTTGATTTTAATTTTTAAAGCTTGTTATACTCCTTTTTTAAAGACTAATAAATTTTGTCATTTCACATTTTTTGATAAATTAAGTAGTTCTTGAGATATACCAAGTTATTAGTATGTCCGCTCGCAAAAGAATTAAAATACTTCTCATGCTCATTTTATTGTAGCTACAGAGCAATTCCACGCCAAGTCATCCAATTTACAAAAAAAGTGTTGCCGTGACATTTTATTTTTTTCTTTAATCATTCTTACTAAATGAAACAGCTTATGCTTAACCACTTTTGCACAATTTTAGATTATTAAATTTAATTAGTATGTTGTACACACATTTGAAAAACAGTCAAAATGGGACTTTAAAGAAAAAAATTATGCTCATAGTAAACAGCACCTAAAAAAAAATAATAATCCTATAATTTTGAAAACATGCATAAAAGTAGTTTTCAAAAAAATGTGATGTTTAGCAAAATCTTTTATACTGGCTTAATTAGAGTAATTTAGAGAATATCCAAAAAACGCAGAAATTTTCGAAGTTTTCATATTTTTTTGGGGTATAAATGTAATGTTTTCTTAAATTTTTGATACAGTGTTGGAAAGCTATACTCAAGGACTATATCTTCCTTGTCTAAAACATATTTAAAAAGTAGACGTTACCTTGGAGTTCCACGAAGAAGTTAACAATGTCTGGGAAATCCCTCAACTTTAGCATCAAAAATGATCCTGTCTATCGGGGTGCTGGTGGTAATCAAGTAGAGTACATTTTTGACTGTATCATATACTTTTAAAAACAAGAATAAAAAATCTGGGTCTGTAATCCTTAAGGTCACTACACATTTTTTTGTTATTTTAATATTTTTAGTGATGTTAAATTGCATCACAAATTACAGGCGTGGATCTACGGGGGGGGGGGGATGTCCCCCCCATATCCGAAACTTTACTGAGTTTTGTCACATAGAACACACCTTCTGGTCACTATGCAAAATAGTTTTGTGAAATATTTATTATGATATTTTCCCCCAAAATAAAGTTTCTAGATCCACCCCTGCAAATTAAAGTTTATCAGAAGGTAAAGTTTATGTATATGAGCACTGTTCAATAAATTATGATCTACACTCTCTTCATAAGGTCACTACACAAATTTTTTAAAAGTTTATTTCTTTTTTAGTAGTTACCTACTGTCATATTTAAAAAATCGGAAAAGAAGTTGAGTTCTATAATTTCAGAAACCGAACAAATTTTTTTTCTGAGCTTGAAGTAAATTTAGCATCTATAGTTAAATCATCCAGAGGAGTGAAAGAATGGTGTCCAGTTGTTGTTTGTTTGAGATTTTAATGTAAAACAATTCGTTTCACAGTACCTCCAAACGCATCACATGGGCTTTTACCATGCGTTAGTTTTGTACTTAGTTTTTTTTAATGCCCAGTGGCGTATGCAGAAATTTTCCAAGGGGGTTGGAAGAGGGGCCTTGAGTAAAAGCAAAGTCCTGCAAAACCATTTTATTCTTCTTTCAGAAAAATTAAATCTTTAGAAGTTATTCAATGGCTTTGGAAGGATTCAGTCCCAACCCCCCTTCCTCCTACGTACGCCACTGTTAAACTTGAACCATTTCATTCACCAAAGAGACAAACTAATTAATGTCAGTGTCTCACCCAAAATTTATTCTTAAAACTAAAAAAAAATATCCAACAGTGTACGAAGATGGTACTTGAACCCACAAACTAGGATGTCACGCGAAACAGTATGTGGGTATAAATAAGACCCCCTAACGATGATTTTTATATATAATTTTTTTCTTTTTGCGACCGAATTAAATAATGTGATTTTTTACATGCTTTAACCAAATAGCCTAAAAGTTGATGTTAAAATGATAGACCCAACTTTTTTATTTCACTATTATATAAATGATACATTGTCAAGTAAAACAAGCTACAAGCGAAGTTTCAATAGACAGATAGACATGCTAATTTTTTTAGTCAAAAGTTGCCAATTATAAGGTTTTTTGCGGTTTTTCCAATTTTTAAAAATTTAGTTTGCTGAAACCAATAGACCTAGAAATTTTTCTTTTACCTTGTATGATAGTCAAGCCACTGAGCTTTAATGTGCGCATAGACTTTTTTTTGATGGACCATATTCCGCACCGGTGTAAATAATTAAAAATTGAGAAAATCATAAAATTACTATTTTTTTAAAACTATTTTTGCGATCTCAAAAAAGTTAGGTTATTTTTTTTCTGTATAGGATCATCCAACCAATATTAAAGATTTCTTCCGTCAAATTTGTTTTTACATTAGATTTAATACAATCAAAATAAAAAAAATTATGGTCGCAACTGTTTTTCATCTTTATTTTACCTTTAAAGTTGTCTGTAAAATACAGGAGGCGACATTAAAAATTAAAATTTATTAATTTGGTATTCCTAAGGACAGTAATACATGTTATCAAAATTTGGATTTTTTTCGTGACATGGTAGCTACCCCATTGGATGATTTGGCGTGGAATTACTCACAATATTATTGACATTTCTTTTTTTTTGTTACAAAGAAGGCTTTAAACTTTTCACAGAAGAGAATATTGTCTTTATGTTCGATGGATGGTACCCCTAAAGACTGCCTTAAAGAGAGTGGTTTCTAAGACTGTTCACAAGATTATAGAAAAAGTGAATTTGCAGCGAAACCATGCATCCCAGCGAAAAACGTTAAAAATAATTTTTTATAGTACTTTTAATTCCGCTTCTTCTGATCATTATCTCATATCATATTTTTTACGATTTTGGAGCAAAAACATGTAATTTTTACAAAATTCTTTATTTTAGCTGGCTTGTAGCTAACTATCAAAGCTAGAATGCATCGTTTCGCTGCAAATGAATTTTTTCTATAACCTTGTGAACAGTTTTAGAAACCACCATCTTTAAGGCAGTCTTTAGGAGTACCATCCATCGATCTTTAAAAACGTAAAGTGTCTGTGAAAAGTTTAAAGCCTTCTATGTAACAGAAAAAACAAATGTCAATAATATTGAATCTACAATAAAATGAGCATGGGTATTATTTTAATTATTTTGCGAGCGGAAATACAAATAACTTGGTCTATCTCAAGAACTACTTGATTTATCAAAAAATGTGTAATGACAAAATTTATTTGTCTATTAAAAAGGAGTATAACAAGTTAAAAAAAATTAAAATCGGGCAACTGGGTAGAGATATACGCTTAAACAAAAAAATCTATCAGTTTGGCGGCCATTTTCAAAGATTGCGGCCAAACGACCATGAATTTGACCACGTGACCAAACTTTTTTTATGCTCCTATGGGTGCTTAACAATGCCCCGCAGTCAAACTGAGCGCAAATATTAGGTCACACGTGACAGGAGCCAGCGCCTAGGCTAACTAGAAAAATGGCAAAAAATAGATAAAATTTCGAGAAAAGGATCAGCTAGGATTTATATGAATATGGCTCTGAAGTCAGGAAAGAGTCCATATTCAAAATGTGCAATTAGTTTTTGAATAGAAATACCTGAAACGCCCCTAAAAACATCGAATTTGAGACATTCTGTAATTAGAAATGTTTGATTTGGCATAAAGAAAACTTAACTGGTTTATCCTATACTTAAAAAAAATGCTTTGAGTATCACCATTTAAGAAATTCTTGCATTGGAGAGAACCTCTGCTACTCTGTTGCTTAAGTCCAACCGTCGAGCAGATCTTAAGGCGTTTTGTAAGTTGTTTCGCCACTGGGGTGGTGGGCAGTTTTCTAGGTGGTACTGCAGGACCTATAGAATTAAATAATAATAGGGACCTATTGCAATAGTGCCAGGCACTAATTGTGCCGCGCACTATATTGACAGCTCAACATTATAAGAACAACTGTCTTCTTTCAAAATTAGGCCTTTGTGTATCATAAGACCCGGAATTAATATTGCCGCCACTATTAATGGAAAAAAAACGACTGGATTTATAAATTCGACTCAATTTTAAAAGATCAACTGTCAGTTTTCAATGGGAAAATGTCAGAATAGTGCCCGGCACAATTATTGCCTGGCAGTATTGCAATAAGTCCCTAATAAGCTTAAGAGCTCAGAGCTATAACCTGAAATAAACAAAGCGGAAATAAAACGAGTCGTTAAATACCGAGATGAATTCCAAGACGTGCGCAAGCGTTGATCTGTCACTTCTGCCAACCAATCAACTGAGAGATTTTTCAGTATGGTTTTATACAGCAAAACTTTAATAATTCCCAGTTCTGTTTGATGAAAATTCGTCGTTTTTTTGCTGTGAAAATGTCGGTGACGTACAAGTTGTGTGACAAATTATTTAGTGACCAATTTAATTTGAATAAACACTGTCATCGGGGTTCTACTGTATGTTTATGCCACGATAAACATTTTTTAAGATTTAGCGCATTTAAATTTGTCAATACTCCCATGGCAAAACAAAATAAACGTGAAATGCATATAGAAGAAATACTGCATGTACCTCAAAAAATATTAATCGCAGCACATAGATATTGTAGATTTTTGAAATCAAAAAGAAAAGACGAATCTTAAAATGCAAAAATATACAGGGTGTTCTCAAAAAATCGATTTCATTGTCACACCCTGTACAGGGTGTCCCAAATTCGTTGTTTTTTTATGGTGTCGGGTATTTCTAGGGGAGATAGAAAAAAACTGAGCCCCCTTTGCGACGCTCAAATTTTAAGAGAAGCCTAAAGGTGAAAACCACATTTAGATATAGCAAGCCGTTTTTAAGCTACGGAGTGTTTTTGTCTGCATTTTGTTTTTGTGTAAATAGCTTTCTTATAGATCTTTTCTTGAAGAATTGATGTAAATGGTTTTTATTTATCTCTTTTGATTTTAAGATATTGCATAAAGTTGCTATTTTTTTTACAGAATAACTCTTTTTATTCGATTTTTAAAATCAGCTTAAAATTTCCTTTAAAATGATGTATCACACTCAATATTTTAATTTTTAATTTTTTTTTATTGTTTTCTTTATTTTTATTTTTTAATCACCTCTTTATTATTTTTTTGTTTTTATAATTTTATAATATTAAAATATTTTAAACCCATTAAGCAAACTAAAATATGTGGTAAAAATAAAAAAAATACAAAAATATAAAGATATAAAGAGATCCTCCCATAAAGAAAAATTCATTTTATGTGATATCTCAAAAACTAAACGTGACAAATAAAATTTAATTTAACAGTTGAATTCCTCTTAAAAAAGTGTCTTAAGATTGTTTTCACAGAAATAAAAAATATTAATAAATAAACAAGTTATAGACCCCTTCCCAAAATGCAGACTTTTTAAAAACACCCCGTAGTTTAAAAACGGCTTGCTATATCAAAATGCGATTTTCACCTTTAAGCTTCTTTTGAAATTTGAGTGTCGCAAAGGTTTTTTTAGCCCCTCTAGAAATACCTGAAACCCCCCAAAAACATCCAATTTGGGACACCCTGTACATGGTGACGGATAGAAAAAAAATATGTTGGCTTTTAAAGTTGTCATAATTAACCAAAAAAATCTACAATTTATTATAGCCCTTTATTTTCAATGATAAAGTGGCTGAGTGCTCCGGTTATAAAAAACCACCCGGTACCTACATAAAATTATACCTAAAAATTAGAATTGACCATTATTTTATACCTTGAATTTTTTATTATACGTTAAAAGCTCTTCGATCTCGCGCCAATCCCGGTATTCGCGCCAATAATTTAAATTAGACATTTTGACGTTAATTTTGGCGCATGCTCCTTTGATGGAATTCATCTCGGTACTTAACGACTCGTGAAATAAAGAGAACATTAAAGAAAATGAAAAATAACAAATCACCTGGAAAGGACAGAGTAACGGCAGAAATGCTCAAGTACGGTGGTAAAGCTGTAAATGATACCCTCCATATTCTCCTGAATAAAATACTAAAAGAAAAAATAATCCCAAATAACTGGAAAGAATCCATAACCATTATTCTACACAAGAAAGGCGATAGAGAAGACCTAAAAAACTATCGACCTATCAAACGAACAAGCAGGCTTTAGAAAAGGTTTCAGTACAGTTGACCACTTATTAACCATGAAAATTCTAATAGAACGATTTATAGACTTCGAAAAAGCTTTCGATAGCATTGAGCACTGGGCAGTAAAAGCATCTTTAATTAATAGCCGAATAGATCATAGATATACAGACTTAATAGCCAGTGTATATATCGAAGCAACAACATCAATCAAAATCCACGAAGGAACCAAGCAAATCCTCATAAGAAGAGGTGTCAGAGACAGGGTGACACAATATCTCCTAAATTATTTAACCAGGCCCTAGAAGATGTTTTTAAGAGCTTATGCCGTATTCCATTGGGGAAATGAGTGCAGCACTAGTGCACAACTGGCTCGGTGTTTGCATTCCATTGACATGCACTTTTTCAGTTTTCGTATTCCATTGAGGAACTTATAAATTCAGTTTTGCACTGAGTGCGGTTTTTTTGACACCGGCTCTGAGGGCTCGTGCCGCACCGAAAACTTTTTCCCGCCATTAATTTTAAACGTTTATTAGTGTCGTGGGACGTAAAATTGAGTGAAAATAAAGTTGTTAGCGATTTTTTATTATTTTCTTCGCTGCTAAGAGGTAGCAGCGATGAAGATGAAGAAGAACAGTTCTGTGCAATAAAAACAATGAGAACGGAAACCCCAAAAATAAAAAACTTCGTTGAAAATGTGGTTTACCGATTTAACAACAAACAGGTAAGTAGATTTGTATGGATTTGGTTGACTGGGGCCCTGGGGCTAATTTTCCGACAGTTGGGGTTTTCTGGCAGCTATGATTATAAGTAAAAATAAATTTATTTTTTAGTTCAAGAAACACTTTCGGCTCGAGATGAGCACTGCAGAATTCCTCATAAATAAATTCAAGTAGCCTCAATTTTGTCCAAAAAAGAACAAGGGGGACGAAACCCCATTAGCGCTGAGGCACACATGTCTTGCCATTTTTATGGTATGTTAAAACACCCTTACGTAGCTGTTAGGTTAGGTTATGTTCTTGTTGAATGGAAATTTGTTCAAAAATATTTTCTTCAAAAACTTTTTTGAACAATTTTCCTTATGAAAAAAAATTACTTTCAAAGAAAATGTTTTTGAACAAAAAAATTTTAAGAAAATGTTTTCAAACAATTTTTTGTTATCTATATTGAAGGAAATGTTTTTAAATAATTTTCCTTTTCAAGAAAATGTTATTGAAGTATTACTTTCGAACAAATGGATTTTGAACAACATGTTTTTGACCAAATTCCGCAAGGCAGGAAAGTTAGGTTTAGTTGAAAGAAACTTGTGAAATATTATATATGTATACAAGGTGTTTCGAATACTTATGTTCAAATTTTGGGAGCATAAAGTACACTTCTGGTTAGGTTTTTTAAAAAACAAGCGCGAAATATAGATAACTACTCTATCTGTTGGTATACGAGCACAAGCCTGCATTCAAGAAGGAGTTGGGCATTTTTAAAATATTCTTATTAACTTTTTTTAAATAAAATCATTATTTATTTATTTGACGAATTTTTATTGTTATCTTAGGATAATATTTATCGGCGTGTAACTTTGAAACAAATAAAAATGGATATCGTCGTTGGCCTGATAAACTACAGGTTGTGTGACATTTTTTTCAAAAATGAGATTTTTGCATAATCAATTTGCCCTATTCATAATGAATATACTATAAAAAATTATTTGCAAGAAAATGTTATATTAACGTTGCTTAAAGCAAGAATAAAAAAGAACTTCTACACCTCATAATGGCATACCACACTAAGGTCACTATATCACGAAGTTAGGAACTTCGTGATATAGTGACCTTATACCACACGCGTGCAATTTTTCATTTTCCACGTGTTCCATTGAAACTGCACTCGGTGCAAATTTTTGACAGCACCGTTTTAGTGTCAGTGCACCACCAGTGCTGCACTAATTTTCCCAATGGAATACGGCATTAGATTTGGAAGAAATAGTCAAAGTAAACGAACAATTCTTGAACCACCTAAGATATAATAACAGACAAGAAAGAAGAACTGATAAAAATGCTGGAAGACCGGGATACAGCAGCTAAAAATATAGACTTAAGTATGAACCCAACAAACATTTAAAGTTGTAACGACGAAACCCCAACTAGAAAGAATTTCTTAAAAGTAACCGCAACGTACTCCCGCTACGTCTCAGTATACCATACAGCGACGTTATAATTCCCTAAGTGGGGAACCAATTTCTGGTTATAACTACTTGGCCAAGTGTTTAAAGTCACTGTAGTAATAACTACACTACTACGTCGTAGCCAGGTATCTAGTACGTCGTAGAGGCTGTTTTTTTTTCCGTAATGGCATAAAAGTTGCGATGTAGTTGCAAATAATATAATCGTTTCTTTTTGGTAGAATTGTTACACAATATGGTGGACACAACAGTAAACAGACTCGCTTAGTTTTTTTGTTTGGTTATGGTTATAATATGTACTATGTTATCCAAAAGTGTGAGAATTTACGAACAGAGGCTCAAAATTCGAGTGCGACGCAAAGTTTTTTGTATAACATGCATTATATATATTGCAAAAAACCGGTGCGCCCGTAAAATTGAGCCGTTTTCTGGTAGCTGATGGAATTTTTGTGTTGTGATTTTGTAGGTTATGTTTTCATAATCGACAGTTAACTCCAACAAATGGTGCTTAAGAAGAGCATTTTTGGTAAGCTTCAACTAATTTGTTTCTAAAATAGTATAGCTCTTTAATATGAGCTCATAAAACGACAACAAAAATATTAAATTTTCTTTCTTAAATAAAAACATGGCGTCCCAAACTATATTCCCTGATAGTCGAAAGGGTTACTTGAAAGTGAGCCTAAGTTACGGCAACGTGTCACTTACGACTTTTATGTCGGCATTCCTTTTTAGTTCTAGATAACACACTCGAATTTCTACTCCTTCGTTACAGAAACGTATTATTAACTAGCTTTAGCCACTAGAAAACGTCTACAGAGTGATAGGAACCACGCGATAATTATAACTACTACCCTCAAGTTATTGGGGTGTCGCCACTTGTCATTTGCCGTTTCTGTCAACAACAACACCACTGCTTATAGGTTATGTACGAGCGTGAATTTGTGGTAGGTTTTAAAACAAAAACAAGATAAATTAAATTCCATTAGAACAATAAATGAAGTGCCAATAAAAAGAGTTTTTTAAAATGTAACACAGCACAAATTTAAGTTTATTCACTTCAAACCAAGCTTTAACAACAGCACAAATTTGAAGAAAACCAAAAAGAATTATTGACCCAAGCTCAACACATAAAATGAATCACAGTGAGACACGCCACGTCAGCACAAGAGGCATAGATAAACGAATTCGGTTTAGTCCGCACAAGAGGGTTACGATGGCGATAGGGTGGTGCCACAGCACAAACCACGAACGACCGTAAAGACAGTGAATAGAACAGCAACAAGTAGCGTAAAAGATTAAAGATGGAGATTAAGCATGGACCAGGGAATTCTTAAAATCCGAGTGCGGTACTCGATACTTCGGATCAATATTTTGCATTTTGATTGTTTTGCAAAATGGTTAAGCAATGAGCTCGAAAAAATGGACTGCTCAAGGTAGTTAAAAAAATATTTGCAAAACTATTCCTAATATTCCCATATTATAAAAGGAGCCACAAAAAGTAGGGTTAAAAATGTGTGCGGCAAAGATGCGACTTCAAAAAGTCTACGTTTTCAAAGTAGAAAAAGGAAGGAGAGATTACTTTAAAAGATCGACATTAAAAAAAAGTCAAAGTAGTTGCGGCTTTAAAGTTGATCCACAAAGTTATTTTGTCTACATTGTTACATCAGATGTTACTATGATGACACAAACTTTTGTGGTAAAAATTAAAGTTATAATGTAGTTGTCGGATACACTTGTTTGGGACTCCAATGAAGCTTAACTTTCTAGTGGTAATTAAGTAGGATATAAAAGTCAGGGCGACTACGAAATAACCACTAAAAAGAAAGTAAAACTTTAGCAACATCCTATTGTGGTAGAGAAGACTATCAGAATCGACTATCAAGAAACAATCCTAAGAAGTAGTTTAGAGGGTCGTTTTTACGAAACATCTACTATTTCCTGATAGTAAATAGTAGTTAGAACTAAAAAGTAACAAATTTTGGTTGGGATCACCACATTTCTACTATAAAAAGGTAGCAAAGCCTTTAGAACATGTAGCCGCTACTATAAATGTTAGTTGGGAACTACACTAAAACTAAAATCATAACAAACACAAATGAAGATATTACGGTCAGAATTAACCAAAAGAAAATAGAACAAGTACAGGGACAAATTATTAAACTGAAAAAAGAAAACCAAACAGCTCAAATCAAGAGACGAGTAAAATTGACCTGGGCAGCATTTGGTAAATTAAGCTACATATTAAAAACTAAAAAAATATCCTCAGTATCTCAAAACGAAAGTGTATAACCAATGTATCCTTCCTGTACTCGCCTATGGATTCCAGAATTCCAAAGATCAATGGAAAGACAAATGATACTGTAAAGCTAACAGATAGAAAAAGGAATGAATGAATAAGAAATAAAACAGAAGTAAGGGATGTCAGAGGAGAGGTAGCAGAATTGAAATGGAGATTTGCCGGTCATAGTGTCAGACAGAAGGACGATCGATGGAACAAATGTATTCTAAACTGGAGATCTTGGGAAAATAAAAGAAGTAGGGGAAGACCTCAAATGAGATGGGCGGACGATTTGAGGAAACACGCGGGAACTAGATGGATGAACACGGCGACAAACAGAGAAGAGTTGAAGATATTGGGGGAAGCCTATGTCCAAAGATGGATCGAAGAAGGCCAAATAGATAGATTAAATAAATATGGGGTCTCACTTAATGCCTAAGTAAAAAAAATAATTCCTCTGGTAATTCTCACCTCATTGACCCACTTGTCAAAATCCATTGGATAGGACCGTTCCAGTCTGTCAATGGTGCCTTCTGGCACTTCAAGCTCTCGTGCTAGGTCTCTCCATTTATGACCAATTGCACTGACTATGATTTGGTGCACTCGCCTAACAGGGTCATTAGGCACCGGAGGAATCACTGAAATTAATAAAATAATCAGTTATCTTTATAATTAAGTGGCCTGTGGTATCCCGTGGGATAGTTGTGGAAGATATTTTGAGACTACCCTAGATCAATTAGTACAGGACTCTCAAGAGATAAACAGCAAAATAATATGAAAAATATGAAATTTTTTAATAAAATTATGAAAAATATGAAATTAAGAAAACAAAATATGAATAAAACCTTCAGTTTTTTTTGGGTACTCTACTAAATGGCTTGTTATGTCAAACCCAACTGATTTTTAGGAAAACTCATTTACTCAGCAAAAATATATATTTCTTGATTATATTTATTAAAAAAAGTATTAGCAAACATTTTCAAGTTGCATTAGGCCTGGATCCCCATCCAAACAACTATGGCCAAACAAAAACAAGGCACATTTTTCAAAGTATATTTTACAACAAGGTATAAGGTGTTTCCGTATTTTTAAACCAAGGTCTACTGCAATTATTCAAAGAAATAGAAAAAAAAACTCTGCCAATATATGGGCCCCTAAGCTCACACTAGGTACTATAGTTATAGTGTACGTGTGAGCTAATATAACTAAAAACTGAAATATATTTTATTCAACCCCAGACTAAATTACCTTTTGTTTGATACCACACAAGCCATGTTTTGACTTAAACTCAAATTTTTGAAATCTACCCCAACCCTTACAAAAAAAAAACTAAAATGTATTTTGTTAAAGTCCGGACTCAATTACCTTTCGTTTGATATCACACACGCCATATTTTCACTTAAACTCTAATTTTTAAAATATACCCCCACCCTTTTTTTTAAATAAATTAAAATTTATTTTGTTTAACTGCAGACTCAATTACCTTTCGTTTAATATCACACACGCCATATTTTCACATAAACTCTAATTTTTGAAATCTACCCCCACGTTTTTATTTGGTTTGTGTTCGGTGGATTTTGTTCATTTTTAAATGGGACCATCTCGACCCAAGACCCAGCCTAGGTACCAAATTTCATTAAAATCGGCCAAGCGGTTTTTGAGTTATGCGCGTTGGTCGTTACAGACAGACATACAGACACACAGACAGACAGACAGACAGACAGACAGACAGACAGACAGACAGACAGACAGACATACAGACAGACAGACAGACAGACAGACAGACAGACAGACGGCGCAACAAAAAAGTTTCAAAATCATCTGAAACGCAAAGATATATAAAAAATTTTGAAATCGGATCAACTTTTTTTTTCTCGAAAAAATTAGGATCACCATAGCTCACACTACTATAGTATAGTATATGTGTGAGCTAATTATAAATGCAAAAGTTGTAGGCTTTATCCTATACCATCAAAAAAAGTTATAAAAAAACACAAACATTGTAAATCTCTTACGGAACATCCTACAAATTAATATGTTAATGATTTAACTTTAAAAAATAGATATGTTCTTTCTAAACTCAAAAATATATGATAAACTGCCATTTGATAAAGCCACTTTTAAATATTAGTATCTACAATTTCTAGCGGTTTGGGACCTACTCTACATTTCTTGAAAATAGGCACCCTATTGTCTATCTCTTGAAATAAGTGCAGTAGACCTTTGTGGAAATATACCAAAACACTCTGTACATCTAGTAACCTAGAAAACTTAAGAATACTCGATGATATAATTGGTATGCTTTACCGAGCTCAAACATTTAAAAAATGTTAACATTAAAGCCCTGCTAAATTAGACTTTTTCAGAACTAACCACGGATGACCAAAACAACTAATTAACATAAGAAATGCAACAAACATAAGAATAATAAAACAAAAGGCAAAACAGCCCTACTTTATTCAGACTTTCTCAGAGGCAACAAACTAATAATAAATTAAAAGGAACTCAAAATTCAAGCCTAGGAAAAATAACGAAAATATCCACACTTATTCTGACTGAAGTTTCTTCATTGGGGAAAATATGAAAAATATGAAGGTTTTTCTAAAAATATGAAGTTTTATGAAGTCTGAAAAAAAATATGAAATTTGGCCGTTGCTATGACAAATAATTTCAGTATTCCGTTGCGGCATTGAACAATAAAAACGGAAATATCTCGAAAACAACTTAGTTTAGCGCATGTTAACAAGATAACCTAACCTAACCTAAAAAAGTTAAAAGTTACTCTGAGAAAAAAGTTATAGTCATTTTAAACTATAAAAAGAGCATTCTAAAGCGTCCTCTAACGGCCACACTAAAAAGGTGTCCATATTTAGGTTTCGCATCCCAAAAAACCCCCGTCTACCAATTTTTAAAGAAATGCGTTGAGAAATGTTCATAAATTTTAAGACAATCGATTTTTAATTTTTATGTATGTATCTCTGAAACGGAGCAATTTCGAACTAACGTAAGTTGCTCAGGAATATGTGCTAAGATTTTGAACAGACCTTTTAGAGACACCCTGTATAATTCATTGATTTTACCCCACCTACCTCTGTGAGGACTATGATAGTCATTTGCACGCACTCCACCAGCAAAATTTCGTGGAAGTTCATTATTTCTCATTGGATTCCCTCCTGGATTTGCTGCAGGGTCTTGATGGAAATTTGCATTTAGTGGAACACTTTGCCACAAAAACTCAGTGTTTGTTTCTCGAGTGATGTATCTCAGGTTATCTGGCTCCTGAAAACTCAAAACTCCACGTCGCTCGAGAATATCAATCAAGTCTCCAATCTAAAATAACATCACTCTTAGTGACCCTCAAATAGTGACACATGGCGTTCCTCAAGGGACAGTTTTAGGGCCTCTATTTTTTACAATCTACATACCTACATAGTCTTTGTAGTCTAGAAATTGTTGGCAAGATATAAGGATTTCTCCGGGAAACTAGCTTTTTCATTTCCCGGCCATTAAAATCAATATTTTTTTGGATATTTACATAAAAACTAGTTCTAATAATTAAATAAACATGTGCTGCGTTAGGAGCAAAAATAGAATAAATTGGTAAAAATTTTTTTTTAAGTCACAAGCTTTTATAAAATGCACTAAAAATTAAAAAATAATTTTAACATTCTAATATTATCATAATAATAAAAGCGATGGCCGACTGATGGAAATTTTGACGATGTTAGCACGATAAGATATCCGTATCAATTAAATATCACTATTTGCAAGAATCAATCTAGCAGAAAAATGCAGAGGTACCAAACCCACCCAACCCGATCCAAGATACCCCAGCATTTCTCTGACATAGGTATGGAAATGGCATAACGTTGCGGCACATCAAACATATCTTTGATGACCTGCTATGTTGAATATTCTTTAAGTGTTTAGATCACAAATTTAGATTAACTTATCCTTTGATTTGCGGCCATCGCTTTTATTATTATGATAATATTCGAATGTTAGAAAATTATTTTTTAATTTTTAGTGCATTTTATAAAAGCTTGTGACTTAATAAAAAAATTTTACCAATTTATTTTCTACTTTTTAGTCTCAGCTATCTACTCTATTAAATGAAAATATTTGTTCAATAACAGAACAGAAGAGTTTATTCTAGATTATAATGAAATCGCTGATCGTGAGTTGTTTGGAAACTCATTTTTCTATTGGGGGAAGGAGAGGGTGGGGGTAGAGGTAGAAATATGTTTTTTGTTTGGGCTGTATTGCCATCGGACCTTTATGCATATATACCAAATTTTATAAAAGTCATTTGAAGTGAAGTGTGTCAAACACGCATTTTTTATGGAAGGGAGTGGGGGGTAGGGGTGGGAGGACATTTTTTCATTATTGTTGTATTGTCATCGGACCAATATATGTATACCAAATTTCATCCAAATCGGATAATGGGAAGTGTGTCAAAAACGCATTTTTCTATAGATGGGGGTAGGAATGGTAGGATTTTTTTTTCAATGTTGTATTGTCATCGAACCACTATATGTATACCAAATATCATCCAAATCGGATAATGGTAAGGGTGCCAAAAACGCATTTTCTTTAAAAGGGGGTGGGGGTAGGGTGGGAGGAAATTTTATCCAAATCGGATAACGGGAAGTTTGTCAAAAACACATTTTTCTATAGAAGGGGTGGGAGGATATTTTTTTCTTAATGTTGTAGTCATGGGACCACTATGTGTGTACCAAATTTCATCCGAATCGGATAATGGGAAGTGTGTCAAAAACTCATTTTTCTATGAAAGGGGGTGGGGGTAGGGGTGGGAGGATATTTTTTTCTTAATATTGTATTGTCATCGGATCACTATATGTATACCAAATTTCATCCAAATCGGATAACGGGATGTGTGTCAAAAATAAATTTTTCTATGAAAGGGGGTGGGGGTAGGGGTGGGAGGATATTTTTTTCTTAATATTGTATTGTCATCGGATCACTATATGTATACCAAATATTATCCAAATCGGATAACGGGAAGTGTGTCAAAAACACATTTTTCTATAGAAAGGGTGGGGGTAGGGGTGGGAGGATATTTTTTTTTATTGTTGTATTGTCATGGGACCACTATGTGTGTACCAAATTTCATCCAAATCGGATAATGGGAAGTGTGTCAAAAACTCTTCACAAGATTTGATAGATAGTTAGACAGAACATCTGAAGCTAAATAAAAGCTTGTAAAAATACATATATTTAAATACTAAATCGAGCAGAATACCTTTTTTATCATTACCGTCCCGTTCCCCAGCTGTGACACCAATGTTTCTAAAAACCATTTTTCTAAAACACTAGATGTCATCTGCCTACGAAGACTATTGGTTGAAACCACTTTAAAGTTTAATTTCCTTTAGTTAATATAACTTAAGAAACACACTGTCAAACGCTATTCTTCAATGAATGTCGTTCCCCTAGGTTCTGCAACATTACCGTCCCCTCTTCCTTAAAGGCATTTTTCTTAAGCGGCCCTCACACGATCAGTATTACTGACAGTATTTTTATATATGTCTTTGTTTGTCAAAAGTTATAAACAAAGACATATATAAAAATACTATCAGTAATACTGATCGTGTGAGGTCCGCTTAATACTAGATGGCACTGTACTTAACTTTTATGGTTAGAAACAGGTGTCGGAAATAAGTCCCTCTTTACATATGAACAAAAGTAGAGTTTTTTTTGGGGTGAAAAAATTATTAAAATTAAAGATAAGAAAAAATTAATTTTTTACAAAACATGGTCATTACCGTCCGCCCTCTGTTTTTATTTATTTCTACAAAAAAATTTAAAGTTTTGGTCTTATTTTGTCAAAGAAACAGTACAAAAGCATTTAGTCACATTTCTGCTCCATAATCCTAACCTCAACTTTTTCACTAAAAGAAAAACATGTTAAAACGTCACTACCATCCCCATCATTATGGTCCCCAGGAACAAAGTTCAACAGGGGACGGTAATGACTGGATGGGGACGGTAATTACGTATAAAAGTGTGGCCTTTGTTTTCTGTGTGTGTATGTTAAAACGTCACTACCATCCCCATCATTACGGTCCTCAGGAAGAAAGTTCGACAGGGAACGGTAATGACTGGATGGGGACGGTAATTACGTATATATGTGTAGCCTTTGTTTTCTGGTTATGTAACTTACTTTTTTTGAAGTCTAATGATAGAAAAATGGATAAGCTGAAAGTCTAATTAAGTTATTTAATTGTTCCTATTTAGACTTACTTTTAGTTTAAGTATTTGGTTTGTTTAAAACAATTAGTTTAAGTTTTTTTTTTTGGTTTGCTTAATACAAGGTTTTAAAAAGTTTTCTAAAATAAATATCATAACAAAAACATTTCATGTAAAAAAAAGCCAAGTACGCGAAAATAGCATTCCGTAAAAAGAATTGAGATAAAAGTAAAGCCAAGTTCTCCAATACAAATTTCAAAATGAAAGGTTCTTACTAGTTTGGAAATGTTTTTTTAAACTTTGCTATTACAGCCAAACTTCTTTATGTTCGATTTAGCACTGTGCCTAAGAGTCATTTACAGCCGTAATAGCCAAGTTTAGAAAAATATTTCAAACTAGTATGAACCTTTCATTTTGAAATTTGTATTGGACGAGGGGTCATCAGCTTTCAACAGTACTGTACAAATTTCACAACAGGACCCGACAGTACCACGACAGGATCCAACAGTACTCGACAGTACACGACAGTACCCAACAGTACTCGACAGTACCACGACAGGACCCAACAGTACTCGACAGTACCCAACAGTACTCGACAGTACACGACAGTACCCAACAGTACCCGACAGTACCTAACAGTACACGACAGGACCCAACAGTACACGACAGTACCCAACAGTACTCGACAGTACACGACAGGACCCAACAGTACTCGACAGTACCCAACAGTACACGACAGGACGTAACAGTATGATAGAAGCCAACAGTACACGACAGTACTCGACACAACCGTCTAACCCGAAACAGTGGCGTAGATGCGAAAAGGCAGGATGATTTTTTTTTTGTTTTTTTTTTTTGGTCGCAAGATTTGTGAGCGTGGTGCGGTTCCCCAAAGATGATGAGCTTTTTTTTTTTTTGTTTTTTTTTTTTTTGCTCGCATGTTTTTTGAGGGCGCGCTTTGTCCTTGTCGGACACCCCAAGGCACGACGACAGTACTCAACAGGACCCAACAGTACTCGACAGTACACGACAGTACCCAACAGTACACCGACAGGACCCAACAGTACTCGACAATACACGACAGTACCCAACAGTACTCGACAGTACACGGCAGTACCCAACAGTACTCAACAGGACCCAACAGTACACGTCAGGACCCAAGTCCTGTTGGACGCTGTATAAAATTTTAGGGTGCCGATGACCCCTCGGTATTGGAGAACTTGGCTTTACTTTTATCTCAATTCTTTTTACGGAATGCTATTTTTGCGTACTTGGCTTTTTTTTACATGAAATGTTTTTGTTATGATTTCACTTCTTTTTTAAAGGAATTGGATAATACTTAATTTTTAAAGTAGTAAAATATGCGGAATATTGTTCAAAACTTTTGCAATGCCTTACTTAAATTTTTGAGGTTTTTTAATTTTTTTCCATGGTTTTATCGTAGTTCCTATCAGCCTTCCAAAGCTCAGCTCTCTAGCGTTTCTGAAAGTGCACAATGTTACTTTTACATAACTTTACATGTACAGGGGAGGGAAATAAATTAAAATTGTCGTGTTTTTAAATTTTGTCCTATAGTTTTATCATAGTTCCTATCAGTCTTCCAATGCTCAGCTCTCTAGCGTTTCTGGAAGTGGGTAATGATATTTTACATTTATAGGGGAGGAGAGTAAATGAAAATATTGGACTTTTTAAATTTTTTCCCATGGTTTTATCATAATTTCTATCAGCATTCC
The DNA here is from genome assembly GCA_963576565.1 of Aspidapion aeneum. Taxonomy (NCBI): domain Eukaryota; kingdom Metazoa; phylum Arthropoda; class Insecta; order Coleoptera; family Brentidae; genus Aspidapion; species Aspidapion aeneum. Next base: position 62,659,551 of record OY755046.1, on the reverse strand, counting down.
AATGCTCAGCTCTCTAGCGTTTCTGGAAGTGGGCAATGTTAGTTTTATATAAATTTACATTTATAGGAGAGGGAAGTAAATTAAAATCTTGGTGTTTTTAAATTTTTTCATATAGTTTTATCATATTGTTCTTCAGTTTTAAAAAGTTCAGCTCTCTAGCGTTTCTGGAAGTGGGCAGTGTTACTTTTACATAACTTTACATTTATAGGGGAAGGAAGTAAATTAGAATTTTGGGGTGTTTTAATTTTTTTCTATAACTTTATCATAGTTACTATCGGTCTTCCAAGGCTCAGCTCTCTAGCATGTCTGGAAGTAGGCAATGTTACTTTTACTTAACTTTACATTTATAGGGGAGGCAAGTAAATTAGAATTTTGAGATGTTTTAATTTTTTCCTTTAGTTTTATCATAGTTCCTCTCAGTTTGCCAAAGCCCAACTCTCTAGCATTTCTGGAAGTGGGCAATGCTACTTTTACATAACTTTAAATGTATAGGGGAGGAAAGTAAATTATAATTTTGGGGTTTTTTGATTTTTTTCCTATAGTTTTATCATAGTTTCTATCAGTCTGCCAAAGATCAACTCTCTAGCATTTCTGGAAGTGGGCGATGCTACTTTTACATAACTTTAAATGTATTGGGGAGGGGAGTAAATTAAAATTTTGGGGTTTTTTGATTTTTTCCAGGGGTTTGGTCATAATTTCTATCAGTCTGCCAAATTTCAGCTTTGTAGCATGTCTGGAAGTACAGTAGAATATTGATGATCTATACATGAGTGAGTGAGTGAGTGGTAATTTCGACGTTTTTTGAAATTTCGTAACTACTTTACTACTCTATGGAATTCCATAAAACTTGGAGGGCTTGTTAACTCCATGGAGATCTACGACTGTGAGATTCGTAGCTCATTCCTAAGTAGAGTTTTAGGTAGGTCAAATATCGACTGAAATGTTTCTGCCGTGCCCTCAGATTTTTTCATAATTCTCTCTAATATTTTACCACTAACCCTATATTGTCATTACCTTCCCCCATCTTGTCACAACCATCCCCTTAATATATTCCTCTGCTTTTGAAGATTGGGACACCACTACATCTTGCAAAATAATTTGGAATCAAAGGTTAGACCAATATCTTCTTCAGTATGCAATTTCACTTGGCACATGCCTCTTTACAACATTTGGTAAATAAGTTTAGATATATATTTTAAAGAGATTATATTAGCTCACACATATACTATACTATAGTAGTGTGAGCTATGGTGATCCTAATTTTTTCGAGAAAAAAAAAGTTGCTCCGATTTCAAAAAATTTTATATATCTTTGCGTTTCAGATGATTTTGAAACTTTTTTGTTGCGCCGTTTGTCTGTCTGTCTGTCTGTCTGTCTGTATGTCTGTCTGTCTGTCTGTGTGTCTGTATGTCTGACTGTAACGACCAACGCGCATAACTCAAAAACCGCTTGCCCGATTTTAATGAAATTTGGTACCCAGGCTGGGCTTTGGGTCGAGATGGTCCCATTTAAAAATGAACAAAATCCACCGAACACAAGCCAAATAAAAGGGTGGGGGTAGATTTCAAAAATTAGAGTTTATGAAAAAATATGGCGTGTGTGATATCAAACGAAAGGTAATTGAGTCTGGAGTTAAACAAAATACATTTTAGTTTATCTAAAAAAAGGGGGGGGGGGTAAATTTCAAAAATTAGTGTTTAAGTGGAAATATGGCGTGTGTGATATCAAACGAAAGGTAATTGAGTCTGGAGTTAAACAAAATACATTTTAGTTTTTAAAAAAAGGGTGGGGGTAGATTTAAAAAATTAGAGTTTAAGTCAAAACATGGCTTGTGTGGTATCAAACGAAAGGTAATTGAGTCTGGAGTTCAATAAAACATACTTCAGTTTTTAGTTATATTAGCTTTCACGTAGATACACTTTAACTATAGTACCCAGTGTGAGCTTAGGTGCCCATAGATTGGCAGAGTATTTTTTCCTGCTTATTCCAAGGCTTATATAAAAAATAATTTATAGGAAAATGGCAATGCCTTTTAGGCTCGATTATTACTACTTGTATTGTTGAAATTTAGCATAAATAGTTTTATATATTGTGTTTAGGCATTCTACTAACGAGAAGAAGAAGGAGGACGGTAATGACAAAATATCGGATTTATCATTCTTCTTCCTGCAAATACTTGGCCCTCTCAATTAGTTAGAGGATACTGTAAATATCAAACTCAAATATATGTATTGAACAGAAATGCTGATGTCAAAATCACTTTTTTTTATGCTAAAAAGGTAAGTTACCAGAGAATTCCTCATATATTCATTTGCTGATGACACCTTATATTTACGGGCAAAACATGAGAAGAAGCCAAAGAAAAGTTAAAAACTGGTTTTAAAAAAATAAAAAATCTCCTAGATACATTAAAACTTGTTTCTGAGATACAGAGTGTTAAAGTTTAATTTTTTTTTAAGTTTTTTGTTTATAGCTCATGCACTTTATCAGATGTTGGTCACAAATTTGACACGTATATTTAGCTATAGGCACTACACTATTAGACATACGAAATAATAGTACAAACCTACAGGGCGATACTTTTTCAGGGGTCATGTCGCCTTTCCCCCCAGATTTTTTTTTGTTGTATGCCACTGGTAGATTTTAAAACAAGTAATAAAATCCTTGTTTTATTTGCAAACTTTTTTGTATTTTGCAATTTTTTGCAACTTTAACCGTGGTACAGGAAATCGCTGCTATACCAAAAGCGTATGGCGAGTATATCAAAATAAACAAATTAATTGAAACTTCTTTGGTCTGTCTAATATAGTAGTGCTTATAAGTAAATATCATGCCAAATTTGAGCTAAATATCTCAAAAACTGCAGGAGCTATAAAAAAGCAAAATTTTGACACCCTATATCTTGAAAACCAAGCGTATGTGGACCTATGTTTATATGAACTTTTTGTCTTGAAATCACTCAAGGAATTTAACATAAGACTTATGTTATTGAACTTCGAAACACCCTGTATATCTTTCTCATTAACAGAAGCAAATAGACCAGATTTTAACACAATACAGTTAGAAAATATAAGTAAACCTCTTAAAGAAGTACAAAATTTAAAATACCTGGGAATAATTATTGATAAACATCTAAAGTGGAATAGCATGTTCTTTATTTTTGTAAAAAAATAAGATGTCCAATTTATAAATTTTATATTCTTAGAGATATTTTAAATAGGAAAATTTTAATTAAAAAAAAAGCCCTAAAAGAAAATTTATTAAATTATTGGATACTGGTTTGGGAGGGAGGTACATATAACTGCCATTTAGACCAACTTAAAAGAATTCAAAATTATATTGTATGTCATCAATGTGTGCAATTTTATTCAAAAAACAAAAAATTTAAAAATAAATACATTTCCCATACATATTAAACAAGAAGTAATACAATTTTTTTTTAATTCAACTTTTTATAGAAGCAATCAGGGCCATCATTTTGTTATATTGGACAAAAATTATATAACCTAGTACCTAAATGAATAAGAAAAACAAATAACAAAAAGCGTTTTAAAAAACTATCTAAAATATTCTTTTTTTCAAATTGTCAAGCTTTTCTAGATACATTTTAAGTATTAATTTAGGTTATTAGAGAGTTTTTTTTTAAATTTAATTATTAAATTAATTAGTTTTATTTTTAGACTAACACTATACATTATTTTCCTCAAAACTTTTGCAATAATATTCTTAGTTAGTTTTAATCATGTTTATTAAAATTGTAAAAATGGTAAATACTTATTTCATGTTAGAAAACAGCGTACAATTCAAGTACCTAAACTGTAATGTAATGTTGTACGTTATATTTAGTTTTTTACCCTATATGGAAATATTTTTTCCTTTTTGGTTTTTTCTTTAATAAATAAATAATTCTGGTACATACAGGTGGTCTATACCTAGGTACTTAATTTTAATATTTTTAAGAAAAAAAAATGTATTAAAATAATAATTATTTAAAAATTTTTGTAAAAAATTTGTTGGTTAAGAAAAATACTATAATCGAGGGGTGAACAGCTAACCCACAATGTGTACACTGATTGTGAAAATCCACAATCTTTTGCTAAGATTGTGAGGGATTGTGGAAAGATTGTGAGGGATTGTGAAAAATTGGGTGAGGGATTGTGGAGGACTGTGCAGCGGCGTAGCGTACCTGCGTACCTGAAGGGGGGGGGGGGGTCCGTCCCATCAAAAATTCTGACGACCAAAAAAAAAAAAAAAGGTCATCATGTCTATAGTTTCCTTGGCCGCCCACTTAATTTACCGTTACCGGCCCTGCTACTTAAAAACCGAGGGGTGACCAGCTAACCCCAAAATGTGTACTCCGATTGTGAAAATCCACAATCTTTTGCTAAGATTGTGAGGGATTGTGTAAAGATTGTGGTAAGATTGTGAGGGATTGTGAAGGATTGTGGTAAGATTGTGAAGGATTGTGAGAGATTGTGAGAGAGATTGTGACAGATTGTGGGTGATTGGGAGGGATTGTGTAAAGATTGTGAACAGATTGTGAGAAATGTGTACAGCGTGTCCCATTTTCAATGGGATTAAATGGGAAACTCTGTTTTTATTAAAGATATCGATTTTCTGATTGCACCTTACCGTGCTCTTTTTTGGAGCCCTTAAAAATGGTGTAATCAGATTTTTGCTATACCCCGTGGTTTCGCTAATACAGGGAGTTTTTGAAAAAATTGCATTTTAATTAATTCCTTGTATCTCGCTTATTCTGCAAGATATTTTTATTCTGTAAAAACCTTTCTATGGCAACTTTTTTAGAGCAAAATAATGACGTTGTCAATTTTTAAAAATATTGTTTAGTTTTTGAGATATGGTATTTATCATAAAAAAATTAAATACAGACCTGGATTTTTTTTATTACTATTTTGATTGGTTCCATGCTATTATTACATTAAAATGATAAAACTTTAATATTTTTTCGATTTAAGGTTAAAAAAACTATTTAATATTTGAAAAAAAAAATTATAGTCCGAACCTGGAAATTTCCAACGTAATTATAAATTAAAAATTGCAAGACACACTAGGTAAACGATTTTTAGTTTATCTATTTTGAAATGATGATTAAAAGATTTATAAATAATGTAAAAAACGTTAAAAAGTTACAAAAATATTATCATACTAATTATTTGATGGTAGCACAGCAGGTCGTGAAATTTACAAAACAAAAGTGTGGAATTGACATGATCATTTTACTTGTCATTTTTGTGAATGGCTTACAATTATTTTAAACTGGCTAGAAATCGACCATATCCAGATTTTGAAAAATGTGATATGTTTGACTGCTTCATTCAAGCAACAAAATCCCAATATTTAAATGGCAAAAATATTTTTATGCAAAATGTGTTAAGAAAAATTACTCAAATATGCCAACAATGTCTTACACATAATGGTAATCAGAAAAATTTTTATTTTTAGTAATTTGTTTATTTTGTACTTTTCGTAGACTTTGTTTCAAATAAATCAGTAAATTAACATAAAACCATTTTAATATGCTAAGTATCAAAACAGTTAAACTAAAAATTGTTTAACTAGCAATTTTTAATTTATATTTATGTTGGAAATATACAGGTTCGGACTATATTTTTTTAAATATTAAATATTTTTTTTTACCTTAAAACAAAAACTTTTTAAATTTTTATTATTTTATGATAATACTAGCATGAAACCAATCAAAATAGTAATAAAAAAAATCCAGGTCGGTATTTAATTTTTTTATGATAAATACCATATCTCAAAAACTAAACAATATTTTAAAAAGTTGACAACATCATTATTTTCTTCTAAAAAAGTTGCCACGAAAAGGTTTTTACAGAATAAAAATATCTCGCAAAATAAGCGAGATACAAGGGATTATTAAAAATACAATTTTTTCAAAAACTCCCTGTATTAGCGAAACTACAGGGTATAGCAGAAATCTGATTAGGCCATTTTTAGGGGGTCAAAAAAATAGCATGGTAAGGTGCAATCAGAAAATCAATATCTTTAATAATAACTGAGTTTCCCATTTAATCCCATCGAAAATGGGACACACTGTACACTGATTGTGAGAGCTTTTCACCCCCTACATAAATACCATCAAATACTTAATTAAATAGAATCTCTATATACCTTGAATTTTCTTACCGTTCTCAAGTTAGCCAGCATTCTGGGTGAATTTATATCCTCAGCAAAATGATGTCGTAATGTGTCTGGAAGTAGGTGGCTACTCAACCTTTCACATATGATTCTATATGAGCTTTGTGTAACAGCCATTTTTTTGCAAAAGCTGTAGATAGGTAACAAAGCGGTGATATATGGTACTAGCTTAATATAAGTTCTATTTACATATTAGCCCAGCTATTTGTTATAAATCTCACTTAAAATTTTTTAAATGGATACAAATGGTACCATAAAATAAGGTAAAGATTTTGCACACTAGGAACTAGACAAAATACTTGAAACCAAAATCAAAACGCGATTATTATCAATGCAAATGATTCAAAAATTAAACCAATCTAAAAAAAAGCAAACCAGCAGTTTTTTGTTTTTTTTTTTGAGGTTATGTTTAATGTTTTGGCAAGTCACGTGATCTTGTAAAATAATTTATTAATGTGGGTCACGTGATTTTCAGTAGAGTTGGGCAAAACAGTGATTTTCGACTAACCGGTGAAGTAGCGACAGCGATTTATAAGTAACCAGTGATTTTTAACGGTGATTTCAATCACTGTATAAAATATTTCTATTATTCATTCTTCATTCACTCGCGGCTACAGACGAAAATGCACTCTGGCTCCTCCGATTTCGGGGTTATGTTTTAATTGTTTTGTTTTTGTTTGAGTAGCCTGCATGGAAGTGTTTGAAGTTTGAAGTCCTTTCGAGTTTTGAAAATTAGTCCGTGTTTTATATTTGTCGTGTCGTTAGTTCGGTCAAATTTAGTTTGTGTTATTGTTTCAATTCATATAAAAATACATCGACCTAAAAAAAATATTCCTCATAATAAAAATGTACTTCCTCAAAGACGTTTATTTTCCACCAAAAATCAGCCCAAAGGTCAAGAAAAAAATTGTTTGCAAAACCTAAGCCAGAAGAGACAATTTTAATAGCAAATCAATTGTTAGTTATTAATTAATTCTTGATTCCTAAAAATAATAAAAACCTATAAGAGTAAATACCTAGAAGAATAAATTATTTTTGCATCTGTGCACTTGTTATTTTTATGTTTCCCAAAACCATTTTTTTAGTTCAGCTAATAGCTTAAACATTTCACATTTTATTTATTTTTTTAGCTCACATTACTACTATACTATAGTAGTGTGAGTTATGGTGATCCTAATTTTTTCGATAAAAAGAAGTTGCTCCGATTTCAAAAATGTTATATATCTTTGATGATTTTAAAACTTTTTTGTCGCACCGTCTGTCTGTCTGTCTGTAACGACCAACCCGCATAACTCAAAAACCGCTTGCCAAAATACATTTTAGTTTATTTTAAAAAAAAGGGTGGGGGTAGATTTATGGCGTGTGTGAAATCAAATGAAAGGTAATTGAGTCTGGAGTTAAACAAAATACATTTTAGTTTTTTTTTAAAAAGGGTGATTTAAAAAATTAGAGTTTAAGTCAAAACATGGCTTGTGTGGTATCAAACGAAAGGTAATTGAGTCTGGAGTTGAATAAAATTCATTTCAGTTTTTCGATATCTTAGCTCACACCTACACCAAGATCTACACTAAAACTATAGTACCTAGTTTGAGCTTAGGTGCCCATATATTGGCAGAGTATTTTTATATCGAATCTTCATTATAAATATGATTTAATTATATAGTACCAAATTTTCCATAAGTCCTAAACCTCAAAAAGATCTAGCCTGGATCCCTACGAATTTTAAAAATATACGTTCAAATTAACCCGCGAAATCGAAGGAGCCATTGTGCATTTTTGCCTGTAGCCGCGAGTCTATTTTATAGTAAAATATTTCTATTATTCATTCTTCATTCCCTATTTTCCTAGTATTACAGAGAGCATCCCCTGCGGCTATACAGTTATTTCGGCCGGGAAAAAGTTTCCTACTATTCGGTAGTGCTATTTATGATTTAACCGGCTAGTTGAAAATCACCGTTTTCGTACGGAATGGGACAACTGGGCGCCGCCAACTCGGCGCCGCCAACTGGGCGCCGCCAACTCGGCGCCGCCAACTGGGTGCCGGGCCAACTCGGCGCCGCCAACTGGGCGCCGGCCAACTCGGCGCCGGACTAAAAAAAGTTTTTTTGACAAAATGTGTAGATGAAAAATAAAATATATTATTTATATAAAAACATCTTTAAAAAATCCTACGCAATTTTTTACAAGCTTTTATTTAGCTTCAGATGTTCTGTCTAACTAACTATCAAATCTTGTGAAGCGTTTTTGACACACTTCCCATTATCCGATTTGGATGAAATTTGGTACACACGTAGTGGTCCCATGACAATACAACATTAACAAAAAAATATCCAAACAACTCCTACCCCCACCCCTTCTATAGAAAAATGTGTTTTTGACACACTTCCCGTTATCCGATTTGGATAAAATTTGGTATACACATAGTGGTCCGATAATAATACAACAATAAAAAAAATATCCTCCCACCCCTACCCCCACCCTCTTCCATAGAAAAATTTGTTTTTGACACACATCCCGTTATCCGATTTGGATGAAATTTAGTATACATATATAATAAAAAAATATCCTCCCACCTCTACCCCCACCCCCTTTCATAGAAAAATGAGTTTTTGACACACTTCCCATTATCCGATTTGGATGAAACTTGGTATTCACATAGTGGTCTGATGACAATACAACATTAAGAAAAAAATATCCTCCCACCCCTACCCCCACCCCTTCTATAGAAAAATGTGTTTTTGACACACTTCCCGTTATCCGATTTGGATAAAATTTGATATACACATAGTGGTCCGATGATAATACAACAATAAGAAAAAATATCCTCCCACCCCTACCCCCACCCCCTTCCATAGAAAAATGTGTTTTTGACACACATCCCGTTATCCGATTTGGATGAAATTTGGTATACATATCGTGATCCGATGACAATACAATATTAAGAAAAAAATATCCTCCCACCTCTACCCCCACCCCCTTTCATAGAAAAATGAGTTTTTTACACACTTCCCATTATCCGATTTGGATGAAATTTGGTATTCACATAGTGGTCCGATGACAATACAACATTAAAAAAAATATCCTCCCGCCCCTACCCCCACCCCCTTCCATGGAAAATGCGTTTTTGACACCCTTCCCATTATCCGATTTGGATGAAATTTGGTATACATATAGTGGTCCAATGACAATACAACATTGAAAAAAAAAATCCTACCACTCCTACCCTCATCTATAGAAAAATGCGTTTTTGACACACTTACCATTATCCGATTTGGATGAAATTTGGTATACATATAGTGGTCCGATAACAATACAACAATAATGAAAAAATGTCTCAACAATTTGTCTCAAACTTGAAATATTACATTGCTTGAGGTCATTTAACAAAATTTTTTACTCAAACTTAAAAAAATCAAAATGGCTGATCCAAAATGGCAGATTTTTTATTTACTAACCGATTTGTCTCAAACTTGAAATATTACATTGCTTGAAGTCATTTAACAAAATTTTTTACTCAAACTTAAAAAAATCAAAATGGCGGATCAAAAATGGCAGATTTTTTATTTACTAACCGACTTGTCTCAGACTTGAAAGATTGCAGTGCTTAGGGATCGATTTATAATAAATTTAGAACTTTGTGGTGTTTAACGTCGCTGAACATGATTTTTTACTCTTTCTAAAAAAATCATCTAAATCGGATAATGGGAAGTGTGTCAAAAACTCATTTTTCTATGAAAGGGGGTGGGGGTAGAGGGGGGAGGATATTTTTTCTTAATATTGTATTGTCATCGGATCACTATATGTATACCAAACTTCATCCAAATCGGATAATGGGAAGTATATCAAAAACGCATTTTTCTATAGATGAGGGTGGGGGTAGGAGTGGTAGGATTTTTTTTTTCAATGTTGTATTGTCATCGGACTACTATATGTATACCAAATTTCATCCAAATCGGATAATGGGAAGGGTGTCAAAAACGCATTTTCTATGGAAGGGGGTGGGGGTAGGAGTGGGAGGATATTTTTTTTAATGTTGTATTATCATCGGACCACTATGTGAATACCAAATTTCATCCAAATCGGATAATGGGAAGTGTGTTAAAAACTCAGTTTTCTATGAAAGGAGGTGGGGGTAGAGGTGGGAGGATATTTTTTTCATAATATTGTATTGTCATCGGATCACTATATGTATACCAAATTTCATCCAAATCGGATAATGGGAAGTGTGTCAAAAACGCATTTTTCTATAGATGAGGGTGGGGGTAGGAGTGGTAGGATTTTTTTTCTTCAATAATATATTGTCATCGGACCACTATATGTATACCAAATTTCATCCAAATCGGATAATGGGAAGGGTGTCAAAAACGCATTTTCTATGGAAGGGGGTGGGGGAAAGGGTGGGAGGATATATTTTTTTAAATGTTGTATTGTCATTGGACAACTATGTGAATACCAAATTTCATCCAAATCGGATAATGGGAAGTGTGTCAAAAACTCATTTTTCTATTAAAGGGGGTGGGGGTAGAGGTGGGAGGATATTTTTTTTCTTAATATTGTTTTGTCATCGGATCACTATATGTATACCAAATTTCATCCAAATTGGATAATGGGAAGGGTGTCAAAAACGCATTTTCTATGGAAGGGGGTGGGGTTAGGGGTGGGAGGATATTTTTTTTTTAATGTTGTATTATCATCGGACCACTATGTGTATACCAAATTTTATCCAAATCGGATAATGGGAAGTGTGTCAAAAACTCATTTTTCTATTAAAGGGGGTGGGGGTAGAGGTGGGAGGATATTTTTTTTCTTAATATTGTTTTGTCATCGGATCACTATATGTATACCAAATTTCATCCAAATTGGATAATGGGAAGGGTGTCAAAAACGCATTTTCTATGGAAGGGGGTGGGGTTAGGGGTGGGAGGATATTTTTTTTTAATGTTGTATTATCATCGGACCACTATGTGTATACCAAATTTTATCCAAATCGGATAACGGGAAGTGTGTTAAAAACTCATTTTTCTATGAAAGGAGGTGGGGGTAGAGGTGGGAGGATATTTTTTTCTTAATATTGTATTGTCATCGGCTCACTATATGTATACCAAATTTCATCCAAATCGGATAATGTAAAGTGTGTCAAAAACGCATTTTTCTATAGATGAGGGTGGGGGTAGGAGTGGTAGGATTTTTTTTTTCAATATTATATTGTCATCGGACCACTATATGTATACCAAATTTCATCCAAATCGGATAATGGGAAGGGTGTCAAAAACGCATTTTCTATGGAAGGGGGTGGGGGTAGGGGTGGGAGGATATTTTTTTTTAATGTTGTATTGTCATTGGACCACTATGTGAATACCAAATTTCATCCAAATCGGATAATGGGAAGTGTGTCAAAAACTCATTTTTCTATTAAAGGGGGTGGGGGTAGAGGTGGGAGGATATTTTTTTTCTTAATATTGTATTGTCATCGGATCACTATATGTATACCAAATTTCATCCAAATCGGATAACGGGATGTGTGTCAAAAACAAATTTTTCTATGGAAGGGGGTGGGGGTAGGGGTGGGAGGATATTTTTTTCTTATTGTTGTATTATTATCGGACCACTATGTGTATACCAAATTTTATCCAAATCGGATAACGGGAAGTGTGTCTAAAACACATTTTTCTATAGAAGGGGTGGGGGTAGGGGTGGTAGGATATTTTTTTTTCTTAATGTTGTATTGTCATGGGACCACTACGTATGTACCAAATTTCATCCAAATCGGATAATGGGAAGTGTGTTAAAAACGCTTCACAAGATTTGATAGATAGTTAGTTAGTTAGTAAAGGATTTTTTAAAGATGTTTTTATATAAATAAATTATTTTATTTTTCATCTACACATTTTATCAAAAACAAATTTTTAGTCCGGCGCCGAGTTGGCCGGCGCCCAGTTGGCGGCGCCGAGTTGGCCCGGCGCCCAGTTGGCCCGGCGCCCAGTTGGCGGCGCCGAGTTGGCGGCGCCCAGTTGGCGGCGCCGAGTTGGCGGCGCCCAGTTGTCCTAGACCGGTTTTCGTATGTTACGGTGAAACGCGATTTCACTGCCAAATATGCGTTCGGGTGCGACCAGCGACACGACGAAGTCATGAGCACAGAAGACCACGGTTCGGTTCACCGAAACGAGTCAATATGTTATGGTCATGAGACGCGACTTTCCTCAGATACCAGTAATAATATTTACCAATCACTGAATAACTGCTTGTGCAGAATTTCGATAACCGGTAGCGCCAGTGATTCTTGTTTCACTGTTACTGAATCACAGTGATCGATATATCGCCCATCTCTAATTTTCAGCCTAGTTATTAATCCAACATGGCGGACAATATCACAGGTAATCAAGATTTTTTTGCAATTTTTTTAGTTTTAAAATTAGTTAAAGGTGATTTATGTAATAGAATACATTTGTATTGTAGCTTAGACATTGTTTTATATATACAAATGCTTAAAATACGCATTTTACTCTATTTGAGCTCCAAAATTTGCCTAATGTTCTTGTTCATACTCTGTACACTCCTTAATTTTTTGCTTATATTATTTATATTACCTGTTATTTTGGCAAGAAAGAAAGTAACAAAGATGAAGACTAAAATTAACTCTGGGTCAAGTATGACAATACTTTAATATAAAATAGGAAATAAAATATAACAATAAGTATTTTAGATTTTTTTTTCATTAAGAAGAAACATTTTTTTCTTTCCCCAATGGCACATACTCTGTCCCTTGCTTCCCTAGTAAAAGTTAAAGGGACAGAGATGTGCTGATATCAAAAACTAAAACAGTAAAATCAGAAAAAATATAAGTTATATGTCTGCTGGTAAAATCAAGTTTATGAATGTGGTTTTGATTCTTAAACATTTATTAGCTATAGTTTTTCTTTTGTACTAGATAAAACTGAAAAAATGTTTGGGCCCCTTACATTTCAAGAGACACCACAACATCTAGGAAGCCTAACAGACATTGAAACAAAATGTCTAATGTGTGAAGATACTTTTAATTTATCTATCAGGCTAGACATATTTTTAAGACATCTTCTAGATGTACACAACTGTGTAATAGAAGAAGTCCAAAACATTGCAAAGCTACCTGAGTATCTCAAATACTGGAGGGAACGTTTGAGACTACATTCAATTGAATCTATCATCCCTTCTGTAAATATTGACTCTACTGGGAATAAGTATTACATTTTTTCAACTTTACTGAAAGAAGATAAAGAGATAAGGCATAAGTTGAGATTGGAGTATGTTTTGGAAGTTCAAGAATTTGAAAGGACTGATAAAGGATTTTTAAAACAATGCTTATTCTGTCGGAAAACAATTGAAGGTATGTTTAAAAATATTTATTTTTGTTCCTATAGTGTAAGGGGACACTCATGAAATAGGTGTACAAATTTTGTTTAAAATACTTTGAAACATTAAAATAGTTTTAAATACACTGAAATACTACAAAAAATATTTAGAAGTAGGTGTACAAATTTTGGAGAGTGTCCTACCCCGAGGGGTGGGACACTCCTGAAATAGGTATACAAATTTTATTTAAAATACATTGAAACACAATGAAATACTTTAAAATACATTGAAATACTTTAAAATACTTTGAAATACATTGAAATACTTTGAAATAATAAAAAAAGTAAAATATATTATTGTAAATATTGTGTACAAATTTTGGAGAGTGTCCCTTTGGTGCCCATAAATTAGCTTAGTATTTTTTAATTTTTTCCAAAAAAACGTATTTTGTTCCTTAATGTTTAAGCAAGGTCCTAACCAAATTTCACATTGGAGAAATGATGGGTTTATGTTGACAAAAAAATACATCCATACATTTTTTTTATTTTCAAAACTTAAAAATAAATAGATCTATTACGGATCTGATACCTTCCTAGCCCATTAGCACACTATCAGTAAACTCCACGCTATATCAGCCGTGAAAACAGTTTTTTGTAAATATCTCAGAAACAAAAGCTTCTATGAAGTATATGGACACTATTTTACCTGAAAATTTAATGAAAATCGGTTTAGCGGTTTAGGAGCTATCGTGTTACGGACAGACATAGTAGTAGTAGTAATAGTGTGGTGTAGGCTCTAGGCGACTGGGCACATGAAGCACCCTTTTCGCCAACCCCCGGGCATACCCCCTACTGCGTCCTTCCTTCGCTAAGGAATCTGCCCGTCTTCTGTACAAAGGTCAGAATATCGGGCCACCTCAGATTCAGAAGGTCTTCCGTCTCAAAGGCTTCCTCTTCGAATACCTCTTTTCTTGCCTCCTTGTATGCTTCACATGATGAGAGGAAATGGGCCGAGGTCTCGTCCTGGGCCCAACATCGCTCGCACGTCGCGTCCTTCTTGACTCTCATCTTTGCCAGGTGTCCCTGTAGGACGCAGTGTCTGGTTAGGACTTCCACTATGGCTCCCACCTCTCTTCGTGTTCTACGGAGCAGCCAGTCCCTACGGGATTTGCTGTATCCTGTCACATACTCCTTCGCCTGTCTGGCGTTTCCTGTGTTGGTCCATTCCCTTTGTATCTCTTTCTGGGTCCACTCTGTTAGGGCCGACTTCATTTGCTCTCTTGTGAGCCCCAGGAAAGGCTCTGGCCCGACGCATTTCTGCCGGGATCCTCCCCTGGCGAGTCCGTCCGCTTTCTCGTTTCCTGGGAGTCCCATGTGGCCTGGGACCCATACGAGCTCCACCTCTCTTACGTCGGCCAACTCCTGAAGTGCATCCGCACACTCCTGTACCAAACCCGCGGACATGGTTGGTTTGCACAGTGCTTTCAGCGCAGCTTGACTGTCTGAACAGATGCCGAGGCGTTTTCCTGTTTCGTTCCTAATTTCTTCCTCCCATGTTACCGCCAGTATAGCGTAAACCTCTGCCTGGAAGACTGTTGCATTGGATTCCAGCGAGTAACTTTTTCTAATGCCCTTGCTTTCCACGTACACTCCTGCACCGGTCGAATTCCGGTCTGTCAGCCTTGATCCGTCTGTATAGCAGACCGTGGCGTCGCTAAGGAATTCAACTCCGTCCTCCTTCCATGCATCCCTTGACGGTATGGTTACACGTATCTTCTCCCTTTACGGACAGACATACACACACACACACATTGAGATAACGAAGAAAATGTGTCATTTGGGTATATCTAAACCTGTCTTAGCGATATCGTCATGACGTCTATCTGTGTGTGTTTGTGTGTCTGTATGTCTGTCTGGCCCAATTAGCCCACGATAGCTGCGGAACCGCTGAACCAATTTTCATGAAAAATAGTGTTTTGACACCAAATTGAAAAAATGCTTTAACACTGCCGTGCACTGGACAATTTTGATCTTTTAGTGTCGTCTTAATCACAACATTATTCTACATCAATTCTTATTAGCAAATCTTTTTTAGCTTTTATGGTTTTCAAGAAACAAGTACCTTACAGTTATCAAGGAGCATCATTTGTTTATTAGTGTCCGGGTTTTTTAACCAAAACTAGGAAAATTTTATAGGTACAGAACAGAGCATTGCATAAATATGCGGTTTTCGGAATTTAGTAGAAAATAGTTTTCTTAACAATTCGTCTTATAGCCAAAAACTTCGTAGGAGCTTCCATTTCTGAGATATTTACAAAAAACTGTTTTTAAGGCTGCTATATAGCGTGGAGTTCACTTGGAGTGTGCTAATGGGCTAGCGCAGCCCACGAGAAAGACCGGCCCGGGCGCGGGAATATCACGTGACCGTAGGAGGGTCACAAAAGAACGCCTTCCGGCCAGCTGTCATTATGAAACATGTGTGTTTTTAGTTTTGGTATGTTTGTTTACGTCGATTTTTTTTTAAATTCGGGCACGAATTTTACGTGAATTTTATTAAAGTTATTAAAATAACGCAGCCCACGAAAAAGACTGTCGTGATATGCGTTAAAATAATTAAAAAGAAAATACCTATAAGATAAACAATGCCGCGTGTAGTGTTGTTGGTTGTCGGTCCAACTATAAAACTGAAACCGAATATGTGTCAACTTTTAATTTGCCAGTGGATAAACAAATGCATGAAATTTGGTTGCGAAAAACTCCTAATGATTTAAGTATCTTAAAACGTCCACAAGTTTGCATCAAACATTTTCCTAACGAACAAGTTATATGGTTTGATAAGTTTGTTGTAAATGGAGAGCTAAAAAATGTTAAAAGACAAAGACCCAAATTAACAGAAAATGATGTACTTACGATTTTTAAAAATGTTCCGAAATACCTAAGTAGAAAACCTGTATCTACTGTTCGATTAGCTGATGTCGAGAGGCAACAAATGGAAACTGCAATACAAGAAAGTCTTGAAACACTTTAAGCTCATAAGAAATCAAAAGTTTTATCAAATATTGAGGACATTTCAAAATTTTATTGTTCTATCTAATACTAAAATAAAAAAAAAATGGGATTTTAACCCAAGAACGTGACACAGTCTGCCTGTGCCTGATGACATTTTTGAACAAGACTCCATCACTGTTAGCATCTCTATAGTTCAAATTATACGCATTTGTAATGACAATAAACTTTTTAAAAAAAATAGTGTCTATGATTTAAATAGGTAGGTAATTGATTATTTTTTTATTATTTTTTATTTTTTTATTTTATTTACACCACTTAACAGGAGTTAACCCAATTACAAAGTGGGGAAGAATACAGTGATTAACAATAACAGAATCTAAGGATAAAATGAAGTACAAAATAAAAGAAATTTACTACATCTACACTGAGTGAACAGAAATAAAAATTATGAAAATCGTATATTTTTTAAGGTAGAGATACTGCAATTAAATATGTCACATCTGTCGCAAGCCTGATTGCACGTGTTACAAGCCCGAATTATTGGAGAATTTTTGCAAATATTGGTGCGCTGGTAAGGAAGATAAAACGGAACAGTAGTGCGTGCTGATGTTCTGGGTACTAAAAAATTAATCTTAAGCAATAATTCCTGGGAGTCGATTTGATTATGTATTAATTTGAAAATGAATTGCAACTCTGCCAACTTGCGCCGGTCCTCCAATGAAGATATACTGAACCTTTCACAAAGGACCTGGTTCAGAATACCAATTTCGGGATACACACCATCAAGCCTAAAAGCAAGGTACTTCAGAAACTTACGTTGAATTTTTTCAATAGTATTAACGTGAGTATCATAATACGGAGACCATACTATGCACGAGTATTCCAATTCAGATCTGACATAAGCAAAATAGAGTAATTTTATACTAGAAATATTTTCTAGGTACTGAGAATTCCGTATTATGAACCCAAGCATTCGGTAGCTTTTCTTTACAACATCCTGGATGTGGGGAACAAATGATAGAGCACTATCAAATGTTACTCCGAGATCTTTAAATTCCAGACTCCTGGGTATTTCGGTTGTATAAATGGAGTAATTGAATTGAATTACCTGTTTTCTAAGGGTGAAAGACACTACATTGCATTTAGATGGATTGAGAGGGAGACAGTTATTAAGACACGAAGTATATACCTTATTTAGAGCAGCTTGAAGTTTTTCACAATCAGCAATGGTTATTTATTCTACAGATAAGCTTTAAGTCATCAGCGTACAATAGGCAAATAACTTCTATGTCCTGAACTATGCTATTTATAAAAGCTATAAAGAATTATGTGAAGTATCCGTCACTGTCAATCAAAAAACATTGATTGGCAAAAATATATATACGTTTTTTTCTCACCTGATGACGTCATTACAAATGTGTATAATTTAGACTATAGTTGTTGAGGGAGATCTGTCATTTTTAGTAAATGTTAACAATGTGTCCATACCAAAAAACAAACTGCCAAAAAAAGTAGGAGTTTTATTTTTGGACAGCCCCGATACACTTGAAAGCTAATGCAGTTTATTGAAATGAAAGTTGCAAACGGGAAAGAAGTGGTAAAAGATAAGATTGATCAAGTAATAGACATCCTTAGTGACATTTTCGATAGTGAGAGTGAAAAATGTGCTCAATTGTCATTTCTTATTGAACAATTAGGTCTCTTGAAAAGGTCACCTGAGAATCGAAGATATTGTGGATGCACTTTAATGTTGGCTACATCTTTGTTTATCCAGTCATCCAGTGCATACATGTCAATTTACAAAACTAAGGTAATATGTCTTCTGCACCCTGCAATATTAAAAAACTGATTTGTAAAATATCGTTAACAGATAGTAATCTCTCCGGTAGTGTGCGATATTTAAAAAGTAAAATACAGCTTTTAAAAGAACATGAGTTGGTAGTTAACTTACACATTGATGAAATATATATTAAACTTTGTGACAAGACAATGAAAAATTAAAAAACTTAAAGCTTAGGTTTGTTATGTCCAATTTTAAAAGACTTGTTTAGATTTAAAGTAACTAACGTACGTAATGTACCTGAAGATATTAGATCAAATTTTATATAATTTTTTATTTTATAGATTCAGTTCTTTTATCCATAATAAACACATATATCAGCAAAATATTTTTCTCAATTTTTGCCTATATGAGAACAAAAAAATTTGGTCAATTTATTTAAATTGTGTAAAAACAGATAATATATTAAGGAATACAATAAGAATCCTGGAACTCCTAAGATCACGTGACCGCTGACTTGCTTATAACGCGCCATGGCCGGTCTTTATCGTTGGCTGCGATGGGCTAGGAAGGTATCAAAGCCGTCATGGATCCATTTATTTTTGTTCAATTTCATATGAAATAACCCCTAAACGTAATACTTAATAGGGACTTATTGGAATAAAACCTTACTTTATTTTAGAGTCGACTTTATTTTGACACATTTACACAGAAAACTAACAGCTGACCTCTCAAAATTGACATACCAAAGCCAAATTTAATAATAAAGACGCTAATTATCATTTAATAAATACCGACACTAATAAATCCGGTTTTTAAATACACAAAGGCCGAATTTTGAAGCAGAGAAGCTGCTTTTTATATGTAAATCTGTCATCATAGGGTCGATTTTTAAATAAGGTCAGTTTTTATTCCAATAAGTGTCTAATGTTACATCAACGCACAGTGGAACGTTTTGAAGATCTAGGTGGACAACCCCCGAGCAACATTAACACTCTTTAATGCTTGATTTTTTTAGCTTTAAAATAACATAAAATATTTAAAAGCATTTAGTATTTGCAATATTACCTACCTCTTATAATATAGGGTGATTCAGATTTTAACGATTTTAAGATTTGTAGTCATGCTGTATGTTTTTAACAAAAATTGTTTCAACAAATTTTATAACAATGAAGTAACGGTATATATTTTTTTTAGTTTTTGCAAGAAAGAATTTAAATAAAACAGTTTTGCAATATACAAGGCGTTTTAGAAAAATTTAAATAAAGACGTTTTAGGCGGTAAGGGACAATCAAGAAAAAATTTTTAAACCTCTCACCCCTTGCCCGGGGTGAAACCAACCCCTAAAATTATAATGGGAAATGTTCATCGCATGGCATTATCTTCATCGGATGGCATTATTAATATAGGGGTTTAATGTGAGAAAATTTAAGAGATATTTGGATTTTAATTTTATATAAACTAAGAAAGTTTAAAAAAATATTTATTAAATTGGAAAATTCCATTTTTATTTGAAAAATATCATTACTTAACATAACAAATAATAAAATAATTAACTAACACAAGTCTATTTTATTATTATCTTGCAAACTAAACTGTGTTAATTAATTTCTCAATCTGACACAAAAATAGAAAAATATATTATCATATTTCTAAAACCGCATAATAATACTTCGCTCCGTTTAAAACTTAATTTTTTTGATTTTTTTAACCTCAAAAAACTTCCCTTGCGGTTTGGTGCAGATGCATTTTTATTAAGCTTGGTTAAGCTTGTGACAGAGTGAAAAGTTACTGTTTACAAAAATTCGTGAAAGTCGAGAGTTTCAAAAACCCATCGTACAGACATACATAGGGCATATTCTTAAATTACGTAACCCTTCCTCCCCCCTCCGTAATGCATTTTTAAGAAAAAAATATATTCAAGAATCATGAGAGTGTAACGCAAGGTTAATAACCCCCCTTCCCCCCTTAAGCGTTACGTACTTTAGGAATCGGCCCATACACATATATACATGGGATAGGGTATCTCAGATAAAAGTAACTACAAGGGGGTTTATTAGGAGACGGTAAGACATACCAATTTTGGTAAAAAAGTGGCGCTATTCCGAGCTGTATCAAAGAAAACATTTATATGCGTTTTCAAAATATTGAGAAAGAAATGGATCCATGAGGGATCTGATACCTTCCTAGTTAGCCTATTAGCACACTTCAAGTGAATGATAATATATCAGCTTTGAAAAGTTTTTTGTATATATCTGAGAAACTGAAGCTCTTACGAAGTTTTTAGTTATAACACGAATTATTGAGCAAAATATAGTCTACTATATTACGAAAACTGTATATTGATATGATTCTCCGTTAAAAAGATAGATTTTTTTAAAATTTTTAGATTTTGACCAAAATCTAATCAGCTCGTAAGAGTGTCGAGAACTATTTTACCAGAAAATTTTATGAAAATCGGTTCAGCGGTTTAGGAGCTATCGTGTTACGGACAGAAATAATATATACACACACACAGACAGACATCACGACGATATTGCTGAGATGGGTCAGAATACATTATTATTATCTAAAAAAAAAATTTTTGTCGAGAATAATATCTATTAATAATACCATTGCTATGCGGGCTAGGAAGGCAAAAACTAAAAATTGTGACTATTTGAAAAAATAAAGTCCTAAAAAAATTGTTAACGTCATTTTATTGGCCTAGTCCTAGTTATATAGTTTTATTCAATTTGTTTAAAAGAAGGCGACAATATTTTAATTTTTCAAATAATACAATTTAAGTTTTTAAGCATTATTTTGAAACCCCCTGTATATACGAACATCGTAAGTGATACCGTTTCTGAAAATCCCACAAAGCCCTATGTACTTACTTTTATCTGGACACCCTGTAGACAAACAGACACATTGACTCATCGTGATATAGAAAAATGCACGAAGATTGACTGATTTAGGTTAGAAAATCCCCAAAGGGCACATTTGTGAAGGTATCAAAAAGAAAATGTCATTAAACACAAATATACGTTTTCTATTTTTAGAGTTGCAGGCTAACAAAATAACTAAGTACAAGTTTACCGCAAAAAAAGGACCAAATTTCAATACTGCGTCAGAAAGTAGATATTTCGTTTAATTAGAAAATAATAAAACTAACATCAACAAATTCTAACAAACTAAAGTTTCAGTCCAACAAAAACTATATAAAAATAAAATTTTCCTTATCAAAACACCAGCGAATTCATAAAATCATAGCAAGTAAAACACTGCAACAATGATAGTCAAAATGCTTCCCTAGTCTTAAGGACATGTCACTCTAAAAATGCCTGGCACTTGTTTTACTCCAGCGCCTACTACGCGGGAAAAAACAATATTGTTTTAAAGCATTGCCCATACCTAAGATTAAAATGTCTTAGCAGAAAATTTTTAAGATGCAACTTTCAATGCAAATATCTTGACAACCAGAGGGGATAAAAAAATAATATTTTGGATCTAGGATATATGGAATATGCTCTTTAATTGTAGGTAGCTGAAATGTTAATTTATAGTACTTAACCATGTCCACCTAGATTAGTCAAACGTTCCACTGTGCAACGTTGTAGGCTTTCCACATTTAACGCTATGTCAACACGCAGTGTAACATTGATGCCACGTTTTGGTGCTTACTGGATTATTTTGTTCTGGTAACGGACGAGCATAAATAAACGGCTTTGCCCTGAAGGGGAGAAAACTAGAGATATTACAAAAAATTACCCCAAAGATAAATTCGCCCCGTCTCACTATGGTCTGAGGGATCAATATTTTGGCCAAAAATAGACTTTTACAGTTAAACTCTCTAATCACTTAAACGCAATTCAAAGGATTTTTTATTACCCCCCACTCTTGTTACTACCATTTTCGTGGTTTAGACTGCCTAAAAGCCCTTTCAAAAAGTGTATTATTTTTAATATGATCTGCAGATAACACAGCCTCACAAAAAAATATAAATTTCAAAACTCGGAGGGTAGACCCCCAAATCCTTTGGTGCACAAAACCGATTTTCCAAAAAAAAAATTCAATTATTGAATTTGCCCCTTTTAGGACCCCCTGGGGGGTAAAATTTGGTCTATTATAAAAATTCAAAATATTATATATTACTGTTAATTATTTTGGTCCGCAGAACTAAAATCTAAGGATTAAAAAGTTTTATGACCATTCAGAATAAAATTAAATGAAACCAAATCAATTCATGTTGATTTTACAAACAAAAATATAAATCACATACAAATAACAATTAACAACATTCCAGTACCATATTCGAATCAGGCAAAATATCTAGGTATGACACTTGATGCCAAATTGCGCTGGAAAGCACATGTTAAGAAAAAAAAAGAGGAACTTGAGATAAGGTATAGAAAAATGAACTGGCTAATTGGAAGGAAGTCCAATTTAACAATTCATAATAAGTTACTGCTTTATAGACAAATACTGAAACCAGTATGGACATATGGTATTCAACTATGGGGTTGTGCTAAAGAGAGTAACATTTTAGTTGTACAGAGATTTCAAAATAAAGTATTAAGAAACATTGTGAATGCACCTTGGTACGTTCGAAATAGTGACCTGCATCGAGATCTAAAAATCGAAACTGTAGCAGAGACTATAAAAAAGTACGCAAAAAGCCATGAAAATAGACTCCATCGGCATGTGAATGTGGAAGCAATTCAGCTTCTAGACAATACTATGCTAGTTCGAAGACTAAAAAGAATGAAGCCGTTTGAGCTAGTAAACTAAGTGAATTACACATAAAACAAAATAATGCTATAAACACAACACAATTGTGAGTTATAGACTAAACAAAGCGGGGAGAACTGTTGAGTAAACCCTAAGTTTAAATCTGACTTTTCTAGTAAATTAAGTTAAAACAAAATTGCTAATTAGTCTTACTGACTAGATTGTAATAAAAAAAACACAGTGTGTTTGACAAAAAAAAAATGACCCTTCAGTAACCCCATCCCCCCTTTTACTCCGTTTATTTGGGGGTCCAAACTCTACTTTTTTAATGGACAAGAACAGTTTATCATGGAAATATTTCTATTTGCTAAATTCAACGAAGACAATAAAAATTCACTCAATTATCCCCTAAGTCACCCTTAGCACAAAGGCGTATTCGGGAGGGAAGAAGAAGGGCAGCTGTTGAGCTGTCCCTGATTTTAACCAGGTTTTTTTTAAAATCGGACATTAAAATTCTATTAGAATATGAATTTCCCCCCCTCTAAATTAAGAAGGCCATGGAATTCAGAAACCTGCCCCCTCTTATATTTTGGGTTGGATACGACCTTGCCCCAGCACCCCTTTTTCCTCCCTAAGAGGAGAAGCCGTAGAGACTAAAATGAAAACTCATAGAAGTTAAGTCGTGCCTATAGTAAGTTCCATACAAAATTTATTTATAGACTCCCACTCCCAGGGGGATGCTAAACAGTTTTTCTTGTTCTGGTTGGATTCAACGAATATCTAAGGTTGCATTAAAAACCTTTAATGTTCATAAAAAGTGAAGTTCTGACCTCCACATGGGGTGTAAAAGAGAGAATAAATCCGATGAATTATTTAAATCGAGGAAAAATTTATATTGATCATCATATTTTAGTTTGAGGAATGATAGGAGGAAGTTAAATATTTAAAACCTATTTTTTTTTGGTTCAACACCTTAATTGATGTTACACATGTCAGATTTGATTTTTTTAACCTAGTTAACCCCCCCTGCATTATAAATTGGTGTTTCCCTCCGCCAATAAAAATTATTCTACATTTGAATTAGGTTTGCTCATGGTTTGCTCCAAATACCCTAAAACTAATGTTAAATATTTGCAGTTTAGTAATTTTCTATCTATTTTGGCGGCCATCTTGAATTTTTTCCTTGTTTTTTAAAGTTTATTGCTAAGACAGGAGTTTTGATATCTATGATTCATTCTGCTTTTTTTAAGGTACTTTGCTCACTACTATCTATATAGAAGACAAACTAAAACACAAATTAAAATGCACTGGAGTAGGTACTCTGTGTTTATCAGAATATGTACGGTCATGTTTAATAACGAATTTGGAGACTATCGCACTTTTTCGCACCAACAGTATATGTACCCCGGAAAGTACATATCAAAAATTAACATGAAAGTTCGTAAAAGCTTTTTTATTAGTCCAATGAAATATCGAGGGAAAAAAAATTCATACATTTCTTGCACAATTTTTCTATCATTCGTATTTAAAGAATAAGTTTAAAATTCCTGTGACTGAAATTATCAAAAAATAATCTTACCTTTAGTTAAAAAAGCCATTTTTAAAAATTTTTATAACTCTTCGCACTCCTTAGAAATAGCACGTTAGAGTTATTGAAAAATAATGAACAATAAAAAAACAATTGCTCATTGTCAGGAAATGTCAAATTCAAACAACGATATTTCGAAGCCTGGTTTGGCAATGAAGCTAATTATTCTGGAATTTTGAGGTGCCACTAATTAGCTTTAAAAAATATATAACTAAACAGTTTTATTGTGAAGTTAGTTTTTGCTATTTTTGGCCAAAATATTGGGGTTTCAGACTAAAGTGCGTCTGGGAAAACGGACACGTCTATTGAACTAAAACAAAGGAAAAAAATCGGCAACACGCTAGAAGCTTACCTTCTTTCATTTAACAGCAGTTCCACACTTCACTCGCGGCCGTGGCCTTTCTTGTGGTTGGAATTTCGACACGTACTGCCAGCGTATGCTGGTGTTCTGTGGTGTGCAGAGCGCGCATGATTTTTGCCAAAATGATCAGCTGATCAAAAAGAAAATACCTTTCAACAAAGAGAGAAATTATCACCTGATTGGAATTTTTCCCAAACAAGGAGTTTCTTGTTTTGAAGGTTTTTGCTAAAAGCCCAAAAATATGAAGGTTAGGTTTTCCCAAAAATTCAAAATAAAACAAAAAACAAAAATAACTGGCAGCATTAAACAACCAGTATGTTAACAGAAAAATAAATAAAAACTAGAAACCTTTGGGATCACACCAGATAACATCTATGGTTAATCTGGTGCTTCTCTGAATGGATTCGGTGGCCTGGCCATTCAGGAATTAATTAATCGCCACATGGGACAGGGTATATGGAGTGCCCATTTGGAGCTAGCAGCTAGTGCGGGCACATTATGGCTCTCTGTACCCTGTCGATTATGTCAAAAGGTTTATGACCCATCAGTGGTCTAAGGCTACAACCATTAACGTATTAACCGGAGGAGACCAGAAACCCCGGCAAAAATTCATTCATCAAAACAATTCGATTTGACCCCTAGATGCTTCAATAAGTTGGAAAATAATATAAATATTTTTTGGAAAGACGATGGCAACGCTGTGCGACACACAGTAGACGTATGTTTATTCTTTATGGTCGATCGATTTACCAGTGACGGCGGCAAAATATTTATTTATTAAAAGTAAATACCTAACTTATTAAAACAAGCAATTTAATTTAGTTTACAGCTGAATAGATACCCATTGACAATTAGATGTTTGATTAGGATGCTTTTAGCTTGGTGTATTTTATTTTAGGTTAGACAACGTTAAAAATTCAGAGTAGATAAAAAGGACTAACCCAACCTAAAAAATTGCCTCAATCCAAATCTAAAAAAACTGTTTACACCAAAAAAAACGGTTAAATAAAAAAGGTATACATAAAAAAATTACTTTCCATATTAATAAGATACCTTTTTTACCTTATCTGTTGAAAATCAAGGCTCGTAGTTCAGTTAAAAGTATCAAAACTTGGGACATCCTGTACATTTTTAACTAAACTTATGTTTAAACAGTTTTAACAAATAAATAATTATTTATATAATACCCAAAAAATTTTTTTCTGATTTTATATTGATTTCTACGGCACTGATCTTTGTTTTGTTTTGAAGGTCAAACAAGTTATTTAACTTACTTGTAAAACGAAACTTCTGGATTAAGATGGTCGAGATTTTAGCATAAAATACACTCCCACACCATTTTAAAGTCTTTTAAGATTAATTTTGAGTCCAGATCGAAAATATATTTTAAGAAAAAACACGAAAACAATTCCGAACCGTAAAGAGACAGGTCAAAAACGCCACATTGACCCTTTACAAAATACTAATGGGTCCAAAGGGACTACCTTCTAATCAAGAATAGTTTTGTCTCTTTTTCTCGCATCAGTTTAACAAAAGAGGAACAAAATAAGATACTTTACGCGGGCCTAGACGATTGCGGCATCTTTCTAATTCCTTTGTTTTAGTGAGGGACTGTAATCGAGAATAGTTTTGTTTTTTTCTCTCGCACTGGTTTAATAAAGGAAAACGAACGAGTAGCAAAATAAATGCTGGAAGCACAAGTTAAAGTGATCACCGCTTGTTATATATCCATATTTGGTCGTGTATAATTAATCTGGTAAGGGTTTGTAAGAAGAACAGTTTCGTCTTTTTCCGGTGCATTGGTTTAAAAAAGAAATAAAACTAAAGGAAAGATCGGATAATTTTGGTGATTCTTAAAGAGAAAGAAAATAGAGTTTTCTAAGGACCAAACAAAAATAGTCGATGAGTTCTTTTCTGCAGAAGTACGTTTTTTAAAACAAATTGTTTATCTAGACGGCCGATTTTTTAGTTTATTTCCTAGTCTCCTCCGGTTAATACGTTAATGGCTACAACTATGGCATTATGTCGTATATCATAATGACTAAGTTTCTGGCCTAAAATATAATTTGAAGTCTACTGGGTTCTATATACTAGATAGTATTTAAATTATTATCTGAGTCGAACACAGTAGGTACGTGGTGCACAACGGGCCCAGAAAGGCGGCCTAGGTGCCAGGTTAGACCCTTTAAGGGTGTTAACCGTACATTCATTCATACTGGATTGTTTTGTATTGTAGGAACAAGACTTAGTTTTATTGAACACCTATCATCTAGTCACAACCTAATACTTGGTGATCCTCAAAATCTAGTTTTTTTGGAAGATATGATCAAGTTTATCGAGCAAAAACTGGAGTCTTTGGTGTGCATCTATTGTGAAAAAACTTTTCCTGATAGAAATATTTTAAAAGAACATATGAGAAAAAAGTTGCATAAGAGAATCAACCCAAAAAACAGATCATATGACATGTAAGTTTTACACTTCATATAAATTTAACCTCTGCTCGAATTAATACATAAATGTATACTTTGGAAAATATGAATTTTCAAAGTTTGGCTATATGTCGCTTATGGGAATTCATACCCTAAAAATCGCTAAATGACGTTTTTTCGAATCTCAAGTCACAGTGTGGTTTTTCCCTATCTGTATAATCCCACCATACTGCAACTCGGTGCTTTTGTTCATCAAATGTATACTTTGGAAAATATGAATTTTTAAAGTTTGGCTATATGTCGCTTATGGGAATTCATACCCCAAAAATCTCTAAATGACGTTTTTCCGAATCTCAACTCACTGTGGTTTTTTCGTATCTGTAGAGTCCCACCATACGACAACACGGTGCTTTTGTTCATCAAATGTATAGTTTGGAAAATATGAATTTTTAAAGTTTGGCTATATGTCGCTTATGGGAATTCATACCCTAAAAATCGCTAAATGACGTTTTTCCGAATCTCAAGTAACAGTGTGGTTTTTCCGTATCTGTATAGTCCCACCATACTGCAACTCGGTGCTTTTGTTCATCAAATGTATACTTTGGAAAATATGAATTTTCAAAGTTTGGCTATATGTCGCTTATGGGAATTCATACCCTAAAAATCGCTAAATTACGTTTTTCCGAATCTCAAGTCACAGTGTGGTTTTTCCGTATCTGTAGAGTCCCACCATACTGCAACTTGGTGCTTTTGTTCATCAAATGTATAGTTTGGAAAATATGAATTTTCAAAGTTTGGCTATATGTCGCTTATGGGAATTCATACCATAAAAATCGCTAAATGACGTTTTTCCGAATCTCAAGTCACAGTGTGGTTTTTCCGTATCTGTATAGTCCCACCATACTGCAACTCGGTGCTTTTGTTCATTAAATCTATGGTTTGGAAAATATCAATTTTTTAAGTTTGGCTATATGTCGCTTTTGGGAATTCATAACCCAAAAATCTCTAAATGAGGTTTTTCCGAATCTCAACTCACAGTGTAGTTTTTTCGTATTTGTAGAGTCCCACCATACTGCAACTCGGTGCTTTTGTTCATCAAATGTATACTTTGGAAAATATGAATTTTCAAAGTTTGACTATTTGTCACTTATGGAAATTCATACCCTAAAAATCGCTAAATGACGTTTTTCCGAATCTGAAGTCACTGTGGTTTTTCCGTATCTGTATAGCCCCACCATACTGCAACTTGGTGCTTTTGTTCATCAAATGTATAGTTTGGAAAATATGAATTTTTTAAGTTTGGCTATATGTCGCTTATGAGAATAAATACCCTAAAAATCGCTAAATGACGTTTTTCCGGATCTCAAGTCACAGTGTGGTTTTTCCGTATCTGTATAGCCCCACCATACTGCAACTTGGTGCTTTTGTTCATCAAATGTATAGTTTGGAAAATATGAATTTTCAAAGTTTGGCTATATGTCGCTCATGGGAATTCATACCATAAAAATCGCTAAATGACGTTTTTCCGAATCTCAAGTCACAGTGTGGTTTTTCCGTATCTGTATAGTCCTACCATACTGACACTCGGTGCTTTTGTTCATTAAATCTATAGTTTGGAAAATATGAATTTTTTAAGTTTGGCTATATGTCGCTTATGGGAATTCATAACCCAAAAATCTCTAAATGAGGTTTTTCCGAATCTCAACTCACAGTGTAGTTTTTTCGTATTTGAAGAGTCCCGCCATACTGCAACTCGGTGCTTTTGTTCATCAAATGTATACTTTGGAAAATATGAATTTTCTAAGTTTGGCTATTTGTCACTTATGGAAATTCATACCCTAAAAATCGCTAAATGACGTTTTTCCGAATCTCAAGCCACAGTGTGGTTTTTCCGTATCTGTATAGCCGCACAATACTGCAACTTGGTACTTTTATTCATCAAATGTATAGTTTGGAAAATATGAATTTTCAAAGTTGGGTTATATGTCGCTTATGGGAATTCATAACCCAAAAATCTCTAAATGACGTTTTTCCGAATCTCAACTCACAGTGTAGTTTTTTCGTATCTGTATAGTCCCACCAAAATGCATCTCGGTGCTTTTGTTCATCAAATGTTGTTAGCCCGCGGATAGAAAAACGCTAAATGCAGTGGACTGTAAATATTTTAATTAATGATATCGCGAGCAAACATAAATGTATTGATATGAATTACGAAATAATCAGACGTCCATAGGTAAAATTGTTGGAACCACACAACGGTAATCAGATAAGTGCACTCACCTCCTTTGCAGCCAAATTCTTCTCGTTCCAAGGGGCCCCCGAATGGATCTAATGATGTCACCACGTAGCTGAAGGGTTGAAGTTTCTAGTTCTATGCTTCAGTACACAAAAATCGAGCACTTTCAGGTGTAGATATTTGAAATAGTTGGAGAACGAAATTAACACGCCTTTTTCTCTAGGCGCTTGACAAGGATCTCCCTGGTTGTTGGTGCGCATGTCCAAATACGCGGAATGCGCTTTGTCCTTCATACAGTTGTGTGTTTTTAAAAATATATATAAACAACCGCGAAATTTAGCGGGAGCTAACATAACTGCCCTCCAAAACACACAAATTTAGAATCTCAACCGGACAGATATAGATATAAGAAAAAGAATCGACCGATAAATATAAATGAATGAAAACAGATAAGTATCGTAAGTTTATTTAGATATAACGAAATCCCGAAAAAAGGCAAAACAAACAAACAAAAAATTCAAAAAAAATTAAAAATAAAAAAACCTATTGTAATACCCGGTAAAAGGTAGAAAATTAAAATTACTTTTAATTTGGCAAGAGGCACAGTTTTACAACTGGCCGCTTATAAACACCGGTAACCGTTTTTACCGTCGCAACACGCACCTGACCGTCCCCGCCGGGATGCAGTTCGATGACCCGACCGACCGGCCATTTCAAAGGCGTTTGAATGTGATCATTTGTTATGATAACCAAATCATTTAATTTGATATTTGGGGACGAATCAGTCCACTTGTGTCGCTGTTGTAACGTATGCAAATACTCTATAGAATACCGTTTCCAAAAATCATTATGTAGTTTTTGGATTAGTTGCCATCTCGAGAGCCGATTTAGGGGAACCTCGGACAAATCTGACTCCGGAATTTCTGAATTAAGGGGTTCAAGTGTCAAAAAATGCCCAGGGGTAAGAGGTTGAAGATCGTGTGGGTCTGAAGAGGCAGGAGATAAAGGGCGACTATTAAGTACGGCTTCTATGCGACAGGTAAGGGTGGACATCTCCATGATAGACAACTTCTGGTCGCCGACAACTCGTACAAAGTGAGTTTTAAAACTTTTGACGCCAGCTTCTGCCAGGCCATTGAAATGTGGACTGAGAGGAGGTCCCAGATGCCAACGAATAGAAAGTCTGGTGGCAGCACTTCTTGCGTAATCCAGTAATTGGTTACGAAACCCTATAAAATTACTGCCTTGATCTGACCAGCATTGCGTCACGCTTCCGCGTCTGGATATGAATCGATGGAATGCACCTACGAACCCTTCGGTGGACAGTTCCATGGTTAATTCCAAATGCACGCAATGTGTGGCCGTACAGACAAACACACAGACATACGATTTGAAAGCTTTACAACCACGGTAACGATGAGGAATCACAAAGAAAGGTCCACAAAAGTCGATAGCTACACTCGAAAAAGGTTTTAGTTGATTGATTCGATGAGCGGGAAGTGAACTCATTATGGGCGGTCTATAGGGTTTAGGGTTGATTCTAAAACATTGCAAGCACTTGGATATGGTTCTTTGAATTGCCCGTCTGGCAGATAATATCCAAAATTGCTGTAAAAGCAGATTATGTAATGTTTTAAACCCAGGATGAAGATATTGTCGATGAGCGGACTCGATAAGAAGAGTAGTTAAACGATGGTCACTCGAAAGTAAGACGGGGTGTTTTGCAGAATAAGACAAAAGGTCAGATTTTTGTAATCTGCCACCGACTCTAATGATATTATTCTCATCAAGAAAAGGTGAAAGTTTTCGCAAAGGTTTCGGTATTGGTTTATCCTTAGATAACGCGGAAAAAAGCTCAGAAAAACAAGAACCTTGCACGCGTTTGATAAGAAGGTGTAACGCACTTTGCATCTCACCGGTGGTAGGAAAAACAATATTCTCAAAAATAACTTTTTGGTCCGGCGGCTTAGTGGGTTTTTGATAGGAATGGTTTTGAAAAAGGTTAACTATTCGAAGGACATAACAAATGATACGTTGAATTTTTGATATAGAGGAATATTTGATAAGAAGCTGATCTAAGAAGTTGACATCAATTATCGCATTGCAACAGACCTTTGGCTTTTCCTCCAGATTAATATCTCCGAAATCAATCGGCATTTTTGATTTATGAAAATCGGGCCATTCGTTTTCGGGAGACCACAAAAACGACGGTGCGTTCCACCACATGTCATGTGACATGAGCTGTGAAGGGGTGGCCCCTCGTGACGCAATATCGGCTGCATTCAAAGCAGAAGGAATGTAGCGCCACGAGTTTGAGGGAATGATTTCTTGGATTCTACTGACTCGATTTCCAACAAAGGTTTGCCAGCGATTAGGAGGGGATGAAAGCCAGTGCAATACGACTTGCGAATCGCAGAAAGTAACGATATTTGTAAAAGTTATTTTTCCCTCATAGCTAGATAAAACGAAGTCAATTAATTCGCTTAAAAGAAATGCGCCTAGGAGTTCTAGCCTAGCCAAAGTTTGTGACTTTATAGGCGCGACCCTAGATTTTGCAGATATGAGAGAAACAGATATATTGTTTTCCTCTTCTACACGAAAATATACGACGCCTGCGTAGCCTCGAATTGAAGCGTCACAGAAGCCGATGATTTGACAGGTATTGGTTTTTGACAGTTTGATTTGTCGGGGTAATTGAAAATTGGAAAGAAGCGGGAATTCAGAACGAAGTTTGTTCCAAGAGTCGATGATAGAAGAATCTGGTTCTTCGTCCCAGCCTATTTTCGATATCCACAACTGTTGCAAAATAAATTTTGCTTGTAGCAACAAGGGACAAAGAAAACCTAAGGGATCGAAGATTGTTCCTATGATAGATAAAATAGAACGTTTGGTTGGGGGTTTGTCCTTCATTCGGCATTGATAAGAAAAAATGTCGTTTTTTGGATGCCATTGAAGTCCTAAAACTTTGATAAAGTGGGGTTCCTCCTTGTCGAAAGAGAGAGGCATTTGACGATCGGACTCTGGCAATGTTGCCAATAACTCAGGACAATTGCTTGCCCATTTTTTAAGTTCAAATCATTGAGTTCTGTTTGAAGGGAGAGAGCTTCAGAAAGCGAAGGGCTAGTTCCCAAGATATCGTCGATATAGATTGACGTTTTTAGAACAGTACTAGCCATTGGAAAACGTTCCTTTTCTCTCTCTGCCAGCTCATTTAAGGTACGCATGGCTAGAAAAGGTGAGCATGTCATGCCAAAAGTGACAGTAGAAAGTTCCCACACTGAAAGTGGGTCCTGTGGAGAAAACCTCCACAATATCCTTTGATAAGGACGGTGATAAGGATTGATAAGGACTTGACGGAACATCTGTTTGATGTCAGCAATGTAGGCAATAGGATTAAGACGAAACGTAAGGAGTAAAGAAGTAATATCTTTTTGAAGTTTCGGTCCAGATAACAATGTGTCATTGAGACTAATATTTTTTGGGGTGACTGCTGAACAATCCCAGACTACCCTTAATTTTGTACTCAAGCTTTCCGGCTTTAATACGCAATGGTGTGCTAAAAAACACGATACGTCGACCTTTGGTTGACTAGATAAAACTAAACTCATATGATTAGAATCGATATAGTCTTGCATGAAACTTGAATAGGCAGTGTACAGATCAGGATTTTTGATTAATCTATTTTCTAGAAGTAAAAATCTACGATAAGCTTGCGGATAAGTATTTCCTAGGTCAGGGTTTATTTTATCTTTAAACGGAAGATCTACCATGAATCTACCGCTCGGTTGCCGTAATACACTAGCAGTAAAAATTGATTCTGCCTGTTTTTCTTCCTTTGATAAGATTTGTTTTTTAGGCAAATGTTCGATTTCCCAAAACCTAGGGAGAATGACCTCTAAAGGAGGTGAATGACTCGTTAAAAAACAACTGGTTCGTTCCGTAAGACTACCTACTTCGTCAACCTTTCCCATGAAGACCCAGCCAAAGATAGTTTCAAGGGCTGAAGGCTGCCCTACCTGTCCAAGAACCCTGCCCTCCTTGAAAATCTGTGCGAATAGCTCGCAACCAATAACCAGGTCCACAGGTCTAGATTTGAAATAAGATGGGTCGGCAAGTTTAAGGTTTTGCAAGTGTTTCCACTGATTATTGTTCAAAGAGAATGTAGGCATATTGGAACATAGTTGTGGAACAACAATTGCTTCGAAATTAAGTAAAGGAGTGACTTGTCCTTGTGGCTTAATGTGACATTGAACGAGCCCTTTTGAAGTGAAAGAAGACATCTGATTTAATCCGAATATTTCAGTGGTGTAACTTCGCCTAGGAAGATTAAGACGCTGAATACACTTTTCACTGATGAATCCTGTCTGTGATCCAGAATCAAGCAGTGCCCTTACAGGTTGAAAATTTCCGCAACCGTCCATAACATCTATTATGGCGGTGCATAAAAGAAAGGTACCTGAAGGTCCTGAGGCATTTAATGACACATGAAGATTATTGACAGGTGGTGTGTGAATGACAGGACTAGTATCTTGGCTTCCAGACTCTTGATTAGTTTCTAAGATATGAGTTAAAGTGTGGTGCCTTTTACTATTGCAAGTCCTGCATGAATATTTTGATTTGCACGTATCTACATTATGCAAGGGATGAAAACACGCTAGACATAATTTTTTCTGTTTGACGAAAGATAGGCGATCGATAGGTGAAAGATCAAGAAATGTTTGACATTTCGAAAGCACGTGACCTTGATTACACCGGAAACATTTTATTCCCGTACTTGAATTAGTTGAGGTGCCAGCCAGTCCTATAAAAGGCGAATTGGATGATTTATAGGTAGGCTTTTGCACAAACTGATTTCGCATAGAATTTGAATTTTGATAGGTAGGCTTTTGCCCAGACTGATTTTGCATAAAATTTGATTTTTGATATATAGGCACCTTTTTGGGTGCTGTTGATTGAGGAAGTGATTCCAAAACTTTACATCTTTTTTCTAGAAATTGAAAAAGTGACTGAAAAGTGGGAATTTCGTTATTAGTATTGGCGTGACTCATTTCGAAATTTGAACGCGTTGGAATATCCAATTTTTCTAATAAAATGAAAAAAATAATAAAGTCCCAACTGTCAACGTCAAAGCTAAGTGATTTTAAAATTTCTAGGGATTCAGAAAAGGTGTCAATTAAATTACGCAATTCTTTAGCTGACTCGTTTTTTAAGGTGGAGTTCATAATTGAGCTTAAAGCATCATTTGCGAGATCTCGCTTGTTTTGATATCTATTGACTAATTTGTCATAAGCAATTTTATAATTTTGATCAGATAAGCTAATCCCTGATATCAATTTTAAAGGCTCATCCTCGAGATATGAAAATAAATATTGAAGTTTTCGAACGTTACTTAGACTTTGATTTTGATCTATAATGTTATTAAAAAGATCGAAAAAGCTTGGCCATAATTTTTGATCACCTCGGAATATGGGAATACCTAACTCTTTGAGTTTTGGAGTTTCAGATTCGTTTTGTCGAACATATGATCCCGAAAAAGATGGGGCCTCAACCGGAAATATTTTAGAGTAAACCCCCTTACACGCATAAAAATATTTACGAGCTTCTGAAAGGATCGCATCCTGCGTTTTAAATTCCTCATCGTCCGAGTCGTCTAGCAACATAATGACGTCATTATGTGCCAGCATGCATTTATCGAAGGTTTCATCCAAATCGGCATACCTCACTTGAAACTCGTTTCTCGCTCTTTCATCCTTTTCCGCGTTCTGTGACAACACATAACACTCGGTGATCGCAGATAAAAAACCCTTGCGTTTTTGCGCGGCTTTTTTGACAGACATGATTTTACCTTTGAAATGACGAAATTGTCGGTAAATATACAATTAACGCTAAATTAATGCTTCTGAAATAGAAAAATGACGAATTGTCGAAAATATGCACTAATTTATCGCAATTGATGAAAATTGTTTTAAATATCGAAATGATATGAAACACCACTGAACTTTTGTTTTGTTTGTTTTGTTTTGTTTTGATCCCTTCGCTTTGTTTACTGAATCATGCACTGAGCATGCGAAAGACACGTGCAGTCGTCGGTGCAGACGACTTTCTCTTACAATACGCTGCGATACAAGGTCGCCTTATTTGGCTGCAAATAATTATTAATACCGTCGTATGGATTTATTATTTAAAATAATTCGGTCGAAGGAGCACTTTATGTTAGCCCGCGGATAGAAAAACGCTAAATGCAGTGGACTGTAAATATTTTAATTAATGATATCGCGAGCAAACATAAATGTATTGATATGAATTACGAAATAATCAGACGTCCATAGGTAAAATTGTTGGAACCACACAACGGTAATCAGATAAGTGCACTCACCTCCTTTGCAGCCAAATTCTTCTCGTTCCAAGGGGCCCCCGAATGGATCTAATGATGTCACCACGTAGCTGAAGGGTTGAAGTTTCTAGTTCTATGCTTCAGTACACAAAAATCGAGCACTTTCAGGTGTAGATATTTGAAATAGTTGGAGAACGAAATTAACACGCCTTTTTCTCTAGGCGCTTGACAAGGATCTCCCTGGTTGTTGGTGCGCATGTCCAAATACGCGGAATGCGCTTTGTCCTTCATACAGTTGTGTGTTTTTAAAAATATATATAAACAACCGCGAAATTTAGCGGGAGCTAACAAATGTATACTTTGGAAAATATGAATTTTCAAAGTTTGGCTATATGTCGCTTATGGGAATTCATGCCCCAAAAATCTATAAATGACGTTTTTCCAAATCTCAAATCACAGTGTGGTTTTTCCGTATCTGTATAGTCCCACCATACTGCAACTCAGTGCTTTTGTCCACAAAATGTATAGTTTTGGAAATATGAATTTTTAAAGTTTGGCTATATGAGGCTTATATTAAAAATCACAACATTACGTTTTTCCAAATTTTAAGTCACAGCGCAGTTTTTTCGCATTTCTGTAGTTCCACTCCTCTGCGGTACTTTTCTCCATTGAACATATACCTACTTGGAGAAATGTATGAATTTTTAAGAACCTATGGCAATAAAAGACTTATTTTGCTTTCTATCTAGCAGCCAATTTTTTTCAGATATTATATCGCAAACTATGCAGAAATGGGAAAAACTTGGAAAAAG
The DNA here is from genome assembly GCA_963576565.1 of Aspidapion aeneum. Lineage (NCBI taxonomy): Eukaryota > Metazoa > Arthropoda > Insecta > Coleoptera > Brentidae > Aspidapion > Aspidapion aeneum. The sequence goes on along the minus strand of OY755046.1, from coordinate 62,622,781 downwards.
CTCAAGAAAGAGACAGACAATTACGCTTTAGAATTGGGAGAGACGGAGAACAGTGACACCGATTATCTGGATTGGACTGGAGCAGATGATCTGATAAGATGTCTCTTTTGTTCACACACTGAAGTTAATGTCAATGAGTTGTGCTTGCATATGATTAATAAGCATAATTTTAATTGGGTAATATAATAATCCATAGTACACCGGTCTAGTTTTTAACTGATGAGTATATAGGGTGTCCCAAATAAAAGCAAGTACATGGGGATTTCGGAAACGGATACGAGTTTGTTTAAAATAGAAAATAATTTAAAAAAATTTTAGTATATGCAACACATATTAGTCAAGCACTCCGAGATGGTGACTTAGAAAGAAGAACCTTGTTTTGCAATTGGTTTATACAAAAATCGCAAGAAAACTCTCAATTTGCGCTTAAGGTTCTGTGATCCTATGAAAGCAGGTTTACAAACTGCGGGGTGTTTAACAGACATAACTACATGTACCATCAAGTTAGGTGGGGTATGGCTAGGAGTCATAAACGGACACAAACTATTTAACATTTTTTATAATAATTTGACGGCACCTCGATATCTAGAAATTCTACCAAATTACGTTGACCAAATTTTAGAAAATTTGCCTCTTCAAGATGTAGCAAACATGTGGTTCCAGCAAGATGGAGCACCTCCACATAATGCAAGAATCATAATCGACTTTTGAATCAGCAATATTGAAATAACTGGATCGGAAATCGAGGTCCAGTTGCCTGGCCTGCACATTTGCCGGACCTTACGCCTCTTGATTTTTGTATTTGTGGATAGTTAAAGGATAAAGTTTATTCTACTACTTATAATACGATCGAAGAACTTGAGGCAGCCGTTGTTCAAGCCATAGAAGAAATTCCTAAACAAATGTTTAAAGATGCATGCATGTCTCTAATTCATCGATGCAGGATTTGCATGAATAACAACGGTGGAATTTTCGAACATTTGCTTATTTAATTCAATGCTTTGTTATCGGTTTTTCGTTTTATTTTAAATTAAATAATAAATGCAAACTTTTGTTTCACAAATAAAAGATAGATTTTAAGAAATTGTATTATTTCTTAGCCAGAGAAAAATTAAAAAATAAGGGCCTTAAATATTTGCATATAAATCAAATAAATGGAAAAATTTTGAAAGGTATGACAACAAACACAACTACGGCATTTTTGTCACAGCCAACTAAGTGAAAAACTATTTTTTTAATAAATTCACATTTTCCGTCATCCAAAGATAGGCTTATTATACACGGTTGAAAAGCTCCTTTTATGCTCTATTCATTGAAGTATAAATCCAATATGGCGTTCATAAGAAATAACAAAGTTGGCTAGGATTTCAAAAAAACTAGAAGGCCTTGAAAAAAATTGTTAACGTCATTCAATTGGCCGTAGTTGCCTATACAAAAATACCAAATTTCATTAAATTTGTTTGCAAGATGGCGGCGATATTTCAATTTTTCAAAAAACACAATTTTTAGTTTTTGCTCAATATTTTAAAAACCCCTGTAGATATTTTTAATTTTGATACGGCATCTGATTGGGCTTAGAATAGAGCAACTTTTTTCTAATTTAAACAAACTAGTATAGTATAGTATAGTTGCTTTTATTTGGGACGCCCTGTATACATACAGGGCTCCCATAGTTTATCATGAAGGACAAATAAAAAATCGTCTGAGATCATAAAGGAAAATGGCATAACTTCAAAAGAAGAGCGGTTTTGATATTGATATGCAATTTAACGTCCTTCACTGCAATTTTTTTACTGTTATGCCTAAAGAAAACGCCGTATCTACACAGGGATTGCTATATTAAGCAAGGCCCATAGATAAGCAACATTCTTATTGGCTAAGCTCGGCAAGAAAAAATAATTTATATAAATTTTTTTGTAGGTACTATCTACAGAATCATTCGATTTCTACCAAAAAGTTAAATTAGTAAATTGCATACGAAGACAAATTCACTTAAAAAAATGTCCTCACTGTGGCACACCATTTGATAGTTTTGAAAATTTGGAAACACATCTCGTTCTGAAGGACCACTACCAGATTCCAAAGGATGTTAAGGAGTTTGAGCAGCCTGAGTAAGTTAATTTAAGGTTATTTTGTTTGATGCAAGAAATCGCTGTAAATTGTTGCTGCAAGAAGTTGCAGCGAATCGGTGCACTGAACCATTAATTGCTGCAACTAGAAAAATATTAACTTTTCTGAAGGACATTTGGTTCTAAAGGAATTTTTTTGGGTTGTTTGGAATGATAAGGATCGTAAACATGCAAGAAATTGCTGCAACTTTTGCTGCGAAAAATCGCTCTGAGAAGTTGCAGCAAATAAGGGCACTGAACCAATGAGTCCCCTGCTAGAGAAACATTGATTAACCGTTCTTAAAATTGTAAAGAATATCTGGTTCTAAAGGACCTTATCATCAGGTTCTGGAGGATGAAAAAAATTTTAGGACTCTATAAGTAAGCTAAATTAAGGTTGTTTGGTTTGATGCAAGAAATCGCTACAACTTCTTGCTGCAACAAATCGCTCCGATAAAAAATCGCAGCGAATTATCGCACAAAATCATTTGTAGGACTAATTTGCCGTTTTTTTTTAGGTTTTTCTTTCCAACTTATGAAAATGATGCTTTTTTGTATCAGATTGAAGATGTTGAAATTTCTGACAATAAAGGGAATGCTAGTAATTCAATATAAAAAAAAATGGTGTTTTTCTTTTTTGCATTATGAATATGTGTCAATATTTTTTGAGACAGTGACCTTCAGGTGAGAAACCTTATGATTCTACTGCTCCGAGAAGCAACATGTCGCCAAAAATTATTATTTAGCACAAAAATGACAAGTCTTCCAAAATTATTTTTACCTTACCTAAGCCCCAAAAAATTTTGTGGGATTATGCCGACACTGTAACGAGCTGATTAGATTTCGGTCAAAATCCACTCATACTAATGAACGTTTTTTCACAGTTAAAAAACTGAAATTATGCTAACTTTTTAATAAAGTTTCCTCTGAGATATTTACAAAAACCTGTTTCTTAAGGCTGCTATAGCATGGAGTTTAGTTAAAGTGTGCTTATCAGGGTTGTCATTACAAGGCTGTAGATATATTTTTTTTTGATACCCGTGCAATCAAAGATACAATTTACTAACAAACGTGAAATTTCAGACCCGTGAATTTAAAAATCAAACAAGTTTCATGGCTAATCGGGCAAAAAGGAGTTTTTTGTTTCCCTTATATTTTTCCGTGGGTAGCTTGAAAGCTTAGCCTCACGGGGGTCCAAGATCTAATGGACACCTAATAAGTGTTGACAGTTAACCGTTTCGTCCTTATGGGACTCCTCAGAACACTGCTGGTCAAGTGACAAATCTTGCGAAGTTAATCAGACGGTTTTGTATCTAATTAAATGTAATTAGTGAGCGAACTATAGCAAGAGGCGCCATCCACCGAGATACGAGAGAAACAAAAAACCAAAAGCAGGGAAAAACACTGCTATACAATATCGATCAATGAAAAGATCGAATGCAAATAAAAGAAAACAACTATAGTCCGTGACCTACGACAGCTCTTTGTCTTTTCAGGCCGGATCAATTCATTTTGCATTTTTACCCGTCATCAAGACAGTGAGCGTCAATCAACGGAATTTTTAAGCCAAATAATACAAACGTGAAATTTCACTTGTCACTTGACCAGCAGTGTTCTGAGGAGTCCCATAAGGACGAAACGGTTAACTGTCAACACTTATTAGGTGTCCATTAGATTTTGGACCCCCGTGAGGTTAAGCTTTCAAGCTACCCACGGAAAAATATAAGGGAAACAAAAAACTCCTTTTTGCCCGATTAGCCATGAAACTTGTTTGATACAATTTACTGTCAAACTTTAAAACAATGCAAAATACAATCAGAAATTTATTTTATTTTTTAAAATAGGGAAATTTTCATATCAATTTTTTTTAACTAACTAATATCCCCACGCCTTTTCAACCATGACGAAATTAACCAGGGATATATTCTTAAATCTAAGAATTTCACTGTACTTAAAAAAAATTATATTAGGATGATTCTACCAAAAGTGAACTATATGGATATCATTTTTAGCCATTGCCTTTAAATAACAGTACAGCACAGTAAATAATTTTGTTTTTTTAAATTTATGTAACTAATTAGGTGTAAGCTAAGAAACATTTATTTTCCCGAATTTTAGGAATTATTGCATAAAAATTCCAGAGGGATGAGTACCAGAGGAATGAGTTTTTTAATGGTTTTCCAATTTAAATCAAAATCTATTTAGACTACTTAACTTAAGTTTTATATAAACAAAGTTCCTATACTTATAATTTTAAAACAATCAACACAAAAATTATACTATTGATATCAGTCGAATATTTACTTACCAGAATGATAATTGAAGCGTTCCTTTTGGATTTCTCTGAAAAAAACTAATTTTCTGGCGAAAATAAAATGATCTATAACTTAAACCAAACTAAAGTTGACATTATCTGTCACAACTTGTCACCCTCACAAGTAAATTAGATATCCAGGGCCGTCTCTTTCTCTAGAAATTAACCGGTGGTATTCACAAATATTGTGTTATTAAAAATGGAGCACGTTAAAAATTGTAAAAATTTCCGAAGAAAATGTAAATTCGGATGTTCAAAAATATGACTGCAAACTTAAGTTTTATCAATTTTTTGATAAATAGTTAAGACCTAGATATATTTTATTAGGATATTTTTTTCAATCTGAGTTTTTAATATTTGGTTTGGGACTACACCAGAGGAATGAGGTATTTGCTTTGTAATAAAAAAAATTATAAACTTGCAATTTTTTTTATACATTAAACTCAAATGCTCCATAAAGAAAACATTTCGTTTTAAATCTTATAACTAAAACTATGCTTCATTTGCAGTCTGTGTTTGAAAAATATGCATTCCCACTCCACAGCACCATTTTTGTAGAATCATCCCTATGAAACAATGGTCGAACTGCACCTTATTTCGAAGGGAACAGAAAAGTGTAGTCATGTTGACATCCGTAGAAAATGTTTTTCGGACCTTGACTTTCTGGCACTAATTAGTTTTTCCAAAAAATTTAATTTAAAAACGCTTTGTTTTTAGTTCAAGGGCGTGGCACTTCATAATCCATCAATAATATTCATAATTATTTTTAAAGTTAAATGGAACAAATATTTTTGTGACATTTTCTAGGCCTCTTATGCATATTTACTAGAGATTATAGAGCTCGATATTGGATTTCACACCCAACCAAATTAAAAAAAAAAGTGGGTATACCTAGAGTCTCTGTATGTTGACATATTTGGATATTATCCCAGGGCTATCAAAACGGTCGGGCCACGATCCTCCACTTTGTTGACGTCACATCCGGGGCTGATTTTTTTTGATGGTCACGTTACGACACAGCTGATTGTCTTTAAAATATTGAAGTTAGAATGACGGTTCATGAATATTTAATTTTTTTTTAAATAACGCCGTTTTTGAGATTGTTTTTACTTTATTCTTGCAGAACAATTTTGTTTAAATGTATAGTAATCCTTAATTTTTCATAGCCGCTTCATTAGCTCACACAAAAATTAAGTTTAAAGCAGAAGCGAATGTGACAATCACATATGACAAAGTCAAATACATGTCAAATATAACAGTTGGCATGTGGTACATGACGGGTAATTTGAATTCAAAATAAGGAATGCTAAATCTTGAATATTTTAACCTTTTAATCATGTTGCTTCCTTACAAACCTTTGGTGGAATATCGGGATGGTGTCTGAGAATATTTGACTGAAATTTTGCGAAAATCTGTAGTGCCATTTTGAAAATATCATAAAAAAACGTCTGACCTCCCATAAGACCCAATGTAAAATTCAGCCCCGGGAGAACAGCTGATTTTTTCAGGGTCGTGGCCTCTATTTTTGTGTTGGCCTTGGTAAAGTATCCGTCACTGTCAATCAAAAAACATTGATTGGCAAAAATATCTACGCCATACGTTTTTTTCTTACCTGGTGACGTCACTACAAATGCGTATAATTTAGACTATACCATGCGTTTGACGTTACCATTGAAAAAGCTGAAATCTCGGTTAAAATAGAAGGGCACTGCTAGGCAACACGTTAGGTAGCCTAAACAAACTGAATATGCTTTGATTTTATCGCGGCCTTTTCAAAATGGCGGAGATTGTCAGTTTTTTTTCTTGTGGTTTTGTTGAAAAAGAAAGAAATTCTCGGTTTTTCCTTACAGTAATTGAAAAAGTTGTATTTTAAAACCCAAAACTGTTTTAAACAGTTAGATTTTATCCCAAATAAATAACTTAAAACTATATCTGTAGATGCATTACTGTACTAAATACGTATCAATATTTAAATATTGTAAAAAGCGCTATATATATATTAGAATCCTTTTTTCAGTAAACACATCTACCAAAACAATGGAAAATCGGTTTAATATCGCTAACTTGTGGAAATAATTAACATTATAACAAAAACATTTCATGTAAAAAAAAGCCAAGTACAGCGTGTCCCATTTTCGATGGGATTAAATGGGAAACTCGGTTATTATTAAAGATATCGATTTTCTGATTGCACCTTACCGTGCTCTTTTTTGGAGCCCTTAAAAATGGTGTAATCAGATTTTTGCTATACCCCGTGGTTTCGCTAATACAGGGAGTTTTTGAAAAAATTGCATTTTAATTAATTCCTTGTATATCGCTTATTTTGCAAGATATTTTTATTCTGTAAAAACCTTTCTATGGCAACTTTTTTAGAGCAAAATAATGATGTTGTCAATTTTTAAAAATATTGTTTAGTTTTTGAGATATGGTATTTATCATAAAAAAATTAAATACGGACCTGGATTTTTTTTATTACTACTTTGATTAGTTCCATGCTATTATTACCTTAAAATGATAAAACTTTAATATTTTTTTGATTTAAGGTTAAAAAAAGCTATTTAATATTTGAAAAAAAAAATTATAGTCCGAACCTGGAAATTTCCAACGTAATTATAAATTAAAAATTGCAAGACACACTAGTTGAACGATTTTTAGTTTATCTGTTTTGAAATGATAATTAAAAGATTTATAAATAAAGTAAAAAACGTTAAAAAGTTACAAAAATAATATCATACTAATTATTTGATAACCAAACAGCAGGTCGTGAAATTTACAAAACAAAAGCGTGGAATTGACATTGTCATTTTACTTGTCATTTTTGTAAATGGCTTACAATTATTTTAAACTGGCTAGAAATCGACCATATCCGGATTTTGAAAAATGTGATATGTTTGACTGCTTCATTCAAGCAACAAAATCCCAATATTTAAATGGCAGAAATATTTTTATGCAAAATGCGTTAAGAAAAATTACTCAAAAATGCCAACAATGTCTTACACAGAATGGTAATCAGAAAGATTAGTTATTTTTTATAATTTGTTTTTTTTTTGTATTTTTCGTAGACTTTGTTTCAAATAAATCTGTAAATTAACTTAAAACCATTTTAATATGCTAAGTATCAAAACAGTTAAGCTAAAATTTGTTTAACTAGCAATTTTTAGTTTATATTTATGTTGGAAATATCCAGGTTCGGACTATTTTTTTTTAAATATTAAATATTTTTTTTTACCTTAAAACAAATTTTTTTTAAATTTTTATTATTTTATGATAATACTAGCATGAAACCAATCAAAAAAGTAATAAAAAAAATCCAGGTCCGTATTTATTTTTTTTATGATAAATACCATATCTCAAAAACTAAACAATATTTAAAAAAATTGACAACGTCATTATTTTCTTCTAAAAAAGTTGCCATAAAAATGTTTTTACAGAATAAAATTATCTCGCAAAATAATATCTCGCTTATTCGCAAGGGTTTATAAAAAATACAATTTTTTCAAAAACTCCCTGTATTAGCGAAACTACGGGGTATAGCAAAAATCTGATTACGCCATTTTTAAGGGCTCAAAAAAAGAGCACGGTAAGGTGCAAGAAAATCAATATCTTTAATAATAACCGAGTTTCCCATTTAATCCCATCGAAAATGGGACACGCTGTACAAGAAAATGGCATTCCGTAAAAAGAATTGAGAAAGCTTCTTACTAGTTTGGAAGTGTTTTTTTAAACTTTGCTATTACAGCCAAACTTCTTTATCTTCAATTTGGCACTATGCCTAAGAGTTATTTACAGCCGTAATAGCCAAGTTTATAAAAACATTTCCAAACTAATAAGAACCTTTTATTTTGAAATTTTTATTGTATAGTGATATTTATTTTTATTTTTTTCTCAATTCTTTTTAAGGAATACCATTTTCGCGTACTTTGCTTTTTTTACATGAAATGTTTTTTTTATGAGTTCACTGCTTTTTTAGATTTGGATATTTAAGTTTTAAAGAAGTCAGATATACGGGATATTGTTCAAAACTTTTGCAATGCCTTATTAAAAATGTTGAGTTTTTTTATATTTTCCTATGGTCTTATCATAGTTCTTATCAGCCTTCTAAAGCTCAGCTCTCTAGTGTTCCTGGAAGTAGGCAGTGTTAATTTTACATAACTTTACATTTATAGGGAAGGAAAGTAAATTAAAATCATAGTGTTTTTAATTTTTTTCCTATTATTTTATCATAGTTCCTATCAGTCTTCCAAAGCTCAGCTCTCTAGCGTTTCTGGAAGTGGACAATGCTAATTTACATAACTTTACATTTACAGGGGAGGGAAGTTATTTAAACTTTTGGGGTTTTTTAATTTTTTTCTATAGTTTTATCATAGTTCCTATCAGTCTGCCATATCTCTGCCATGTATAGGGGAGGGAAATAAATTAGAATTTTGGGGTTTTTTTTTTGGTCATAATTTCTATCAGTCTGCCAAATTTCAGCTTTGTAGCATGTCTGGAAGTACAGTAGAATTTTGATGATCTATACATGAGTGAGTGAGTGAGTGACAATTTCGACGTTTTTTGAAATTTCGTAACTACTTCAGTACTTTTGGGAATTCCATGAAACTAAACATGAAGGGATTGTTAACTCCATGGAGATCTACTGTGCTTGGCTTTTTTTACATGAAATGTTTTTGTTATGATTTCAGTTCTCTTTTAAAGGATTTAGATAATATTTAAGTTTTAAAGCAGTAAAATATGCGGAATATTGTTCAAAACGTTTGCAATGCATTATTTAAAATTTTGAGGTGTTTTAATTTTTTCCCATGGTTTTATCATAGTTCCTATCAGCCGTCCAAAGCTCAGCTCTCTAGCGTTTCTGGAAGTGGGCAGTACTATTTTTACATAACTTTACATTTAAAGGGGGGGGGAATTAAATAAAAATTTTGGTGTTTTTAAATTTTTTCCTATAGTTTTATAATAGTTCCTATCAGTCTTCCAAAGCTCAGCTCTGTAGCGTTTCTGGAAGTGGACAATGTTAATTTTACATAAATTATACATTTATAGGGGAGGGAAGTAAATTAAAATTTTGGGGTTTTTTAATTGTTTTCTATATTTTTATCATAGTTCCTATCGGCCTTCCAAAGCTCACCTCTAGCGTTTCTGGAAGTTACATAACTTTACATTTATAAGGGAGCGAAGTAAATTAAAACAATGGAAAATCAGTTTAATATCGCTAACTTATCGAAATAATTAACATTTTAAATATTATAGCACTGACTTAACTTCGTTTTTATTGAATCTCCTAGTGACGTTAGGAGGTTTAAATATGGCTGCCATTTTTAAATTATATAAATATTATATAAACATTAAAAACTAATGCATGCAAGAAAAATAAATTGATCCATCACTGATTCCTCAACTTAAAAAAACGCCCTGTATACACCTAAATTATGATGAAATCTTAAATACACAAACTAAAGGAAATTGGTCCACCAGATGCCTGTGTATCATGCTCCTAAGAAAAACGATAAAATTTAAACTTTTTCACAAAAAAAATCTTATTTATAGGTAGGAATATCAAAACAAACATTAAACAGAAATTCGACTGATACAAAATAGATCATTAGAGGAAAAATCATTAAATAGTTTTTAAAGGTTTTTCCAAATTAAAAAAAATACACTGTCAAAAGAATCATTAAAACGCTAGCATCAGAATAGCTATGATTATAAACCCTGTTTTTAAGGAACTGAACGAACAATAGAAAGCTCCTAAGTGGTTTAAGCTAACAATAATAGCCATGATAATAACCAACATCTTATAAAAAGCGAATCCATACTCGACTTTCATTAAAATTTTATTAATCGTTTAGAAGTTATGGCATTTTAAACTATTTCAAATAGCTGTCAATTTGCTCCGTCAATTACCTGAAATTTTATTAAAATCAGATAAATAATTTTTAAGTTATGATAGTTACTACCATTTCTTGTAATTACGATACCTCAAAAAGTTTTTGTCCGGTTTTAATAACATTTGACAGGGTATTTACTAATAATAATAAAAATATCCGATATTCTTTCAGAAAAATCATTCATTTTCTTAAATATACTTTATTCATATACCGGGTGGGCCAAAAAAACCGGACAATTTGTTTTTTATTGTAACTTTTGAACTATACAGAGATTTTAATGGGATAAACTGCAATTTATAATATATAATATTAATTTGTCCGTTATCTCAAAATCCAAGATGGCGGACGAAATTAAAATGTACCTTTTAAGAATGCTCGTTTATTCTCGTGTTGTGAACATGTACAGCAAGGTACGAATCAGCCAAATCGGTTCAGTGGTTCGAAAGAAAGTATTTTTGTTTCAACCATTATTTTGCATATTATACGATTGCCTTGACAATCATATCTGCCTTTATTTCCTTATAAATTCATTACTACTGAACCGAGGTACAAATTAGTAAAATCGGTTGGGTGGTTCTCAAAACATTTATTTTTGTTACAACCATTGTTTTACAGATTATACGGTAACAATCAATTCTTACCATGTTTTTTTTTTATTTCACTAAGATCGGTTCAGTAATAATGACTGTATAAACAAATGAATGCAGACAGGATTGACAATGCAATCGTATAATCTGTAAAACAAGGGCTGAAACAAAAATAGATTTTTTGAGAACCACCACCGCACATTTTACTAATTTGTACCGCGTTGTGCAGGGGAAAAGTAGTGCTTTTCTATTAATGAAAACGAAACTAAAACATTTTTAGTCCAGTCCCAACAAACAATTAAAGTTGTAACGACGAAACCTCAACTAGAAAGAATTTCTTAAAAGTAACCGCAACGTACTCCCGCTACGTCTCAGTATACCATACAGCGACGTTATAATTCCCTAAGTGGGGAACCAATTTCTGGTTATAACTACTTGGCCAAGTGTTTAAAGTCACTGTAGTAACAACTACACTACTACGTCGTAGCCAGGTATCTACTACGTCGTAGAGGCTGTTTTTTTTCCGTAATGGCATAAAAGTTGCGATGTAGTTGCAAATAATATAATCGTTTCTTTTTGGTAGAATTGTTACACAATATGGTGGACACAACAGTAAACAGACTCGCTTAGTTTTTTTGTTTGGTTATGGTTATAATATGAACTATGTTATCCAAAAGTGTGAGAATTTACGAGCAGAGGATCAAAATTCGAGTGCGATGCAAAGTTTTTTGTATAACATGCATTATATATATTGCAAAAAACCGGTGCGCCCGTAAAATTGAGCCGTTTTCTGGTAGCTGATGGAATTTTTGTGTTGTGATTTTGGAGGTTATGTTTTCATAATCGACAGTTAACTCCAACAAATGGTGCTTAAGAAGAGCATTTTTGGTAAGCTTCAACTAATTTGTTTATAAAATAGTATGGCTCTTTAATATGAGCTCATAAAACGACAACAAAAATATTAAATTTTCTTTCTTACATAAAAACATGGCGTCCCAAACTATATTCCCTGATAGTCGAAAAGGTTACTTGAAAGTAGTTGCGGCTTTAAAGTTGATCCAAAAAGTTATTTTGTCTACATTGTTACATCAGATGTTACTATGATGACACAAACTTTTGTGGTAAAAATTAAAGTTATAATGTAGTTGTCGGATACACTTGTTTGGGACTCCAATGAAGCTTAACTTTCTAGTGGTAATTAAGTAGGATATAAAAGTCAGGGCGACTACGAAATAACGACTAAAAAGAAAGTAAAACTTTAGCAACGTCCTATTGTGGTAGAGAAGACTATCAGAATCGACTATCAAGAAACAATCCTAAGAAGTAGTTTAGAGGGTCGTTTTTACGAAACATCTACTATTTCCTGATACTAAATAGTAGTTAGAACTAAAAAGTAACAAATTTTGGTTGGGATCACCACATTTCTACTATAAGAAAGTAGCAAAGCCTTTAGAACATGTAGCCGCTACTATAAATGTTAGTTGGGGTGTCCGTCATCTTAAATTTTAAGATGACGATAAATTTTCATCATGATCTTTATTAAATTGGTAAAAAAATTTTTTTAAGTCACAAGCTTTTATAAAATGCACTAAAAATTTAAAAATAATTTTCTAACATTCTAATATTATCATAATAATAAAAGCGATGGCCGACTGATGGAAATCTTGACGATGTTAGCACGATAAGATATCCGTATCAATTAACTATTTGCAAGAATCAATCTAGCAGAAAAATGCAGAGGTACCAAACCCACCCAACCCGACCTAAGATACCCCAGCATTTCTCTGACATAGGTATGGCAATGGCATAACATTGCGGCACATCAAACATATCTTTGATGACCTGCTATGTTGAATATTCTTTAAGTGTTTAGATCACAACTTTAGATTAACTTATGCTTTGATTTGCGGTCATCGCTTTTATTATTATGATAATATTAGAATGTTAGAAAATTATTTTTTAATTTTTAGTGCATTTTATAAAAGCTTGTGACTTAAAAAAAAAAATCCAATTTATTTTCTACTTTTTAGTCTCAGCTATCTACTCTATTAAATGAAAATATTTGTTCAATAACAGAACAGAAGAGTTTAGTTTTGGGCTGTATTGCCATCGGACCTTTATGCATATACCAAATCTTATAAAAGTCATTTGAAGTGAAGTGTGTCAAAAACGCATTTTTTATGGAAGGGGGTGAAGGGTAGGGGTGGGAGGACATTTTTTCATTATTGTTGTATTGTCATCGGACCACTATATGTATACCAAATTTCATCCAAATCGGATAATGGGAAGTGTGTCAAAAACTCATTTTTCTTTGAAAGGGGGTGGGGGTAGGGGTGGGAGGATATTTTTTTCTTAATGTTGTATTGTCATGTCAAATCGGATAATGGGAAGTGTGTCAAAAACGTTTCACAAGATTTGATAGTTAGATCGACAGAACATCTGAAGTTAAATCAAAGCTTGTAATAAAAAGCAATCAATTCTCACTTTGTCACATTTAAATCGATGGTATAGTTCAAAAATTATAATGAAAAAATAATTGCCCGGTTTTTTTGGCCCACCCGGTAGTTTTACTCCTTATCAGATGTTGTTTATAATCATGGGTAAGTTATAAGTTCTCTCTTTTGTGAATAGGATAAAGATTTTTGATAATTCTCTTCACAATTTTTTTAATTAACTTTAACAGGTATCTCCTCCACGTCCCGACATTGGTGGGGGATACTCTCACTATACTCTACAGGCACGCCAGAGTACCTATAGATAGAAATAGGTGGGCTTGAGTATAATAAGAAAAATGTCTTAAAAACAAACGTTTTAGAAGTCTTTCGAAATTCGGACTGTGCGGTGATCTAGAAAGCTATAATTAGAAACTAAAACAAAAGCGACACTATGCGATTTTTACTGACCATGCACAAAAACAGTTTTATCTAAATTTTTTGTGAAAAAAAGTGTTGTTGGTTTTTAGTAAAAAAAACTTCGGAAAGTGGATATGTGTTTAGTTGTTTTTTAAGTGAAGTTTTTTAAGTTGAAGTGAATAAAAATGGGAGTTTTAGTTGACGCTGATGGATTTAAATGGTAAGTTTTTACACTTTGTTGTTTTTACATTAAAATTTTTACATAAAATATTTTACATACAAAGTTTTACATAGAAAGAGAAATCTATTATTTGATATGGCGTCTGTCTGTCTGTTAGTCTGTCTTATGAAAGTTTTGAAACCACGGGAACAATTTTAATAAAAATTTATCAAAAAGGTTTTTAATATTAAAAAACTTTAACAGAATCCTTATGTTTAAAGCAGCGGTGATTTAAATTAGGTAATTTTAAGTGCGAAAGGGTACTTTTATGGGAGATAGAACAAAAGAAGAAACCCCCCCCTTTGCGAGTCTCAAATTTTAAGACAAGATTTTTGATATATCAATCTGGTGCTACGGGGTCTTTTTGAAAAGTCTGCATTTTGGATTGGAGCCTATAATTTTTTTATTTTTCAAAATTTCTTACCAAAGTAAATTTTATCTGACTGAATGACCCTTTTTTTATTTGAGTTATAAAACCAGGCTTAAATTTCCTTTAAAACGATGTAAATTTTATCTGACGCGCTCGATGTTTTTTTGTTTGTATTGGTATTATTTTTTTTATTCTTAGTATATTTTTATAATTTTATTTTTTAAATTATGTTATTTAAATTTTTCATAAAAACTGCATCAAAAAAGAATATGATAAAAAAATATGCATAATATAAAAATATAAAAAAATCATTTTACGAAAAAAATCATTCCATAAGAAAAATACAACTTTGTATTTTATCTCGGAAACCCTAAGTGATAGATAAAATTTAGTTCGACAATTGCATTAAGCGTTTAAAAACCGTAGAAACAAGCACTTTACACCAAAACATTTTTATTGAGAAATAAAAATGTTCCAAAAACCCAATCCAAATTGGGTCTAGAAATTTGAGGCTCGCAAAGGGGGGTTCGGTTCAATTTTTCTGTACCTTCCCTAGTTGTAGCCCTCCTCACTTAGGTGCCCAATTTGAATCACTCTGTACATGGAAAACTCACTTCTTATAAAAGATAGAGGATTGGGGATTTCACATTACACAAAATGACAAATGCGACAAAAGTTTTTTGCCAGCCCTTGTAGTTTTGGAGCTACGAGGGAAAATTCCCAAGCAGCATTTTTCCGACTAACTACTACATTCTACACCAAGTTTGACATTAATTTGAGTACACTATTTAGTCATAGTAAGACTGACTTCCCCAGACGACTAGATACCATACGGGTTAACGTTGTCTGAGACGCCGGTAATTTTTAGGATGTTTCTTTAAACAGTGACGTTGCGTTCAGGTCTTCGGGCAACTGTAGGAAAATTTGCACGTTAATTTTACGACCTTTCGACCGCAATCAGTAACTAATTTCTGACCGTTAATAAAACGTTCACTTTTTAGTCGGCCAAGGCTACTGTGGACCGAAGTTGGTAATATTTTCGTTAAATCAGGGCTATCAAAATGGACGGGCCACGATCCTCCACTTTGTTGACGTCACATCCGGGGCTGATTTTTTTTTATGGTTACGTTACGACACAGCTGATTGTCTTTAAAATATTGAAGTTGGAATGACGGTTCATGGATATTTAATTTTTTTTAAATAAAGGCCGTTTTTGGGATTGTTTTTACTTTATTCTGGCAGAACAATTTTTTTAAAATGTATAGTAAGCCCTAATTTTTCATTGCCGCTTCATTAGCTTACATAAAAATTAAGTTTAAAGCAGAAGCGAATGTGACAATCACATATGACAAAGTCAAATACATGTCAAATATAACAGTTGGCATGTGGTACATGGCGGGTAATTTGAATTCAAAATAAGGAATGCTAAATCTTGAAGATTTTAACCTTTTAATCATGTTGCTTCCTTACAAACCTTTGGTGCATATTGCACTGAAATTTTGCGGAAATCTGTAGTGCCATTTTGAAAATATCATAAAAAAACTTCTGACCTCCCATAAGACCCAATGTAAAATTCAGCCCCGGGAGAACAGCTGATTTTTTCAGGGTCGTGGCCTCTATTTATGGGCAACCCAAGTATATGTTTATGTCAATATTTTAGACACCTTACGACTACGCCATTTTTCCTTGCTACATGATTTTGTCATTGATGTATTTGAAACGTAAACAAACGAAAAAACATTTTTTTTAGCTTTTTCTTCTCTTTTTTATGCATATAACATGGTCATAATGATAAATTTCTAACGCTCGATCGATTCTGCATGAAATTTTTCAAGTTTGAGAAATTCTGTTTTTCTACAAAAAATTTCATTTCATCGAAAAACACAACGGATCTGTGGCGCGTGTGTTTTTTAGGACCAAGTCTATATATAATTATCAATAAACTTGACAGTGTTTTTGTTTTCCACCCCCATGAATAAATTTTTTCTAATATATCAAGTTATTTTTGTTAGCGGTGCTCCATTCCTTGTTTTTATTTGTTAGTATTCGAATTAGTTTTCGCAAAGTGTCCATTTTATACTATAGTTGATTTCAAGTTAAACCATTAACGTTAAAACAACGACCAACTAAGGCCCATGGTTAAATGAATAACGTTCTATAAACCCTAAAATGATTGACCATATTGGTGCATAATGGAGTCATAACAACGTTGAGGCATAGTCGCCCGTGTAACCATAGTTAGCCTGACGACTTTAAATACGTCGGCAAAACGTTAAATTGCTGCTTGGGTTCAAAAGTTTGGAATTCCAAAAATCAGTCATATCTTTGTTATCAATGCAGATATTTCCATTTTGTTAAAACTTCTCTACAGAAAGTTGATCCTGTTAATAAAATGACGGTGTGAAATTTTTGGTCCCTCGAGTCGGATTCGAGATTTCAAAAAATAAATTAACAAGTTAAATACGGACCTAGATTTTTTTTTCAATTTTTTGCTTTTCATTGGGTTCCCAATTAACCCCTAGCTATAAGAAATTTTAAAAAAAATCCAGGTCAGTATTTTTTTTCTTAATTTTACGAAGAATTTTTTTTTTAGATTTTTAGTTGTTCTTCATTGGCTTTTGTAAGTGTCCATGATTCATACCCATTCATATGTCCCCACATAGCACTATCACGTGTTTAACACGTAAAAAATGCGTGAGAAAAAAAAAACGTTGATTTTAAAAACTCCTAGAAAAAAAACGTTTATTTCATATATGAAAACAAGCTTAATAGGTTATTCATTAACGTTATAAAAAATAACGTTGCTAAAAACTTCGTTGCAATAACGCCATTATCAAATTAAAACAGCAATGTTTTTACGTTATTTTCAAGTGATTTTTATCAACGTCAAAATCACATTAAAGTCACGCCTTTTTTACACGAATTTTAAAACGTGACTTGCATGGCTTTTCTACTGAATATTTTTGAGATTTTACTAGCAGTAGCATCACCTATTGTCGGCATTTTTCACTTTGACGAAATCTATTAGGGAGTGCTTTCGCCTCTAAACTCCAAAAACCTGTTAAGGGACTGATCCCTGATCCTTCACGATAACGACGCATCAGTTATTAACTGGATAAAGACACATTAATATTTTGTGTTTGCTGTTAATAAATCTTGGTTAGCTTTTAAAATATTCTGCCAATCTATGGGCACCTAAGCTCACACTAGGTACTATAGTTATAGTGTACGTGTGAGCTAATATAACTAAAAACTGAAATTTATTTTATTGAACTCCAGACTCAATTACCTTTCGTTTGATACCACACAAGCCATGTTTTTCACCTTTTTTTTTTAACTAAAATGTATTTTTTTTAACTCCAGACTCAATTGTATTTCGTTTGATATCACACATGCCATATTTCCACATAAACACTTTTTTTAAAGTAAAATGTATTTTATTTAACTCCAGACGCAATTACCTTTCGTTTGATATCACACACGCCATATTTTTACATAAACTCTAATTTTTGAAATATACCCCCACCCTCTTATTTGGCTTGTGTTTGGTGGATTTTGTTCATTTTTAAATGGGACCATCTCGATCCAAAACCCAGCGTAGGTACCAAATTTCATTAAAATCGGGCAAGCGGTTTTTGAGTTATAAAGCATCTGAAACGCAAAGATATATAAAAAATTTAGATATGGGAGCAACTTTTTTTTTCTCGAAAAAATTAGGATCACCATAGCTCACACTACAATAGTAGTGTGAGCTAAAAAACAATGTATATATAGATATTTTGTCTTGCCTTGAGCCCCATCTTTACAATTGTCTTGATATGTTGTAGTCTTATACTAGTGAACTTTTATAACTTCCTTTCGCGTCACTTTTAAGTTAAAAAAATGTTATTAAAAAAAATAGCTTATAAGTTTGGAAGGTATAAACTTGAGATTGGTAAAAAAAATATTTTAGACTGTATTTTTATAAGTTTTTTTTTCTGGGAATTCAAAAATGTTCATTGTGTTCGTATGCACAAAGTGCTTTTGTATAATGTTAGGTACGAAAATAAGTTTGGCAAGACTATTGCGATTTATCTTAAAATTTTGAATAATTTTTTAAGGTGTTTAAAAAATTAATTGTATTTTTGAGTCGGTTACATTCTAATTTAAAAAAAATTAATACATCACCTTTTTTCAGAGTGAAATCTAAAGTATTTTTTTATTTCTCTTTATTTTGTTACAATCTTGGCAGTAAAACTAATTACAAATTTTGACTTAACTTATATTACTTGAAAATTTAGACTTACTCTTCGCTTTACTTCAATTGTAAATCTCAATTTTGTTGTATTTATAGCATTATTTTGTTTTATTTATTTAATTTAGTTCACTAGCTCAAATAACTTCTTCTTTATTGTTTCGGGTTTTATTTAGGACATGTTTCGAGTCTAAAGAGACTCATCGTCAGCTTTCAAAAACCTTCAAAAGACACTTATACCCCCAGCAAGCTAATGCGAGGGTTTAAAAAGTTGCTAATACTAGTTAAGAATCCAGCGAAAAAAACGTTTCCTGTGTAGGAGTGGGAAGTGGAGAATTCACATTTCTTGTTGGTTAAAGGCACTAATCAACCATTAAGTTATTTATTTCTACAACAAAAGCATTTAAATTAATTTTATTTAAAATAAAAAATTGTTTTTAAATTTATTAAGTTATTTCCATTTTTTGGAATGAAATTTTTACTTAAAAAAAAAGTCAAAAAGTCAAAATGTCATATTTATGGCGCTATACAAATTTGGGATCTTTATAAATACTGCTTCCCCCTATACGTCAAACATCTTTAAATTAACGACCTATTAGTTTTAAAACAAACATTAATGCAAAGTCTAAATCATTTAAGATTAATGAAGTTGCAGATAAGCAAACTAAAAGTGCATCGTATGCAAAAGTGTGCCAAAATTTGTATTTTCAAAACAAACTTATTTGTTTGAAACGGTTCACGACTAGGTATATTAGATTATAGTTTAAAGATCTTTTCTGGTAGGCATACCTAGAGTCCCTATATGTTGTAATCCCCTTAGAACATTGAGCTCCAAAACGAAATAGCGATGTACAAAATAGCGACGTACAAAATGGCGAGTAATAAAATAACGATTATCAAAATAGCGATATATTGAAAGAGCGACTATCAAAATAGCGATGTATCAAAATAGCGTTTGTAACAAAATAGCGACAGATCCAAATAGCGACAATCAAAATAACGATATTCAAAATGCAAATTTGGTCAAGACCTTATTTGGCAGTGGTACAAAATAGCGCATGGCCATAATAGTACAGACCTAAAGCGCAGGCCAAAATAGCACATGCTCAAACTAGCGCATGACTTCTTTCCCAGGATCCTAGAGGGTGCGAATCCAAGCCGAATTGAACCGAATCAGCCTATTTAAAAAAAAACGTTTCTGACTTCTTTCCCGGGATCCTAGAGGGTGTGAATCTTAACTAAGGATGTACGATTCGAATCGATTTTAATCGAAGATCGATCTTTTGACCAAAAAGATCAATTAAAATCGATCGATTTTTTTCCAAGCGATCTCTTGGATAATCGATCTTTTTTTCCAAAATCGAAGCTCGATTTTATTATGTTACAAGAATAAAAAACACATTAGTTTGCTCGATTATTTAAAGCTGGTCCCGGCGCCGGCGTCCCGGTATTTGCTGTTATTTATTTGTTAATATTTAGATAATAGGGACCTATTGCAATAAAGCCAGACAATAATTGTGCCGGGCACTATTCTGACATTTTCGCGTTCGAAGAACAGCTGTCTTCTTTCAAAATTAGGCCTTTGTGTATTATAAGAACCAAAATTAATAGTAGGGACTTATTGCAATAGTGCCAGGCACTATTCTGACAGATTAGCACTGAAAACTGACAGTTGATCTTTCAAAATTGACATACCAAAGTCGAATTTATAAATCCAGTCGTTTATTTTGCATTAATAGTGCCGTTTGGGTCTTATAATACACAAAGGTTTAATTTTGAAAGAAGACAGCTAATCTTATAATGCAAAAATGTCAGAATTGTGCCCGAACAATTATTGCCTGACTTTATTGCAATAGGTCCCTAGTGCCGCCACTATTAATGATAGTGCCTGTCACAATTAGTGCCTGGCCTTATTGCAATAGGTCCCTAATTATATAGTATTTTTATTAAAAAACAATAATATTCAGAATCGAATATCGATTTTTAAAAAGATCGATCTTTTGTTGCCGATATATTTTTTGATCGATCTTGTAATGCACGATCTTGAATCGACTCAAAATATCGATTTATT
The DNA here is from genome assembly GCA_963576565.1 of Aspidapion aeneum. Taxonomy (NCBI): domain Eukaryota; kingdom Metazoa; phylum Arthropoda; class Insecta; order Coleoptera; family Brentidae; genus Aspidapion; species Aspidapion aeneum. The sequence continues at coordinate 62,602,140 of OY755046.1, read as the reverse complement.
TCGTTTTTGGGACATCCCTAATCTTAACTGAACCGAACAAAATTCGGTTCGGTTCTGTTCGGTTCAGTGCGGTTCGGTACAGTTCGGTTCAGCTCGGTTCAGTTCGGTTCGGATGTACACCTTCTAGGATCCCGGGAAAAAAGTCAGGAAAGTTTTCTTTTTAAAAAAATATGCTGAGACGCTATTTTGTTACATCGCTATTTTGTTACAATCGCTCTTTCATGACATCGCGAATTTGATTGTCGCTACTTTGATACCGCTATTTTAATACCCGCAATTTCGAATGATATTTTGTTTTTCTTTAATTTTCTTCTATTTCTTTGCCCGTATGCCTCAAGATCGTTATCCCATCTACTTCTGGGTTAGCCTCTCCAACTTTATGCTTTCTTATCGTTGCGATTTTTTAATATATATATATTTATCGGTTTCACAACGTTCTACCACGGATCACCTTTTGTTGGGTGATCCGTGGTTCTACGTCTTCCGATACCCAATCTCCACTCGTTTCTGTTAGCCCATAATTCATCATCTAGGCCTCTTATTCTTATTTCACTGTCTATTCCTTCTCTCCAGCTTCTCCTTGGCCGTCCTCGTTTTCTTCGGCCAGTTGGTTTCCATTGTAGTATTTGTTTGGGTAGTCTTTCATCATTTATTCTTTGTACATGTCCGTACCACACCAGTTGTTTTGTTCTGATATCATCCACTAAAGTACGTTCACCCACTGTCATTATTTCTGTTATTCTTTGATTTGTAACTCTTTCTCTTTTTGATTTCCCTGCTGCTCTTCTCCAATAGTCCATCTCCGTAGCGGAAAGCATTTTTTCTGTTCTATCCTTGATTGGCCATACTTCTGAGCCGTATGTAATAATACTTTTTACAATGGTGTTAAATATAAGCTTTTTGTTATGTTTTGATATACTTTGGTACCAAATTGTTCCATTTAATAAAGATATTGCTTTTCTTCCTTGTACCACAGAATATATAGGTTATTAGTATACTTTGTGCTTGTACGTTTCGATCTTTTATAGCTTTGTCTAGTGTTCCGTCAGCTGTAATTTTCCAACGCTTTCCAAAGTAGATTTAGTGGTATATGCCTTCTGCAAATCGACGTAAAGCAGATGCAGCTCTTGTCCGTATGCCATTTTCTTTTCAATAACTTGGGTTATACAAAAGAGATGATCAGAAGTCAATCTACTCGCCCTGAAACCGGCTTGTTTTTCTGCCTCCATGTCTTTAAATTCGCTTTCCACTATATTTCTTATTATTTTACCGTATATTCTGCTTAGCGTACTAGTCACAGATATACCTCTATAATAATTGTCACATATATCTTTCCTTCCTTTTTTGTGTATTGTGGATATATATGGCGTTTTCCACTCAGTTGGTACTACAGTTCCATTTAAATATTTTTGGAAAAGATTCCGTAATCTCCAAAACAGTTTTTCGATTCGATTTTTTAAGCGTTAACTAATTAAAACTAGCTTTTATTTTTTTTTTGTATATTTCGAATAAATTAATTTATTCCCAAAAGTACGTCTGTTTAAAAAAAAATCAACAACTGTTCTAAAGTAAAATGTAAATTATTTATTTTTAATAGCTTTTAAAATGCTAAAAATAACGAATTTTGCGGCACCTGTTTTTCGTCGTTTTTCACCTGAAAAACTTTGTGAAAATTTAATGTAAATTGTAGACTATCAATATTAATTATTTTAAATAAATTTTAATTAACATAGATTATAATAATTTTTTTACAAAAAATACTATTGTGTACCTCTAGTTTACCTTCCAGCAATGGCAAGCGAAGGTACTGTTTTCGACGAATTTTTTTTTTGAGATACTACTATGTCAGTTTAGAATGTTTTTCTACGTTGTCCGACGCCTATTCTCCACTTCCTTCGATCCTGACAGTCATCTTCTGTCAGGTTTTTTGGACCCATTGATCTTTGAATTGACTTGCAATTCTAGTTTAGGACGCCCTCTTTTTCTACGCCCTATTGGTTACCATTCTAGGACCTGCTTTGGTAATCTTTCGTCGTTCATCCGTTGTACATGGCCGTACCATATCAGTTGTCTTTTAGTGATGTCATCCGATATGCTTTAGGATCTCATTTCTTCTGTGATCTATTCTAGATATCCTCAATGATCTTCTTATTGCATCCATTTTTGTGTGTTTTTGTTGAGATAACGCCGAAAATGTGTTGGGTGTATTTTGGGCCACCTTCACAACATCGTGGTGACTTCTGTCCGTGTGTGTGTATGTGCCGATTTTTGTACACCAAAAGAAAATACTCTGCCAATCTATGGGCACCTAAGATCACACTAGGTACTATAGTTATAGTGTGAGCTAATATAATCAAAAACTGAAATATATTTTATTCAACTCCAGACTCAATTACCTTTCGTTTGATACCACACAAGCCATGTTTGGACTTAAACTCAAATTTTTTCAATCTACCCCCAACCCTTTAAAAAAAACTAAAATGTATTTTGTTTAACTCGACTCAATTACCTTTCGTTTGATTTCACACACGCCATATTTTCACTTAAACTCTAATTTTTGACATCTACCCCCACCCTTTTTTTAAAATAAACTAAAATTTATTTTTTTTAACTCCAGACTTAATTACCTTTCGTTTGATATCACACACGCCATATTTTCACATAAACTCTAATTTTTGGAATCTACCCCCACCCTTTTATTTGGCTTGCGTTCGGTGGATTTTGTTCATTTTTAAATGGGACCATCACGGCCCAAGATCCAACTTAGGTACCAAATTTCATTAAAATCGGACAAGCGGTTTTTGAGTTATGCGGGTTGGTCGTTACAGACAGACATACAGACAGACAGACAGACAGACAGCAAAACAAAAATGTTTCAAAATCATCTGAAACGCAAAGATATATAAAAATTTTTGAAATCGGAGCAACTTTTTTTTTCTCGAAAAAATTACGATCACCATAGCTCACACTACTTATAGTAGTAGTGTGAGCTAATACCCACGGTATAATACCTACGGTATTTTCTGGTATTTCCTCAGATTTCAATGGTATTTCCTAGTATTTCCCGAGCACTTCCCGGTATTTTCTAGTATATTTTCCAGTACTTCCCAAGTATTTCCTGGTATTTCCCCTAGCCTGTCCACCAAAAGGAAATACCGAGCCATCCCTCGTTCGTACCACGATAGCTCCTAAACCGCTTGACCGATTCTCTTATTATTCTATACCTTATTTATTTCTATAGGGTTAATGGGAAAAAGGACACAAATTTTGATCACAGAACTTTATTTCTTTTCGACGATTCATTTTCGTCTTCCTAAGACTAAGGTGTGTAGCCCGAGAAAAGACGAAAATGAATCGTCAAAATGTCGCAAAGAAATACAGGTGTGATCAAAATTGGTGTTCTTATTTCCATTAACCCTATAGAAATATACAGGGTGTTCATTTTAAAACTTCCCAACCCAGATTTCTTGAAAATGATCAAAATATGTCAATTAATTTATTAAGGAGGACACATTTTGGCTATCTTATAGTTTTTGTAGTACACATCCCCTTTGAAAAAATAAGTGAATATGTCAAAAACAAATTAATAGATTTTCAAAATTTTTACACCTTTGTAAAGACAATTAAGGAACCTAAGTGTCACTTGACCCACTTTCCATATTCAAAATATAGGGGTAAAATGTACCCCTACAAAAATGTTAAGATAGCCAAAATGTGTCCTCCTTAATAAATTAATTGACGTGTTTGTGCTTTTTTTTTAAATCTTTTTCGACAAAATCTGTGGTGGGAAGTTTTAAAATGAACACCCTGTATAATAAACAGAACGTGAAACCTACAAATACCTTATTAATGCAAAATAACTAAATATAATTACAGCTACTAATTATATAATAACCCATAATTAATTAATTTAATATTAAATAAGAATGATCCTTATAAAAAATATACAGTATATTAATAATTAAACTCATATATTTTTAAATACCAACAATATATTAGTGCTTAATGTAGCTTTTTTTTAACTATTACCAGACGATTTTGTTTTTATTAACAAATATTTGTTGCAATTGTTGAAATTTATGAATTGTTACCTGCAAACAATTATATAATAGGCCAAATATGGGCAACGCATTTGGTAACACTTACAAAATGTTTGTTATTGTTACAAAAAAAATTTCTCAGTGTAGTTGAACACGTTTTTCTCAATAATGTATGTTTTTACTACAAACTTCGTAGAAACTTCCGTTTTTGAGATATATACAAAAACTCTTTGCAAGGCTGATATAGCATTGCAGTGTGCTAATGAGCTAGGAAGGCATCAGATCCATCCTGGATCCAGTTATTTTAATTTAAAGTCAATTGTTTGTTTAAAATCAGTTAAAGAATATAGTGAGATAAAGCAACACCCTGTACCCATTTTAACCTTTAAAAACATTAAAATCAGAGAGTTCAAAAAAAAGAAGTAAATAAAATTGTATTAGGGATCAAAAAAATGTTAAATTAAGAAAAAATCGATTTTAAGGTAAATTAAAAGCGTATAAAGTTGGAACACTGTTTACCAAATCTTTGCCAGAATTACTTTTGTCTGGCTTGAAAAAAAGTTTAAAAATAAAATAAAAAATTGGAAGCTTTCAGACGGCTATTTTTTTTAATTAAAAAATTATTTGATTGGAAAAGAACAGCAAAAAAAGCAATCAGATAAGTATGAAATAGTTTAGAACTTTTTTCTGGATAGGGATAAAAATTTTATAAAACAATAAAATTAAGAAAACTTTTATTTTTTTAAGAAACCCAGTTTTTTGTAATTTGGAATTTTTTTATTTTTTTTATTTGTCAAACACACTGTGTTTTTTTTATTACAATCTAGTCAGTAAGACTAATTAGCAATTTTGTTTTAACTTAATTTACTAGAAAAGTCAGATTTAAACTTAGGGTTCACTCAACAGTTCTCCCCGCTTTGTTTATCTGTAACTCACAATTGTGTTGTGTTTATAGCATTATTTTGTTTTATGTGTAATTCACTTAGTTTACTAGCTCAAACGGCTTCACTCTTTTTAGTCGTCGAACTAGCATAGTATTGTCTAGAAGCTGAATTGCTTCCACATTCACATGCCGATGGAGTCTATCTTCATGGCTTTTTGCGTACTTTTTTATAGTCTCTGCTACAGTTTCGATTTTTAGATCTCGATGAAGGTCACTATTTCGAACGTACCAAGGTGCATTCACAATGTTTCTTAATACTTTATTTTGAAATCTCTGTACAACTAGAATGTTACTCTCTTTAGCACAACCCCATAGTTGAATACCATATGTCCATACTGGTTTCAGTATTTGTCTATAAAGCAGTAACTTATTATGAATTGTTAAATTGGACTTCCTTTCAATTAGCCAGTTCATTTTTCTATACCTTATCTCAAGTTCTTCTTTTTTTTTCTTAACATGTGCTTTCCAGCGCAATTTGGCATCAAGTGTCATACCTAGATATTTTGCCTGATTCGAATATGGTACTGGAATGTTGTTAATTATTATTTGTATGTGATTTATATTTTTGTTTGTAAAATCAACATGAATTGATTTGGTTTCATTTAATTTTATTCGCCACTTTGTGGTCCAACTGTGAATTTGGGTGACTGCATCCTGAAGTTTTTCTATGCATTTTTCAATAGATTTTTCTACCGTCAATAAACCAGTATCATCGGCAAATGTTGCTAAGTGACAATTTTCTGGCTTTGGGATATCACAAGTGAATAATAAGAATAGATAAGGGCCTAGTACGCTAGCCTGGGGCACGCCTGCTTGAATTTCTCTTAAATTTGAGTATGAGTCTTCCTGTTTTACTCTAAAATGTCTATCAGATATGTATGATTCCAAAATATCCGAATATTGTTTTGGCAGAAACCATTTTAGTTTAAAATTAAGGCCTTCATGCCACACTTTGTCAAATGCTTGTGCTACATCTAGAAAAACTGCAGAACAAACTTTTCCCTCTTCTAGTGCTTTTTCTATTATATTAGTAATTCTGTGTACTTGATCTATCGTGGAATGCTTGTCTCGAAAACCAAATTGATGAGATGGAATAATTTCTTGTCTTTCTATGATGGGTTTTATTCTTTTAAGCAATAATTTTTCATAGAGCTTGGATATAATTGGCAGCAAAGATATTGGCCTGTAAGATGACACGCCATGGAGTGGTTTTCCCGGTTTTGGAATAAGGAAATAAGTTAAGTACATATGTTTAAGCTCTATAGGATCTTAAGAGGTCATTTAGTCCCTAGTTTTATAGGTGCTAAAGTGACTCTTTTAATCCCTAGGGTTTAAAAATTTGCTTGTCAAGACACACCCAGATTCTGAGTTAAATATCAACCCCAACAAGTATATACAGGCATGGGCGCACCCCCTGGGGCCCGGGCGCCCCCCAAGCCCAAGATTTTTTTAGATATTTTCCTCATATTTCATGAATAAAAAGTAAAAATAGTATAAAATACGACATGATGAGGTCTCGGGCCCCCCCCCCCAAGAGGCCTCGCCCCCCCCCCCCCAGACATATTCCTGGGTGCGCCACAGTACAGGGTGTAACTAAATAAGTGTAAAACATTTAAGAGGGTGATACCTCATCGAAAAAAAGATAGGATCTTTCATTATAAAGAAACTTCATTGGAGCATCCCTTGTTAAGATACAGCCCCTTAAAGGGGGTACATAAAATTTGTTTAACAATTTTTTTCACAAGCACTAAAAAAGTTACAATATTGAAATTAACCTGACATTTTCTAGTACCAAAAAGGCACTTAGCCGGTAATTCATTTGGTTTACCCCATGGTTGTAAGGGATGGAAAACGCAACCCCTAAAATTTGTTTCCACTGTAACTTTATATCTTATTATTTGTTTACCATTTAAAAATGTATTTCCGATAGCCTGTTTCATTGTTAACAAAAAATGTCTTGGATTTTTTGCCCAAAATAAACCGGTTCGCAGCAAAAAATTATTTTACGAACAAATACATTGTCATAAATATGCGCACTGGATTTATTGTTATTTTGTAGTTAATACCTGCATTAAATGGTTAAAGGGGAATAAACAAAACTAAATAAATAAATAAATTATTGGCTAAGTGTCTTTTTAGTAGCAGAAAATGTCAGGTTAATTTTAATATTGTAACTTTTTTAGTGCTTGTAAAAAATTGTTAAACAAATTTTATGTACCCCCTTTAAGGGGCTGTATCTTAACAAGGGATGCTCCAATGAAGTTTCTTCTCTTCAAAATATGAAAAATCATAAATTTTTTTCGATGATGAATCATCCCCTTAAATGTTTTACACTTGATGTCAAGCACGGATTTGGGTTAAATTCTAGAGGGGTAATAGTCGACGAAAAAATTATTTGAAATATAATTTTTTTTCTTCTAAGGGGTAACTCTCCTATTTTTTCTTTAATTATTAACAAAAAGTGAGTTTTTTTTCCAGGGGGATAATTACCACGTTACCCCCCTCAAATCACGTGAATAAAGTTCCTTTTAACCTCTCAGCGAGTTGTAGCCCTCCGTTTTTAGTCGGTCTACTAACTTTTCGCCAATATACAGGGTGTCCCATAACTTAGGGGCCATAGTGCAGCAGGTGATAGAGGAGGTTATTTGCGAGAAAAAAGTTTATATAACACACATCTGTTTTTAGGTTATAGGATTTTTAAAGTTAGAGGGGTGGGGGCAAAATGGGGTTTACAAAAAAAAGAAAATCTATCAGAGCCAGCTGAATACTCAGCTAATTGTGATTCAAAAATGTGGTATTCTATTTTTTTATGAAATTACAGGCTGTCAAATTAAAATGTAAAAAAAAATAAAATTAAAATAATTTTTTGCTTACTTACCCTTTTAAAAAATGTCAATAATATTTTATTATTATGTCTCGCTAGAGACTTGTTTTTATTATCAAAAAATAGAAAAAAATACTCTGCCAATATATGGGCCCCTAAGCTCACACTAGGTACTATAGTTATGGTGTACGTGTGAGCTAATATAACTAAAAACTGAAATATATTTTATTCAACTCCAGACTAAATTACCTTTCGTTTGATACCACACAAGCCATGTTTTGACTTAAACTCAAATTTTTGAAATCTACCACCCTTAAAAAAAACAAAAATTAAAATGTATTTTGTTTAACTCCAGACTCAATTACCCTTCGTTTGATATCACACACGCCATATTTTCACATAAACTCTAATTTTTGAAGTCTACCCCCACCCTTTTATTTGGCTTGTGTTTGGTGGATTTTGTTCATTTTTAAATGGGACCATCTCGACCCAAAACCCAGCGTAGGTACCAAATTACATTGAAATCGGGCAAGCGGTTTTTGAGTTATGCGCGTTGGTCGTTACAGACAGACAGACATACAGACAGACAGAAGGCGCGACAAAAAAGTTTCAAAATCATCTGAAACGCAAAGATATATAAAAAATTTTGAAATCGGAGCAACTTTTTTTTTCTCGAAAAAATTAGGATCACTATAGCTCACACTACTATAGTATAGTATATGTGTGACCTAAAAATTGCGTTTAATATGGCATTTATAAAAGTTTATAGATACCAAAAAAATAGTTTTTTCTAAAAAAAATTGACTGACTAACTTTTTCACTATAATTTTATTTCAATTTATTGCTCTTGTTCTAATAAGCGACTTTACCCAATTTAAAAGTTATTATCAAAAAAGTTTAAAAAATTGCCAACTTTGATGCTCTGTATCTCGACAAAGAAACATGACCTCCTCTATCACCTGTTGGCCTATGGCCCCTAAGTTATGGGACACCCTGTATAGGATTATAAAGTACGCTTTTATTTTATTTTTTATATTGTACGTTACGTAGCACAGTGGGGCAGAAGCACAAAAAGGTGCGATAAAGTCCCAATGGATGTATTCCTTTGTAGTCAGGAATGTTTAAAATTAATTACTTAGTGATCCAAAATAAAAAAAATTGACCCCGAGCTGTTAGTCGAGGTATAAGTGGTCCAATAAGCTTCAAAATATTTCCTAAGGTACTATGTACGACGACAATGTTTACAAAATGTTATATTATGTTGTCGACCCTACAGAAACGGAAAGGCCAAGTTTGATTCCTCCCGATAACTAATCGTGCCCCTGACAAATGAAAACACCTAAACCCCCCCAAAAAAATATTACAGAACCGACATTAAATTTTTACACACTTTTCTTCTGTCTGACTTTTGCCATTTTTAAAACGACTTGACAGAAGCTTTCAGTGGCGTATATAAGGGGGGGTCTGGGGAGCCGGGGCACTCCCCGAAGCTAAGATTTTTCTGGATATTTTCCACATATTTCATGAATACAAATATAAAACAGCATAAAATAGGGCCCCATGGGGTCTCCCCCCCCCCCAAAGTGTCTCGGGCCCACCACAGACATTTTTCTATATACGCCACTGGAAGCTTTCCTTGTTTATAAATAATCATGTTTATATATTATACTAAACAGAACAAAAAATAATTTAACTACATTAATAAATCAAATAATAAGTTAACAAAAAAGATCGATCTAAAAGCGTACAATTAACGTATAAACCTCGTTATAAAAGAGTATTTTAATCCTTTAATGAATTGTAGCTTTCGCTACGCTCGTGCTAAAAACTTTTTACCTTGAAATAAAAAGTGTCACTTTTATCCCTTGGTATATATTATAAGAACAGGGCCCTCTTTAATCCTTATTTTAGCGATAAAATTATCACTTTTTATCCTTAAAATTCAAAATAAAACGCTCTATCAGATATTATGTTTTTAGTAAAGTAGCTGAAAGCCACATAATTATAATTTAATTTTAGGGCAGAAAAATCCAAAAGTTTAAAAAATATCTCCTAAAATTCGTAATTAGTGTCTTGTGAGCTATTGGCCAATTATATACCTCGCTACGCTCAGGCTACAAACTTCTTGCCCCGGTATAAGGTGTGACTTTTATTCCTTAATATATAATGAGTATAATAACAGTATGTGTAGATGTATATGTATTTAGTACGTTATATTTTAAATATCTATACTACAATTTAAACACATATTTCGCTAAGTTTGGAGAAAAATGTTAATATTTAAAAATTAATTCCGGCCTTATTAGCAAAAACTAGCAGCTAAATGTGGCATCATTTTAAAAAGGAAGGTTCAATAAAAAATGATATGTGAAAACTCGCCCGCGACAGCGACAAGTTACATTGTCTCCACGTATATTTTTAAAATTAAAGAAAATAATACATTTTTGAAAGATTTTACAAAAATGGCAGTTTGAAGAAAAACAACAAAAAATTTTGCATTTTTTTTATACGAGAGTAATGTACTCACAATAGTGATTATCTGACATAATTAAAATTATTTTAACCAAACTTGATCAACATTAAAAATTGTGGCAAAGTTGATTCATTTGTGTTCTTAAAACAACTACGCAACGCCAGTTTTCAAAACACGCTAACTTTGACAAGGTGTTTTATTCATTTGTTTGACGTTTGACTATCCGAAGCTAACTTGCTAGGGTAAAGCGATTATTAATAAATAGTTTTCAGTAAAAATCTCCCATATTAGATAAATGAGTTCTGCACTAAATCGCATGTTTTCTTGATTTTGCCCCACTGTGCGCAGGAGGGGTCGTTAAAAATTCAAAATTTTTGTTACCTAATTTAAATGATAGGATTGATAAAAGTGGCACTTTTTATACCTTGGCAAAAATAAATTAAACTAACTTCTAAATTCGTCGAGGGAAGAATATACACTTTTTCGCAATGTGGTAATGAAAAGTGCACTTTTTGTCCCGCATTGTAGGGATAAAGATGGCACTTTTTATCCCCGGGATCAAAACTGACAAAAAAAAAGTTAAAAATCTGGATGAAAAGTGACTGATCATAGAAGCGAAGAAACCGTAAATATAAAGAAACGTCAAAACATTAAAAACTAAAAAAGGCGGAAATTAAATAAATGGATCCATGACGGATCTGATAACTTCCTAGCTAGCCTATTAGCACACTACAAGTGAGGTCATGATAATATATATCATCCTTGAAAACAGTTTTTTGTAAATATCTCAGAAACTGAAGCTCTTACGAAGTTTTTGGTAATAACACAAATTATTGAGCAAAATGTAGTCTACTATATTCCGAAAATCTCTTATTGATGCGATGCTCCGTTAAAAAGTTATCATTTTTTCAATTTTTTAAATGTCAAAAAACTCTCATTAGCATTAATGGATCTTGACCAAAATCTAATCAGCTCGTTAAAGTGTCGAACACTATTTTACATAAAAATTTTATAAAAATTGGTTCAGCGGTTTAGGAGCTATCGTGTTACGGACAGAAATAATATACACACCCACACACAGACATGACGACGATATTGCTAAGATCAATCAATCAATAAGTCAAAACACACCCAAATAACACATTTTTGGCGTTATCTCAAAAGAATTTTTTTTCGTCGAAAATAATACTTTTTCAAGCCATTGTTCCGCGGCATTGAGTAAATATATATTAACTCAATGTCCGCGGGCTAGGAAGGTAAAAATTTTGGAATTTTTTTCCGATTTTTTTCAATTTTTTTTTTGTTTTTAGTGAAATAGTGCACTTATTTTCTTGCATAAACTTAACATCCCCATAATATTTCTGACACCAAAATTTGACAAATCCCAAAAAATATGCCAACTTTTTAACTTCAACAAAACGTCAGTAGTACAAAATTTCAGTAAAGAAAAACTTGTCATTTATCAAACCGCGAAAAATTCAAAAAACTGCCGAAAATCTCGCGACTCAAACGCGCATTCGAAATCACTGCTTCCTGATAGAGCGCAGTGTTACCAACTTAGCCAGTGTCAGTGGAAAGAAATATGGCGGTGATATTGATCAAAATTTACGAAATCCGTAAGAAAACCGCTTTATAATTGTTTTATAAACTGCTTTATGATTCAAAACTGTACCTTGTCTTGTAGACTGCATGTTTTGCTATTAGTTAAGAATAGTTTTTTCTTTAAAAATCGTTTTTAAATTAAGTTTTTACGTAATTTTTCCAATGACCTTAAAACTAGTGTATCTACTCGCAACCAGCTTGATTTTTTCAATTTCTGCTTTTAAAAAACACTGAATTTTCGAGTTTTTGGTCTCATTAGAAACTAAAAACATTCCTCTATTTATTGCAACCAATTTTTCGTATAGATTTTCTTCTAAAAACACGATTTTTTTGTTTTTAAAAGTTAATATCAAATTGTACAAAATAACAATCACCTGTATTACACGGCGGTCCTGCTCCTGCATGCTAAATATAACTGTTTTATTTTTGGAAAATCGTTAAGTTAAGCGTCTAAAATTAATTTCGCAAGTTTTTTTATTCGTTTTTTTGGATTTTTTTTGCTGATAAGCATCTAAAGACTGTAGAGAATCAACAAACAAGCCGTCTTATTTTTAAATGATTTTTTTCCTATTTTGCAGACAAAAATGTCCTGTTCGAGAAGAGCGAAGGACTCTTCTTTGGTTCTGTTTTTATAAATCCCATCAAAATGTATTTTATTTTTTTCTCCAATCTCCATTAAAAATAGAGCCGGGGAAAATCAATAGAGTTTGGGTGGAAAACGGGGTTGCGTAGGCGTGTAGAGCCTCCAATAGAGCGCTTTTCTTATCTTGTAAAATCTTTTGTTTAAGAGGGAAGTCATATGTGTGGTAATTCTTTACAAGCAGGGTTACAAAATTGCTACAGCTGGATTTTTTAAATATTATTAAGTACAGGGTCTTTCATTTCATTATAAATGTTCCCTGTAGAAAATTTTTTTGCTATTTGTCCTATTCTGCCGTCCTAAGTAAGACCTACCTATCTGCAAAAAAATCAAAAATGAGTTAGGACCGAAAATGGCTTTAAATACGTAATAATTGTTAACTTTTTTTTGTATTACTTAGATATTGCCATTAGAAACCCATAAACATTTACCAACAAAAAAATATATTGCCATATGTAACCCTTGGCAAGCATTTAAATTTTAAACGCGCTTTTCTCGAAATAAGTGAAAACGTAGATAGGTGGGTCTTACTAAGGACGGCAGTATTATACTGCTGGCCATACGCAGTGACACTTTTGTGACTAACATGAAATTAACATATTTCCTATTCCTAACCAGAAATATATTAAAAAGTTAACATGTCAAGTTGTTATAAAATTAAAGGTAAAACTGTCATTGTCACTGGATAAAAAGATAGGGTTGACAAAAAAGAACGCACCAATCAAAACAACTCAAGACGTGCCATTTTTCAGATTTTTTATTGCTGTCAGTATGCATATGATAAATAAAGAGGTTGGAAATGTCACAAAAGTGAAACTGCCTATGGCAAGGACTATACTAGGTTCAAACCAAAAGCATTCAAAAGAAGGTAGTTTTTTACACACGTCAAGTACAAATTACATATTTTTATCTTCCTAGCCCGCGCAGTAATGGCTAGCAAAGGTATTAGTTTTGACGAAAACATTTTTTTCAGATAACGCCGAAAATGAGTTATTTGGGTGTATTTTGACCCTTTTTAGTAATATCGTCGTAATGTCTGTCTGTCTGTGTGTGTGTATATGTCTGACCATAGCACGATAGCTCCTAAACCGCTAAACTGATTTTGATTTAGTTTACGTAAAACAGCGTTCGAACCTCTAACGAGCTGATTAGATTTTAGTTAAAATCTATTATTGCTAAATTTAAAAATGTGAACTTTTTAACGGAGCATCGTATCAATATGCGGTTTTTGGAATATAGTAGACTACATTTTTCTTAATAATTTTTGTTTTAACGGAACATTTCGTAGGAGCATTAGTTTCTGAGATATTTCAAAAAACTGTTTTCCAGGCTGATATGTCATAGCTTCACTTAAATGTGCTAATAGGCTTGCTAGGAAGGTATCAGATCCAAATGTATTTTTTATTTTCTATAATCTACTAAAAATTATCTTTTTAACATTGCCACTCATAATGGGTTTTTTAACGGTTTATGAAATATCGACAGTAAATTTTAAAAAAATGCTTTAACAGCATTTGTAGTGTCAAAACCCAGTATCGTCCACTCTGAGTAGTATTGATAAAAAGGGATTTAGTAGATTCAAAAAATTGAACAGTATACTGGGTGTACAATTTAAGCAAATATATAATTCGTAGTCACCGTATAAACTATAAATGTCATATTTGACAAGTGCTGTCAAATATGCAAAAAGCTACCTTTTTTTGAATACTTTTAGTTTGAAACTTAGGACTAATAGCAGAAAACTTTTCTTCCGGGAACGTTTATAATGAAAGACCCTGTACATACAAAAATCATTAGTTTTGGTGATCCTAATTTTTTGGAGAAAAAAAAAAGTTGCTCCGATTTCAAAAATATTTATATATCTTTGCGTTTCAGATGATTTTGAAACTTTTTTGTCGCGCCGTCTGTCTGTCTGTCTGTCTGTCTGTCTGTATGTCTGTCTGTCTGTCTGTATGTCTGTCTGTAACGACCAACGCGCATAACTCAAAAACCGCTTGTCCGATTTTAATGAAATTTGGTACCTAGGCTGGGTACATTTTTGTTTAAAAAAAGGGTGGGGTAGATTTCAAAAATTTGAGTTTAAGTCAATAAATGGCTTGTGTGGTATCAAACGAAAGGTAATTGAGTCTGGAGTCGAATAAAATATATTTGAGATTTTACTTATAATATATTACACGTATACTATAACTATAGTACCTAGTGTGAGCTTAGGTGCCCATATATTGGCAGAGTATTTAGGATAATTTTTAAAAAGTAAGCCTCATTGATTCTTTATTACTTAATTAGGTTCTTTTTTTGTTTTATTTGGCCATAATTTTACTGATTCGAAAGTAAGATAATGATAAGGAGAGGATGAGGAAAAAAGGGAAGTAATATGAAGGAGCGAGACAGAGTGAGCCGCAGGCGAGAGCTGTAAACCTACACAGACAGAGCTGTAAACCTACCTTCCTAGCCCGCGTAGCACCGGCTAGAAGAAAAATTATTTTCGACGACAAAATTTAGAAAGAAAAAGTTAGCAATATCGTCGTGATGTCTGTGTGTGTTTAATGGTGTCTGTGTGTGTATATTATCTCTGTTTGTAACACAATGGCTCCTAAACCACTAAACCGATTTTAGATAGTGTTCGACACTCTAGAGCTGATTTTGGTCAATGCTAATGACTAATTTTTTAACGGAACTTCGTTTCAATATGCGGTTTTCCGAATATAGTTGACTACATTTTGCTCACTAATTTGTGGTATAACCAAAACCTTCATAAGAGCTTTAGTTTCTGAGATATTTACAAAAAACTGTTTTCAAGGCTGATATAAGGTATCCATTTATTTTGATTTTATTTGGTCGTAATTTCATTGATTCTAACATGAGATAATCATAATGAGGGGATGATTAGGAAATGACGTAAGGAAATGATAAAAATAAACAGCTTAAAAAATAGATTTGAGGAGGAAAGTTAAGGCATACTACAGTTCCCTTGCTCCGCCCTCACGCACGCGCTTTAATGCAAAGATCCTCGCATATTGACAATCAGCTGTTTTGTGTGTTTTAAAGGGAAACAAAAAGAAAATCTTTTTATAAGGGTGTTTGTATCGGGAAACCTAGTTGAAAATGGGTGAAAATCCTTGGAAAGTATGGGTTTTAAATAGTTTTTCATTATCATCAATTTTGCTATAGTTTTGTTGTGGTTTTATGGCATTTTTTAAAGTTAAAGTTAGGTTTATACAAAAAATTAATAGTTGTGGAAAATTATCGGAAAACTAGAGAAAATCTAAGACGTCTGTGTTTGTATTAAGTTAGTTGTTAGGTAAATTAAGGCGTTATAGTGGTGGCATAGTTGTTCTGTAAATTTTAATAAAGTAAAGGTTGATTTATACAAAATATTTAGCAACACATGAGCAAAATATTAGGATAGATTGTTAAAATTTCTTAAAAAATTATTGTTTCTCTCTTGGAGATAAATTTTTTGAATATAGTTTTATAGCATTTTCTGTCCTATAAATTTTGTTAAGAGTTAATTTATACAAACACATCTAATAAAAAATTAGATTAAAAAAACCAATGGATTATGCTTTAATAGGACCATTGTCAAGTAGAAATGATTGTTGGGAACCTAGGTAACGTAAAATTGGGTTTATACCTAGTAAAATTTTCTTGAAATAAAGGTAGATTTATACAATTTCTTTAAACATTAACAAGAAAATTTCAGTTTTATAAAAAATCATAATCATTAATATGACCTTTGATTTTACTGTAGGTACTTTTATAGCATTGATGTATGTACAGGGTGTCTCCATAAATTTTAACCAAAGTCCACTGTGCTTAATATAAGAGATAGAAAAAAGTGTAAATACAAAAGTTGTACCGTTTATCAATAACTGTCAGGAAGTGTTATCAAAAAAAGCAAATGAATGTCGCAAAGTTATAGAAAAACACAAACCTACTAAAAATTCTTACAGAACACCCTATATATTTTTCAGAATTGAAAAATATGTAATATTTATACATATGTAATACATTTGCTCCAGCCCTTTTTGAAATATTTTTATTTTAAAAACCTGATTGAACAAGAGACATTCTTATCAGTTTCTTTATTAGAGGTTCTATTTTGTTAATCCATATACCTAAAATTAGATCTCTAAAATGCATATATTTCCAGAATGGCTGGACTAAATGCCAATATCATATATTTTTTAATTCAGATATAATTCTTTCTTTTATGATCTTATTTCTTATGTCATTTGTTCTAGATATTCTCATTGATCTTCTTATTGCATCCATTTCGACACTTTCCATTTTTGTTTTGTATTTCTCCATACAACACCGTGCTTTTCACCATTGTTTTATATATGTTAAATTTTATATTTATTTACATAAAAATTATTATTATATAAACAAATCGACTTAAGAGTTGCTTAATTGTATATAATTAATTTTTATTGGTACTAAAATGATATGTTTATCTTTTCAGGCCAAAAAATCTGAGCTTGACCACAAATCTAGATTCAACTGACCAGAATAACAATATCACCATGACCTCGGAAGACCTCTTGCAGCCAGGGCATGTTGTCAAAGAAAGATGGAAGGTAATTGAAAATAGAGTTTAAATATAGCCTCTTAGGAGTATATTTTAAAATCACTTTCTTGCCTCACAAATTGGATACAATGATCTATATACTGGGTGGGCCAAAAAAAAAACTGGACCATTTTTTTTCATTATAACTTTTGAACTATTCTATCGATTTTAGTGGGACAAACTGCCCTTGGCAGAGAATTAATCAGAATTTTGAGTGAATATATATTTTTGTCCATCATCTCAAAATCCAAGATGGCGGACGAAATTAAATTGTACCCTTCAAAGATGCTCGTTTATTCTCGTATTGCGAACATGTCTTAATAATTTTTTTAAATTAGTAAAAAGCTGCGTTCTTGCCACGTACAACAAGGTACGAATTAGCAAAATCGGTTCAGTGGTTCTAACAAAAAATATTTTTGTTTCAACCATTGTTTTGCATATTATACGAATGCCTTTCCAATCATGTCTGCATTTATTACTTTATAACTTCATTACTACTGAACAGATTTTAATTAAATAAAAAACATACTGGTGAGAATTGATTGCTTTTTAAAGATCATGATCGAAATTTATCGCCATCTTAAAGTTTAAGATGGCGGACAGAATCATACTTGATTCTTCAAAATGGCGTGTTTATCCTTAGTTCCCGCAAATGTTTTAGTTTTTTTTTTAATTTATAGATAAGCCCTACTTTTTCCCCACACAATGAGAGCAAATTAGTAAAATCGGTGTGGTGGTTCTCAAAAAATCTATTTTTGTTAGCCATTGTTTTACAGATTATACGATTGCATTGCCAATCCTGTCTGCATTAATTTCCTTATAAATTCGTTATTTCTAAACCAATTTTAGTGAAATAAAAAAAACCATGTTGCGAATTGATTGCTCTTTAAAGATTATAATCGAAATTTGCCGCCATCTTAGAATTTAAGATGTTGGACAGAATCATACTTGATTCTTTAAAATGGCAGTTCTCATTTTCCGAAAATGTTTTAGTTTTTTTTAATTTATAGAAAAACATTACTTTTATCCCGCATAAAGAGATAAAAATTAATTAAGTGCTTTTCTATAAATTAAAAAAAAAGCAAAAACATTTTTTGAAAGTAAGAATAAACATTCCTCTTTGAAGGGTCAAGTATAATTATTTCCGACATCCTAACTTCTAGGATGGCGCCAAATTTTGATTATAAACTTTAAAGAACAATCAATTCTCACCATGCTTTTTTTATTCCACTAAGATCAGTTCAGTAATAATGAGTTTATAAAGAAATGAATGCAGACAGGATTGGCAATGCAATCTTATAATCTGTAAAACAATGGCTGAAACAAAAATAGATTTTTGGAGAACCACCAAACCGATTTTACTAATTTATACCTTGTTCTGCGGGGGAAAAGTAGTGTTTTCTATAAATTTAAAAAAAAAGGAAAATATTTTCAGAAAATATGACTAAACACGCCATTATGAAGAATTCATTATGATTCTGTCCACCATCTTAAATTTAAGGATGTTAATAAATTTTGATCATGATCTTTAAAACCCAATCAATTCTGATATTTTTTATTTCATTAAAATCGGTTTAGTAGTAATGAATTTATAAGGAAATAAATGCTGACATGATTGGCAAGGCAATCTTATAATATTCAAAACAATGGTTAAAACAAAAATATATTTTTTTAGAACCACCGAACCGATTTTGCTGATTCATACCTTGTTGTACGTGGTAAGAATGCCGCTTTTTTAATGATTTTAAAAAAAATATTAAAACATGTTCGCAACACAAGAATAAACGACCATCTTTGAAGGGTACAATTTTATTTCGTCCGCCATCTTGTATTTTGAAATGGCAGACAAAAAATTAATTTATTCAAAACTCTGATTAATTCTCTGCCAAGTTCAGTTTGCCCCATTAAAATCGATGGTATAGATCAAAAGTTATAATGAAAAAAAATTGGCCGGTTTTTTTTGGCCCACCCGGTATATAACTGGATAGGCCTTTATGTATATATCCAAAGTGAGGCAAAAATATTGATATATATTTTTTTCTAGAGAGGGCACGCTGCGCAGGAGGTGCTACCTTTCCTTTTTTTACTTCTACTCTCTGTTGATATTTTGTGGTTATGAAAGTTCGCGGATGTTTGATTTTTAATCTATAACTGGATTTTTACTGTGATTAGGTACTAATAAAGTTTTTTAAATAATCAAAGCGACTTACTTCAAAAAGGAAACCGGCTTTTCACTCCTAAAAAACTCGTTTTTACAAGCACGATTTTTTATTTTTGTTCAACAAAACAAAAAATTTCAAAAATATACTGACAACTTAATGACAAATGACAAATGACAATCTCTAAGGTATTAAGTTTTTTTTATTATTTTATTTTTTTTTTATTTGTCAAACACACTGTGTTTATTGTATTACAATCTAGTCAGTAAGACTAATTAGCAATTTTGTTTTAACTTAATTTACTAGAAAAGTCAGGTTTAAACTTAGGGTTCACTCAACAGTTCTCCCCGCTTTGTTTAGTCTGTAACTCACAATTGTGTTGTGTTTATAGCATTATTCTGTTTTATGTGTAATTCACTTAGTTTACTAGCTCAAACGGCTTCACTCTTTTAAGTCTTCGAACTAGCATAGTATTGTCTAGAAGCTGAATTGCTTCCACATTCACATGCCGATGGAGTCTATCTTCATGGCTTTTTGCGTACTTTTTTATAGTCTCTGCTACAGTTTCGATTTTTAGATCTCGATGAAGGTCACTATTTCGAACGTACCAAGGTGCATTCACAATGTTTCTTAATACTTTATTTTGAAATCTCTGTACAACTAGAATGTTACTCTCTTTAGCACATCCCCATAGTTGAATACCATATATCCATACTGGTTTCAGTATTTGTCTATAAAGCAGTAACTTATTATGAATTGTTAAATTGGACTTCCTTCCAATTAGCCAGTTCATTTTTCTATACCTTATCTCAAGTTCTTCTTTTTTTTCTTTATATGTGCTTTCCAGCGCAATTTGGCATCAAGTGTCATACCTAGATATTTTGCCTGATTCGAATATGGTACTGGAATGTTGTTAATTGTTATTTGTATGTGATTTATATTTTTGTTTGTAAAATCAACATGAATTGATTTGGTTTCATTTAATTTTATTCGCCACTTTGTGGTCCAACTGTGAACTTGGGTGACTGCATCCTGAAGTTTTTCTATGCATTTTTCAATAGATTTTTCTACCGTCAATAAACTAGTATCATCGGCAAATGTTGCTAAGTGACAATTTTCTGGCTTTGGGATATCACAAGTGAATAATAAGTATAGATAAGGGCCTAGTACGCTACCCTGGGGCACGCCTGCTTGAATTTCTCTTAAATTTGAGTATGAGTCTTCCTGTTTTACTCTAAAATGTCTATCAGATATGTATGATTCCAAAATATCCGAATATTGTTTTGGCAGAAACCGTTTTAGTTTAAAATTAAGGCCTTCATGCCACACTTTGTCAAATGCTTGTGCTACATCTAGACAAACTGCAGAACAAACTTTTCCTTCTTCTAGTGCTTTTTCTATTATATTAGTAATTCTGTGTACTTGATCTATCGTGGAATGCTTGTCTCGAAAACCAAATTGATGAGATGGAATAATTTCTTGTCTTTCTTTGATGGGTTTTATTCTTTTAAGCAATAATTTTTCATAGAGCTTGGATATAATTGGCAGCAAAGATATTGGCCTGTAAGATGACACGTCATGGAGTGGTTTTCCCGGTTTTAGAATCATGATAACTTCTGCAACTTTTCACAGTTTAGGTACATACCTAAGCCTAAAAGACGCATTAATTAGGTTGCATAGTTTTACGATAGCTTTTCTGGGGAGTTGTTTTATGACTACCCCGTTAATAAGGTATTAAGTTAACAGAATAAAATATTGTTTAAATAAAAATTGTATCAAATTAAATTCTCTACAAATTTGTTTTCGGTATTCTGTGAATTTAATACTTTAAAGAGATTGTCATTTGTGCTTTGTCATTAAAGTGTTCGTCAATGTTGTCAGTATATTTTTGAAATTGTTTTTGTTGAACAAAAATAAAAAATGGGAACACGATGCGTCGCTTGTAAACACGAGTTTTATAAGAGTGAAAAGCCGGTTTCCCTTTATAAAATAAGCTTTGATTATTTAAAAAACTTTATTAGTACCTAATCGCAGTAAAAATGCAGTTATAGATTAAAAATCCAACGTCCGTGAACTTTCAAAACCACATAATATCATCGAAGAGTAAAAAAGGAAAGGTAGCACCTCCTGCGCAGCGTGCTCTTTCTAAGGCCTATCCAATTATGTATATAGAGATCATTGATTTGATTGAGTTCTATTATCCGTGGTTAATTTTAAATTTTCTATTCTAATATTTATTATTATTAAAAGGTTATCAAAAAAATTGGTGGGGGCGGTTTCGGCGAGATCTACGAAGGCTTGGATCTCATCACCAGGGAGCAGGTGGCTCTGAAAGTGGAGAGTGCCCGGCAACCGAAACAAGTACTGAAAATGGAAGTGGCTGTGTTAAAAAAATTGCAAGGCAAAGAACATATTTGTCGGTGAGTTAGAATTTTTTCCATGCTTCAATCTTCTTATACATTGTGTTCAATGTTGCCAGAAGAAGTGCGAAGAGAATCGTGTAATTCAGCTGCCAAAAATCGTGTAAAGTCGTAAAAATGTTGAATATCTTCATTTTCAAAAAAACATAAATTTAGAAAAAAAAACTTTTTGAAAACAAGCTTTTATAAAATGGACTAAAAAGCATAAAATAATATTTTAAGTGTTCTGATATCATAATAATAAAAGCGATGGGCGTATTGTTGTAGCCTTGTTAACTCGAAGTTTAGTGAAAATCCAAATTCATTATATCATAGCAAAGAAATGTAAGGGTAGACAATTTAACCCAACTCAACCAAACCCTACTCAAGCTACCCTTACATTTTTCTGATATGGATGGACATTATTACGCCTGCTTCATATTAGGCAGATCATCCGCGACCGGCAGTGTGTCGATTTATTTTGTCACATTGAAAAAGAAGAGTCGGCCCATCATCGGTTGTGGACGAAACACCAAATCCGCATAGAAAGGCATTTCATCATCATCATCATCATCATCATCATCATCATCATCATCATCATCATCATCATCATCATCATCATCATCATCATCATCATCATCATCATCATCATCATCATCATCATCATCATCATCATCATCATCATCATCATCATCATCATCATCATCATCATCATCATCATCATCATCATCATCATCATCATCATCATCATCATCATCATCATCATCATCATCATCATCATCATCATCATCATCATCATCATCATCATTGGCGCAACAACCCTGGTTGGGTCCTGGCCTTCGCATTTACCTAATATTAAATACGCCCATCGCTTTTATTATTATGATATCAGAACACTCAAAATATTATTTTATGCTTTTTAGTCCATTTTATAAAAGCTTGTTTTCAAAAAGTTTTTTTTTCTAAATTTATTTTTTAATTTTTAGATTTGTCTAAGTTTATGTCTTTAGGATTCCTTCTCCTATAAAGGTTGCATTAACAGCGACGCCCATCTCACCGAATTTTAAAATAGAATTGAGAAAAACACTGTGTGATTGTTCCCTTAAATTGTTCGTTATTATTATGATCATTCATTCGCAAGCATTAATTAATTTTGGTCGAACAAACTAAAGCCTTACCTCTTCTACGCCCCCCCCTTTTTAGTGGGAGAGCATGTGAATTTTGAAATCAATCAGGTACCTACGCGGAAGTCAGTTGAATGTAATCAGAAAAACTCGTCATTAAGTCGTCCATTTTGATTCCGCCATATTGAATTTTTGTAATCTAATCAAAAATTCGTAATCCTCATCCTCAAAAACCCCCAGATACCAATTTTGGTAAAAATCTGACAAACTAAAATTTTACCCCCTCTCCACCCTCCACGTTAGGGGGGGGGGGGGTAGGCCATGATATCACACTATTGGATTGTCATCGGAACTATAACGGTATGCAAAATTTGAAGTCAATCGGATACGTGGAAGTCAGTTGAAAGTAATCAGAAAAACTTAACATTAAATCGTCCATTTTGAGTCCGCCATATTGAATTTTTGTAATCTGATCAATAATTCGTAATCCTCATCCTCAGAAACCCGCAGATACCAATTTTGGTGGAAATCTAACAAACTAAAATTTTACCCCCTCTCCGCCCTCCAGGTTAGGGGTGAGGTAGGCAGTCAGTGATACCACATTATTGGATTGTCATCGGAACTATAACCTATGCGAAATTTGAAGTCAATCGGATACGTGGAAGTCAGTTGAAAGTAATCAGAAAAACTTGACATTAAATCGTCCATTTTGAATCCGCCATATTTAATTTTGGCAATCTAATAAAAAATTCGTAATTCTCATTCTCAAAAACCCCCAGATACCAATTTTGGTTGAAATCGGACAAACTAAAGTTTTACCCCCTCTCCACCCCCCACGTTAAGAGGGGTGGTAGGTACCCGATGAAACCATGTTATTGTATTGTCATCGGAACTAAGACTCTATGCGAAATTTGAAGTCAATCGGATGTTTAGAAGTTCTTCAAAAATGAGTTGCAAGATTTGATTACATACATACCCACATACATACATACATACAGGTGAAGTTAAATAAAAGCTTGTAATAAAAATAAGTAATAAAATACTTATTGTTTATCGAAAAAAAAACTTTATTGTGATATTAAATTGACAGACAATATAATTTTTCTATTTTCATAAATGCTAATACAATGGTATTAATTTTAAAACAACAAATTAAATAAATTTAGACCGACATACGGACATAACTAGGTACCTATATTTTAAAACTATCTTATGCAGACGACTCGGAATCGTTGGAGTCTACTTTGTGTTTCACCTAAATACAGTCGAACCTCTATAAGTCGAACTCAAAGAGACAACCAAAACGGTTATGGAGAGTTCGAGTTATAGAAAGTCGAATTAAAGAAGTTAAAATAGATATAAAAAGTGCAGGGACCACTTAAAAGGTTCAAGTTATAGAGAGGTTCGAGTTACAGCGGTTCGAGAGAGGTTCGACTGTATAGTAGCCTACTATTACCGAGTTTTTTGGTAACATTTTTATTCAAAGTAAATTCGTAATATGTCTTGTTTTCCATAAAACTTTTTGTGGAAAAAAGACCTATTGTTTTTGTTTTTAATTTATTACGAAACTGGCTTTTAATCAGGTTGATTTGGGAGAATATCCTCTCTACAGTCGCGCTAGAATGAGGAAAACAAACAACTTGAAAAATAAACTTAGTAAAATTTGGAAATTTTAGAGAATCTCCTATCACATTGGCAATTTCTTTCCAAAATGGTACAACATCATTCAGTACAAAGAAATATTCAGTATCATCTAAAGGATCATTTTTTAGCAATCTATTCAGATTTTTATTAAAAGTAACGATTTCTTTAGCGGAATTTAAAAATCGTGAGATTGGCCTTTGAATCGTGTAATCATGTAAACAGAACTGAAATCGTGTAATTACACGATTAGTCCAGCGGCGTAGCGTGCCCGAAAGGATGGGGGGGGGACAGCTAAAAAGGGCGCCTCTGAAAACTGATGAAAAATCTTGTGACAAAAAAAAACAAAAAGGTCTCTCACAAATCTTGCGACCAAAAAAAAACAAAAAAAAAAAAAAAACAAAGTCATCATGTGTGAGGGGGCGGCCGATAAGTCACACGCCTCTCACGAATCTTGCGACCAAAAACAAAAAAAAAAGGTCATCATGTGTAAGGGGTGTGTAATTTGAAGACTCATACTCAAATTTAAGAGAAATTCAAGCAGGCGTGCCCCAGGGTATCGTACTAGGCCCTTATCTATACTTATTATTCACTTGTGATATCCCAAAGCCAGAAAATTGTCACTTAGCAACATTTGCCGATGATACTGGTTTATTGACGGTAGAAAAATCTATTGAAAAATGCATAGAAAAACTTCAGGATGCAGTCACCCAAATTCACAGTTGGACCACAAAGTGGCGAATAAAATTAAATGAAACGAAATCAATTCATGTTGATTTTACAAACAAAAATATAAATCACATACAAATAACAATTAACAACATTCCAGTACCATATTCGAATCAGGCAAAATATCTAGGTATGACACTTGATGCCAAATTGCGCTGGAAAGCACATGTTAAGAAAAAAAAAGAAGAACTTGAGATAAGGTATAGAAAAATGAACTGGCTAATTGAATGGAAGTCCAATTTAACAATTCATAATAAGTTACTGCTTTATAGACAAATACTGAAACCAGTATGGACATATGGTATTCAACTATGGGGTTGTGCTAAAGAGAGTAACATTCTAGTTGTACAGAGATTTCAAAATAAAGTATTAAGAAACATTGTGAATGCACCTTGGTACGTTCGAAATAGTGACCTTCATCGAGATCTAAAAATCGAAACTGTAGCAGAGACTATAAAAAAGTACGCAAAAAGCCATGAAGATAGACTCCATCGGCATGTGAATGTGGAAGCAATTCAGCTTCTAGACAATACTATGCTAGTTCGACGACTAAAAAGAGTGAAGCCGTTTGAGCTAGTAAACTAAGTGAATTACACATAAAACAAAATAATGCTATAAACACAACACAATTGTGAGTTACAGACTAAACAAAGCGGGGAGAACTGTTGAGTGAACCCTAAGTTTAAATCTGACTTTTCTAGTAAATTAAGTTAAAACAAAATTGCTAATTAGTCTTACTGACTAGATTGTAATAAAAAACACAGTGTGTTTGACAAATAAAAAAAAAAATGTGTAAGGGGGCGGCCGATAAGTCACAAGGGCGCCTCTCACGAATCTTGCGACCAAAAAAAAAAAAACAAAAAAGGTCTTCATGTCGTTAGTTTCCTTTGGCACCCACTCAATTGGCCGTTACCGGCCGGACTTAATAAAGCTGAGGGCGCTTTGGCCACCTATGGGGCACCACTACCTTCGGGGCGGGGGGGGGGGACGAACCCCCCGCGCCTCCCCACGCTACGCCGCTGGATTAGTCGTGTAATCTGGCAACACTGACTGTGTTTCACGAACATCGAAACAGAGCCCTTTTTGGGTATTTAGAGTGCAAATTTGGAGAAACGCTCGGACACACATTTGCTTTAAAATTTTCAAATTTAACATGAAATGATAAAATAAAAATTAAATCCGAAAAATATAAAAATCTAATTATTAAATTTTTATTTTATCAGTCCATTGAAAGCAATTTGAAAGCAAATATCTCAAACTCATGGATAGAATTTTGAAATTTTTACACGGTTATAAGGACATTCAAAAGGCCTTCAAAACAAGGTATCTTTAGACTTTTCAAAATATAGAGGTAAAGTCTACCCCTCGAAGGGGGTTTGTGCTACAAAAATTTTAAGATAGCCAAAAAGTGTCCCCGTCGTTTTTACTTATATCTATCTCGTTTTTACTAAAAAATAAATATTTAAAAACGAGAACAAAACCTTTTATTAGGAATACAACATTGTTTTTAAGATATTTGCTTTCAAATTCACCATCTTTATTTTCTTAAACGCAAGTATCTCAAATACCTTTTCAATAAGGTGTGTTAAATTGTTCTATCTTTGGTTTTGAATATATTTTTATGTATTAAATTTTATTAGAATGTTAGTTAAGAAATTACTTTAATCTAGCATCAAGAAACTCAAATATATTGGATAGAGACACTAAAAATACCTACCTCAATATGATGGCAAAAAATTGTTATTACCATTTGTCATGAACATTTGTAATATCATTTTGTATGACTTTGGCCTTTAACTGTTATTATATTAGGTACAGTCGGGGACTTTTTAAATTGCCGTTTTATTTTTTTCTGTAAAAATTAATCAATTAAAAAAATCAAAAAAAATAAATTTTTAAATATATATATATAACGTCAAAAATAAAAAAAAAATTCCTTAACGATTTTTTTTGAGATATTTATTAAAATAGTTTTAAGCCATTTTTCGAGAAACCCTCGTAGCTCGGGATATAATAGTTTTAGCTCACACTACTACTATACTATAGTAGTGTGAGCTATAGTGATCCTAATTTTTTCGAGAAAATAAAAGTTGCTCCGATTTCAAAAATTTTTATATATCTTTGCGTTTCAGATGATTTTGAAACTTTTTTGTTGCGCCGTCTGTCTGTTTGTCTGTCTGTCTGTCTGTCTGGCTGTCTGTCTGTCTATCTGTCTGTCTGTCTGTCTGTCTGTCTGTCTGTCTGTCTGTCTGTATGTCTGTCTGTAACGACCAACGCGCATAACTCAAAAACCGCTTGCCCGATTTTAATGAAATTTGGTACCTACGCTGGGTTTTGGGTCGAGATGGTCCCATTTAAAAATGAACAAAATCCACCAAACACAAGCCAAATAAAAGGGTGGGGGTATATTTCAAAAATTAGAGTTTATGTAAAAATATGGCGTGCGTGATATCAAACGAAAGGTAATTGCGTCTGGAGTTAAACAAAATACATTTTAGTTAAAAAAAAAGGTGGGGGTAGATTTGAAAAATTAAAGTTTAAGTCAAAACATGGCTTGTGTGGTATCAAACGAAAGGTAATTGAGTCTGGATTTCAATAAAATATATTTCAGTTTTTAGTTATATTAGCTCACACGTACACTATAACTATAGTACCTAGTGTGAGCTTAGGTGCCCATAGATTGGCAGAGTATTTTTAGCTCACACTTATACTATACTATAGTAGTGTGAGCTATGGTGATCCTAATTTTTTCGAGAAAAAAAAAGTTGCTCCGATTTCAAAAATTTTTATATATCTTTGCGTTTCAGATGATTTTGAAACTTTTTTGTTGCGCCGTCTGTCTGTCTGTCTGTCTGTCTGTCTGTATGTCTGTCTGTATGTCTGTAACGACCAACGCGCATAACTCAAAAACCGCTTGGCCGATTTTAATGAAATTTGGTACCTAGGCTGGGTCTTGGGTCGAGATGGTCCCATTTAAAAATGAACAAAATCCACCGAACACAAACCAAATAAAAGGGTGGGGGTAGATTTCAAAAATTAGAGTTTATGTGAAAATATGGCGTGTGTGATATCAGACGAAAGGTAATTGAGTTTGGAGTTAAACAAAATACATTTTAATTTATTTTTAAAAAAGGGTGGGGGTATATTTCAAAAATTAGAGTTTAAGTGAAAATATGGCCTGTGTGATATCAAACGAAAGGTAATTGGAGGAGTAAAGGAGTTTAACAAATAACATTTTAGTTTTTGCTTTTTTTAAGGGTGGGGGTAGATTTTGAAAATTTGAGTTTAAATCAAAACATGGCTTGTGTGGTATCAAACAAAAGGTAATTTAGTCTGGAGTTGAATAAAATATATTTCAGTTTTTAGTTATATTAGCTCACACGTAAACTATAACTATAGTACCTAGTGTGAGCTTAGGGGCCCATATATTGGCAGAGTATTTTAAATGTGAAACCAGATTTTTAATGTCCACCAAAATCTGTTTAATTTGAATAACCTTTAAGTTAAAAAAGGCTTAAAAAGCGACACTTCGCACTTTTATCATAAGTTATTGGTAAATAGAACATAGGATATTTTATTTTGTTTAATGTTTTTATCTTATGGCAAATAAAGACAATTTTTATTAATTTATTTAATAAAGTTTTGATTAAAACTTATTTGAAATATTTGTATTCAGCTGACGTCTCTTATTATTCATTTTAATTTAATAAAGTTTTTCAATTACGTTCTATATATTAATGAAGTTAAACTTATAAATTATTATAATTTACAGATTTATAGGCTGTGGAAGAAACGACCGTTTCAACTATGTAGTAATGCAACTTCAGGGCCGCAACTTGGCCGAACTGCGAAGGGCTCAGCCCCGGGCGGCCTTTAGTCTGTCCACGACGCTTCGTTTAGGGCTTCAGATACTCAGAGCCATCGAAAGTATACACTCCGTTGGCTTCCTTCATAGAGATATTAAACCTGTAAGTTAACATAACATGGTACATTACATGTTTCATCACATAGTACATCACTTGTTACATTACATGATACATTACATTTTACATTACGTCTTACATAACATGTTACTGAAATAAAATATTGGACTTTCATTGTCTTATTGCCGGAAAAGGTTTGTGGTGAGACATTTGAACCAATCGCCTTTAATACTTTGTTTGGATGGATTGTAATGGGTAGAATTAATCCTTTAGGACATAGTTCTTTTGTAACTTTTACCGAGGATAGTCCAGATTTGAATAAAACCTTTCAGCGAGTTTGGAGATTGCGGAGATACCTCGCCCTAAATCTATGCTACCGCTAGATGACCCTGCGGAGATTTCTTTTAGAGAAACTCATTCCCGCACTTTAAATGGGTGTTTTCTTGTGAAACTACCTTTTCTCAAAGGAGAACCGCTTTTTTCTGACTCTCGCTCCATAGCATTAAAGAGATATCATTTCTTAGAGCGACGTTTGCTCAAAGATCCGCCTTTATTTGAGGCCTATTCCAAGTTCATGCAAGAATATTTTGATCTTAACCACATGGAACCTATCTCTGTTCCTTGCCCGGACATAATGCAGATCCATTATTATATCCCTTACTTATTTCTACTTAATCATTGTCTACGAGTTTCAAACAAAGATAACATGTTACATTACATGTTACATTACAAGTTACATTACATATTACATTACATGTTACATTACATGTTACATTACATGTTACATTACATGTTACATTACATGTTAGATTACATGTTAGATTACATGTTACATTACATGTTACATTACATGTTACATTACATGTTACATTACATGTTACATTACATGTTACATTGCATGTTACATTACATGTTACATTACATGTTACATTACATGTTACATTACATGTTACATTACATGTTACATTACATGTTACATAACATGTTACATAACATGTTACATAACATGTTACATAACATGTTACATAACATGTTACATAACATGTTACATTACATGTTACATTACATGTTACTTTACATCCTACATTACATGTTACATTACATGTTACATTACATGTTACATTACATGTTACATTACATGTTACATTACATGTTACATTACATGTTACATTACATGTTACATTACATGTTACATTACATGTCACATTACATGTTTCAATACATGTCACATTACATGTTACATTACATGTTACATTACATGTTACATTACATGTTACATTACATGTTACATTACATGTTACATTACATGTTACATTACATGTTACATTACATGTTACATTACATGTTACATTACATGTTACATTACATGTTACATTACATGTTACATTACTTGTTACATTACATGTTACATTACATGTTACATTACATGCTACATTACATGTTACATTACATGTTACATTACATGTTACATTACATGTTATATTACATGTTACATTATATGTTACATAACATATTACATTAAATGATAGATAAGACCCCTTGAGACCTCACTTTGAGTGGTTAAAAATGTATTTTTTTGTAGAGTAATTTTTCAATGGGTCGCCTACCGTACAACTGTCGAAAAGTGTACATGTTGGACTTTGGGCTAGCCAGACAGTATACCACGGCGACTGGGGAAGTGAGAGCCCCTAGGGCCGCGGCAGGCTTTAGGGGCACCGTCAGATATGCCAGTATCAACGCGCATAAAAATAAGGGTAAGTGGTCCATTAGTTTGTATTTTTAATACTTTACTTTATAAGTAATTGGTTTTAACAGTAAACAGAAATGTCAGAATGTCAGTTGTTCATTTGTTTCAGAAATGGGTCGTCATGATGACCTCTGGAGCTTGTTCTACATGCTAGTGGAGTTTGTGAATGGCCAACTTCCTTGGAGGAAGGTCAAGGACAAAGAACAAGTTGGTCTGATGAAGGAGAAGTACGATCACAGATTGTTATTAAAGCATCTACCTTCGGATTTAAAGCAGTTTTTGGACCATATTCAGAGTCTGGAGTATGCTGATAAACCTGACTACCAGGTACGGCCTACCAATTGCACAAACCCTCAGACTTTTTATTTTTTTTTGACATCTGGAATGGTGGGTGTAATATATTAATTACCTTGGCAGAAGTTCATAAAGAGTGCACAGTGGGGCAGAAGCACAAAAAGGTGCGATAAAGTCCCACAGTGCAATGGATGAATTCCTTTGTAGTCAGGAATGTTTAAAATGAATTACTTAGTGATCCAAAATAAAAAAAATTGACCCCGAGCTGTTAGTCGAGGTATAAGTGGTCGAATAAGCTTCAAAATATTTCCTAAAATACTGTGTACGACGGCAATGTTTACAAAATATTATATTATGTTGTCGACCCTACAGAAACGGAAAGGCCAAGTTTGCCCCCTCCCCAATAACTAATCGTCCCCCTGAAAAATGAAAACACCTAAACCCCCCCAGAAAAACTTGACAGAACCTACATTGAGTTTTTACATACTTTTCTTCTGTCTGCCTTTCGCCATTTTTAAAACGACTTGACAGAAGCTTTCAGTGGCATATATAAGGGGGGCCTGGGGGCCCGGGCACCCCCTGAAGCTAAGATTTTTCTAGATATATACCACATATACCCCCCCAAACTGTCTCAGGCCCACCCCGAGACATTTTGCTATATACGCCACTGGAAGCTTTCTTTGTTTATAAATAATCATGTTTATATATTATCTTAACAGAACAAATACTCTGCCAATATATGGGCCCCTAAGCTCACACTAGGTACTATAGTTATGTGAGCTAATATAACTAAAAACTGAAATATATTTTATTCAACTCCACACTAAATTACCTTTTGTTTGATACCACACAAGCCATGTTTTGACTTAAACTCAAATTTTTGAAATCCACCCCCACCCTTAAAAAAAACAAAAACTAAAATGTATTTTGTTGAACTCCGGACTTAATTACCTTTCGTTTGATATCACACACGCCATATTTTCACTTAAACTCTAATTTTTGAAATATACCCCCACCCTTTTTTTTAAAATAAATTAAAATGTATTTTGTTTAACTCCAGACTCAATTACCTTTCGTTTGATATCACACACGCCATATTTTCACATAAACTCTAATTTTTGAAATCTATCCCCACCCTTTTATTTGGTTTGTGTTCGGTGGATTTTGTTCATTTTTAAATGGGACCATCTCGACCCAAGATCCAGCCCAGGTACTAAATTTCATTAAAATCGGCCAAGCGGTTTTTGAGTTATGCGCGTTGGTCGTTACAGACAGACATACAGACACACAGACAGACAGACAGACAGACAGACAGACAGACAGACAGACATACAGACAGACAGACAGACAGACAGACAGACGGCGCAACAAAAAAGTTTTAAAATCATCTGAAACGCAAAGATATATAAAAAATTTTGAAATCGGAGCAACTTTTTTTTTCTCGAAAAAATTAGGATCACCATAGCTCACACTACTATAGTATAGTATATGTGTGAGCTAAAAATAATTTAACTATATTAATAAATCAAATAATAAGTTAAAAAAAAGATCGGTCTGAAAGTGTAAAATTAACGTATAAACCTCGTTATAAAAGAGTATTTTTATCCTACGCTCGTGCTAAAAACTTTTTACCTTGAAATAGAAAGTGTCACTTTTATCCCTTGGTATATATTATAAGAACAGGGCCCTCTTTAATCCTTATTTTCGCGATAAAACTCTCACTTTTTATCCTTAAAATTTAAAAAAAAAGGCTCTATCACACATTATGTTTTTAGTAAAGTAGCTGAAAACCACATAATTATAATTATAATTTAATTTTAGGGCAGAAAAATCCAAAAGTTTAAAAAATATCTCCTAAAATTCGTAATTAGTGTCTTGTTAGCTATTGGCCAATTATATACCTCGCTACGCTCAGGCTACAAACTTTTTGCCTCGAGATAAGGTGTGACTTTTATTCCTTAATATATATTGAGTATAATAATAGTATGTGTAGATGTATATGTATTTAGTACGTTATATTTTAAATATCTATACTACAATTTAAACACACATTTCGCTAAGTTTGGAGAAAAATGTTAATATTTAAAAATTAATTCCGGCCTTAGTAGCAAAAGGTAGCAGCTAAATGTAGCTAAAATCATTTTAAAAAGGAAGGTTCAATAAAATATAACATGTGAAAACTCGCCCGCGACAGCGGGCGACAAGTTACTTTGTGTCCACGTATATTTTTATTTAAAGATTTTACAAAAATGGCAGTTTTAAGAAAAACAACTAAAAATTTTGCATTTTAGCTCACACATATACTATACTATAGTAGTGTGAGCTATGGTGATCCTAATTTTTTCGAGAAAAAAAAAAGTTGCTCCGATTTCAAAAATTTTTATATATCTTTGCGTTTCAGATGATTTTGAAACTTTTTTGTTGCGCCGTCTGTCTGTCTGTCTGTATGTCTGTCTGTCTGTCTGTCTGTCTGTCTGTCTGTCTGTCTGTCTGTCTGTCTGTCTGTAACGACCAACGCGCATAACTCAAAAACCGCTTGGCCGATTTTAATGAAATTTGGTACCTAGGCTGGGTCTTGGGTCGAGATGGTCCCATTTAAAAATGAACAAAATCCACCGAACAGAAACCAAATAAAAGGGTGGGGGTAGATTTCAAAAATTAGAGTTTATGTGAAACTATGGCGTGTGTGATATCAAACGAAAGGTAATTGAGTCCGGAGTTTAACAAAATACATTATAGTTTTTGTTTTTTTAAGGGTGGGGGTAGATTTCAAAAATTTAAGGTTAAGTCAAAACATGGCTTGTGTGGTATCAAACAAAAGGTAATTTAGTCTGGAGTTGAATAAAATATATTTCAGTTTTTAATTATATTAGCTCACACGTACACTATAACTATAGTACCTAGTGTGAGCTTAGGGGCCCATATATTGGCAGAGTATTTTCTATACGAGAATAATGTACTCACCATAGTGATTATCTGACATTATTAAAATTATTTTAACCAAACTTGATCAACATTAAAAATTGTGGAAAGTTGATTCATTTGTGTTCTTAAAACAACTACGCAACGCCAGTTTTCAAAACACGCTAACTTTGACAAGGTGTTTTATTCATTTGTTTGACGTTTGACTATCCGAAGCTAACTTGCTATGGTAAAGCGATTATTAATAAATAGTTTTCAGTAAAAATATCTCCCATATTAGATAAATAAGTTCTGCACTAAATCGCATGTTTTCTTGATTTTGTCCCTCTGTGGAGCGCTTCGAGCGGGTACGGGGTTGATTATCACGTTAATTAGTCCGTTAATTATTACTGTTCATTAGATGCGTCCGTTATCAGCCACGATTGGCGTTCAAGAGACCGCGCATGTCAAGTGTCATAACTGTCAATCACTCGCGGGGTCTGTACACTATTATTCTATACCACATGGGGTCTCTGTGCAAGTTTATACACAAACAATACATTACATCCCTCCACACTTAATTCACTATTTCCTATTCAGTCTTGAGCTGCGCCTTGGAAGGACTTCTTTTCTGACGTCAACAGAGTTCGTTTTGTCGCTTGATTAAAAAAAAACAATTCTGCTTTAAAATACGGATATTCCGTGAGACGGGAAATAATCGTTTGGACTTGATAAGAAAAACAATTTGATGTTTATGATCGTTTCAAACAAAATAAAGAACACAATACATTATTGTTAAAAGTTTAACTTTTGTTTAAGTAGGTAAAGGATCATAAACATCAAATTGTTTTTCTTACCAATTCCCAACGAGTCTCGCCCTTCTGACGGAATATCCGTATTTTAAAGCAGAAATGTTTTTTTTATCAATGTGTCGCTTACCGTTAGAAAGAAGAACTAAAGAAGTTTTTAAAAAAAAATGAAGTTTTCAATTATCAATACTTTTTTTGATTTTTAATTTTGATTTTTCACTAATGTTCTTCAATAAAAAACCTTGGTACATCAATTCTAACAAATCTATTAATTAGTTGAAGAAGCATAAGATTACATAATTAT
This sequence comes from Aspidapion aeneum, assembly GCA_963576565.1. Taxonomy (NCBI): domain Eukaryota; kingdom Metazoa; phylum Arthropoda; class Insecta; order Coleoptera; family Brentidae; genus Aspidapion; species Aspidapion aeneum. The sequence continues at coordinate 62,567,018 of OY755046.1, read as the reverse complement.
ATAGAAATACTCTGCCAATATATGGGCCCCTAACCTCACACTAGGTACTATAGTTATAGTGTACGTGTGAGCTAATATAACTAAAAACTGAAATATATTTTATTCAACTCCAGACTAAATTACCTTCTTTTTGATACCACACAAGCCATGTTTTGACTTAAACTCAAATTTTTGAAATCTACCCCCACCCTTAAAAAAAACAAAAACTAAAATGTATTTTGTTAAACTCCGGACTCAATTACCTTTTGTTTGAGATCACACAGCCATATTTTCACTTAAACTCTCATTTTTAAAATATACCCCCACCTTTTTTTTTAAATAAATTTAAATGTATTTTGTTTAACTGCAGACTCAATTACCTTTCGTTTGATATCACACACGCCACATTTTCACATAAACTCTATTTTTTTAAATCTACCCCCACCCTTTTATTTGGTTTGTGTTTGGTGGATTTTGTTCAGTTTTAAATGGGACCATCTCGACCCAAGACCCAGTCTAGGTACCAAATTTCATTAAAATCGGCCAAGCGGTTTTTGAGTTATGCGCGTTAGTCGTTACAGACAGACAGACAGACGGCGCAACAAAAAAGTTTCAAAATCATCTGAAACGCAAAGATATATAAAAATTTTTGAAATCAGAGCAACTTTTTTTTTCGAAAAAATTAGAATCACCATAGCTCACACTCGGTCTAGGACAACTGGGCGCCGCCAACTCGGCGCCGCCAACTGGGCGCCGGGCCAACTGGGCGCCGGGCCAACTCGGCGCCGCCAACTGGGCGCCGGCCAACACGGCGCCGGACTAAAATTTTTTTTTGATAAAATGTTTAGATGAAAAATAAAATATATTAGGTATTTATATAAAAACATCTTTAAAAAATCCTTTACGCAATATTTTTTACAAGCTTTTATTTAGCTTCAGATCTTCTGTCTAACTAACTATCTATCAAATCTTGTGAAGCGTTTTTGACACACGTAGTGGTCCCATGACAATACAACATTAAGAAAAAAATATCCTCCCACCCTACCCCCACCCCTTCTATAGAAAAATGTGTTTTTGACACACTTCCCGTTATCCGATTTGGATAAAATTTGGTATACACATAGTGATCCGATGATAATACAACATTAAGAAAAAAATATCCTCCCACCCCTACCCCCACCCCCTTCTATAGAAAAATTTGTTTTTGACACACATCTCGTAATCCGATTTGGATGGAATTTGGTATACATATAGTGATCCGATGACAATACAATATTAAGAAAAAAATATCCTCCCACCTCTACCCCCACCCCCTTTCATAGAAAAATGAGTTTTTGACACACTTCCCATTATCCGGTTTGGATGAAATTTGGTATTCACATAGTGGTCCGATAACAATACAACATTTAAAAAAAATGTCCTCCCACCCTACCCCCACCTCTTCCATAGAAAATGCGTTTTTGACACCCTTCCCATTATCCGATTTGGATGAAATTTGGTATACATATAGTGGTCCGATGACAATACAACATTGCAAAAAAAATCCTACCACTCCTACCCCCACCCTCATCTATTGAAAAATGCGTTTTTGAAACCCTTCCCATTATCCGATTTGGATGAAATTTGGTATACATATAGTGATCCGATGACAATACAATAATAAGAAAAAATATCCTCCCACCTCTACCCCCACCCCCTTTTATAGAAAAATGAGTTTTTGACACACTTCCCATTATCCGGTTTGGATGAAATTTGGTATTCACATAGTGGTCCGATGACAATACAACTTAAAAAAAAAATATCCTCCCACCCTACCCCCACCCCTTCCATTGAAAATGCGTTTTTGACACCCTTCCCATTATCCGATTTGGATGAAATTTGGTATACATATAGTGGTCCGATCACAATACAACATTGAAAACAAAATCCTACCACTCCTACCCCCACCCTCATCTATTGAAAAATGCGTTTTTGACACCCTTTCCATTATCCAATTTGGATGAAATTTGGTATACATATAGTGATCCGATGACAATACAATAATAAGAAAAATATCCTCCCACCTCTACCCCCACCCCCTTTCATAGAAAAATGAGTTTTTGACACACTTCCCATTATCCGATTTGGATGAAATTTGGTATTCACATAGTGGTCCGATGACAATACAACATTTAAAAAAAATATCCTCCCACCCCTACCCCCACCCCCTTCCATAGAAAATGCGTTTTTGACACCCTTCCCATTATCCGATTTGGATGAAATTTGATACACACGTAGTGGTCCCATGACAATACAACATTAAGAAAAAAATATCCTCCCACCCCTACCCCCACCCCCTTCCATAGAAAATGCGTTTTTGACACCCTTCCCATTATCCGATTTGGATGAAATTTGGTATACATATAGTGGTCCGATGACAATACAACATTGAAAAAAAATCCTACCACTCCTACCCCCACCCTGATCTATGGAAAAATGCGTTTTTGACACACTTCCCATTATCCGATTTGGATGAAATTTGGTATACATATAGTGGTCCGATAACAATACAACAATAATGAAAAAATGTCCTCCCACCCCTACCTCCCACCCCCTTCCATAAAAAATGCGTTTTAGACACACTTCACTTCAAATGACTTTTATAAAATTTGGTATATGCATAAAGGTCCGATGGCAATACAGCCCAAACAAAAAATATATTTCTAACTCTACCCCCACCCTCTCCACCCCTAATAGAAAAATGAGTTTCCAAATAACTCACGATCAGCGATTTCATTATAACCTAGAATAAACTCTATTTAGTTGCTTCTGCATTTTTCTGCTAGATTGATTCTTGCAAATAGTGATATTTAAATGATACGGATATCTTATCGTAATAACATTGTCAAAATTTCAATTTCTTTTACTAATTTATTTGAAATTTGTTTTTGTTAAGTAAAGTTAAATCCATTAAGTCGACTGTTGAATCTTGGTAGTTGTAGTGTTTGGTAACCTGGTAATACTACAATTTACGTTTTTTATTACAACAATGGCGGATCCAACAATCAAAATGTAATATATCAACCGATTTGTCTCAAACTTGAAATATTACATTGCTTGAGGTCAATTAACACAATTTTTAACTCAAACTTTAAAAAAACAAAATGGCGGATCCAAAATGGCGGACTTTTTTATTTATTAATCATTGTTTTTGAAATTATACGAAAATGTTTTATGAGACAGAATATTGCATTTTTTTGAGAACAATAAGTGGGTAATTAAAAAAAAAAATTATACAAAGCTTTTAAAAAAATAGTAGGTAGGTTAAAAATTATTAAGATTCAAAAGTATTTCGTTAGTTCAGAAATGACAAAAATTAAATTTTTTATAAACGTAAAGTTTAGTACTCGTGAATGAAGAAAACAAAAATTGTTCGTGGCTAAGCGGGTGTAGAAAGGTTTTGTTTCTCTTGTCTTTTTCCGTAGGCAGCTCGAAAGCTGTCCACTTACGGAGGTCCAAGATCACATCATTAGATCGTGGACCCCTGTCGGTTTACAGCTTAAGAGTTGCCCACGAAAAATACAAGAGAAACAAAATCTTTCTATACCCGCTTAGAAACGAATTTATTAAAAAAAAATTTTACCTACTCTGTAGATCTTTTTAAATCTAAATCACTATATGTATACCAAATTTCATCCAAATCGGATAACGCGATGTGTTTCAAAAAAAAAAAATTCTATGGAAGGGGGTGGGGGTAGGGGTGGGAGGATATTTTTTTCTTATTGTTGTATTATCATCGGACCACTATGTGTATACCAAATTTTATCCAAATCGGATAACGGGAAGGGTGTCAAAAACGCATTTTCTATGGAAGGGGTGGTGGTAGAGGTGGGAAGATATTATTTTTTAATGTTGTATTGTCATTGGACCACTATGTGATGAATACCAAATTTCATCCAAATCGGATAATGGGAAGTGTGTCAAAAACATTTTTCTATGAAAGGGGGTGGGGGTAGAGGTATGAGGATATTTTTTATTAATATTGTATTCATCGGATCACTATATGTTTACCAAATTTCATCCAAATCGGATAATGGGAAGTGTGTCAAAAACATTTTTCTATGGAAGGAGGTGGGGGTAGGGGTGGGAGGATATTTTTTTCTTATTTTTGTATTATCATCGGACCACTATGTGTATACCAAATTTTATCCAAATCGGATAACGGGAAGTGTGTCAAAAACACATTTTTCTATAGAAGGGGTGGGGGTAGGGGTGGTAGGATATTTTTTTCTTAATGTTGTATTGTCATGGGACCACTACGTGTGTACCAAATTTCATCCAAATCGGATAATGGGAAGTGTGTCTAAAACTCATTTTTCTATGAAAGGGGGTGGGGATAGAGGTGGGAGGATATTTTTTTCTTAATATTGTATTGTCATCGGATCACTATATGTATACCAAATTTCATCCAAATCGGATAATGGGAAGTGTGTCAAAAACTCATTTTTCTATGGAAGGGGTGGTGGTAGAGGTGGGAGGATATTTTTTTTAATGTTGTATTGTCATCGGACCACTATGTGAATACCAAATTTCATCCAAATCGGATAATGGGAAGTGTGTCAAAAACATTTTTCTATGAAAGGGGGTGGGGGTAGAGGTGGGAAGATATTTTTTTATTAATATTGTATTGTCATCGGATCACTATATGTATACCAAATTTCATCCAAATCGGATTATGGGAAGTGTGTCAAAAACGCATTTTTCTATAGATGAGGGTGGGGGTAGGAGTGGTAGGATTTTTTTTTATTGTTGTATTGTCATCGGACCACTATGTGAATACCAAATTTCATCCAAATCGGATAATGGGAAGGGTGTCAAAAACGCATTTTCTATGGAAGGGGTGGTGGTAGAGGTGGGAGGATATTTTTTTTTAATGTTGTATTGTCATCGGACCACTATGTGAATACCAAATTTCATCCAAATCGGATAATGGGAAGTGTGTCAAAAACATTTTTCTATGAAAGGAGGTGGGGGTAGGGGTGGGAGGATATTTTTTTCTTATTTTTGTATTATCATCGGACCACTATGTGTATACCAAATTTTATCCAAATCGGATAACGGGAAGTGTGTCAAAAACACATTTTTCTATAGAAGGGGAGGGGGTAGGGGTGGGAGGATATTTTTTTCTTAGTGTTGTATTGTCATGGGACCACTACGTGTGTACCAAATTTCATCCAAATCGGATAATGGGAAGTGTGTCAAAAACGCTTCACAAGATTTGATAGATAGTTAGTTAGACAGAACATCTGAAGCTAAATATAAAAGCTTGTAAAAAATTGCGTAAAGGATTTTTTAAAGATGTTATTATATAAATAATATATTTTAATTTTCATCCACACATTTTATCAAAAAAAAATTTTTTTAGTCCGGCGCCGAGTTGGCCGGCGCCCAGTTGGCGGCGCCGAGTTGGCCCGGCGCCGAGTTGACCCGGCGCCCAGTTGGCGGCGCCGAGTTGGCGGCGCCCAGTTGGCGGCGCCCAGTTGTCCCATTCCGGCTCACACTACTATAGTATAGTATATGTGTGAGCTAAAAATGGTGCTTTTCCAGACATTAATAAAAAGCTTACGAGGGTTTAAAGGTGGGCTTTTGAATAATTTGAGAAAAAAATTTTAAAAATATATATCTTTTTAGCCGTGACTCTTAGGACTCAAGTTCCAAGGTTGAAAAGGTAGCAAATGACCCCAACAATATCCCAAAAAATTTTGACGGTTCATGTGCCGAACACCCAGTATATATTGGCTATTAAGTCTGCGTATATTAAAAGAAATGTATTTTAAATTTGTGTTTTGCGCAGATGTTGATCTCCCTGTTCGAGAGATGCATGAAACGACGAGGAGTAAAAGAGTCTGACCCCTACGATTGGGAGAAACCAACTGGAGACAGCCAAGCAGTGGTTACTCAAGGCGGCAACCAAGTTACCCAACCACCAACAGCACCCTCCACCCTACCCAGGCATACCAAACACGTCACTACCACTGACAATAACCAGGAGAACATTGAGCCTACAGATAATAAAGAGGTAACTAATTATCCATCTCTAACTGCCTTAAATCTTTTTATATGAATTCTTGAAATAAGTGGGAACAAGTTACATACAGGGTTTACCAGATAAAAGAAGCTACATGGGGTTTTTGGTGTCTGTTTCTAAAAAAAATAAGTTTAGAAAAAATACGTTACCTTCATTCGATTAACCGTTATCCCTAATACAAACCACCAAATTTTATCAAATTTGTTTATCAGATGGCGACGATAACGAATAAATTTATATTGTCAATGCAAAACGGGTATTACTCAAACATATTGCTATCCTTGTTTCTTTTGTATAGTTGCAGGAGGCCAAGAGAAGGATAGAGCTAGAATCAACAGCGCCTTTGGCAACAGATACGCAAACCAACGCGCAGAAGCAGAATGTTGATAAGAACTGCAACGCCACTGCTGCGGATCAAGTTGGTAAGTTAAGTAAAGATTCATTTTCTTTTATTCAGTTCATTAATATTACATATATTACATATCACGGTGGATAGAATAGACCGGTGTTCGGATCTTACATATACAGGGTGTCCCAGAACTAATGGTACATAGTTAAACTGTAGATTCCCTGGGTCAAAATATTACGATTTAGCCACACTTATCTTTGTCCAAAAGTTCGTACTAACCGAGATACAGGGTGTTAAACTTTATTTTTTCAATTCGATTTTCTTTAATAACTTTTTTACTAATTAATATTTTTGCAAAAAATAACCAGCGTGTAATTTTTTTTGAAATTGGCAAGACGATTCCGTTGAAAATTTTGATGTACAATGTACAGGGTGTTCCTTGGACCACTACCATTGCATTAAAATCACTGTATTTTTTTTGTGCCTCGGTGTATACCAGTTTTTATGTAAAATAATGGTTTTTGCATCATTTTTATATAAAAAAGTTATACTGTTTTAAAGTCGCTTAGAGCAACGGTTTTTGAGATTTTTGCATTTAAAATTTTTATTGCATGTGAGTGAAATGCCTAATTTATGTATGATACTTTCTTTAATTCTTTCTACTAATTAATATTTTGCAAGACGATTCCGTTGAAAAAGTTGATGTACAATGTACAGGGTGCTCTTTGGACCACTACCATTGCATTAAAATCATCAGTGTATTTTTTATATATATACTTAAGCAGGTTTTTAAACATAATATGATTTTAATTATTAAGTAATTTTACAAACAGTTCTGTAGTTTTAAGAAAGTTTGACAGAATAGACGCAGACAGCAACTTTATTGGATTTTATTGTTTTTTATTTTCAAAGCCTACTATAATAAACAATTTTAAGTTTGATTTACTATTTGTCAATTTTAAAATTTGAACTTTGTTGCTGAGAGCGCCATGGTTAAGAAATATTATATTTTTTTTAATAAAAAATAAAATATTACTTTTATTAATAATTATAATTTTCTTTCAAAACAATAAAAAAATACTCTGCCAATATATTGGCCCATAAGCTCACACTAGGTACTATAGTTATAGTGTACGTGTGAGCTAATATAACTAAAAACTGAAATATATTTTATTTAACTCCAGACTAAATTACCTTTTGTTTGATACCACACAAGCCATGTTTTGACTTAAACTCAAATTTTTGAAATCTACCCCCACCCTTAAAAAAAACAAAAAACTAAAATGTATTTTGTTAAACTCCGGACTCAATTACCTTTCGTTTGATATCACACACGCCATATTTTCACTTAAACTCTAATTTTTAAAATACATACGGTGGATTTTGTTCATTTTTAAATGGGACTATCTCGACCCAAGACCCAGCCTAGGTACCAAATTTCATTAAAATCGGCCAAGCGGTTTTTGAGTTATGCGCGTTGGTCGTTACAGACATACAGACAGACAGACAGACAGACAGACAGACGGCGCAACAAAAAAGTTTCAAAATCATCTGAAACGCAAAGATATATAAAAATTTTTGAAATCGGAGCAACTTTTTTTTTCTCGAAAAAATTAGGATCACCATAGCTCACACTACTATAGTATAGTATATGTGCTAGCTACTATAGTATAGTATATGTGTGAGAAAACATCCAATCTTAAAATGCTATAAAAAATTATTGATTATAGCTAATATGTATGAAGTAGGTAAGAATTTAATCAAAAATCTTTTACGCATACAATAAAAACTTATAATTTAAATATCTTAAAAACCGTTGCACTAAGCGACATCTAAACACTATAACTTTTTAACTTAAAAAAAATTAAAACATTAATGTTTTTTATAGAATCTTGTATACACCGAGGAACAAAAAAGTTAGACCTATTTTAAAGTAACGGTACCGAGCCAGAGAACACCCTGTATATTATTTATATTTTTTTTAACCTAAATTAAATTGTCCATGGCCAAAAATCACCAAACCCAATTTTTTGTGCAAAATTATTAATTAGTAGAAAGAATTGAAGAAAGTATCATACATAAATTAGGCAAATCACTCACATGCAATAAAAACTTTAAATGCAAAAAACTCAAAAACCGTTGCTCTGAGCGACTTTAAAACAGTATAACTTTTTTACATAAAAAGGATGGGAAAACCACTATTTTACAAAAAAACTGGTATACACTGAGGCACAAAAAAAATATACTGATTTTTATGCAATGGTAGTGGTCCAAGGAACACCCTGTACACTGTACATCAAATTTTTCAACGGAATCGTCTTACCAATTTAAAAAAAACTTACGCGCTGGTTAGTTTTTGCAAAAATATTAATTAGTAAAACAGTTATTAAAGAAAATCGAATTGAAAAAATAAAGTTTAACACCCTGTATCTCGGTTAATACGAACTTTTGGACTAAGGTAAGTATGACTAAATCGTAATATTTTGACCCAAGGAATCTACAGTTTAACCATGTACCATTAGTTCTGGGACACCCTATATATGTCGAATTTTTCACGTCACTGGTGGTCCAGCTGTTTTTTGTAAACAAAAGTTAGATATGATATGAACAACGGAACAACTAATATTTTTTAAATTTTTTGAAAACTAAGGCAATTTTGCTACTGTTTTCTGGTACATTTTTATAAAATATAATTTTCTAGACGTATTGTCGTTATTTTTTTTTAGCACGGTTTATTTTTTAATTACACAAAACTTAAATTACAAATCAATCTGAATGTGATCGTTTAGTATCAAAGGTGAACCGAGGACTTGGGAAGTAAACAAAGATGTAGGTCAGCGGATTATTTTAGATGCTGAAACGAACACATTATTTTCTTTGAATTTTAATTTTTGTGTAAAGAGAAATGAAGCGGGCTAAAAAAAATAACGACTTGTATGTCTAAAAAAAATTATTTTATAAGAATATACGAAAAAATAGTAGGAAAATTGCCTTAGTTTTTAAAAAATTCAAAAAATATTAGTTTCTCATATCATATCTAACTTTTGTTTACATAAATCAGCTGGGCCACCAGTGACGTGAAAATTCGACATATATAAATATATAAGATCCGAACACTGGTCTATTCTATCCACCGTGACTTAATATATCCTTTTTTAATGACAATTTAAATATCTTGAACGGATTAAAAAAAAGGTACGACGTTCTGCTGCAAATTTTTACATTTTGACAGTTGTTTGACACCAGATTTGTCTCTTTGACAGTGGTTGCTAGGAAATTTTATTTCAAAAAGAAATCATTGTTATCTGCAGGTTGGCATTACATACTAATAATTTATTGTCAAAGTTTGAAGTTTGAATATACAATGCTCAGAGCGTCAAAAAGAGTTCAACTGGCGAGCCACGCGACAGATGGCGCTGCTTAAATGTCATAAGTTCTTTTAAGAGCTTGACTTGTAGTTGTCCCATCTATTTATGTGGTTGGTAGTCTGTTTAGTTTTTGTTGCAAAATTTGTGTATTTTCTAACCTAAAATATTAAAAACGTGAATAATACGAAGATGGGATGAAAAGTTTCCGGCCTAACATAGAACGTGACTAAATAATAATTTATTTTTCTACATAGTCCCCTTGTAAGGTAATACATTTGGCCCAGCGATGTTCAACGGATTTGATGTCATCACTGAAGTCAGTCAGACAGTACTGCCTTTGCCTTCTTTGGAACTGGTTCGTCCTTTGCCGTTCATTTTTTGGATTGTTGCTTAGTTTCAGGGGTATAATGATGAACCCATGTTTCATGAAATAAACCTACGCAAAAAGTTCCCTGAATCACGTCTAAACAGTGCCAAATTCTCCTCTGACATTACATACATAAAATATGGTAAACTCGCTCTTTTGATATGCCTGCAGCCTCAGCTACCTCTTCCAGTCTTAAACTCTTTTAGAATTAGTGTGAATGGTTTGCACCATTTCTTCAGAAGTTGCCTTTTTTTGGCCTGCCAGAACGCGGAGCATCATAAGTGCTAGCACGACCACGTTTAATTGTGGTATAGGAAGGAGCAGATTCCCCTCTAGTTCAGCTTTTATTTCTGTCGGCGATAACCCTTTGATATGAAAATATTTTATCACGGCTCCTATCTCGTTTTTTTCTATCTTTTAAAATTGACACACTGTATAAACAGCTGGACCACCAGTGACGTGAAAATTCGACACATATATAAGTATGTAAGATCCGAACACTGGTCTATTCTATCCACCGTGGCTTAATATATCCTTTTTTAATGACAATTTAAATCTCTTGAACGGATTAAAAAAAAGGTACGACGTTCTGCTGCAAATTTTTACATTTTGACAGTTGTTTGACACCAGATTTGTCTCTTTGACAGTTGTTGCTAGGAAATTTTATTTCAAAAAGAAATCATTGTTATCTGCAGGTTGGCATTACATACTAATAATTTATTGTCAAAGTTTGAAGTTTGAACAAACAATGCTCAGAGCGTCAAAAAGAATTCAACTGGCGAGCTACGCGATAGATGGCGCTGCTTAAATGTCATAAATTCTTTTAAGAGCTTGACTTGAAGTTGTCCCATCTATTTATGTGGTTAGTAGTCTGTTTAGTTTTTGTTGCAAAATTTGGGTATTTTCTAACCTAAAATATTAAAAACGTGAATAATACGAAGATGGGATGAAAAGTTTCCGGCCTAACATAGAACGTGACTAAATAATAATTTATTTTTCTACATAGTCCCCTTGTAAGGTAATACATTTGGCCCAGCGATGTTCAACGGATTTGTTGTCATCACTGAAGTCAGTCAGACAGTACTGCATTTGCCTTCATTGGAACTGGTTCGTCCTTTGCCGTTCATTTTTTGGATTGTTGCTTAGTTTCAGGGGTATAATGATGAACCCATGTTTCATGAAATAAACCTACGCAAAAAGTTCCCTGAATCACGTCTAAACAGTGCCAAATTCTCCTCTGAGATTACATACATAAAATATGGTAAACTTTTGATATGCCTGCAGCCTCAGCTACCTCTTCCAGTGTTAATCTGCGATCTTTTAGAATTAGTTTGTGAATGGTTAGCACCATTTCTTCAGAAGTTGCCGTTTTTGGCCTGCCAGAACGCGGAGCATTATCAGTACGACCATGTTTAACTGTGGTATAGGAAGGAGCAGATTTCCCTAGTGTAGCATCTAGTTCAGCTTTTATTTCCGTCGGCGATAACCTTTTGATATGAAAATATTTTATCACGGCTTTTTTCCATCTTTTAAAATTGACACACTGTATAAACTTTTAAAATAAGCAAGACGCAAACTACTTGACGCACTCACTTTAAACTTCGAGCGTATACTGATCACAAGCAAGGCTACACAAACACGTTGGAACACGTTTATATCAGAAAGAGAGGGCACTTGTACGGAAAACTGGGGAAACACGTTCGACAAATATATCCAGGGCTTCTAGTAACGCTAGGCGGGATAAGAATACACTTCCAGATCGTTAGAAGTATTAGGCCTCCTTTTTCTTCTTGTAAGTAACAAACAAGGATACAATTATTCTTTTCAGTTCGCAAACGAAGAGCGACGTCGCACTTGGACCAAGCCCCGACTGATCGTTTGGACAATGAGGCTGCGGTGGCGTCCGCTAAGTCAAGTTCAGACGCCCCCAGGCCCGCGCCCCTCAGAAAGAGTCAATCTGGCGCTGCCACACTTGGAAGGCTTAAGGTAAGTTTGAGTAGTGATTTTTTGAGCTAGTTTATTAAAAATATATATATTTTTTATTATCTATGTCAACAAATAGCATATTTGAACTTTTTCGTTAATATCTTCAAAAGTTTTTTTTTCGAAAACATATGGAAAGTGTGTGCCAACTACAAGATTCTATCTGTCTATCTATCTATTTAGCCTTCTTCAATCCATCTGTGGACATAGGCCTTCTCCAATATCTTCCACTCTTCTCTGTCGCCGTGTTCATCCATCTAGTTCCCGCATGTTTCTTTAAATCGTACGCCCATCTCATTTGGAGTCTTCCCGTACTTCTTTTATTTTCCCAAGGTCTGTTATCCTCACACGTCTCTGTTTACAACAAGGGAACTTGTGGGAATCTAATTCCGACATTTTTTAAAGGTGGTCACCCAAACCACGCCTCCGCCAAGTTCGGCTCCACAAACGGGCGCTTCGCAAGACTCGCCGGCGACTCCCGAACAAGACCGACCTCGCCGACGACAACCGAGTGCTGCACGAAGTTCCAGGGGAGCGAGAGACCAAAGTGTCACTCAGTTTGCTCTTATGGATGACGAAAATGTTAGCCAACAGGTATGTATTCGATTTAATCATTCTTGGTCTAACTTGTTTGACAATCTTGACATTTCTGATAACAAAATGAATATTAAATGTCAATGTATCTGTCAAAACTGTATCAGTTTTTAATTTAATATAGTTTACAGACAATGTAATGGTTATGCTTACCATGAAATTGATTCTAGAATATTCTTCATAATAAACCGTTTTTATTGGTTTTGATGATAATGTCAGTCCATCTATCACTACTTAAAATCTGCATTTAATTACATATAACTTACAGAAAATGTCAGGGTTATGCCTAACACTAAATAGATTCTAGAATATTCTTCATAATAAACCGTTTTCATTGGTTTAGATAACACGAGATTTACTAAATGTCAATCCATCTATTACTACTTAAAATCTGCATTTAATTACATATAACTTACAGAAAATGTCAGGGTTATGCCTAACACTAAATAGATTCTAGAATATTCTTCATAATAAATCGCTTTTTATTGGTTCAGGTGACGAGAGGCGGAGCTCTAACGCTGGCTAGCCAATGGAAATCGCAGTTTGACGACAGCGAGGAAACGACTGATAACGAATGGAAGCCGGAGAGTCCCGAACACCACGGGCGCTCGTCTATGGGTAAGTATTCTCGTATGAATATGTTCACGAACGTAGTAGTACTACTATCTAGTCTAGTTTAGAAAATATCGACAATTTTCTTTTTAAAATAGATGTTAGCCCGCGGATAGAAAAACGCTAAATGCAGTGGACTGTAAATATTTTAATTAATGATATCGCGAGCAAACATAAATGTATTGATATGAATTACGAAATAATCAGACGTCCATAGGTAAAATTGTTGGAACCACACAACGGTAATCAGATAAGTGCACTCACCTCCTTTGCAGCCAAATTCTTCTCGTTCCAAGGGGCCCCCGAATGGATCTAATGATGTCACCACGTAGCTGAAGGGTTGAAGTTTCTAGTTCTATGCTTCAGTACACAAAATCGAGCACTTTCAGGTGTAGATATTTGAAATAGTTGGAGAACGAAATTAACACGCCTTTTTCTCTAGGCGCTTGACAAGGATCTCACTGGTTGTTGGTGCGCATGTCCAAATACGCGGAATGCGCTTTGTCCTTCATACAGTTGTGTGTTTTTAAAAATATATATAAACAACCGCGAAATTTAGCGGGAGCTAACAATAGATATATTTTTTAATATTGTCACGTGGGGGTTCGGTTTCAGTGGCCGGCCAAGTTCACGGTGTAAACTGACTAAACTAAAACTTTACTTCGGAATCAGCTACGTTTGAAAAAATCTAAAAAGTTTAAAAAAGGATCAGCTGCGATTTTGAAAATTATGTTTTTGTGTTCTAGGGAAGCTTCCCTACAAAACCACATTTTTAGTTTTTTGGGGTGTTTCTACCCAAACTTAAAACTGGTTGAGCGACACCATGACAGATCGAATGATTTTGCGTATTTTATCACTCTTTACTTTTTTAGAAAAAGTTATTAGTTTTCGAGAAAATCACAGAAAACTGATTTTTAGAACATTTGGGCCTAATATTTAGCAAAGCTCAACGAGGATATTGGCGGAGAATATGTGGCGATGTGTCCCAGATGCTAAGGAATAATTATACAAAAATCCAGCTTGCATATATACCCTATTAGTCTATGGACAAATCGGCCTAAAAGGGGGTTTCGTGTGCAAGTCGTGCCAACTTTTTGCCGATAAGCCAAGTTTGTTAAGGGCACTCCATAGATCAGGTTTTGACTTGTTGTCATTCTGGTAAATGCGTTTTTTTAAAGATATGGCCCCCACCACTTTTTTTTGCACGGTACTTTTTAAAACGATGTATCTTTCTTAAAAATAGTCGTAGATGGTTGCAAAAAATGGCAAATGAATCAGTAAACACCCACAATAAAATAACTTTCTATTATATTTTTCAAAATTTTGCTTCGTTTTTTTAGAAAAAACAAAATAAATTGATTTTTACTTTTTTTTTGTATAGCTAGTAAAGCTTAACCTACATTTTTAATAACACCAAAGCAAAAATTGAAAAAAAAGTTTAAATAAAAGTTTTAGAATGAATATTTTTCTTTAATTTGGTGTATAAAAGTCTAACATAGATGTATATTTTATATTTTTTTTAATAAAAAAACCATTTGTTGTCACCAAAACGACCACCGAAGGTGTATTACCGTACGCGGACGCCTATAAGGCGACGCGCGGCTTTACGCAGTTGAGGCGTCTAGTAAACAGGTGATTTCTATTATTATTGTTATCGTTGTTATGGACATTATCAAACAACGTTGTTATTGTTATTTTTGAAAGTGAATATCAACCGACGAAAGTTTTTGCAATATAGTGCAGGTGCTAGAGGTAGTTGAGTATACAAAATATGAAGACCAGCGGCGTAGCGTGGGGGGGGGGGCGCGGGGGATTCGTCACCCCCCCCCCCCCGCTCCGAGGGTAGTGGCGCCCCATTGGTGGCCGAAGCGCCCTCAGCTTTATTAAGTCGGGCCGGCAACGGCCAATTGAGTGGGCGTTAAAGGAAACTAACGACATGAAGACCTTTTTTTTTTTTTTTTGGTCGCAAGATTTGTGAGAGGCCCCCTCACACATGAAGACCTTTTTTTTTTCGCAAGATTTTTCATCAGTTTTCAGAGGCGCCCTTTTTAGCTGTCGCCCCATCCACCCCCCCCCCCGAACCGAACACCCCCCCCCCCCCCCCCGAACCGAACCGAACCGAACACCCCCCCCCCCCCGCCCTTTTGGGCACGCTACGCCGCTGATGAGGACCGCAGTTTGACAATGGATCCTAGCTGAGAATAGGTCACAGGCCGGGCAAGTTTTTGGTCCAATTTTTTTTATCCCCCCTCCTTATATAGTCGTGTTCGAATTTCTAAAAATTTAACTAAGGTGATGCCCTAAAGACACAATGACATATAAATGGATCAAAAATGTGTTAAATCTAATTTAGGAATAAAATTATATTAGTTTTTTAAATTTTAGCTGCAAAATCCCCCAAGACCCCCAGACTCCCCAAGTCCTGAAATTTTTAGATTTTTTTCAAATTTTCTTAAAAACTAAGTTTAAGGAAAAAATATGTACTAATCTTCGTTGTAGACCATAAAATTTCCTTTTCAACAATGTATAAGTCAGTGGGGTACGACATGACAAACTCTCCAGCGGCGTCCGTAGTAAATAAATGTAAAAAAGAAAATGTATAATAAGGCACTGGTAGTTTTATCTATAACAATAGGGGCGTCCGTAAATAAAATCAATTTTGAAAAATCACTAAATTTATCAATTTATCACTAAGTTTTATTCAATTTTCTCAAAAATTAAGCTTTTTGGAAAAAAAATTATTTCGCCGTTTATTGTAGAAAATAAAATTTCCTTTTTTACCATGTATTAGTCAGTGGGGTCAGGCTAATAACAAACTCTCCAGCGGCGTCCGTTTATTAAGAAAATATAAAAAAATTAAACAAACCACATAGGTTTTACCCGATTATCTTTAAAACCAAACTCTATATCAAAAATTGTGACCTATCGTCGATTGTAGACAATAAAATTTCCTTTTCAACGTCTATAATAATGTAAGATTTATCTTCAGATTAAAACTTCACAGGCCTATGCAACTTAAATCAATTTTGACAAATCACCAAACAAATTAATTCTGTTACAAGTTTTTTCCAATTTTCTCAAAAACTAAGCTCAATTGACAAAAATGTGTTTTAGAATTTATTGTAGGAAATTAGATGTTCTTTTTAACAATGTGTAAGTCAGTGGGGTTTAATTAATGACAAACACTTCAGCGACGTCCGTATATGGGGGTCAATTAAAAAAATAAAAATAAAATCATTTTTGTCACTAGTTTCACCCGATTTTTTTTTCGAATATTTTTTTTTAAAGTAATTTTTTAATACATTTTAAATCAAGTAATTTGAGCTTTGTTGTATTAAAATCGGATAAAAAATAAAAAAGATACAATTTGTTTTTAAATATGCTTTTCCGCCATATTTAAAAAAACGCGCGATTATCACAATGACAATAAGTCAAAACCTTGTTGCTAGGTATGTTAAACAAATTTAACTTACTTTCAAAATGTTCTTATGGTTTTTATTAAAAGCATAATTTTTAAGTATACCCCAAAGACCCCTATTTTTTTCCAGTTATTTGGAAATAACTTAAAAACTAATTAACGCATTGGAACATTTGAACCAAGTTTGAATAAAGAATGAAAATAGCTCTCTTTTTTATTCAAACTTTTTTTCTAACTCCAATAGTTTTATAAATAAAATTAAAAAAAGTAAAAAAAATTGACCTTTTTTTTAAATTTTTTTAATTTTTTTGACAAATACAAAACAATACATATTTTCTGACCAATACATTTTTAAGTACGTTACAAAGCAAGTATTTTAAACTTTGTTCCATGAAAATCGGATAAGAAAAAAAAAGTTACAATTTTTCGCGTTTCCGCCATTTTGAATCCGCCATATCTTTCAAAAAACGCATTTACCAGAATGACAATAAGTCAAAACCTGATATATGGGATGTCCTTAACAAAGTTAGCTTATCGGCAGAAAGTTGGCACGACTTGCATACGAAACTTGATTTGTCCATAGACTAGGGTAAAGGCTAGAGTGATTGGCCACTTAAGTAATATGCTGTTAAATAAAAATCATCAAAAATAGTATTTTAACTTTTTGTAAGAATATTTGTAGGTCTAGTTGTTGATAAGACTGTCTACTAAGAGGCTGTTAATGTACATGCAGCAAATAAATAAAGTTCACCCCTATTTTATCATATTTTTGCAAAATTGTATTTTTCGATAGTTATTGACCATAGAGCTATAGTTATTGTCAGGTTACAAATGATAGTTATTGGCCGCCTATTTTAATGGGATAGAAAAAAGGTATACTAAAAGTTATCTGCAATAAGTAGAACTGATTTATTATAAACTAGATGATAATGATAATAATAGAGTAATAAAAACATTTAAACATGGTTTTAAAAACATTTCTAACAAGCTTGTTAAAAAAAATAAACATTTTTTCCATGTACAAATAAGACACAAAAAGAGTTCCCCATGATCAACTTTTTCGCACATTCCACATGGTATGTTTTTATACACGTTGCACATTTTAGACCAATTTTTACAGCATATTGAGTACATTTAAAACACAAACCAGATGATTTTTTTTTATTTTTTGAAAAAATATGTTCTTTTTCTGCTGACGAGACTACTAAAATATCAGAAATAATGCTTCTCATTTTTTCCCTTTTCTTCAGTTTTATTTAATATAGTTTCATCTTTATTTTGTAAAAACAAATTCCGTTTAGCAAAACCTATTTTATTTAAGCAACTTGGTGGTAAAATTTCTTCTTTTTCATCTTCTTTGTCCGTCTTAAATTCTTGTATAAAAGGGTAAGCATCTACTTGATTGGCTTTTTAGTCGCTTGAGGGGATGACAAAACAAACTATTCATTTGAGGCTTTTTCCAATAATAATTCTTTAACTTGACAAAGCGGAATATTATCTGGATCTTCAAATTCTTGAGTAACCGGAGTAGGAAGGAAGGATAATTTAGAATTTTCGGTTGCAGGTGCATTTCTGCAAACCACTTTTTAATATTTGCTTCTGAAACTACCGCAGATGCTGCCGTAACACTTTCCGCGGCTCTTAGTCCAATTTTAGGATGACGTTTTAGATATGCTGTCATCCATCTTTTTCCGGGAGTATTTGATGTAAAAGGATTTGGTCTAGGATTTTTATCTAGGAACCGCTTAACTGAGAATTTGATGTCTTCATTTTGCAGGGGAAAGCCTTTCTTGTGACAACTAAGAATCCATTTCTCAACTTGGCTCTCTTCGGCATCAGTCAAAACAGAGCTGCGGCCAAAGGTGGTCTTATCTTTAGACTTTTTACTGCGTCTAAATTGTAGTGTTGATCTATTTACATTAAAAGTTTTCGCAGCATTTCTTCTGACATGCCATTCTGAATAGCTTAGAAAGCTTTGATTATATCTTCTTCTGTAAACTTTTTTTTGTATTTATCACCTTTCTTACTAACTTTTGGCATATTTTTGACAGGTAAGAAACCCTAAAATAAAATAAAAAACTGTTGGACTACAACTGTCAAGTACGAGGGTTTTGTATGTAAAAAAACTGTAAAGAACATAGTGATTGGCCATCGAAATTTATAGTGATTGACATATGGCCAATTACTGTGGGCGATCAAAAAAATCAAACGCAATTTAAAGTGAACTATAAAAAATACGAAACAAGGATCAAATAAAACCATTTTTAAACTACCGCTTAAAAAAAATTATTCTGCAATTATTGGCCAGCCGACTAATCACTATGAAACAGGTGTCAAGTGGAGCCAGTCGTTAGCCACCAAAATTTGGCGGGATCATATATCTATTAATAGATATATGGGCGGGATAATGATATCCTCACAAATTTTTGCCGTAAAATAACAAGAACACACTGTTATAAAGTAAAAATAGGTACCTAAAAATTACTCCAGTTAAATATCCATTCGTTGGAGGTTTATTAAATATGCATGTCCTTAACAAATTCACTTATTTTCCTACCTTTTTTTGTCGTCCCAAGAGCCGCGTAAAAACACTGCTGTCGTCTAATTACTGAATGGAGACTGAAGCTTGGTGCGTTTTGACACGCCTAAGCAATGATGTCAGATGTGTTGAAAATCATTACATATAAGGTAAACGCTTTAAAAAGCTTAAGATCATGATTTATTTTAACAGTGGCTAATCACTACATCCTGGCCAACGATTGTATGCTTTACCTATATGGAAAAAAAACATACAAAATCGGTTTATTTTTAGGTGCAAGTTGTGTGGTTCTCGGCCCAGATCAACAGCAACACCTTATAGTAATGACAGAAGGCAGTGTCGCCCTAGCCAGCAGCAGCAATCCAGCCGCCCCGGGGGCTGCGGCCCTCAGCAAAATCAGCGAGGACTCGAGAACTAGCCACAAGAAATGTGTCCAAATCGCCGGTATTGAGGAGTACGACTACGAGCTAGTGGGTGAGTGGCTACGCTTTTATAGCCTGCTTCACAACATTGACTATTGAGTGCCATTTTTTTTTGTTTGATTGACTATTTGAGGTCACACGATTGATTGATTGATTGATTGAAAGAGGAGGGTTATTTAACAAGAGCAGTCCCAGACTTTTAAAAATGTGGGGTCGCGGTTACCTATGTAAAACTATGGAATATTGCAATTATCAATATAAGAGATGTTTCTAGCTCACACATATACTATACTATAGTAGTGTGAGCTATAGTGATCCTTTTTTCAAAAAAAAAAAAGTTGCTCCGATTTGAAAATTTTTTATATATCTTTGCGTTTCAGATGATTTTGACACTTTTTTGTCGCTCTGTCTGTCTGTCTGTCTGTCGGTCTGTCTGTCTGTCTGTCTGTCTGTCGGTCTGTCTGTCTGTCTGTCTGTCTGTCTGTCTGTCTGTCTGTCTGTCTGTCTGTCTGTCTGTCTGTCTGTCTGTCTGTCTGTCTGTCTGTCTGTCTGTCTGTCTGTCTGTCTGTCTGTCTGTCTGTCTGTCTGTCTGTCTGTCTGTCTGTCTGTCTGTCTGTCTGTCTGTCTGTCTGTCTGTCTGTCTGTCTGTCTGTCTGTCTGTCTGTCTGTCTGTCTGTCTGTCTGTCTGTCTGTCTGTCTGTCTGTCTGTCTGTCTGTCTGTCTGTCTGTCTGTCTGTCTGTCTGTCTGTCTGTCTGTCTGTCTGTCTGTCTGTCTGTCTGTCTGTCTGTCTGTCTGTCTGTCTGTCTGTCTGTCTGTCTGTCTGTCTGTCTGTCTGTCTGTCTGTCTGTCTGTCTGTCTGTCTGTCTGTCTGTCTGTCTGTCTGTCTGTCTGTCTGTCTGTCTGTCTGTCTGTCTGTCTGTCTGTCTGTCTGTCTGTCTGTCTGTCTGTCTGTCTGTCTGTCTGTCTGTCTGTCTGTCTGTCTGTCTGTCTGTCTGTCTGTCTGTCTGTCTGTCTGTAACGACCAACGCGCATAACTCAAAAACCGCTTGCCCGATTTCAATGAATGAAATTTGGTACCTAGGCTGGGTCTTAGGTCGAGATGGTCCCATTTAAAAATGAACAAAATCCATCGAACACAAGCGAAATACAAGGGTGGGGGTAGACTTCAAAAATTAGAGTTTATGTGAAAATATGGCGTGTGTGATATCAAACGAAAGGTAATCGAGTCTGGAGTTAAACAAAATAGATTTTTGTGAAAAAAAGGGTGGGGGTAGATTAAAAAAATTAGAGTTTACGTAAAAATATGGCGTGTGAGTTCAACAAAATACATTTTAATTTTTGTTTTTTTTAAGGGTGGGGGTAGATTTAAAAAATTTGAGTTTCAAGTCAAAACATGGCTTGTGTGGTATCAAACGAAAGGTAATTTAGTCTGGAGTTGAATAAAATATATTTCAGTTTTTAGTTATATTAGCTCACACGTACACTATAACTATAGTACCTAGTGTGAGCTTAGGGGCCCATATATTGGCAGAGTATTTTTTAAGATAACCGAGGATTTTTCGGGAATTTGTCGTACAGTGTGGTCTAATATGACCTTAATATACGGGATAGAAAAGTATATAATTACACAAGTTGTAATAAATCAATGTCATAGAAAAAAGTTAGTTAAAGAAAAACACAAGCATAGTAAAATTGGGGTTAAAACAAAGAAATTCTTAGTTGAATGTTTTTGCTTCTCCACTAAAGTCTTTATTGTTTCGAGTCTAAAGAGCTAAAACAAGTTAAACAAAGAAGTGTAACTACATCCGAAGCAACTTTAGTGCCTATTAAGTAGATTAAACTGAGATAATAAAATTAATTTAAGGGGATTAAAAAATCACTTTTAGGTTCAGTAGTTTTGTTTTTGTTTTAAGCTTTTATTTAGCATATTTGCTACAATTTTTTCTTAAATCAAGTTAAAACTATACTTAAAATTCAAATTTATACAACAAATAAATAAATAGGTATAAACTAACACTATATTAATAAAATTTAATAACTTTATATAAATTGTATTGAAAATAAATATTTTTTTATACTTTTTTTAAATTTTTTTAAACTTGGTTCATTTTTAATTGACACGTTTAATTTATTGTATTCACTCAAGCCTTTTGAAAATATTGATTTTTGAACAACTAATTTTGATGTAGTGCTTAAATGAAAATCTTCTTTTGTCCGGGTATTGTAAGTATGATAATTATAATTTTGATTTATAAATTCTTTTAAGGAATCTGGTAGTAAATTATTATTAATTTTATAAGTAAAAATACAAACATTATAAAATATTAAATTTTTTACATTTAGCCAGTTTAATTTCTTTAACATTGTTTTTATTTTGGTATATTTATCTGCATTTAAAATTATTCTCATTGCACGATTTTGTAAAATTTGTAATTTTTCCAGAATGTCTTCATTAGCTGAATATAAAATAGTTGAGCAATACAAAAAATATGGCAAAATTATTGTGTTGTATACACATTTTTTTGAGAAAAATGATAAATAATAACTTATGCTTCCTAAATATCCAATTTTTGCTGCTATTTTCGAGATGATATTATCGTAGTATAAATTAAACTTTAATTTTGAGTCTACTATAATTCCTAGATATTTGAATGAATTCACGATTTCCAATTTATCATTGTTTATTTGAATTTCTAAATTTAATGGATTACTTTTCAAATTTATTGTCATACATTTCGTTTTATTAACATTTAATTTTAATTTGTTTGTATTTAACCAATTTAAAACTAATTTTAAGTCAGAATTTAATAAATTAATAATATGTTCCAAAGAATTGCCTTTTAAGTAAATTAATGTATCATCCGCAAACATCTGAATTAAACTATATTTTAAAATGGATGGTAATTCATTTATGTAAAGAATAAATAATAATGGCCCCAATTTACTTCCCTGAGGTACCCCAATTTTGATTTCTTTTTTTGATGATAGTGTGTTTATTATTTTAGTAGTGTACCCTGAAAGTGACCATTCCCCCATCATCTTTTATGGATTTTTAATTTCATCTAAATTTGAATGTAAGCTGGTGAGTGGCATTTCATTTTTATTTATTCAAGATAGTCCATCTGCCATTTATTCTTGATGTAGATGTTTTAGCAGGTAAAAAAGTTGCTTGTGTGGGTATTCTGTATGTGCATTTCAAAAAAATCCATCAATTAGTTTTTGAGATATTTGCTTTAAATTTTTCAAATTTAACATGGAATGATAAAATAAAAATTAAATACGAAAAATATAAAATTCTAATTAAATTTTTATTTTATCAGTCCATGTTAAATTTGAAAGTTTGAAGGCAATTGTCTTGTCAAAACTGATGGATAGATTTGTAAAAATTTTACACGGTTGTAAGGACATTCAAAAGGCCTTCAAAACAAGGTATCACTAGACCCACTTTCCCTATTCAAAATTTAGGGGTAAAGTATACCCCTCGAAGGGGGAGCGTGCTACAAAAATTTCAAGATAGCCAAAAAGTGTCCCCTTGGCAAACAAAATCGACGTGTCCGAGCGTTTCTCCAAATTCGCACTCTAAATACCCAAAAAGGCCTCTGTTTCGATGTTCGTGAAACACCTTGTATAGAATATGTTGACATTTTTTGTCCCAGCCGTTTTTGAAACCTGAATCAAGGCCAACACAAAAATAGAGGCCACGACCCTGAAAAAATCAGCTGTTCTCCCGGGGCTGAATTTTACATTGGGTCTTATGGGAGTTCAGACGTTTTTTTATGATATTTTCAAAATGGCACTACAGATTTCCGCAAAATTTTACTGAAATATTCTCAGACACCATCCCGATATTCAACCAAAGGTTTGTATGGAAGCAACATGATTAAAAGGTTAAAATCTTCAAGATTTAGCATTCCTTATTTTGAATTCAAATTACCCGCCATGTACCACATGCCAACTGTTATATTTGACATGTATTTGACTTTGTCATATGTGATTGTCACATTCGCTTCTGCTTTAAACTTAATTTTTGTGTGAGCTAATGAAGCGGCTATGAAAAATTAGGGCTTACTATACATTAAAAAAAAATTGTTCTGCCAGAATAAAGTAAAAACAATCTCAAAAACGGCTTTATTAAAAAAAAATCAAATATCCATGAAACGTCATTCCAACTTCAATATTTTAAAGACAATCAGCTGTGTCGTAACGTGACCATCAAAAAAAAAATCAGCCCCGGATGTGATGTCAACAAAGTGGAGGATCGTGGCCCGTCCATTTTGACAGCCCTGCCTGAATAAACAAAAAGGACGTTGTCATCAGTTCTTGACTTATGACTATTGTGCCATTTTGTTCATCAATAAAATTAGACTTTTAAAATGCAAATATCAATGTCAATATATATATATATATATATATATATATATATATATATATATATATATTATTTAATTCAGAACACAAGATCGATCCATTTTAAGTTTAATATATAGGGTGTTCCCTAAGAGATTTACCATGTTTGTATTTTTTTGTAACTTTGCGATATTGATTTCTTGACGGTTTTAAGTTAACGCAACAAGTTTTGCATCTACACTTTTTTTGCTATCTCTTATAATAAGAGCACTAGACTCATATACATAATATTCCAATACCCACGGTAACTGCCCATTCATGATGCAAACATGAGGGCCTTGGGGTCTTTAAGCAAAAAAGACCTGATTGCTTGCTTTCAAAGACATATGCATATTATTTCCATATAGTACGTATTATTGCAATACCTACGGTACCTTACGATGCAGAATGCAAACATATTTGAAATAGCAATATCAATGGGTATAATTCTATCCTCTTTGCGGTCCTTAAGATAAAATGTCCTGATTGGTTATAATTTTACGCATGAATATTATTTTATTCTTGTATTCGTTACGTCAAATCATCGGCGTACAGTTGACAAAAACTCTATCTATGTAAATTTGGTATCTGTGCATGTTTCGTATCTTTATTTCTGAATGTTTGCATCAAACGCCAACCATTGTGTAAAGAGGTAACATGAAGTATTGGAATATTACGTATATGTTTCACTAGACCTTGGTTGAAATATAAGAAAACACCCTGTACGTTTCGTAAAATTTTTGTAGCAAGGGGTAAACTTTACCTTTACTTTATTTTAAATAGGGAAATTGGACCGACTGATGCCTTGTTTCAAAGGTATTTTAAATGTCTTTACAACAGTATAAAAATTTTGAAAATGTGACAATTTGTTTTTGAGACATTTTCCTTTAAATTTAAAACTTTACCATAATAAATAAATTATCTTAAACATAAATAGAATAATAAATCAGTCAGTCATTGCAAAATATTTTTTCAATAAAAAGTAAATTTGGGATTTTTAAATTGTTTCTCAAAAATGTACATAAAATGTTTTTTACAACGTGCGATAATTACCTGAAAAACCCTATGTTCACTTAAAAGAAAAGACCAAAATATTTTTAAAAGATTGTGGAAAAAACTGCTTAGATATTTTAAGAATCGTTTATGTAGAAGATATTTTTATTTGTCTATGTGACCTTGAAATAGTCAGTCTTATTGTGATGTTTTTTTGTCTAAGCTAATATTGTTTTTGCATTTTTGTTAAGTTAATTATAGGACAAAACAAGTAATTTTTTTACATTTGTAAGGTTTTTTTTCGTGAAAATGGTTAAAGGTTAAGAAATTAATTTTATGTTTAAGAAAGTGTTTCTTTTTTGTTGATAAAACCGATTTTTTTACATCTAATTATTTCGACAAGTTTTTTGTACGTACAAGCGGAAAAAGTGTTTCCTTCAGTTATTTTATGCCTAAAACTTATACAAGCAAACTCTTTATTATTCATATAAATTCCTGCGCCTTTTGAATTTTTTTGTGAAACTCTACTTGAGAATTCATTCATTTATTCATTAAAATACATTTGTTAAGTAAATTTTTGGTCTATTGTAGTTTTTTGTATTTGTTACAGTTATGAAGAAAAATTATCAATATCTTTATTTTTTTTATTTTGATAGTTTTAAAATAGTCACGTATTTGTTTTTTTTTGTTTTACTCGTTAACGGTTTGATGTATGAAAAAACTGCAAGAGGCCAAAAATTTGGTGGATAAACAAAAAAATAATTTTTTAATAATATATGCCTTGTGGTTTAATTTAAGTTCCAAGTTTGAGCAAAATATCTCAACAACTACAGAAACTGTATAGTAAATCTTTAAAAAAAAATTCAAAACGTTGCAGACGATTTCCAAACGCAGCATTTGCATTGATCTATGTTTATAGGAACGTTTAGTCTTAAAATAAACCAAAGGATCAAGGATCTCCTATCTTTGCTTAGACACGACAATCAGAAACCCCTGTTTAGCGATAATGTATAGATATACATCAAATTAAAAAAAAACTCAACAATTAATATTCTTGCTGCGCTTCGCCAGGCCCATTTTATTTAGTTCGATTTTTTTGTTTTTTAGCTTGCAAAAGGTGGTGTAGTCGCAATTTTGACATATGTTGTTGACAGTCCTAAAAATAAATTTGAGTTTTCGACCTTGGGAGGGGGGGGGGGCGTTTCCCTTGCCATTTTGGATTTAGTGTGCTCAAAAGGGTTTTTTTTAAATTACTTGATTACTATACGCTTTAGAAAAAAGTTTCAAACATGAGTTGAAGACAATAAAATTTCCTACAAGAACGCTTTTGTATGTTTATTTGTAAGACTAATGGTTTTTGAGTTATGATGCTAAACATTTCTCCGCCATTTCGGATTTTGACCAATTGTTTTTAGTGGTCTTTAGTTCGAAACCGCTTATTTTTAAGAAAATCTGTTATTACATAAAATAAAGACCAACTAATAGCCTATAAAATGAGACCTTACTGTAGCCTGGGTGGTACCCCTGCTGAGATACGAACCCTGAAGTGTTAGCAGTACACCCGTTTCCTATGTATTTCCATAGTATATGCAAAATAAACGGAAATTTTTCAGTTTTATGTCATTTTCTTAAAAGGTAAGCATCTTACAGAAGGTGCTAACCGTGGACTTCGCCCACTTGGATGATACATCGTTTAAAAGATAATTTAATTTTGTAAAATGCTTACCTTTTGAGAAAATGACGGTTTATTTTGCATATACTATGGAAATACATAGAAAACGGGTGAACTGCTAACTTCAGAGTTCGTATCTCAGCAAGGGTACTATCCAGAGAACTGAGTGATATCTCATTTTATAGGCTATTAGTTGATCTTTATTTTATGTTATTACAGATTTTCTCAAAAATAAGCACTTTCGAAGTTAAAGGCAACTAAATAAAAAAATTGGTCAAAATCCAAAATGGTGGCGAAATGCCTAGAGTCATAACTCGAAAACCATTCGTCTGACAAAAAAATGTACATAAGAATTTTTGTAGGAAATATTATTGTCTTCAACTTTTGTCTAAAACTTTTTTTCTAAAATGTACAGGGACCAAATAATTTTAAAAAATCCTTTTCGTGCATCTTTTGCAAGTTGGGTGTCCTTTTTTCGCTTTAATGACTGGCCTAATACTAAAATGACCGCCGCCCATTCTATTTCAGGGCCTTATACAACTCAATGCCGCCTCCCGACTGTGATGAGTTTGACATATCGTTCAGAAATGTCAAGTGCTCGTAAACCGCTGTTTTTGTTTATTTGTGGTTTTTGCCAGTTTTTTTATTTAAGTTTGGGCTAAAATCGAACTATCAAACGGTTAAGGGTATTAAAACATTACTTTTTTTATTCAAGTAGAAAAAGTCCGAGAATTTCTTTCTTTTGCAACAATAACAACTGATAGTCTCGCCATTTTGATAAAGCCGCGATTTTTTTTTAAATCGAAATGTCAACTTTGTCAATGGTGATGTCAAATGCATGGTTTACCCACTGTTTTTATTTTGGTTGGTTGTGAAACCAATCTCTAGCTGTTCTCTGTCTTGTACAGGTCACAAAAAGCACAAACGACTGTCACGTGAGTTCAAACGAAACCCCGGCTTGAACACCATATACTCCGAGGTGTCAGATCACGTGATTTGTCGAGCTTTCTTGCACAGCAACAATAACTATAGCTATAACAAATCGAACATGACAGTTGCCTCATCAATCAGCTTCGCGAGCTCGAGCGCCGAGAGCTTCTGCGATTGACAGCTAACAGCTTTAAATTTGACAAGTATGATCACGTGTGATTGGTGATGTGTCATGTCATTGTTCTGTCAAAGTTGTGTATTATGTCTAGGACGAAGGACCCTGTATATATGACATTTTAAAGAACTAGAGACACGACAAACCCATCAAAGTAACTGAAACATGAACAAGTTTGGATTGGTAAACTGTGGTGTAAAAAAATTGACTTTAGTAAATGTGAAACGAAAATCAATAACAAGAATATCACTTTAAAATTCTGTTTGTAAAATTAAGTGAATTATTTACATTTAGGAACAAGCAGAATTTTAAGGTATTATTCTGGTTGTTTATCCAACCGTTTGATGAATGCACTTACATAAAACTAAAAAGGACGGAAGGTGTTTCTCTCTTAATAATGCTTGAATATAGAGGACAGATATTTTCCTCCTTTGAGTTTGACTTTGATAAGTTTGTCGCGTCTATTTCTTTAAAATATGTCAGACATACAGGGTCTCTAAAACAAGCGTTATGGGTCGGACACTATACCTAGCGTCAACATTGTGACTAACGTCAGACAATGGGACATACCACGGTACTTCTGAAACACTCTATACAAGGTGTCCCACAGAAAAGTAACTGTATAGGGATTTTTTTCGAAAACGGTTTCTAAAAAAAAGTAGAAGGCCTAGAAACCATTTGTTAAGCGGTCCTCACACGGTCGTTATTACTGACAGTATTTTTATTTATGTCTTTGTTTATTATTGTTTGAAAGACAAAGACATATGGATGATTCTACCAAAAGTGGGCTATATGGATATCATTTTTGGTCATTGCCTTTAAATAACAGTACAGCACAGTAAATAATTTTGTTTTGTTAAATTTATGTAACTAATTAGGTGTAAGCTAAGAAACATTTATTTTCCCAAATTTTAGGAATTATTGCATAAAAATGCCAGAGGAATGAGTACCAGAGGGATGAGTTTTTTAATGGTTTTCCAATTTAAATCAAAATCTATTTAGACTACTTAACTTAAGTTTTATATAAACAAAGTTCCTATACTTATAATTTTAAAACAATCAACAAAAAAATTATACTATTGATATCAGTCGAATATTTACTTACCAGAGGAATGATAATTGAAGCGTTCCTTTTTGATTTCTCCGAAAAAAAACTAATTTTCTACCGAAAATAAAAAGATCTATAACTTAAACCAAACTAAAGTTGACATTATCTGTCAAAACTTGTCATCCTCACAAGTAAATTAGATATCCAGGGCCGTCTCTTTCTCTAGAAATTAACCGGTGGTATTCACAAATATTGTGTTATTAAAAATGGAGCACGTTTAAAATTGTAAAATTTTCCGGGAAGATGTAAATTCGGATTTTCAAAAATATGACTGCAAACTTAAGTTTTATCAATTTTTTGATAAATAGTTGAGACTTGGTTAAATATTATATTAGGATATTTTTTTCAATCTGAGTTTTTAATATTTGGTTTGGGACTACACCAGAGGAATGAGGTATTTGCTTTGTAATAAAAAAAATTTATAAACTTGCAATTTTTTTTATACATTAAACTCAAATGCTCCATAAAGAAAACATTTCGTTTTAAATCTTATAACTAAAACTATGCTTCATTTGCAGTCTGTGTTTGAAAAATATGCATTCCCACTCCACAGCACCATTTTTGTAGAATCATCCATATATAACAAATACTAACAATGTCTTGCCGTTTTAGAAATATCTATATAGCTAAGTACTTTTTTGTGAGATACATTAATTTAAATGTTTTAAAAGAAAATTGGCAAACTATTTTTTTAAAAAACCGGCTCACAGTTCATACAAAGTGCATCTCTATTTTTTTTAAACTAATAAATCCAATTTTTCGTTGTTGTTTTATTTGTCTGAAAAATACTTACAATACTGACCTTACAGCACGAATTATTGAATATAAACCTCACAGTGATGTTTTTTTTTTTATGTAAGTACACATGTCAGATATGTAAAAAAATATTTACGAATCAAAAAAACTAAAATTAGTATTTTTTTTCTTAAAAATTTAAGGTTATCCTGGGCCAAGAATATCATGTCAACTCCAAGCTAAAAGGCATCACAAGGGACTAAAAATCGAACATAGAGTTGCTCAGACCTAAAAAGTTGTATAAAAATTATTTTTTTAGTAGTATTGTTAAGGAAAATACGCATTATGGTCACAACACTCTATTGAAGTGATGTGCAACAATCTGAATTTTCGTACTTAGCTTCATTTTGCAGAGATGCCCAACTTTTTCCTTTGCGAAAACTCTTGATTCCTAACAAAGTGCGCAGTCGCAGATATCTTTTGAGCATCGGACTGACTAAACCAAGCACACAATTTGTAGGACAATGTTGCCATTTACTTTCAAACATATTTTTTAAGCCCCGGATAAAAAAATAGACAGGTACTTATTATTTACTATTACTTTATCTCGTTATTTTGACATTTTGGGGTGGGGACAAACGCTTTCTCATGTTTGTGACTACTTTTTAGTCACTAAACTGACATTTTTAAGAATTTTCTTAAAGGAAAAAGTTGGTGGTCTCAGAAAATTCAAGATATTTACAAAAATTCAGCCTGTTACTCATCACTTAAAAAATAGACCAGTGTACTGTGGACTATTAATAATAATTATTAAGACATTACAATTAAGAATTTTTGTAAAATTTCTAAAATTGTGTGTCGTGTGATATTATTTTATTATTATTTTGTAAATAATGTTTTGTTAGTAGAAGTAGATTATAAACTATTAGGATTCTTCTATTTATGTTTTTCTCTTTTTCTAATAAACATTTTTGTATTTATTTCGTTTTGTTTTATTTTATTTTTTTTATTTCCTTTATTTATTATGTATTTAAATATTTATTTCGTTTATTTCAAATAAGATATTTTATTATTATTTATTATTAATCTTGGCCCATTAAAACCTTAGATTTAAAAAATTTTCAAATTTTCTAAAGTAACTACATAAAATTTAAAAAAAAATAGAGAATCACTTTTTAATGCTGACTAATTCTTTCCAAATAATTTTTGCACTTTACTTACTATTAACTAACTTTCAGTTATTCTAGACACATTATAAATCTTTTTAAATTTTAAAAGATTTTTACACTTTGGGAAATACGTTTATTTTTATGAAAGGAAAGTACATAATGATTAAAAAATGGGCAATGACCTTGAAGCACCCTTTATTTGACCTTGACCTATTTTTTAAAGAATTTACATAACTTTCTATACAAGTCTTAACTTTTAGTGTGTGACAAACACAGTACTATTGTACCAAATTTTTATTATTTTTTTATTTTTAGATATCTGTATAATTACAAAAAACTCAAGTAATTATATATTTGACCTTGACCCATTTTGTTTTGGAAATATTGAATTTCTTTTGTCACATGCAATTATGAAATAATGACCTCAAAAAACTGTTTATTTGAGCTTGATCTAATTTTTCAAAACTAAATCGTTTTATAAAAATATAAAAATAAAATGCCCCCTTTATTTGACCTTGACCTAGTTGAATAAAATGCAATACCTCGACAAGCTTGAAACTGAGACGGTGTGGGTATAACTTTTTTATTATTTTATCAAAATTTAAATTGAATTTAATTCCATTTAAATCTCGTGATATAAACACAGTAAATGAAACTGGTAACAGGTACCGAACCGAACCAGGTATAAGCAGAGCTGTCAAAAGTACACTATTAAAGTACTGGAAGTACATAGTACATAAAGATTTGTAAATGTACTTAAAGTGTTAAGTAAATATTTTTTCAAATTAAATTATCAGTTACCTAATAAAAGTACTTAGTCTTGTACCTACTTAAGTACATATTAGTGTCCTTAAAGTACTTTACTTGACATATTCAAGTATATTGTAAAAATACTGTAAAATACAAAATACAATTTTTAGTTTTTCCTTGTACCTGACAACTCTGCAGGTAAGACTATTTTTTTTTCTAATTGTGTTTTATTATTTCAATTTAAAGTATTTTTAAATTATTTTAATAAATTTTTATTTTGTTTCAGCGATTCTTCCGAGAGCCTGGTCTATGCCTTCTCTGGGACCACAAGTAAGAAAATGTTTGAAACCCCCTCTACTCCAACAAGCCGCATTTGATGACCTAGTGTTCAAAGTAGATGTTATGAGAAATGTGGCTTGCAAACATCAAGGTAGGTCGTAGTCACAGAAGAGTTACCCCTTCTGTGACGCAGTTAAATCTTCTTGTTAAATGATCAAGCCTGTGGTGGCCCAATTGGTAGGGCGTTGACGTACAAAACCAAAGGTTCCGGGTTCAAGTCCCGGCCGAAGCACAAAAAACTTTTTTTAAATTTCACTTAAAAGTTCATTAAGTAGCAACAAATAATGTTTTGCTTAAATCTAAAGATTTTATGATATCAAACATGAAAAACATTTATAGATGCTTTGATGAAAAATGTAAGAGTAAATAATTATTGGTAACTGGGGATTTTTTTTTCTGTTGCCTTAAAAATGTGTTTGAAAGTAAATGGCGACATTATCCTACAAATCGCATGGTTGGATTAGTCAGTCCGACGCTTAAAAGATATCTACGCCTGCGCAATCTGTTAGGAATCATTTTCAAGCAGTGGCGGCTGGTGACGTATAAACTGGGGGGGGGGGGGAGGAAAAGGAGGTAAAAAAAACTTACCTAAAAAATTTTATTTTAGGATTTTACAAACAAACAGCTACTTTGTGTAATTTTTAGTTTATTTGGTTATAGATAAAGTCTATTCGCCCTTCTTTTACATGCGCAAAGTGCTCGGATTAGCACCAGTTTCAGACTAATCATGGCCCTGTAGAGCAACCTCAAAAATCCCACAGACTTTTAAACAGTCTATTAACCTGCTTGGTATATGTCTATTTTTTGCCACATTTTCATTATGTTCGGTAACGTTTTGCCTATAGGCACTATTCAGTTGGCACCTAATATCAGTCTTGCCTATCATATAAAATTCTATGTGGTTATTTAAATAAGTAGCACTTACTTTGTGTTTTTAACTTTTCACTAAAGTGCTTGATATCACATATTCCCTTTGCCACCCAAGCAGGATTACTTCGTGGATTGTTCATAATAAGACAAATAAATAAAAAAATAGCAATTCGTTTTTCACAACCCCACAACCAGTATTCAGCACTGTGGACTACTATTACTACTTGTCAAAAGGCAAAAACAATATTTCTTTTTCAGATTAAGCAATATATGTTATTCTTAATTATAGGTCCCATCACACAAGAACAATCCCCTCTAGAAAGGGCGTGGTCCAGTCTTCCAGCTCTGAACTTGTCCGACACCCAACGCCTGAGGACGGCTGAAGATGCAGAAAAGAACGAGGCAGATGATGAGGCTGTGGAAGAGGAGGAAGAGGGTCTGCAAGAGGTAAGAGACCAACCGTTTATAGTTCATATTCAAGCCTATATTTTTAGCTGCTGTATCCAGTTTTATATAGGTGGTCAATTGTACTAAAACATTTTCTGAAGCCTGCTTTTTTTTGTCAAATGACCGGTGTACAGCGTGTCCCATTTTCGATGGGATTAAATGGGAAACTCGGTTATTATTAAAGATATCGATTTTCTGATTGCACCTTACCGTGCTCTTTTTTGGAGCCCTTTAAAATGGTGTAATCAGATTTTTGCTATACCCCGTGGTTTCGCTAATACAGGGAGTTTTTGAAAAAATTGCATTTTAATTAATTCCTTTTATCTCGCTTATTTTGCAAGATATTTTTATTCTGTAAAAACCTTTCTATGGCAACTTTTTTAGAGCAAAATAATGACGTTGTCAATTTTTTAAAATATTGTTTAGTTTTTGAGATATGGTATTTATCAAAAAAAAATTAAATACGGATTTGGATTTTTTTTATTACTACTTTCATTGGTTCCATGCTATTATTACCTTAAAATGATAAAACTTTAATATTTTTTTGATTTAAGGTTAAAAAAAACTATTTAATATTTGAAAAAAAAATTATAGTCCGAACCTGAAAATTTCCAACGTAATTATAAATTAAAAATTGCAAGACACACTAGCTGAGTGATTTTTAGTTTATCTGTTTTGAAATGATAATTAAAAGATTTATAAATAAAGTAAAAAACGTTAAAAAGTTACAAAAATAATATCATACTAATTATTTGATGGTAGCACAGCAGGTCGTGAAATTTACAAAACAAAAGCATGGAATTGACATTGTCATTTTACTTGTCATTTTTTTGAATGGCTTGCAATTATTTTAAACTGGCTAGAAATCGACCATATCCAGATTTTGAAAAATGTGATATGTTTGATTGCTTCATTCAAGCAACAAAATCCCAATATTTAAATGGCAGAAATATTTTTATGCAAAATGCGTTAAGAAAAATTACTCAAAAATGCCAACAATGTCTTACACATAATGGTAATCAGAAAAATTAGTTATTTTTTATAATTTGTTTTTTTTGTATTTTTCGTAGACTTTGTTTCAAATAAATCTGTAAATTAACGTAAAACCATTTTAATATGCTAAGTATCAAAACAGTTAAACTAAAAATTGTTTATCTAGCAATTTTTAATTTATATTTATGTTAAAAATATCCAGGTTCGGACTAATTTTTCTTTAAATATAAAATTTTTTTTTTACGTTAAAACAAAAAATTTTAAAATTTTTATTATTTTATGAACCAATCAAAATAGTAATAAAAAAAATCCAGGTCCGTATTTAATTTTTTTATGATAAATACCATATCTCAAAAATTAAACAATATTTTAAAAAGTTGACAACGTCATTATTTTCTTCTAAAAAAGTTGCTATGAAAAGGTTTTTACAGAATAAAAATACAAGGGATTATTAAAAATACAATTTTTTCAAAAACTCCCTGTATTAGCGAAACTACGGGGTATAGCAAAAATCTGATTACGCCATTTTTAAGGGCTCAAAAAAAGAGCACGGTAAGGTGCAATCAGAAAATCAATATCTTTAATAATAAACGAGTTTCCCATTTAATCCCATCGAAAATGGGACACGCTGTACTGTGGATTACAGGTACCTAACATTTTAATTTAAAAAAGGTGGCAGGAAAACTGGAAATCCGAGTGGTGGCGAAACCACCCGATCTCCCGTCGACACGGCCTCAGAGTCTCACGACCTCACCGTCAAAAAATCAACAAAATGGCAACGTAGAAAAGGATAGAAAACCGGTAGAGAGGACCAAGAGCATTTTGAAACAGAGCAGCAAGGAAAGAAATGAAGAGGCGTTGAACAGTCCCAAGAGAGAAGGCGTTGTGTTTGCTGATGGGTTTGAAAAGGTAAGATGCAAGTGAAGGTAGGGGTTTTTTTCTTTCTCTCCCAGAAACACCTAAACCATCCATACAGTCCCGACCGAAGTCCCAACGATTTCTATACTTTTCCGAAAATCAAGAATGGACTGCGTAGTCAACAATTTCAGTTGCCAAAGGAAGCAGTCGACGCCTTCAAGAATGCAATTTTGACAGTACCAACAAACGAGTGGAATTACAGCTTTGAAGAAAGAAACTACTCCAAATCTTCTTGTTAAATAAATTTTCTGGTCTATTGTTTACCCATTATAACTCAAAAATGAGTCCCCGACATGACGAAAAAGAAAATTACCTAGATCTCTTACTGGTAGTAGTAGTAGTAGTAGTGTGGGGTAGGCTCTAGGCCTGGCGACTAGGTACATGAAGCGCCCTTTTCGCC
The DNA here is from genome assembly GCA_963576565.1 of Aspidapion aeneum. Classification (NCBI taxonomy): domain Eukaryota; kingdom Metazoa; phylum Arthropoda; class Insecta; order Coleoptera; family Brentidae; genus Aspidapion; species Aspidapion aeneum. The sequence continues at coordinate 62,531,434 of OY755046.1, read as the reverse complement.
AACCCCCGGGCATCCCCCCTACTGCGTCCTTTCGCTAAGGAATCTGCCCGTCTTCTGTACAAAGGCCAGAATATCGGGCCACCTCAGATTCAGAAGGTCCTCCGTCTCAGAGGCTTCCTCTTCGAATACCTTTCTTCTTGCCTCCTTGTATTCTTTACATGATGAGTGAAAATGCGCCGAGGTCTCGTCCTCGGCCCAACATCGCTCGAACGTCGCGTCCTCCTTCACTCTCATCTTTGCCAGGTGTCCTTGTAGGACGCAGTGTCCGGTCAGGACTCCCACTATGGCTCCCACCTCTCTTCGTGTTTTACGGAGCAGCCAGTCCCTACGGAATTTGCTGTAGCCTGTCACATACTCCTTCGCCTGTCTGGCGTTTCCTGTGTTGGTCCACTCCCTTTGTATCTCTTTCTGGGTCCACTCTGTTAGGGCCGACTTCATTTGTCCTCTTGTGAGCCCCAGGAACGGTTCTGGCCCGACGCAATTATGCTGGGATCATCCCCTGGCGAGTCTGTCTGCTTTCTCTTTTCCGGAGACTCCCACGTGGCCTGGGACCCATACGAGCTCTACCTCTCTTACGCCGGCCAATTCTTGAAGTGCATCCGCACACTCATGCACCAAACCTGCGGACATGGTTGGTTTACACAGTGCTTTCAGCGCAGCTTGACTGTCTGAACAGATGCAGAGGCGTTTTCCTGTTTCGTTCCTAATTTCTTCATCCCATGTTAACGCCAGTATAGCGTAAACCTCTGCCTGGAAGACTCTTGCATTGGATCCCAGCGGGTAGCTTTTTCCAATGCTCTTGCTTTTCACGTACACTCCTGCACCGGTCGAATTCCGGTCTGTCAGCCTTGATCCGTCTGTATAGCAGACCGTGGCGTCGCTAAGGAGTTCAACTCCGTCCTCCTTCCATGCATCCCTTGGTGGTATGGTTACACGGTATCTCCTTTTCTCCCTTAACCGCTTACTGCTATCTAGTGGGTGTGACGTCAACTGGCTTCATTAAACTTCCCTGATGTAACATTTTTTTCGTTTCATAGGTAAAGTTTTACCTTTACCTTGAACAATTTTCCCCAAATTTAAATTCCCATTTTTACAAAATGACTTGACTTGATAGAAACCCGAAAAGCCAACCCATATATTTTTCCGCTGTTTTAGACCAGTTCGCCTGTAGACCATGTAAGCTATAATTTGACGGCTTAATTAATTCAGTAGTTTTCTTGATATAGATTGGTTAAACCATTTAACTATATATGGATGATTCTACCAAAAGTGGGCTATATGGATATCATTTTTGGTCATTGCCTTTAAATAACAGTATAGCACAGTAAATAATTTTGTTTTGTTAAATTTATGTAACTAATTAGGTGTAAGCTAAGAAACATTTATTTTCCCGAATTTTAGGAATTATTGCATAAAAATTCCAGAGGGATGAGTACCAGAGGAATGAGTTTTTTAATGGTTTTCCAATTTAAATCAAAATCTATTTAGACTACTTAACTTAAGTTTTATATAAACAAAGTTCCTATACTTATAATTTTAAAACAATCAACAAAAAATTATACTACTGATATCAGTCGAATATTTACTTACCAGAGGAATGATAATTGAAGCGTTTCTTTTTGATTTCTCCGAAAAAAACTAATTTTCTGCCGAAAATAAAAAGATCTATAACTTAAACCAAACTAAAGTTGACATTATCTGTCACAACTTGTCACCCTCACAAGTAAATTAGATATCCAGGGCCGTATCTTTCTCTAGAAATTAACCGGTGGTATTCACAAATATTGTGTTATTAAAAATGGAGCACGTTTAAAACTGTAAAATTTTCCGGGAAGATGTAAATTCGGATTTTCAAAAATATGACTGCAAACTTTAGTTTTATCAATTTTTTGATAAATAGTTAATACTTGGTTAAATATTATTTATTAGGATATTTTTTTCAATCTGAGTTTTTAATATTTGGTTTGGGACTACACCAGAGGAATGAGGTATTTGCTTTGTAATAAAAAACATTATAAACTTGCAATTTTTTTTATACATTAAACTCAAATGCTCCATAAAGAAAACATTTCGTTTTAAATCTTATAACTAAAACTATGCTTCATTTGCAGTCTGTGTTTTAAAAATATGCATTCCCACTCCACAGCACCATTTTTGTAAAATCATCCATATACCGTAACCCTATGTTTCAAAATTGAGTTACGATATTACGAGATACGGCAACAAACAAAACAAATATAGACCAATAGAAAATTTTAATTATAGGTATACCATAGAAACACCCTCTCGAGTGGAGAAGAAAAATTTCCCCAAAATACCGTCCTCAGCTTTCTTCTCATTTACTGGGCAATTTAAAATCCAGCTAAAAACAGAGAATACTTCGAGAGAGAATACATCATTTTCAAGATAACTTTATGAAAGTTATATCAAGCAGCGAAAAAAATGTCCTAAAAATTATGGAATGAACTGGTATATTCATTGATTCATATTGGTTTTTGACATACTCGTTTATTATTGTAGCAAACATCTCCAAAAAAGACTCAAGCGGCCACACAATCAGAAGCGAGGAGAGAGAATGAGACAGAAAACGGCGTGCAGTGTGATATATCGAAGGTGCAAGCCGCGCTGACGCACCAACAGGTGGCTCCACCACCCACGAGTCTCAGGTCGAGCCCCACCAAGCATCCCAAGGCCACCAGTGACATCACAGTGGGAACCGAAACGCGTGCAAGGGTGGAGACCGAGTCTAGCAGTACGGATACTGATCACAATCAAAGTGGGGGAGACAGACGGAGAAATGGGAGAAAGATGTCGAATAATGGTGAGAGAATACAGGCTTTTTTAAAGTCTATAAAGTTTAAAGTCTATAAACTATCTATCTGTTAATATTTTATTAAAAAGCTTATAAATTACATTAAGGAGTGTTATAGGTCGATAGTTTTTTAGGACTGCTCTTTCGCCTTTCTTGTGTAGAATAATGGTTATGGATTCTTTCAAGTTGTTTTGGATTATTTTTTCTTTTAGTATTTTATTCAGAAGAATATAGAGGGTATTAAATACAGCTTTACCACCGTACTTGAGCATCTCTGCCACTACTCCGTCTTTTCCAGGCGATTTTTTATTTTTCATTTTCTTTAATGCTCTCTTTATTTCGGCTTTGCTTATTTCATGTTCTAAGTTTATGTTCTTTATTTTGGTTTGGAGTTTCTTAATTATTTTTTGCGATGATTCCCTTTTTGTGTGGTATAATTCTGTATAGAATAGTTGTGATATAATTATGGTATCCTCTTTAACGTTAGTTTAATATTAGCATTAAAATAATAAGATTTTTAGCAAAAGCTTTTTTTTAATACATTATAATTTCTGATTTTTAGGAAGGTTGTGACAAATAATCAAAATAAAATGCCAAATTTGAGTTGCTGTATCTCGGAAACCACGATGTTCTGTGCAATATAATAGGTATATATTCTAAAAACTCTCTTTTTTTATACAGATTCTAAAAAAATAAACTTCGAACCTTTAGAGTCTCTGATGCGAAGTCAATCGCTGAAAACCGTGTCTCACAAAACGCTAGAAAATTTAAGAAACAACGTTGCCAATAACGATTCCGACAGCAGCAGTGGAGGCAGCAATACAACCGGCAACAGGGCACAATCTGATGCTGAGAAGAGAGTAAGTGTATAGCCTATATAGTTATTTTGTTCTGAAGCATTTAGTAATATTTTTTCCATAATTCCCTAGCACCTTTCTTCTCTAACTTCTTATAGTACAGTACTGCCATCTCGAAGAAGAAAGCCGCATTTCGATTTTTGGACATATTGAGTTAATGAGTTAGTTAACATTTTTTGATTCTTTGGACAAAAATCTATACAAAAAATATAATAAACATCTGTTTAACATATAATAATATTTTTATATATTTACTTTTTTTAAAATGTGCTAATGTTTATTAAAGACACTGTGATTATGTTTTCCTTTCTGGTAAAAAAGGGTTTTTATGAAGAATAAATATAGTGAAACTGCGATTTTCTAATATTGTAATAAATATAGTTTTTAGGATTATAATTTAGTAGTAGAGGAGGAGCCTCCATGAAATTGTACATTTTCTTGGTTCAGAAATAAATGCTTTTTTTCATTCATTTTTTCATTAAAAATACAACCATAAAATGCAAAATTTTCACAAAGAAAATTCATTTTGAAAATTAGGGGTTTTGGACGGCCCATCCCAAGTTATCATATGATTTATATATTTAAAGTTATGCGATTATGATGCGATATGATAGTATACCACTAAATCTAGTTTGGAAAGCGTTGGAAAACACAAACATAAGCGTACAACTAATTAAGGCCATCAAAGAGTTATACCGCAATAGTAAGGCAAAAGTTAAAATAAAAGCAAAACTAACCAAAGGCTTTCAAGTAAATAAAGGTCTTAAACAAGGTTGCTGTATCTCGCCTACGCTCTTCAAGATATACTTGGAACAAGTCCTTAAAGTATGGAAGAGAAAATGCCAAAACCTGGGAATTCCGTTGGACGAAACCACCTTGTACACTTTATATTTCGCCGATGATCAGATAGTAGTGGCTCAGGATTATGACGACCTCGAATATATGACACGAAAACTAATAGAAGAGTACAATAAGTGGCGACTAGAGGTTAATCTCAATAAGACAGAGTATATGTGTATCGGTGGAACGAAACAGGATCTAATCTTAAATACCGGGCAGCGAATTCAGTCCTGTGATGAGTATAAATACGTAGGTCTAAAAATTACAGCTGACGGAACACTAGATAAAGCTATAAAAGATCGAAACGTACAAGGAAGAAAAGCAATAACTTTATTAAATGGAATAGTTTGGGACCAACGTATCTCAAAACATAACAAAAAACTTATATATAACACCATTGTAAAAAGTATTATTACATATGGCTCAGAAGTATGGCCAATCAAGGATAGAACAGAAAAAATGCTTTCCGCTACGTAGATGGACTATTGGAGAAGAGCATCAGGGAAATCAAAAAGAGAAAGAGTTACAAATCAAAGAATAAGAGAAATTATGACAGTGGGTGAACGTACTTTAGTGGATGATATAAGAACAAAACAACTGGTGTGGTACGGACATGTACAAAGAATGAATGATGAAAGACTACCTAAAAAAATACTACAATGGAAACCAACTGGCCGAAGAAAACGAGGACGGCCAAGGAGAAACTGGAGAGATGGAATAGACAGTGAAATAAGAATAAGAGGCCTAGATGATGAATTATGGGCAAACAGAAACGAGAGGAGATTGGGTATCGGAAGACGTAGAACGTTGTAAAACCGATATATATATATATATATATATATATATATATATATACATATATATATATATATATATATATATAAGTTATGCGATTATTAAAGCTACACATATCCAACCTAACCTATTCAATACTTACTGTGTTTGTATATAGAGGTGGGTTGCGATTTCACGAACTGTGACCTTGTCACTGTGACTCGTCGCAGTCACGGTCTGCTCCAGTCCGAACGAAATAACAGTGACATGTTGTGACAGTCTGGCACCGAGCTCTCGCGCCTCCTTCGAGGTCGCAGCATAAAGCTGCGAGCATGAGTACCCCAAACAGTTACATTCTATTTTCCAGCCCGCTCCGGCTGTCACGTCGCGTCGACGCGGCAGTATAGCGCAGCGTAGAGCACATTTTTCGAGATTGCGATTGCGCTATATACAGGGTGTCCCAAATTGGGCACTTTTAGGGGATTTAAGGTACTTCCAGCGGAGACAGAGAAAAACTGACCACGCATTGCGAGGCTCAAATTTCAAGAGAAGACTTATAGTGAAAACCGCATTTTGAAATATCGTCTCGTCTTTGAGCTACGGGGGCTTTTTGAAAAGTCCGCATTTTGGAAGGGGGTCTATAACTTCGTTATTAGTGGAAATTTTGATTTAGAGTAAATTGCAATTTTATAGACTTTGTCACGAGGAATTCAACCGCTAAATTAAATTTTAACTGTCACTTTTAGTTTTTGAGATATGACATAAAGTTGCATTTTTTCTTATGGAATAGCCTATATTTTAATTAATTTTCGAAATCGTTATTGAATTCTTTTCAAAATGATGTATCATATATCATAGTTTGATTGAGCGGTTTCGGAGATAATTAAAGTTTTTTATTTTTGTCTTTGTGCGTTGAATGACGTCATGCGCCATTGACGTGAAAGCCTTGCGGTCAAATCCTACTTCAATGCTCCTATAGTTTTGTTATCTTATACTATGCAAATCAAGTTGGCCTTGCGTCTTGGCGTTTTGTCATTGTTTTCAATTGTGTAAACAATTTGACATTACGCTTTGATATGAAATTATTTTTCACAAAAGCGTTTTAATTTTATTTTGAAATATGTATAATTTTTTAAAAACTTTTTAGAACTAGGCTTTGCAGCTGAATTATAATTTTTCCAAACCAGCCTTACTATATTTGTGACTGTGTAAAACAATAAAAATACTGGAGTGCCTTTACCTGCCTTAGCAAATAATCATAGCGCACTAGAAATAAGTGAAAAAGCTGAATATCTCCTAAACCGCTCAATCAAACTGTGACATATGATACATCATTTTGAAAAGAATTCAATGACGAATTCGAAAATTAATTAAAATATAGGCCATTCCATAAGAAAAAATGCAACTTTATGTCATATCTCAAAAACTAAAATTGACAGTTAAAATATAATTTAGCGGGTGAATTCCTCGTGACAAAGTCTATAAAACTGCAATTTACTCTAAATCAAAATTTCCACTAATAACGAAGTTATAGACCCTCTTCAAAAATGCAGACTTTTCAAAAAGCCCCCGTACCTCAAAGACGAGACGATATTTCAAAATGCGGTTTTCACTATAAGTCTTCTCTTGAAATTTGAGCCTCGCAATGCGTGGTCAGTTTTTCTCTGTCTCCTCTAGAAGTACCTTAAACCCCCTAAAAGTGCCCAATTTGGGACACCCTGTACATGTAGCATTTACAGGTAATGGTTAAACTGGACCAAAAAATCACTGCTATTTGTCACCGTGACGCGACTGGAGCAGTCACGTCTTGTCACTGCTCCACTAAAATCGCAGATTGGCCCATCTCTATTTGTGACTTTTTTACAGATTACCCAAGACTCCTATCGACTGCTGAAAGACAGAGACAAAAAAGAATTAGTGGTCAGATGTTCGCCAGCAATCGATTTGGCAACCAATCCTAATGTGACATTTGTGTCAAACACTAACATTCCAGAGTTGAGGTTAGTATTGCGTTTGTAGATTTCTTCTTTGTTTGCACGTGGTTTCAATTAATCAACGAAAGATGGCACCACATGTTTAGATTGCTACTAATATTTAACTTTATAATTCTAGTTTTGATTTATTTGTTTTTGTTTTAACAAGGAAGTTAATTTTAAACTTATACACCAGTAATCTAATCCAGGTTCTCGGATTTAGGTTGAAGGTTTTACTATTTTTTTCCCTTGGATGCGATCTTTATATAATACAATGATTGAGTTGAAACAAAATTTCAAACTTCCATTGTCTTTATTTATTTTAAACACGACATTTCTGTTAGTTAGTATCTCTAACCGTTTTTAAGTGTAAACTAAACAATCCAGTCTATAAGGTACTACTTAAACTACTTGGTGTGCAGTCAGGTGTGACGACCCGCCCACATTTTAATCCTAAGACGCCTGTTTTCCTTCAGGAATGGTTTCCATATGTTTGGTATATCCGTGCTTGGTTGACTGAAAACTTCTTTAGTCTGCATTATAAACCCTGCTTTAATAAACTTGCGTTTTCGCCAATGGGACTCCTTATGCAAAACTTTATCTTCTGACCACTGAATCCTGTCACGATACACGATTCGCTAAACCGGATTTTTCAATCCCCTATTTGGGTACTTTTTAGATGTTCATTTACTCCAACCTAAAGAGGGCGTTTCGTTTCACCTACATATGATTTACCACACTCACACAGGATTTGGTAAATACATTCCTTATTATTTGAGGGATTTTCTTGTTTTGTTTTGGTTACAAAACTCCTTATCGTATTTTCCGAGGAAAATACTGTTTTTATATTTTAGTGTTTGGCTATTCGTCTTGTATTTTCTGAAATCCTTTGAACATATGGAATGTTAATAACACCGAACGGATTATTATTTTGAGAATTTGTTACATTTGGTTTGTTTTTAATTTTAGAAATCGTTGATCTTATTAATTTCTCGGAACAACCATTCTCTCAAAGTCCTTTTTAATGTTGTTAATTTCTGTGGTTAATTCTTCATTATTACTACAAATATTTACTGCTTTTAAATACAAACTTCTAATAACTCCTTGTTTTGTAGCAACAGAATGATTAGACTTAAAATTTAGGTACTGTCCCGTGTTTGTAGGTTTCCTAAATACAGTGGATTGAAGATTTCTGTCTAATCATTTGACAAGAACGTCCAAAAATGGTATGGCCGAATTTTTTTCAATTTCCATGGTGCATTTGATTATTGGTCGAATACAGTTGAGATGGTGTAGAAAATTCTGTAGTTCATCATTTTCCGGCCTTATAATAAATGTGTCATCCATGTATCGTAGCCATAGTTTTGGTTTGACTCTTACTGTGTTGATCGCATGGCCCTCGAACCACTCCATGTAGATGTTTGCTACCACTGGCGAAAGAGACGAACCCATTGGAAGTCCATCATTTTGCGCGTAAAACTTATCTTTTACTTGAATGTAAGAGTTACGAAAACAAAGCTTCGGAGGAGGGTCATGGATCTGTTGGAAAGGAAGTATTTGTCCCTTTGTGTGGTCGATTTTTTTTTATGTCAGTAGCCTATGATGATGATGCTCTCCACATAAGTTTCCTTCTCTGTGAGAGAGAATAAAAAAGCTTTTATTTATAAGTTTGACGTTCATTTGACAGAGAGAAAAGAGCCCTAGCCAACGGGGTGAGTCCAGGGGTGGAGGAGCAGTCCGAGTACTTCGACGCCACTGAAAACCCCAACTTAAAAGATAAAAGGACTGAATTCGAAGACGAAGACAGTGGCGTCGATAATGCTAGTCAAATTCTGAGAGAGACCTCGGTAAGTACATATTATAAATTAGCAACAGAATCAGTTCAGTTTCTATTAATGTAACATCTATCAAAAAGTACAAAACATTTTGTTTTCGTTTATTTTTTTTCTAGTTTATCATTCATCTCTCTTTTTCTTATTTTGGCGAATTTCCAATTTTACTTCTACTTTTAAGTACTACTACTATGTCGGTTTAGAACGTTTTTCTACGTTGTCCGACGCCTATTCTCCACCTCCTTCGATCCTGACAATCATCTTCTGTCAGGTTTTTTTGACTCATTGATCTTTGTATTGACTGTTGCCATTCTAGTTTAGGACACCCTCTTTTTCTGCGCCCTATTGGTTGTCATTCTAGGTCCTGCTTTGGTAATCTTTCCTCGTTCATCCGTTGTACATGGCCGTACCATATCAGTTGTTTTTTCGTGATGTCATCCGTTATGCTTCCCTCGATTCGCATTCTTTCTTTTATGATCTTATTTCTTATATGATCTGTTCTACATATTCTCATTGATCTTCTTATTGCATAAAATACTGTCAAAACTTTTTTCCAGTTCTTTACAGTCTGTTCTTTACAGTCTGTTCCTGTCTTATCAAATGTAGCACCCAAGTATACTCACTTGTTTCGTTTCCAATACATAAGTACTGTCTCTTGGCCACGGTCACTGTTAACCCTCACTTTTAGTATTCTTCCGTTAACTTTCTCATCATATACTTCATGTCTTCTTTACCATTAGCTACAATTACTTGGTCGTCAGCAAACTGTAGTGTGTATATGGTAAATCGGTCGTTAAGTTGTATTCCTACGCCGTGTACTTTACCTTTCCTGTATTTTTGAGCTACAGCATCCCTTTCTTAAGCCTTTCGTTACCAGGAATTCTTTTGAAAGTCGATTTACAATTTTAATTTTAGATTTTGATCCTTTGTATAGTTCTTTTTTCGCTTTTTTGTATGTATGGTTGATATTAGTTTGCTCTAACACTGTCCATAATTTTTCTACTGAAACGGTATCATATGCTTTTTGTAGGTCCACAAAGTTAACATGAGTCTGTATATTTCTGGCACTTCTTTTCTCAATTACCTGTTTAAGACAAGAAACATTATCACTCTTGTAGTGCTTTTTTATTAATAGCCTTAAAAACGTCCTTTTCCATTAATCCCTGTTTTGCTTTAAAACAAAGTAGTTTTACTTTTTGTCAGACGAGTCCCGGTCTTGACGGAAGCAAACTGTCAAAAATCCCGGTGCCCCTTTCCGGGGGTCAGAGGTTGGCCAAATGCATGTCGTGGTCGGGGGACTTGACACCGGGACTACGCCGGCGCCGTCAGACCGACAAATACGTCACTGATCCCAGCCAGCTGAAGCTCAGGTTCAAAAGGCACTCAGCGAGCGGTAAGAAAATTTAAATTATTAAGTATAAAAATTAAATTGTGTTTAAAAATGAAAAAATTGAACTAAGAGTATTCAGTGCCATCATTTATATATTCACACGTATCCAGAGCAAAAACATTGAATTTGGAACACCCTATATATGACATTTAGCAACACCCTATACTTGATATTGTATTAAAGTGACACTGCGTCATCAAAACCGTGATAGGGAGTAAAGGGGGTACATACAGTGGCCCGCACTTCCTGTAATTTTTTTATTGGTATTGATTCCCAAAACGAGGCATTGCACTAATTAGTCGTTAGCTTACTATTTTACTTTGTTTTTATTTATGTCTTCTTCTAAACGATTTTATTAGAAAAGAACATAATACTCTTGTCTGGTTGTATATATTGATTTAGCCAAAAACATTCAATTAAAGGTAGACCCCGTATAGAAATCCTAAACTTCATCAGACACAAAATGTATTATACTGGGGATTTCTTTCAAATTCGCAACAATGTTGCCAGTACTTTTATAACTTGTAATTTTGATGTAGGTACATAAGTAAAATGGTAACTAATAAAAATCAAAAAAATATTTTGTTTTTGAATTCGGCTTACGTTTTGGATTGCTATACATGTATCTGTAATAGAATATGTTTACCATCCTATGTGAGAAAAGGATTGTTTTCATTGATTTTTTTTTTGAGATCTTATCATTAATAACGTTTTTCTATACAATTTAATTCTAGGTTGTAAGTATAACCTCTAGGATATGTATGTATGCATGTCTGTCTGTGTACCTATATGCACATATGTATACAAATGTTTGAAAAAAAGTTTTTTTTAAAGTTAGAATATGTTATCCAATAATCAATCGGTAAATTTTTGTTTACATAGGTACCTAAACTTAACAAAAATCATAAAACATTTGCTTTTAAGTCCCTGTTGTTATAGATCTATGTGGCGGTTTAAATCCTTATCTATTTTGAATTAAAAGGAAAGTATAAATTAGAAATAATCAGCTAAAGTTGGTTTTTTGCGAAGATTGTTGATTGTCGATTTTTATAGAACGTACAACGATTAGCACAAAATTGCAATTTTTGTGCAGTCAACCAACTTGAGCTTGTTTTTTGCAGGAACACAAAATAACTAGCGGCGATATCCTGTAATGCAAACCATTTTTTTAAACTGCACATGCGCACCTCTCTTTTTCTGATCACATAAAATTATCTTCCTCTTACTAACTTCACACATGCTCGACCACAGCTGAGAGGGAGATATTTTATGTGAGAAGAAAAAGTACGGTAGCGAATGCGCAGTTTAAAATATTGATTTGGTTTTCGGTTTTCTGAAAAAAACGGGACTCCATTTAAGTGTGAAAAATGTTCAACTAAAAGTAAGTTTAATTAAATTTCTTTGGTGTGAGGTTAGAGTTCATAAATAGTTTATTAGTTTTGTCTTCCTAGGTGGTATTTAAAAAGTTATTAAAACCAGATGACTAAACTGCACTTTTAACGATTAATTATTGTTCTCACTACAAATGTTTTCGGTATAAAAATAACTCTTGCTTTTAGTCCAAATAAATTTAAGTTAAATGTTTTGATCACGAAAGTTAAAAAAACCTTTTCTTTATATAGTATATATATATATATATATATATATATATATATATATATATATAATATATATAATATATATAATATATATATATATATATATATATATATATATATATATATATATATATAATATATATAATATATATAATATATATATATATATATATATATATATATATAAATTAGTCTACAACCCTCTCCTGGGCAACTCTGGAAAACTCAAAAAGTGTTTTGATTTGATTTTACGCGAAAATGGAACGTCGCAGAGAAAACCTTTGTTGACAAAAAAAATTGTGTGTACTTAAGACCACATGGCAGAAGTGTAAACTTTAACAAGGCGAAATTAATAATACTGGCACAGTTAGTCGACTCGAGCCGACTTCACCCGAATGAGCGTTACATAGCCGAGTCTGACGGCTCAGTTCAATTCAGTACCCACAAAAACTACTAAACGCGCCTAAAGAAGTTTACACTTCAAAAATTCCTTTACAATTTTTCTTAAAGGTTATAGCTCTAGACTTACATGTATAGAAGATAGAGAGCACCAAAATTGACAAAAATCAGTTTTTTGCATTTTACACAAAAACGGTAAGTCGTAGAGAAGAATTTTATTTAAGAGAAATATTACCCATACGAGTCTTCACAATCAATCTCCATAGTCTATAGGTCTACAACGACATGTTTAGAAGGTAGATGGCAGTTAAGTTGTCAAAAATTGTGTTTTTTTTAGTCGTAGAAAGAAACTTTATAAACATAAAATGTTAAAGGACACAATTTTCTACATTCTTTCCTTTTGGGCCACAGGTTTACAACTACGTGTAGAACATATAGGGCGCCAAATTTGCAAAAATTATTATTTTATTTTATGTAAAAACGGTAGGTCCTAGAAAAACACATTATAGACAAGAAATCTCCAGGACGCCATTCTCTACAATTCACCTATGTGAGTCACAGCTCTATGATTTATGAAACGCAAAAAAGTATATAATGGGCATTTTCGGCACCCTCTGTCTTCAACACGTGGTTGTAGAGCTGTAAATTGTCATTGTCGCATTGTAGAGAATTGTGTCTTGATCATTTTATGTCAATAAAGTTTTTTTTTATGACTTTGCGTAAATTGCAAAAAACATAATTTTTGGAAATTTTCTTCTAAACGTGTGGTTGTAGACCTTTAGACTATGGAGACCGATTGTAGGGAATCCTATGGGTAATATTTCTCATACATTAAATTTTGCCCTACGACGCGTAAAATGCAAAAAACTGATTTTTGTTCGCTATTTTTCAGAAAAAAAATTAATAGCGGCAACCATGTAGACCAAACGTCACCCTTGCATCATTTATTGTTGCCTTTGAGAGGTTATCCGAATAAACGTGCATTTTCGTTGTTTTTTTTGCAATATTGATCACAAAATTAAGATTTTTTTTATTAAATAACTTTAAAAATGCCTAAGAAGTGTGACAAAAGTGAAGAGAAGTGGCTGGATTTATCATTTCACCGGTAAGTTTGAATCTCTTCCAGAAACCGTCATATTGTTTACGATTTGGTAAGACAGTGGTGTGGTTTATAACTTTTTTTACAAAATATTAGTGATTTATTTTACAAAGTAGTTTTAAGAAACATTATTTATTGTTGCAAATTCCCTTATTTTCTCACCTCTAGTGTTTGGGTTTTTTTGGAAAAGTTTTTGAATTTATTCTGGCAATAATATATAAAAAAATATATTTCTTATGCAAACAACCATTTTCACTCTGTAATGTTATGTTATGTCATGCTACTGTACAGTTATTAAACATTTTAAAAATATTCAAATTTATGAGTTTACTAGATTCCCCACTGATCCAAACAAGAGAGAGCTTTGGAGGGAGATTATTGGCCTTAATAAGGAGAAAATTCTGTCAAAATGGGCATTCTTTGTTCTGACCACGTTGATCCTCAGTATGTTCGTTTAGCACCTAGTAGGCACTATCTTGTACGAAATGCCTTGCCCAAGGTCAGGTGTTAAAGACTAGTTCAAATTAAGAAAACTACTTACTACTAGTGGTTGGTAGTTAAATATTCAACTATCTCTTTTTATTATAAAGTATACATAATATATTATCACTGGTTGTTTTTGATGTTCGATCATCATATAATGATGTAAAAAAGTAGTTAGAATTAACAAATATAACTATAAGAAGAAAAAAGGTAGTACCTACTTTTACACAGAAAAAAATGAGTTTTGACTTCCTTTTCACTTACTTACTGCATAGTCCCTGGTGATTAATTAAAAGAGAGCCTTGAGTCAAATGGATTAAAATATTGTTCTTAATTCTTATATTTGCCAAATTTAATAATGTTTGTATATATAGGGTGTCCCATAACTTAGGGGCCATAGGCCAACAAGTGATAGAGGAGGTCATGTCTGATCAAAAACTTGTTGTTGGCAATTTTTTTAACTTTTGTGATAATAACTTTAAAAACCGCAGTAAAAATATGAAATTGGGTAGTCCTGTATTAGAACAAAAGCAGTAAATTGAAATTAATTTTAAAAAATTAATTTGAAAAAAGTTAGTCAGTCAATTTTTTTAGAAAATACTATTTTTTTGGTATGAACTTTTATGAATGCCATATTAAATGCAATGTTTTTTAAATATTTTTTGTTAATAAAAACAAGTCTCTAGCGAGACATAATAATAAAAAATTATTGATATTTTTTAAAAGAGAAAGCAAAAATTAATTTAAAAAAAAATATTATTTTTTATACATTTTCGAGGTTATTTTGACAGCCCGTACCTCCTCCATTTGTAATATTATCAAAAAAGGAGTACCACATTTTTTAATCACAATTAGCTGAGTATTCAGCTGGCTGTCACAGATTTTTTTTTGTATAACCGGTTTTCACCCACTCCTCTTTAAAAATTTTATATCTTAAAAACAGATGAATGTTGACCCCATGTTATATAAACTTTTTTCTTGGAAATAACCTCCTCTATCACCTGCTGCACTACGGCGCCTAAGTTATGGGACACCCTGTATAATAATCACTTAATTATAAATAATATTTTTTCATTTTTATTTTATTTGGTAAATAAAAATTAAATAGATTTTTTTATGGAAATCAAAAGTATTTTGTTGATAAAACTGAATAAGTCATATTTTTTAACATTTGCAAATGTAAAAAAACACAGACTCATACCAAATATTTTCTAAAAAAACTAATTGCTAGAGTTTAATAAACTAATGAATGGATTTTGGTAAAATAAACCAATGAGTGCTTTTTATTTCGAGGCAAGAGTTTTGCTGATAAAATATAACAAAAAATCTATATTATAAATATAGGCTGTCCCATTTTTATCATTTGGGTGGTTTC
Source organism: Aspidapion aeneum (assembly GCA_963576565.1). Classification (NCBI taxonomy): domain Eukaryota; kingdom Metazoa; phylum Arthropoda; class Insecta; order Coleoptera; family Brentidae; genus Aspidapion; species Aspidapion aeneum. Next base: position 62,516,002 of record OY755046.1, on the reverse strand, counting down.
GGGAACTTCTAGAGAAGATTGAAGAAAAAACGACTACACCTTAGTGTGCTTTAATTTGAAGAGAATAATGATGGTAAACATCGCATATCAATATTATAAACATAGAAACCGAAAACACCCAAAAGTGTCGAAAATGCACCCTGTATACTAGGGGATCAAATAGACTCTTTAAATCCTGATGCAAAAATTTTGATAAATATCTCAAGGTCTGAGTATATAATTCGGAGTTTTTGACTTTTTTTAACAGAACAAATCTACTTACTGTAAAAAATTTACTAAGAGCAATGTATTACCAAGGTGAAAGAGTAAAAAGCTAAAAAAACACCTTTGACAATTTGAAATAAAAAGAAACACTTTTACCTGTGTTTTAAATTTTAGGGATTAAAGTAACACACAGTTGTAGAACTATAGACTATGGAGATTGATTGTGAAGACTCGTATGGGTAATATTTCTCTTAAATAAAATTCTTCTCTACGACTTACCGTTTTTGTGTAAAATGCAAAAAACTGATTTTTGTCAATTTTGGTGCTCTCTATCTTCTATACATGTAAGTCTAGAGCTATAACCTTTAAGAAAAATTGTAAAGGAATTTTTGAAGTGTAAACTTCTTTAGGCGCGTTTAGTAGTTTTTGTGGGTACTGAATTGAACTGAGCCGTCAGACTCGGCTATGTAACGCTCATTCGGGTGAAGTCGGCTCGAGTCGACTAACTGTGCCAGTATTATTAATTTCGCCTTGTTAAAGTTTACACTTCTGCCATGTGGTCTTAAGCACACACAATTTTTTTTGTCAACAAAGGTTTTCTCTGCGACGTTCCATTTTCGCGTAAAATCAAATCAAAACACTTTTTGAGTTTTCCAGAGTTGCCCAGGAGAGGGTTGTAGACTAATTTATATATATATATATATATATATATATATATATATATATATATATATATACACAGAAAAAAATAATATAAAGTAGATTTCTTATCTTTAGGGAAAAATAATAAAAATGAAAACTACGGATATTACCAGCTGTAAATAAGTTATTGATTTCTAATATTATAAATCGATAAAAAAATTAATTCTGTAAAAATAGAATGGCTGTCAAAGCTGTACCGGTAATATTTTACACTTATTTAAATTTTATAATTTTGGGTGCAAAAATTTTATAGGAAAATGTCTATAATATATTTATTTTATTTTCAACAAAATCTGCACGCCCATGGTTTTTTCCTCGATTTCTCTTTTATACCTCTTACAGTGTTGCCTGCGAGGATTCGGCAAAATTTTCTGAGATTTCATGCATGATGAATGAATTTGCCTATTAAATAATGGGGATGCGTCTTCTAGGGTTCCTTGAATTTCTTTGGATTTAGCCGAGCTTTGACGTTTTCTATTCGTTGTTGTTTTGACTGTTTTAATGTCAAAGAAATTGGGACCGACTTTTTACAAAACAAATTACCGTTTTTGCAACTAAATCAATATTTGCGCACATTTTAATATAATTTTGGATTCTCTTTTATGTTTCGAATCTTTATTTATTAGGGAAGTACCTATTTTATCTCTCCTTTAAAAGTTCGAGATATATAAAGCGGCACACTGCAGGTACAAAGTGAAACAACAATTTTTTGAGGCTTTTGCCGCAAAATTTGGTTTACCACAGCTATGACGCGGTGCCACTTATCTCAACTATATATATTATTTCCATATCACCCTCTATAGGTACTTTTTTTAGGACTCCTAACAACTTCCCTTTCCTACATTCCTTATTTGCCAGTTCTACAAAAATTCATGTGGTGATTGTTTCGTGTATTCAGGTTAACCAACATTTTGCAAAACAAAAAATAGAAAGTGGTAAAAATTGTTAAACGGTGTCTACCAGTTTAAAAAATTTATAGCCTTAAAAAGTATTCGTTGACAATCACCTGATCGAAATTATACTTCAAAAACAATATCTTCGAAGCGGCACATACATTTTTGCATGGCCTCATTTAAAAGTGCACATGAAAATTTTGCCGCAAATTCGATACACCATAGCTGTGACGTCCAATTATTTCAGTTGTAATTAGACTATAGGTTTTTACAGGATTGGTGGCGATCCAGTAAACTTTCAAAACTCAAAGGAGTTTTTAAATGATCTTGTAACGTAAAAAATAACAAGACATTTTTTACAAGTAAATTTCATTTACAGCTAATCGGCACTATTGCTGTACCCTGTATACTATTTTTTAGGACTCCTAACGACCTCCCTTTCCTACATTCCTTATTTGATAGTTCTACAAAAATTCCTATGGTGGTTGCTTCGTATATTCAGGTTAACCAAAATTTTACAAACAAAATAAAAATATTAAATTAGTAAAAATTGTTACAGGGTGTCTACCAGCTTAAACCCTAATCACACTTTTTTTAAAACTATAATGTAGAATAGAATTTAAAAAATTTATAGCCTTAAAAAGTATTCGTTGACAATCACCTGATCGAAATTATACTTTAAAAACAATATCTTCGAAGCAGCACATACATTTTTGCATGGCCACATTTAAATGTGCACATGGAAATTGTGCCGCAAATTCGGTACACCATAGCTGTGACGTCCAATTATTTCAGTTGTAATTAGACTATAGGTTTTTACAGGATTGGTGGCGATCCAGTAAACTTTCAAAACTCAAAGGAGTTTTTAAATGATCTTGTAACGTAAAAAAAAACAAGACATTTTTTCCAAGCAAATTTTATTTACAGCTAATCCGTCATAAAGGAGTTTTCTTATGGCATCGTTATATACAGGGTGTTCAAAGTTGAATCGGCCTTAATGCTGTACCCTGTATACTATTTTTTAGGACTCCTAACCACCTCCCTTTCCTACATTCCTTATTTGCCAGTTCTACAAAAATTCCTGTGGTGGTTGCTTCGTATATTCAGGTTAACCAAAATTTTACAAACAAAATAAAAATATTAAATTAGTAAAAATTGTTACAGGGTGTCTACCAGTTTAAACCCTAATCGGACTTTTTTTAAACTATAATGTAGAATAGAAGTTGACAAGTTTATAGCTTCACAAAGTATTTGTTGACAATCACCTGATCGAAATTATTCTTCAAAAACAATATCTGGGAAGCGGCGCATACTTTTTTCCATGGCCTCATTTAAAAGTGCATATGAAAATTTTTCTCGAAAATTTACTACACCATAGCTGTGACGTCAAATTATTTCAGTTGTTAATAGACTATAGCCCGAGAAGAGGGTGTTCGGAATAATTATTTTTGTTGTTGTTATTTTGAATCATTTTTAATCCAACTATCTTGACAATTTTAAGAGATCTATATTGATAAAAAAGCACTAAGACAGTAAAAGAAAAACTGGTAGACACCCTAAAAAACAATATTTTAAAAAAATGTTCTACAATTTTTTTAGGCTTAAAAACTTCATCGACTACGACGGGCAGCGGCGGTACACCAGGTCGAGGCGTCGCTAATTGTCTTATAGACGCCCCCGAAAGTTCTCCAGAAAGCTCCGAAGGGCCCCCGCCTCCTCCGGGGGGCGATCCCCCCAGTGAATCACAGGTAAGCTTTTGAATATGCCCAATATTCCCTTCAAATACTTTTCTCTGTTTTTTTTACGCAGGTTTTTGTTTCGTAAAAGTCTCTTTTGCTAATTTTTTTACGTACATTTTTGTTTTGGTAAAAGTTTCTATTGTTGGATTTTTTTTACGCAGGTTTTGCTTGGATTTTTTTTATCGTTTTCTTTTTAACACCACCATGAAAATTTAGAAAATGTTTTTTTCTATTAAATTGGTAAATAAAATGGGGTATTTAAAGCCTACAGCACTAAATAGTTATAAAGTGTGTTGTTAATTTTCCTTTAAATTGTATTTTTCGTAATTAACTATATTAACATAAACATCTCTCTCTTTTTAAGAGGGAACTCAGCATATGACATGTAATGAGGACGTAAGAAATTTAAAACAACTCTTTTATGAAAAAAGTATTTAATATAAAGAGGAACTATAAAATAATTAAAATTTCCTAAAGCCGTTAAGTCTGTGGAGGCGGTGCAGAGTTATATCGAAATAAAAATATTATATAAAACTTTTCTCTGTTTTTTTTACGCAGGTTTTTGTTTCGTAAAAGTCTCTTTTGCTAATTTTTTTTCGTACATTTTTGTTTTGGTAAAAGTTTCTGTTTTTGGATTTTTTTTACGCAGGTTTTGCTTGGATTTTTTTATCGTTTTCTTTTTAACACCACCATGAAAACTTTGAAAATGTTTTCTTCTTTTAAATTGGTAAATAAAATGGGGTATTTAAGGCCTACATCACTAAATAGTTATAAAGTGTGTTGCTAATTTTCCTTTAAATTGTGTGTTTCGTAATTAACTATATTAACATAAACATGTTTCTCTTTTTAAGAGGGAACTCAGCATATGACATGTAATGAGGACGTAAGAAATTTAAAACAACTCTTATGAAAAAAGTATTTAATATAAAGGGGAACTATAAAATAATTAAAATTTCCTGAAGCCGTTAAGTCTGTGGAGGCGGTGCAGAGTTATATCGAAATAAAAATATTATATAAAACTTTTCTCTGTTTTTTTTACGCAGGTTTTTGTTTCGTAAAAGTCTCTTTTGCTAATTTTTTTTCGTACATTTTTGTTTTGGTAAAAGTTTCTGTTTTTGGATTTTTTTTACGCAGGTTTTGCTTGGATTTTTTTTATTGTTTTCTTTTTAACACCGCCAAGAAAATTTATAAAACGCTTTCTTCTATTAAATTGGTAAATAAAATGGGGTATCTAAAGCCTACAGCACTAAATAGTTATAAAGTGTGTTGTTAATTTTCCTTTAAATTGTGTTTTTCGTTATTAACTATATTAACATAAACATCTCTCTCTTTTTAAGAGGAAACTCAGCATATGACATATAATGAGGACGTAAGAAATTTAAAACAACTCTTTTATGAAAAAAGTATTTAATATAAAGAGGAACTATAAAATAATTAAAATTTCCTAAAGCCGTTAAGTCTGTGGAGGCGGTGCAGAGTTATATTGAAATAAAAATATTAAATATTGTAGTCAAAAATCTAATTGTAAGGGTTTTGAAATAAATCTTTTTTAAGCAGTTTTGCAAATTTTGAAAAAATCTTTTTTGCACTTTTTAGAAGAGACCTAAATGCACCGGGCATTTAAAACCCCATTGCGATAAGGAAAACGGTTCTAGACAAAATAATGTATCAAAAAATAACTAAAAATTAGGTAAACTAGGCACGTTTATCGAAGGTTTATGTTTTTTTTACTACTACTGTATCGGTTTGGAACGTTTGTCTACGTTGTTCGACGCCTATTCTTCACCTCCTTCGATCCTGACAATCATCTTTTGTCAGGTTTTTTTGACTCATTGATCTTTTGATTGACTGTTGCCATTCTAGTTAAGAACGCCCTCTTTTTCTGCACCCTATTGGTTGCCATTCTAGGACCTGCTTTGGTAATCTTTCGTCGTTCATCCGTTGTACATGGCCGTACCATATCAGTTGTCTTTTAATGATGTCATCCGTTATGCTTCCCTCGATTCCCATTCTTTCTTTTATGATCTCATTTCTTATGTGATCTGTTCTAGATATTCTCATTGATCTTCTTGCATCCATTTCGAAACATTCCATTTTTGTTTTGTATTTTTCTGTTACTCAAAAAGTCTCTATTCCATACAACAGCGTGCTTTTCACCATTGTTTCATATATGTTAAATTTTACATTCTTTTTTATCTCTCTGCTCCATAAAATACTGTTAAGACATCCAATAATTTTCTTTGCTCTAAGTATTCTCTTTTTCATTTCTTTACAGTCTGTTCCTGTCTCAAATGTGACACACACGTATACATACTCATTGCATGGAGATATTGTTGGTCCATTATCTAGTTTTAACTCACTGGATTCGTTACCAATATATAAGTACTGTGTCTTGTTCACGTTCATTGTTAATCCCCACTTTTGGTATTATTCCGTTAACTTTCTCATCATATAATCCATGTCTGGATGGTAAATCGGTCGTTAAGTTGTGTTCCCATGCCGTGCACTTTACGTTTCCCGTTTTTTAGAACTGCTGCGATATATATTTTAAAAAGAGTTGGAGAGATACATCTTTAAGAATTTCGTTACCACGAATTCTCATGTGTTTTTTTATTGAGGATTTAAATGCACGCTAAGGAATTATTTTCTTTACTAAAAGTCAAAAGTTTTGTCAAGAAAAATTAAATACTTTTGCCATTATTATTGGATGATTCTACCAAAAGTGGGCTATATGGATATCATTTTTGGTCATTGCCTTTAAATAACAGTACAGCACAGTAAATAATTTTGTTTTTTTAAATTTATGTAACTAATTAGGTGTAAGCTAAGAAACATTTATTTTCCCGAATTTTAGGAATTATTGTATAAAAATTCCAGAGGGATGAGTACCAGAGGAATGAGTTTTTTAATGGTTTTCCAATTTAAATCAAAATCTATTTAGACTACTTAACTTAAGTTTTATATAAACAAAGTTCCTATACTTATAATTTTAAAACAATCAACAAAAAAATTATACTATTGATATCAGTCGAATATTTACTTACCAGAGGAATGATAATTAAAGCGTTCCTTTTTGATTTCTCCGAAAAAAACTAATTTTCTGCCGAAAATAAAAAGATCTATAACTTATACCAAACTAAAGTTGACATTATCTGTCACAACTTGTCACCCTCACAAGTAAATTAGATATCCAGGGCCGTCTTTTTCTCTAGAAATTAACTGGTGGTATTCACAAATATTGTGTTATTAAAAATGGAGCACGTTTAAAGTTGTAAAATTTTCCGGGAAGATGTAAATTCGGATTTTTAAAAATATGACTGCAAACTTAAGTTTTATCAATTTTTTGATAAATAGTTAAGACTTCGTTAAATATTATTTATTAGGATATTTTTTCAATCTAAGTTTTTAATATTTGGTTTGGGACTACACCAGAGGAATGAGGTATTTACTTTGTAATAAAAAAAATTATAAACTTGCAATTTTTTTATACATTAAACTCAAATGCTCCATAAAGAAAACATTTCGTTTTAAATCTTATAACTAAAACTATGCTTCATTTGCAGTCTGTGTTTGAAAAATATGCATTCCCACTCCACAGCACCATTTTTGTAGAATCATCCTATTATATGCCATACCCAGAGCTTCCTCTAAATGTTTTTTTTTTAACAATCACTCTTAAAAATATTGGTGGCACTTATACTGTATAGACCTTATTCTTGCCATACCTTTGCAAATTTTTATAAAATGCGGATTAATGCTTCTAAAGGTAAGTCGTTTTTTTGTAACTTTTTGTTCTTTTATGCTGCTTAGTTTTTTATACAAACATTTCACATTTATGTTTATTTTTCTTTAATTTAATTATTTTTGAGTGGGACTAGTCATATTTTTTTGTTTTTGTTTTAGGTGCGAATGAGAAGATTTCGACCAGTGACGTAGTCAACGCGTTTTTTCCGACAAAATTTTGTTTTTGATGGAAAAAAATGAAAAAACAAAACTAGATTTTTGAAATTTTGAATTTTCTTCTAAAGAATAAGAAGCGCAACAGTTTTCGAAAGGATCCTTTATTTTGTTAAGAAGGCAAAAATGTCGCTTTTTTAAATAACTCATAGCAGATAAAGACCTATACATATATATAAAAAAAATATATAAAATTTGTAATACTTAAAAAAATCATAGATATGTAACAGAAGGAATAAGGTAAGTATGTCATATTTTGGTCTGTAGTTCATATTTCCCTTAGGTTACATAATCTCTAACAAAAAATGTATTTGTTTAAATTACAAAAAATACTCGAGGTCAAAAATTCGTACCACGTACGAATTTTGATCTCATTAATAAGCCAAAAATATAAATTGACATTTTTCTCGAAACACCATGTTAAAAAGTTTTAGTTTTAATATAACATTAAATGAACGTACTAAGATTGTACAGCGTGTCTCATTTTCGATGGAATTAAATGAGAAACTCGTTTATTATTGAAGATATTGATTTTCTGATTGCACCTTACCGTGCTCTTTCTTTGAGCCCTTAAAATTGGTGTAATCAGATTTTTGCTATACCCCGTAGTTTAGCTAATACAGGGAGTTTTTGAAAAAATTGCATTTTTAATAATCCCTTATATCTCGCCTATTTTACGAGATATTTTTATTCTGTAAAAACCTTTATATGGAAACTTTTAGAAGAAAATAATGACGTTGTCAATTTTTTAAAATATTGTTTAGTTTTTAAGATATGCTATTTATCATAAAAATAATAAATACGGCCCTGGATTTTTTTATTACTATTTTGATTGGTTTCATGCTATTATTATCACAAAATAATTAAAATTTTATATTTTTTGTTTTAAGGTTAAGAAAAATAATATTTTTACGAAACTGGAAATTTCCAACATAAATATAAATTAAAAATTGCGAGTTGAACGATTTTTAGTTTAACTGTTTTAATACTTTGTAAATTAAAATGGTTTTACGTTAATTTAAAGATTTATTTGAAACAAAGTCTACGACAAATATAAAAAAAAATGACGAATTACAAAAAATAACTCATTTTTCTTTAATGATGTAAATGATTAAACTGATTGCGATTATGTTTAAGAGATTGTTGGCATTTTTGGGTAATTTTTCTTAACGCATTTTGCATAACAATATTTCTGCGGTTTAAATATTGGGATTTTGTTGCTTGAATAGAGCAGTCAAACATATCACATTTTGCAAAATCTGGATTTGGTCGATTTCTAGCCATTTCAGAATAAATTTAAGTGTTTTTCCATGTTGAAGTAACTTTCATGAGTTGCTGTGCATACTCTCAAATAATTACTATGATATCATTTTTGAAACTTTTTAACGTTTTTTACTTTATTTATAAATCTTTTAATTAACGTTTTAAAACATATATACTAAGAATCGTTCAACCAGTTTATTGCAATTTTTAATTTATATTTACGTTGGAAATTTCCAGGTTCGGACAATTTTTTTTTTAATATTCTTTTTAACGTTATATCAAAAAAATATTTAAGTTTTATCATTTTAAGTTAATAATAGCATCAAACCAATCAACATAGTAATAAAAAAAAATCCAGGTCCGTATTTAATTTTTTTATGAAAAATACCATATCTCAAAAACTAAACAATATTTTGAAAAATTGACAACGTCATTATGTTTCCCTAAAAAAGTTGCAATATAAAGGTTTTTACAAAATCAAAATTTCTTGCAAAATAAGCGAGATACAAGGAATTAATCAAAATACAATTTTTTCAAAAACTCCCTGTATTAGCGAAACCACGGGGTATAGCAAAAATCTGATTACACCATTTTTAAGGGCCCAAAAAAAGAGCACGGTAAGGTGCAATAAGAAAATCGATATCTTTCCGAGTTTCCCATTTAATCCCAATCGAAAATGGGACATGCTGTACAGGGTTGTCTAACTTTAAAATAAACAAACACCTTGTCTAACAATGACATTATTTTTTACAGCTACACAATTATTTTTTAAAAAATACAAGAAAGATGAGAATCTGGCTTACAATATTGATATTTAGTCTGTTTATTGGTTTAGCAAATTTTACAAAAAAAAACAAAACTACTAAACTTAGGAACAACCAAATAATATAGGAAAAACTAAGTTGCTAGGTAGCACCGAAAAAAATGATCTTATTTAAAGCAGGTTTGTACAGGAAAAAACATAAGATAAGAATTATTTATATATTATTTATTATTGAGCCAATTCTAATAGAAAAAGTCGTATATTCTTTTTAAATTATAGTGTTTAAATTTTTTAGCTTTCTCAAATAAAAGTTTTTATTAATTTTGTCTATAAATCTTGATTTTTTATCAAACCTTAGTTTTTATTAAAGCCTTTTTCATTAAATTTTGTTCAAACCAAGTCTTGTTCTTAAGTTTTTTTTATCAAAGCCAATAAAATGTTTCTAAAAAATCAACTAATATTTTGTAACTAATCTTGATTTCTATTAAATATTAATTTTTATCAATTTTTATCCTGTAAAAAACCTTTAAATTACTGTTTACTTTTTTTATTTGCAATAAGAGTTTTTATGATCTTAGCTAGTCTTGATCTTCATCAAGATTTATTTTTAAATGAGAATCTTAATTTTTTATCAAATCCTTATAAGCTTTTTTCAAAGTCTTAAAAATCTTAATTTTTAATAAAACTTGTGTACACCAAGTCCTAATCTTAACCATCAAACAAATAACTGTCTTAACCTAGTATTATATAATCTAGATTTATATCAATTTATTTATTGTCTTTTTCTAGAGGTTTTTTTTTTAATTGATCAAATCTTTTAAGTTTTATTTTTTATCAAGGGCAATAAAATGTTTATTTTTATAAAATCAACTTATCTTTCGTTACGAATCTTGATTTTTATCAAATTTTAAAAAATCTTAATTTTTGTCAAGTCTTGTCCTTTATAAACCTTTAAATTACTATTTACTTTTTTATTTTCAATAAGAGTTTTTATGATCTTAGCTAGTCTTGATCTTCATCAAGATTTATTTTTAAATGAGAATCTTAATTTTTTATCAAATCCTTACAAGCTTTTTTCAAAGTCTTAAAAATCTTAATTTTTAATAATCCTTGTGTACACCAAGTCCTAATCTTAACCATCAAACAAATAACTGTCTTAGCCTAGTATTATATAATCTAGATTTATATCAATTTATTTATTGTCTTTTTCTAGTGGTTTTTTTTTAGATTGATCAAATCTTTTAAGTTTTATTTTTTATCAAGGGCAATAAAATGTTTATTTGTATAAAGTCAACTTATCTTTCGTTACGAATCTTGATTTTTATCAAATCTTAAAAAATCTTAATTTTTATCAAGTCTTGTCCTTTATAAACCTTTAAATTACCATTTACTTTTTTATTTTCAATAAGAGTTTTTATGATCTTAGTTAGTCTTGATCTTCATCAAGATTTATTTTTAAATGAGAATCTTAATTTTTTATCAAATCCTTACAAGCTTTTTTCAAAGTCTTAAAAATCTTAATTTTTAATGAACATTGTGTACACCAAGTCCTAATCTTAAACATCAAACAAATAACTGTCTTAACCTAGTCTTATTTATATCAATTTATTTATTGTCTTTTTCTAGTGTTTAAATTGATCAAATCTTAAGTTTTATTTTTTATCAAGGCCAATAAAATGTTTATTTTTATAAAGTCAACTATTCTTTCGTTACAAATCTTGATTTCTTTAAAATCTTAACAAATCTTAATTTTTATCAATTTTTATCCTGTAAAAACCTCTAAATTACTGTTTAATTTTTTTATTTTCAACAAGAGAATTTTTGTCTTAGATGATCTTGGCTTTCAGCAAGATTAATTTTTTATTGACAATCTTAATTTTTTATCAAACCCTAACAAGTTTTTGTCAAAGTCCTAGAAATCTTAATTTTTATCACACCTTATCTAAACCAACTCCTAATCATAACCATCGAACAAATGACTCTCGAGTCTTCCTATCTAGATTTGTTTTTTTTTATAACGTCTTTAGTCTTTTTCTTAATGAATCTTGATTTTTATCATATCTTAAAAGATCTTAATTTTTGTCAAATCTTTTCCTGTATAAACCAAGAGTTAGACTAAGTAGAAGTAATTCTTGCCTTTTGTAGCGAACTATCCTAGCTTTAAAATTGTTGAAAAAAAGTTAATAAATATAATAAAGGTTATATTAACCTTTTTTGTCATAGATATGAAAGATAACCAGGGTTGTTACACTACTTGTGTATTGTCCTTGCAGAACATATTTTTCATTAGAATCTAGCAAAACATTGCTTTAAAAAATAATATTAGTCCATTTTTCTCTAACAACCCTGAGGTACATACAGGGTGACTACTTAATATGTGTCATATTAGTTAACAGTATGTATCGGTCTATTTTTTTTTCTCAACCTGTTTCTCATCAGTTAAAAAATAGACCGGGGTATTTTGAACTACTATGTGTGAAACATATTATGTATGTATGTGCATACTAGTGACCCTGTATAAAATTAATTTATACTAAAGAAAGTGAAGTCAATGTTTTTTCGTACATATATAATATAAGGTAGGCTAAAAAAACCGTAAATTTTTTTTTTTCGTCTGTAGGATTTGTGTCCTATGTTCAATTTTTGTGATTTTGGTCTGTATCAAAAAAGGCACAACTTTATTAATTCTCCACTCCCCCAACCTTGGCAGAGGTGTGGTTCTCCCCCCCTTAAACGTGTTTTTTGATAGTTTTTTGCTAATAACTCGAGAACAGTCAACTTTTCCAAAAATCTTCTGGAAATCATTTTTCAAGCGGATATAATTTCCTTTTCAACGTTGTACCTTGGTACCCTCTGACGGCAGTGGTGCACGTTCCATTAGCGTACGAAAAGAGGGGAAAATTTTTAAAATGTTTTTTTTAATATTTTTTTGTGGTATTTTTTATCCTTAACGCTATTTTTTTCTCAAAAAAATATTTTTGTTTAAAAGCCCATTATATACAGTTAAATATTTACTACGCTAGACATACATTTTTTAAATAGCCGCCTTAAACGAAAAATAAATGTGTTTGTGGAAATCCTTAAATCAAACAAAAATTTTGAACATTCATTTTTGCAACTCAGTAAATAATGAGAGTGAGTAAAAAATTATTTTGGTTAGTAATAACTTAAAACTGACTTTTTCTAGTGGACCTTCTTTAAAGTGGGGGTGGGTAGCATCCCCCTTCTCACCCCCCCTCAAAAGTGCTCTCACAGTATTTTCCCAATTATTTGCAAACGTTTAACTTGGCAAAAACAACTAAGTAACAGTTATTGAGGCTGATGAAAAGTACTTACTAACGATGTATAACACGCCTCCCTTACATCAGTGGCGCACCTTTTATAGGCATTTAAATAAATGAGAGGTATTTTCTTAAATTTTACTGTCCCACATGTCTGGTTCTAAAACTTATTTTTAAAGCCGAAGAAATCTCCTTTCCAACGATGTACATCACTCCCCCCTCAACGCAGCAGTAGATCTTGCATAGACGTCCCAAAAATGGTCAAATTTGATATATCATGTAATCAAAAATGTTGAAAAAAAAATTTAGAGGGGGAACTACTCCCCCACCATGAGTGGGCTGATGGTATATTCATACCAAGTGTGTTGCTTCTCTCATCGAACGTAGTGTGTGTATTAGTACTGTATACCAAATTTGACCATTTTTGGTGCATCTATGCTAGATCTTCCGCTGCCTTGAGGAGGGGGGGTGATATACATCGTTGGATAGAAAATTTCTTCAGCAGCAAATCAAACAGATTATTGTCTTCCTCCACTAATTTTTAATTTGTTTTTAACAAATAGTCCCTACATGTTTCGTAAGCAGAAACTTACATCTTCAGGGGAAACTACTAAACTAAATTAGCACAACATTTTGAAAAACTGGTTAAAAAACTATGTTTAGTTATTGCTTTACGGTTAAGTCATCAAATTACTATTACTTGGTTGTTTTTGGCCAAGTTAAAAGTTTGCAAATAATTAGAAAAATACAGTAAAATAACACTTTTGAGGGGGGCGAGAGGGGGGACACCCCCTCACCCTAATTTAAATGAATTCAACTTGAAAAAAAAAATAGTTAATACTAATTAAAAATATTTATAATATACTCACCTTGAGTATTATTTACTGAACTACAAAAATTAATGTTCAAAATTTTTGTTTGATTTGAAGATTTCTACAAACACATTTATTTTTATTTCAAGGCAGCTACTTTAAAAAGTTCTTTCTAACTTATTAAATATTTAACTGTATAACAAATAGTAGTTTACCTAACTAGTGCGGAAAGTGCCTCTTTTCCGCACGCGATTGCAGATGGCCAAACGACGCGATAGCGGAGTTTGGCCAGCAATCAAGTGCGGAAAAGACACTTTACGCACGAGTTAGGTACACTATTTTTTCTATAAGCCTGAGGAAAAAACTAAAAATTAATCAGAAAATTATTTATATTTAAAACGTTTTAATCAAATCAATTATTATTATTCACATTCTAGCGGCTTCTAGAACTGACTGGGGTAGATCTTCGTCCGAAGAATCCATTGAAAATCTGATTTTTTTGTTTGAAAAAGACGCTTGTATCTGCAAAATTGGCTTTGTTTTGACAGTTTGTTTGTACTTTGTTGCTATGGTGATTTAAGATGCCAAATCTAAAACCACTAGCGTTCATTGTTGTTTGACATTGACAATGACGATATTTATACCGGGGAGGTTTAAAACTTATAATTTGAACCTATTTTACTGAAAACTTTATTTTATCGAAAATATTGAAAATATAGCAGAATTTTAGTCAATTTGAATATTTTTAGGATATTTCGTGTGCTAGGAAAGATACAAATGTATTTTGAACGGTCTAAATGTTATAGAACACCTCAAAATCGTAACAAATTTACTTTCCGCACTAGTGCGGAAAAAATATTTTTCCGCACTAGTGCGGAAAAGTGGCACTTTCCACACTAAAATGCGTGCGGAAAAGTGGACTTTTCCGCACGCTTATAGAAAAAAATTATTTTGGTTAGTAATATAGTTGACTTTTTATAGTTGACCTTCTTTAAAGTGAGGGTGAGGGCATCCCCCATCCAACATGATTGTCTTAAATAAAGATTCAAGTGTATACCAAATTTGACCATTTTTGGTGCATCTATGCTAGATCTTCGGCTGCCTTGAGGAGGGGAGGGGTGATATACATCGTTGGATAGAAAATTTCTGCAGCAGCAAATCAAAAAGGTTATTGTCTTCCTCCACTAATTTTTAATTTGTTTTTAACAAATAATCCCTACATGTTTCGTAAGCAGAAACTTACATCTTCAGGGGAAACTACTAAACTAAATTAGCACAACATTTTGAAAAACTGGTTAAAAAACTATGTTTAGTTATTGCTTTACGGTTAAGTCATCAAATTACTATTACTTAGTTGTTTTTGGCCAAGTTAAAAGTTTGCAAATAATTAGAAAAATACAGTAAACTAACACTTTTGAGGGAGGCGAGAGGGGGGACACCCCCTCTCCCTAATATAAATGAATTCAACTCGAAAAAAAAATAGTTATTACTAACCAAAAATAATTTTTTACTCACTGTCATTATTATTTACTGAGTTACAATAAGGAATGTTCAACATTTTTGTTTGATTTGAAGATTTCTACAAACACATTTATTTTTATTTCAAGACAGCTACTTTAAAAAGTTATTTCCAACTTATCAAATATTTGAACGAAAATACTTTTTTGAAAAAAGCAATGCGTTAAGGATACAAAATGCCACAAGAAAAAAAACATTTTAATCATTTTCCCCTTTTTTCGTAGGCCTATGGATGTGCACCACTGCCTTTGGAGGGTACTAAGGTACATGGTTAAAAAGGAAATTTTATCCGCTTGCAAAATGATTTTTAGTATATTTTTAGAAAAGTTGACCATTTTCGAGTTATTAGCAAAAAACCGTCAAAAATCACGTTTAGGGGGGGAAACCCTGTCAGGGTTCGGTTCGGTTAAATGTTCGGGTGAGTCTTATATCTATTCATAGCAAGTGTGTAACTTCTATGCACAATGGTCAAAAAAGCTACAGCCGAAAAACAAATGTACGGTTTTTTTTAGCCCACCTTATATATAATATTTTCCGCGGTTTATAATTCGCCATAATTTTTCTAGTCAAAATAAAGAGTGTAAAGATTGACTTCAGGCATTGATAAAAAATATATCTTTGCCTCGGGTGTACATACATACTTAATTCACGTGATATTTACTTTTTATTTTTATTAAAATTTAAGGCAGAATAAAGATATACAATACTTGTAGTATAAATATAAAAATTTCAAAACACTTTTGACCTTAACATTTATTTGAATTTGCTGCTATATTGTTCGAATAGGGTCTTAGTCGGTTGGCTCTTAACATACATACAAGAGTTTCTATTTAGTCTGTATAACAGCAAAATTTCAATTTTGACATCAAAAGTGTTCTCAATTTTTTATATGTTACATTAATATAAAGTAAAGCAAAAATCGCACACAGGATCATGCGATCCTGTTGATATCTCGCTTAAAAATTGATTTTAGAAAATTATAAAAAAAATGACACCAAAAATGCTGTATAAAATTTAATGAGCACCATTTTTTTTCTAATACTTGTAAAATTCGAACTACTTAAGATTTAAAATCCAAGTGGTGAAATTTTACAAGCACTATAATACGGTTTTCCTCACACATGGGCGTACGCAGCGAGGAGCATTTGCCCCCACCCCACCCTTAAATGTTGAAAATAATTTAAGAATTTCCAAACGAAACAATCAATCAAATTAGAACTATAAACTTCCTTTCTACATAATAAAAGATGCACTTATATATGATATGCAGACAGGATCATTTTACTTGGTACAGTCGGGGACTTTTTAAATTGCCGCCCTTGAAAATAAAAAATATTCCTATTTGAAATTCGGAAAAGTACACACAGCGTCAAAAAACTTGGACCCCCCAAATTTCTCAGAAAACAAAATAAGTTTCCAAAACTAAATTTATTAAAATTCTTAATTAAAAAAAAAATAATAACTTGAATAGAAAATTACAACATTAATAATCAGTGTGACCTCCTCTGTTTTCGAGACACGCATTGACCCGCCTTGGCATTGAGAGAATCAGATTGTCTATCTATTCTTGAGGAATATTGTCCCACTCCTCTTGTGCCGCCACAATCAGCTCTTGAAGGGTTATCGGTGGGTTTGGTCCAACGATTATAAACACACAGGATTGCCTATTTGCTCGAATCTTTTAGCGGTAGGCGGCGCCTTGCTTACGTCACTAGTGGACCTCTGCTCAGCGCGCTTCATATAATACACATTGCAATCCTGAGTTTTTCCCGCTTTTTTCTTGCTTATTTGCAAACAAATTTTTTATTCGTGTTAGTAAATATAATTAATAATTTCATTTATTCAAAACAAATGATTTGATAAATCAAGAGTTTGCTCTGAGAGCTGAATTTTCCTACCAGACGATATGTTGGAGTTTGTTTTTTAAATAGTTGAAAGTTTTAGAATAGAAGTAGGATTTTTTTAAAAAGTTTCATCAATTTAAATCATAGATGTATAATTTATTGTTTTTGTTGCCGATATAATAAAACACACTTATATTATGCAGTAACAAAAAGGTATTTATTTGATATTTCAGATCTAAAATTGCAATATTTATTATATCAAAAACCAGTCAGTTTTTGGAGAAAACAGCCAAATAAGATGTGTTTTTCAACTTCTTATGCTTTAAATCAATAGATTTTCATAAGTTTTTTTTCAAATGATTTATATTGTTTGTGTTATGAGTTGTTTTTATCCCACCCAGCGCCCGTTTTCACTCCTTCTTCTGTAACATGTTTCTGAAAACTTCTATAAAGAGACTAAAAAAAACTTAAGAAAAAAACTGAAACTAAACTGGGAGAAACTGTCTACAAAATAAACTTTCCAATAATCAGTTTAATAAAAAAAGTACGTTTGCGGCATAATTACCAATTTTCTTTATTGTGAATAATTTAATGAGCAAGGAGTTTCCAAAAATCAAAAAAAATTAAAAGTTTATATCAATATAATAATATAAAAGTATATATATTTATATTTCTACACTGAAAGAGGGAACACAAAGCTTTTATTTCAACAAAAAATTGTGCTTTCTTTATATCAATTCATTTATAAAGGTTTAATAATAATAGCCAAGTTTAGAAAAACATTTCCAAGCTAGAAAGAACTATCTATATCTATCATTTTGAAATTTGTATTGTAGAACTTGGCTTTACTTTTATCTCAATTCTTTTTACGGAATACCACTTTCGCGTACTTGGCTTTTTTTACATGAAATGTTTTTGTTATGATTTCACTGCTTTTTTAAAGGATTTGGATAATATTTAAGTTTTAAACTAGTAAAATATACGGGATATTGTTCAAAACTTTTGCAATGCCTTATTAAAAATGTTGAGTTTTTTTTATATTTTTCTATGGTTTTATCATAGTTCTTATCAGCCTTCTAAAGCTCAGCTCTCTAGTGTTCCTGGAAGTAGGCAATGTTAATTTTACATAACTTTACATTTATAGGGAAGGAAAGTAAATTAAAATCTTAGCGTTTTCTTCAAAAGCTCAGCTTTCTAGCGTTTCTGGAAGTGGACAATGCTAATTTACATAACTTTACATTTATAGGGGAGGGAAGTTAATTAAACTTTGGGGTTTTTAATTTTCTTTTATAGTTTTATCATAGTTCCTATCGCCCTTCCAAATCTCAGCTCTCGAGCGTTTCTGGAAGTGGACAATGTTACTTTTACACAATTTTACATTTATAGGGGAGGGAAGTAAATTAGAATTTTTGATTTTTTCCAGGGATTTTCAGCTTTGTAGCATGTCTGGAAGTACAGTAGAATTTTGATGATCTATACATGAGTGAGTGAGTGAAAATTTTGACGTTTTTTGAAATTTCGTAACTATTTCAGTACCTTTGGGAATTCCATGAAACTAAACATGAAGGGATTGTTAACTCCATGGAGATCTACGACTGTGCAAAGTTTGAGATTCGTAGCTCATTCCGAAGTAGAGTTTTAGATAGGTCAAGTAATGTTTCAAGAAAAGATGGTACGGCGCGTAAACTTGGCGAGGCACGGCTGTGCCCTCAGATTTACCTCCTAAATAGTCAACCACACCGTCAAATAAATGAAAAAACACAAAAAAACGGAGGTAAAAACGTCAAAAACACCTTAAAATCACACGAACTCTGAATACAAATAAAGCAACTGGTCCGCTGGTGACGTAAGCAGACACTGTTCGTCTCGCTGAGCGACGCTAACATTAGTTAAATGGAAATAAGCAATCCTGTGTGTTTATAATCGTTGGGTTTGGTCTCCTGAATATGGCTTCGGACAGCATATCCCACGCATGCTCAATCGGATTCATGTCCGGCGAGAGTGCCGGCCAGTTCATTCTCTCGATGTTGGATTCAGCTAACAGATTTTGGATCTTTCTAGTGCGATGTGGGCGAGCGTTGTCATCCATAAAGATAAAATTTGGCCCAAATTCATTCCTCCGGGGTAGAATAATTGCCCTGATAACATTTTCGAGGTAAATGTTTTCCGTCAGCACCCCTGGTATGTGAATAAGAGGAGTGCGGTAACCATGCATAAAGCCCCCCCCCCCAAAACATTACTGTTCCTCCTTGATAGGGAACCACTTCTTGAAGAAAGGCTAAACGTGCTACACGTCCTGGTTCTCTCCATACCCTTACACGACGGCTGTCACTTGTCAGTCCAAATCGGGACTCGTCAGAAAAAAGGACATTTCTCCATTGAGGTAAAAGCCAACTTATGTGTTTACGGCTCCATTCTAAGCGGTGAGCTCTATGTGCTCTAGTAAGCCTAGGCACTCTTAAGGGTCTTCTCGATCGCAAATTGGCACGAGCCAGCCTTCGCCGAATTGTAGGACTGGAAATGAGTCTACCGTACGTTCGTCTGAAATGCGTTCTTATCGCTGTGACAGTGATATTCCGATTACGTCGAACAAAATTGGCTAAATATCGATCCTCCCTTTCGTCTGTGACACGATGACGCCAACTACCAGGTCTCCTACTCACACCTCCAGTTTTTTGGAACAATTGCACAATTCTGATAACAGACGATCTGGAAATGCCAAGTCTCGCTGAAATCCTATGATTTGACCAGTCTTGTTGGTGAAGAGCAATTATTCTGGCTCTATCAAAACCGGAAATTGGATGTCCACGCGTTCTTTAGCAATTGGGAGCAAATTATACTTCTCGAGATTTACAAGAAACTGACAGTTTTTAACAAATAGTTAAAGAAAGAGATAAGGTTTTTTGGCGTTTTTGTTTCTTGATAAAAAACAGCATTTTATGCGAGATTATTTCGAACAAAAAATTATTTTGATAAACATCTTAGCATTGGTTTTATACAGGGGGTCCAAGTTTTTTGACGATGTGTGTAGTTTGAACCAAAACAAAAAAAATTGTGTATCTGTCTGTATACATAGATATTTAAAAATTAAAGTTTTTTGATTTCTTTAAATTTAATTTAAAAATTAAAAAAAAATACAGCGGCAATTTAAAAAGTCCCCGACTACATAGAAAGTTAATCTCCCAATTGTCTTCCGCCCAAAACAGCTAGCTACTAGTGCTTTGTTGTCGAGCGCGTTGCTTCTCAGTCTGCCTGCATTCACGATGCGTGTTGGATGTACGGGCGGGAGAAAATTGGGAGAATAATTTTATATGTACCTAGTAGAATTTATACTGTGAATGATATAATAATTTATTTTTTTCTGTGAATCAATTTCACGAAGAAAGTATGGTCTAAATATTCCTCTCCTTTGTGAGACACAAAGCACTATTGCTGTACTTAAAGACAACTTGAGCATCCTTGAAGGCCTTTAAAATCTATCAGAAGACGGCAATTCTGCAACTTGAAAGGTGTCATTTCAGCTTTACGGTGCTTGATTCAACAAGACCATTATTTAATATTTCCCTGTGCCTGATGGAAAAGTATTTTGCGCTTTTGGAACTAGTGACCAATATCTTGCAATCTAAAAGTTTAGATTTAAAGCAATGTGGAAATCACATTAAAAAGTATTAAGTAGATCTAATTAAACATCATCGCGAATCTGCAGAAGAAGTCCTGAACACTAGCTTAGTTAAAGTCAGCACACATGCCGAAAACCTATGAATAGAATTACAGGTGCCAAGGATAGTTGGGCGACAGTAAAATTGTATGAACGTTCCTGCAAATAACCCACCAAAGCACTGGATTTTTTTATTAATACTTTATTTGAAGCCTCTGATAAAACATAACATAAGGTTGGATGTTAGTTCTAACGTCATATTCATAGTGAAAAAGAAGCTTAATAACCCGTTTTCTGACGTTAGAAAAATAATCTTATGTTTTTATAACGTTTTTTTAAAGTCTTTTTCGAACGTTAAAAATATATTCATTTTTAACAGTGGAAAATAAATGTTTTTCTAACATTGAAAAATAAATGTTTTTTTAACAATGAAACAATACATTTTTCCAAATATCTCTAAAGATAAGGTAACAGAAATAACGTAAATAAAATTCTTCTATTTTGGAATCGCAGGGCAGCAACAGTCTGTTGAGATTTTCGTGAACTCGACACTCAGTAAAGAAAATTCGGATCCGTAGCTTCTAAAAATAAAATTTTAAATTCTTGTAAACAATAATTTTGTAGTAAGTGCCTCGCTACGAGGCCAAACAATTCATGCTCAAGTGAATGCAAACGAAGCATTCGTTTGGTCCCACTGCGAGGCTGGTGAATTTTGCCTCAAATGAATACGCGGCTTAAGGTCCGGCGGCTAATCGTCCGCGGTGAATTGTCGCATTCCTTGTCTGATAACCTATAATGTTATGTATGCGATATTTCATACAAAACCATTTTTTTTTCTTTTGTTTACTTTCTTACCTTGTGTTGTGGTGCTTCATTTAGATCACTGCATCACATTTGTTGTTCTTTAACTATACCATCTTTCCCACACAACTGGAGTAATATTCCGATCCAAATATATATTCACTCTCAAGATTAATAATTGTGCTTTTAATTTGCCATGATTGTTTCTAGAAACGGCAAATATTTTAACCAAAATTAGACAAAGCGTATCTGCTACCGACTCGTATCAACTCGCAGCAAAACGCAACTAAAATTGGCGATGGCCCGTTCTTGCGTGGGACCTCTAAAGTATTTTTGTTTAATGTTTAAAAAACAAAACATTTATTAGCTTCATATATCTTAAATTCAACGTTAGAAGTGAGATCTAGGAAAAACATTATAAAAATAACCATATATTGATGATATTATTTTTAATGTTGAAGTGAAATTATGGTTTTTTTAATGCTGGTTTCTTAACGTTATTAAGAAATATATTTTTGGTAATGCTTTTACATGAAATTTTCGTTAGGATTTTCTACATGTTTTTTTAATGTCAAAAGTTGACTTAATTTGAACACAAATTTGTGCTAGAAAAAAAAACATTTATTTCTCAACATTTATTTAACGTATTTTACGATTTTTCAATAAATACCTATTTTATTTTTGACATTTTGCATTTGTCCCTTCCTAAATTTTATGCTGCGTACGCCCATGCCCCCACAGCAGTTTGTGGCATATCTTGAACCTCTGTTCAAAAATTAGAGAGGTATTTTGCTGCTGAAAACAAGGGCGTCGACAACGGGGGACGAATGGGGAAAATTACCCCACCAAAAATAAATATATGTAAGTTTTGGTACTATACAGGGTGTTTCAAAATTCAATAACATAATTTTAATGTTTTTTTTTTATTAAAAAAAATTACCCCTCCCAAGAAAAAAAAGTATGGACGCCCTTGGCTGGAAACCGTTGCTATTTTTTTTCTGTTTTTAATAATGGTTGCTAAGTGATATTTTTATATTTTTTATGTTGCAAAATATAAAGAAATGACAATACCAATTACTTTAAAAAACATTTATTATAAATCTTTGTTATTATATAAAGAAGGCTCTTCTTGGATAAGACATCGAATTGTTAAAAATTTAATTTTGGAATAAAATCAAAAATATTTTTTTGGTACTGTCATTTTTTTTTCTAAAAATTTAGATGACTACTAATTCTAGTCAATAGCATGCAAGTTTCTAGGTTTTATTTAATTGTCTTCACAAGACATAGAAATAATTATACTCATTTCTTGTTGTTAAACAAAGATCTGAAAAGAAACACTACTTCTGGCTTATCTTCGTCCAAAAGTATGTTTTTTTTAATTAATTCTTTTTAAAATGAAATATTTTTTTAAATAAAATTTAGTGTATTAAATATTTGTTTGAAATTTTTGGGACACTGTATAAACAAAATAGTTTCTATTCAAATAGCCAAGGTAGTGTATCCCAACTAATGTAGACTGCAATTTTTGTTTTTTTTTCGAATTGTTTTTGTTTTTATTTTGTTGTTGTACCGCTGTATTTTTAAAATTATATAGTTATTAAAGAATTTTGAACTGTTTTATTATTTTGAAAAGCTGCTATGTATAAAAATAAAAAAAGTTGTATTTCTTATTAGACCTTTATTAAAAAAAGTACACCTGAAAACAATATACCCAAAATACAGTGTGTCCCCGGATGGAGTTGACAAGAGGAAAAAATCCTTTATTTTTAATTTTGCGAAAAAAACTTCATCTTTATAAAAAATTCTGCTTGTTAAAAAATTAACATTACCATAATGAAATCTTTGATCAGATGTACAGCGTGTCCCATTTTCGATGGGATTAAATGGGAAACTCGGCTATTATTAAAGATATTGATTTTCTGATTGCACCTTACCGTGCTCTTTTTTTGAGCCCTTCAAAATGGCGTAATCAGATTTTTGCTATACCCCGTAGTTTCGCTAATACAGGGAGTTTTTGAAAAAATTGTATTTTTAATAATCTCTTGTATCTCGCTTATTTTGAGAGATATTTTTATTCTGTAAAAACCTTTTCATGGCAACTTTTTTAGAAGAAAATAATGACGTTGTCAACTTTTTAAAATATTGTTTAGTTTTTGAGATATGGTATTTATCATAAAAAAATTAAATACGGACCTGGATTTTTTTTATTACTATTTTGATTGGTTTCATGCTAGTATTATCATAAAATAATAAAAATTTAAAAAATTTTTGTTTTAAGGCAAAAAAAAATATTTAATATTTAAAAAAAAAATTAGTCCTAACCTGGATATTTCCAACATAAATATAAATTAAAAATAGCTAATTAAGCAATTTTTAGTTTAACTGTTTTGATACTAGCATATTAAAATGGTTTTAAGTTAATTTACAGTTTTATTTGAAACAAAGTCTACGAAAAATACAAAAAAAAAACAAATTACAAAAAATAACAAAATTTTCTGATTACCATTATGTGCAAGACATTGTTGGCATTTTTGAGTAATTTTTCTTAACGCATTTTACATAAAAATATTTCTGCCATTTAAATATTGGGATTTTGTTGCTTGAATGAAGCAGTCAAACATATCACATTTTTCAAAATCTTGATATGGGCGATTTCTAGCCAGTTTAAAATAATTGTAAGCCCAAAATGACAGTGTCAATTCCACGCTTTTGTTTTGTAAATTTCACGACCTGCAGTGCTACCATCAAATAATTAGTATGATATTATTTTTGTAACTTTTTAACGTTTTTTACTTTATTTATAAATCTTTTAATTATCATTTCAAAACAGATAAACTAAAAATCGTTCAACTAGTGTGTCTTGCAATTTTTAATTTATAATTACCTTGGAAATTTCCAGGTTCGGACTATAATTTTTTTTTCAAATATTAAATAGTTTTTTTTAACCTTAAATCAAAAAAATATTAAAGTTTTATCATTTTGAGGTAATAATAGCATGGAACCAATCAAAATAGTAATAAAAAAAATCCAGGTCCGTATTTAATTTTTTTATGATAAATACCATATCTCAAAAACTAAACAATATTTTAAAAAATTGACAACGTCATTATTTTGCTCTAAAAAAGTTGCCATAGAAAGGTTTTTACAGAATAAAAATATCTTGCAAAATAAGCGAGATACAAGGTATTAATTAAAATGCAATTTTTTCAAAAACTCCCGGTATTAGCGAAACCACGGGGTATAGCAAAAATTTGATTACACCATTTTTAAGGGCTCCAAAAAAGAGCACGGTAAGGTGCAATCAGAAAATCGATATCTTTAATAATAACCGAGTTTCCCATTTAATCCCACCGAAAATGGGACACGCTGTACAGAGTATTATTGAATTAAGAAACATAAAATAAGCCAAAAGGAAGAGGACCGTATTTATTCAGTAAAGCAAAATGTTATGTAAACAAAATTATTTGAATCATAACATAAAATGAAAATACGAAATCTAGGAAAACAAATTTAGAAAATAATTTTTAAAAGTTAAACATTTGATGAAAAGACAAGATAACATAATATGGAACAAAATGTAAAAGAGCTATTGTAAACATTTTTTAGAATGTAAAACCTATTACTTGAAAATCAATATAACAATCAACAAAATAAATCTATTAATGTCACATTATCAATAGTGATGTTTTTCGTGAAAGATTTTTTTCTCTTATT
This sequence comes from Aspidapion aeneum, assembly GCA_963576565.1. NCBI lineage: Eukaryota > Metazoa > Arthropoda > Insecta > Coleoptera > Brentidae > Aspidapion > Aspidapion aeneum. The sequence goes on along the minus strand of OY755046.1, from coordinate 62,490,850 downwards.
AATTATATGTTTCTTAATTTGATAACACCCTGTACATTTAATCAAAGATTTAATTATGGTAATCATAATTTTTCAACAAGCAGAATTTTTTATATAGAGTGAGTTTTTTTTCGTAAATTCAAAAATAAAGGATTTTTTCCCCTTGTCAACTCCATCCGAGGACACACTGTATATTATCGATTTAACAAAAGTTACAAGACACAAATTTGAAAAAATATTTACAAAGGTACTTTTAATTTAATAAAAAAAAGGTACAAATTAAAAAACACAAACTTTAAAAAAATATTTTAAAGGTACACTGTCCAAAAATGTAAAGAATAAACTATAAAGAATAGTTATAAAATTATTTTATAAAAAAGCCTATAAAATAGCATGCCAAGTTTCTATTTTTGTTAAATATTTTTACAAGATATAGAAAGATTTATACTCATTTCTTTTTGTTGAACAAAGATCTAAAAAAAGCACTACTTCTGGCTTATCTTCGTCCAAAGGTATTTTTTTTATTATTTTTTCGTTAAATTAAATATCATATATTGTCCTAAAAACACCAAAAATTTATTATAATTAAATTAAATATTCGCTTGAAATTTTTGGGACACTGTATAAACAAAATAATTTCTATTCAATTAGCCGAGGTATTGTATCCCAAGTACATAATGTAGACTGCAATTCTTGTTTTTTTTTTCGAATTGTTTTTGTTTTGTTGTTGTACCGCTGTATTTTTAAAATTATATAGTTATTAAAGAATTTTGAACTGTTTTATTATTTTGAAACGCTGCTATGTATAAAAATAAAAAACGTTGTATTTCTTATTAGAACTTTATTAAAAAAAACTACACCTGAAAACAATTTACCCAAAATATATTATCAATTCAACAAAACACAAATTTTAAAAAATATTTACAAAGGTAATTTTAATTTAATAAAAAAAAGGTACAAATTACAAAACACATACTCTAAAAAAATATTTTAAAGGTAAATAATAAACTATAAAGACTAGTTATAAAATTATTTTATAAAAAAGCCTATAAAATTTACTAAGTACAAGTTGAATTAAGAAAAACATAAAAATTATAAAAATTACATAAAAAAATTAGGTAATATAATATAAATATAAATTCGAGATTTTATTTCAATCCTATAAAAACATTTTTTTATAAAAAAAATCGAATTTTACTTTCTTACAGTAGATTGACGATAGCTTAAAGATTTTATTTAAAACTTTAAAGCCATCTTATATAAAACAAGATAGGTATTGCACTGTATGTACAGTCTGGGACTTTTTAAATTACCGTTTTATTTTTTTTCTGTCAAAATTTATCAATTAAAGAAATCAGAAAAAATAAATTTTTAAATATGAATGTATACAGATAGAGGTAAGGTTTACAATTTTTTTGTTTTGGTTCAAACTACTTTTTCGAATTTCAAATAGGAACTTTTTTTTATTTTCCAGGGCGGCAATTTAAAAAGTCCCTGACTGTACCTTAACAATTAAAATACTATAGATTTCCTCATATTACGAGCTAAAATTTGTAAGATCTTTACAAAAAAAAAACAGGTTATGATGTGCGAACAAAATTTCATTTTTTTAATACATAAAAGTTTAGTTTTAATGATCTGACACACAAATAAAGAAATTATTTTAGGTTATTAAAATACTGTTATACTCAATTGTTTTGTGACATGTGTTTTATGATACGAATTTATTAACTAAAAATATAATAGTGGCGATAACTGTTTGATGATAATGTCTGTAAAGTCTAATCTATTATTAAGTTATAAGTTATCGACAAAAATATCACAATATGTGATGGTTATACCTTTTTTCAAGAAAGTATCTATCTCACAGTCAAACGAAATGACAAATACAAATTTGGCCTTTCTACCAAATTCATATGTCATGATTACCAACAATTTTTGTTGGTTTCAATTACTTTCATAAATTTAAAAGGGTCAGGAATTTGTTAAACACCCTCTTCTTTATTTAATACCCCTTGACCTCTCTAGTTCTTCAGCACCAAGTACCCTCTTCTATTTTTGATATTCTTCGCTTTTTAGAATGTTGTTATAGGGGCACCCCTTCAAGGGGGGATCTCCCCGTCTGCGAGTGGTCCGTAAATGTGGGTCCCCACTCTAAACCCCTTCCGGTTCGTCCGAAACCGAAAGGGGGCGCCACGCATGATTCGGTTTGAATATATGGAGCCTAGCCATGGACAAAACTGAAACTCAGTTAATCCAGGCTTAGGCATTCAACCTTTCTCTTTATTTGCTTGCATGATAATTTTTCCTTAAGGTGAATGTAGCTGCTTAGTCGACTGTAGGCAAATTCCTGCAAAAAAAAAGATTTTAGTTGGAAAATTTAATTATTTAATTCTTGATTCTGAAAAACATAATCGCAGAATAGTTGTAATAATCATAATAATATGCCTGGTTTAAGCTGAGTGTTCAAATTTAAATTAAATGAAAAATTTTGGATCGGATATTGCGATTTTGATTTGATCCAAGCATCATAAACTGGCTTACTTTAAAGCGAATATATCCGTTGCCAAACGCCTGCTTAAAATTGGGCCAGAATAAATTTTGGTTGCAATAATTATAACTCACCCAATATCCAAATGGAATTTTGGAGGTGTCTGCATTGATAAGCGCCCAGATGGTCCAGAAGAAATGGGGGGCTAGAGTGAATACTTCCACTTCTTTTAAAACCTGCAAAAAAAATTAAAAGTAGGTAAAATCTTTTTTACTACTATAATTATGATTGTAATAATACTTTTAATAAAATTCTTCATCTGCTTATTTACAACCATCAGAAGAAAACAAAACTGCATTGGTAACTACGTATATGTATTTACAAAACATATACCTTTTTTGGGTTTTCTCGTGATCCCCTTTCGTCCAAGTAGGCCTTGATAAAGTTGAGTCTTTGTTTTTCACCAGGGTAGTTGTCTTGGTTCACCCTGAAGTGGGGGAACTTTTCTTCTGTATAGTCTAAAGTCCATTCTACGAAATGATTGGCAATGTCGTACCCACGGTAGTTGTATGAGCAGTATTCAAAATCTGGAAAAAAATGTAGGTATAGGCACTGCACGGCTTTAATAACTAAAAATGCTAAACGTCAATATACAAGGATGGGATGAAAAGTTTCCGGCCTAGCCTATAGCAGACCCCAGTGGCGTATATAAGGGGGGGCCTGGGGGGGCTGTCGCGGGCGCAGGTTATATACGCTATGGTGGGCGGGGCGTATATCAGAGCTGGTCGGTGATTGGTCACATTCCCTTGATTCAGTTTTGTTATTGTAAGCGAGCCGTTTAGTGTTTTTAAGAACCGGTACCCATGTTCTGTTAATTTTAAGAGTTTCTCCAGATCTATTGAAGTTCTGCTGGTGTTTATGAATTTCGATTGCTTCTCTATAGAGTCTTGGATAGTATGAAGAGGAAGCGCAGAGAACTTGTGTGTCTTCGAATTTTATTCGGTGGTCTTCATTGTTTAGTGTGTGGTCTGCAACTGCGGATTTTTCCGTATGTCCGAGTCGACAGTTGGCTTTGTGTTCTTTGATTCTTGTGTTTACGGACCGTTTGGTTGTTTCGATGTAGACACTTCCACAGGTACAGGGAATGCGGTATACCCCCGAAGAACTTAGTGGGTTCCTTATATCCTTCGCAGATCTGAGGTGGTTCTCGATCTTCTTAGATGGCTTGAAGATCGTTTTTATGTTGTGTTTTCCCAGAATACGTCCGATCCTATCTGTCACTCTAGGGATGTATGGCAGAAAGGCTCTTGAATTAACTTCGCGGCTGCTCAGTCCACCGCTACTGTTACTTCTAGTGCTCCGCTTTGGTCGTATACATTTATCTATGTCGCTTTGAGTGTATCCATTTGCTACGAGGGCGTTTTTAAGATGGTTTAATTCTTTGTCTAGATGTTCTGGTTCGCAGATTCTTTTCGCCCTCTCTACCAATGTTCTTATTACCCCTTTTCGTTGGCACGGGTGGTGGTTAGATGTGTTGTTTAGGTAGCGGTCTGTGTGAGTAGGTTTTCTGTATACGGTATGTCCTAGTCGTCCCTCTTTCCTCGTTACTAGTACGCACTAGTACGTCAAGGAATGCTAATTCTCTGTTGTTCTCTGTTTCCATTGTAAATTGTATACTGGGGTGTATGCTGTTAATGTGGTTGAGAGATTCATTAAGGCTGTCTCTACCATAAGGCCAAACTACAAAAGTGTCATCTACATATCGAAACCAGACTTTGGGTTTATGAGGGGCATTATTCAACGCCTTCTCTTCTAGTTTCTCCATGAAAAAGTTCGCAATCACTGGCGATAAAGGGCTACCTATTGATACTCCATCGATCTGTTCATAAATTTGTTCATTGAAGGTGAAATATGATGTCGTTAGGCAGATTTTAAACAGGTCGGTGATGTCCTTCGGAAAAATGTGTTCCACTTCCCTCATTGCCTCGGCCAAAGGTACCTTCGTGAACAAAGACACAACATCAAAGCTAACTAAGATGTCTTTCTCGTCCATGACGATGTTTTTGATCTTCTCAATAAAGTAGGTGGAGTCTCTTACATACGAATCCGTTAGTCCGATGTGGGGTTGCAAGAGGGAAGCAAGATGTTTCGCAAGTTTGTATGTTGGTGAGCCTATAGTACTGACAATGGGACGAAGAGGCACATCGTTTTTGTGGATTTTTTGTAGTCCATACAATCTCGGAGTTAGGGCTTCACTTTGGCATAGCATCTTCTTGACTGGGTCCTCCAATGAAGAAATCTTAATTAAGTGATTCACTTTTTTAATTGCGGGTTGTGTAGGATCTCTTTTTAGCTTCTTGTATGTTGAGGGTTCTAAAAGATCGACCATCTTTCTGTTGTAGTCATCCCTGTTCAATACTACAGTGGCGTTTCCTTTGTCGGCAGGCAGTATCAGAATGTTTTCGTCCTTGTTGAGATCCTTAATGGCTTTTCCTTCCATCCTTGTAATGTTGCGTTTTGGTGGTTTGGCTTTTCGCAAAATCTGTGAACACTCCGTGCGTATTTCTTCTGCCTGATCTTCGGGCAACTTTCTAATAGCAGATTCTAAGTTGGCAATTATTTCCTCCTTAAGAACCTCCCTAGGTGCACCAGCAAAGTTCCCCCCCTTAGAGAGTACTGAGACTTCATTTTGAGAAAGCGGGCGGTCTGATAGGTTGATGACAGTTTTTGTAGAATCAAGGATTGGTTATCCCGTTTATTATTGTCGTCAGTTTACAAACTAATTCTAAAAGATCGCAGATTAAGACTGGAAGAGGTAGCTGACGCTGTGGGCATATCAAAAGAGCGAGTTCACCATATTTTATGTGAAGTTTTAGGTATGAGAAAGCTATCCGCTCCATGGGTGCCGCGTTTGCTCACGCCAGATCAAAAGCTCGTGCGTCTAACCATTTCAGAGGAGAATTTGGCACTGTTTAGACGTGATTCAGGGGACTTTTTGCGTAGATTTATTACGGTTGATCATCATTATACCCCTGAAACTAAGCAACAGTCCAAACAATGGACGGCGAAGGACGAACCAGTTCCAAAGAAGGAAAAGGCAGTACCGTCTGCTGGAAAGGTCATGGCAACGGTCCTTTGGGACGCTAAAAGGATACTCCTCATGGATTATCTCGAAAAAGGAGGAACAATAAATTCAGAGTATTACAGCGACTTACTGGACCAGCTCAAGCAGAATATAAGCGAAAAACGCCCTGGTATGGCAAAAAAAAATTCTGTTTCATCAGGACAATGCACCTTGCTATAAGTCTAGGCTTTGAACTGTTAAACCATCCATCTTATTCGCCAGACCACCTAGCCCCGTCAGACTTTTGTTTGTTTCCAAACCTAAAAATTTTTTTTCTCAGATTTTGAAGTCATTGCAGCTACAAACGCCTATTTTGACTAGTTGGATAAATCAGACTTCAGTGATGGCATCAAATCAGTTGAACATAGTTGGACCAAATGTATTACCTTACTATGTAGAAAAATAATTTATTATTTAGTCACTATGTTAAGCCTGAAACTTCTCATCCCATCCTCGTACATATCTTTCAAGGGTAGGTTATTCTTTAGTTGGATATAGTTTAGAAAAAACAGAATATTAGGTATGTTTGTCAAAAAAGGGGAATAAAAATTTAGCAAACTGAGAGACAGACAGACGGTAAACTTACCAATAACGACAATTTCATCATCCTTGTTTACATTTTCTTTGTTAGCATCCATGTTTTTCAAAATATTTCCTTCGTGGTAATCATTATGGCAGAAACAAACTGGACTGTTTTCTTGTTCCAATCTGCAAAAAAATTATTTAAAGATGATTTTGAAAATTTCATAAAAATTAAGTAAAACATAAAAAAGGCCTTTATAATGTCAAAATGTTAAAATCTCAAAGTTTGAAAATTTGTATAGTTCAAAATTCCAGTATACTCTGTACTTTAAATACTTCAGAACTTGAATTTAAAAAAATCAAATCAAATTCACGGGTACTAAATTCCACGTTTATTATGTATAACATGTTAACATTTCAAAATTTATAAATTACAAAACCTTCAAGATAGTAAAGTTTCAAAAATGTATAGCTTTAAAATATGAGTTTCCAGATTCCTCACCTATTTCTAAGCCACTGCATCTCCTCACGAAAGTCAATGTTACACAGAATATTTCTCAAAAATTCCGGAGCTTGTTGCAGTTTTTTGTCACACGTTTTGAGCCAGCGAGCAATGGTATTCCAAAGGTAGTTCGGTTCTTTGTGCAATGGAACCTGAAATTTTAATGAAGGGTTCTAGAAAAACTGCAATTTTTTTTGTTTGGTAAATGTTTGATTTGAGAAGTAAAAATAAATTGAGAAGTAAGTATTGATGTTGAAATGCATGAAAATGTCAAAATATTCTTGTACGGGCCTGAGAAGTACGCAAATATACTAAATATTATTTCTCGCAATACAAATTTCCTTCTTTGTTCGATTGTAAATGAGAAAAAAATTAATTTAACTGAAATTTTGAGTTTTATCATATCTTTTATTTTACTTTTGCTCAAATTCTAATATACAGGTTGTTCTAATTTGGGGATCCATCATTGCTAACTTTCTTATTATTAATTCGTAGCATTTTTATGTATAATTTTTTTTTTTAAATAATAGTTCCTGTATTTTATATATTTTTTTTTTGATAAATATTTAACTTCCAAAAAACATTGGTTGTTCAACCAAATTAAATTTTCTCGTGTCATTCTAAAAATAACAATTTTTTTAAGATTTTTTTCACAATGCAAAAATGTTGGTTAACAGTCAAATTTATGACGATAATTGTTTTTACCAATATTTTTTTACATTTGAAAAAAAAATTTATAAGCATGTTTATTTTTTTAATTAACAAATTTGGTTTCAATTTAAACAGCCTATTTTAACCACCAATTTTATTTTAAAAAAAGTTTTAGCAAATGCCCAGGAGGAGTATGGTTTTCAATTCAAAGATCTATCAGAAAAAATTATTATAAAATTTCTATAAAAAAAACTGATATTTTCCCGATTTTAATAGTATTTATTTCTCAAGCCCGTCAGAAAAGATTGTTAATTTTTTCATTTTTTATTATTTTTTTATATCATATTTTCGTATTTTTCTTGTTTATTGAGTTGGTTATTTTGTTTAATTAATAAATGGATATAAATCTTAACTAAACAATGGCAGACCAGATAAACAGGTCCGTATTCAGGCCAAAGCAAGGCAAGGCTGCACAGTCAGGGCAGGCCGACTCTGCGACATGCGTGGCGAAACGTCATCAAAAATGACGGATGACACTAGGTTGCTTGGCTAAAACAATATAAAACGATACCCCATATGTGTGGAAACCCAAATGCACTATTTTTGTTTTGTGTCCTTTTTTACCATATAGACCAGTCAAATTACAATTTGAGAAAAAAAAATTATTAACAGGACTTGGAGCATTGGAAATTGTAGAGCGGTGAAAAAGGACGTTAACAAAAATAAATGCGTGAGCAGCGTCGTTGCAGGTTAGGTTTGGGAGGGTAAAAAGGGGCAGGGAATCGTATTATGGTGATTTCCGGCGAAAGTTGACATACAGAAAAGTCATAGGCCATAAAAAGTCTAAAACTTTTGTAAATGTCATTTTTTACATAACCTCATAATGTTCGAGAAAAAGTCAGTTTTAAAAAATATTTTAAAATTTATAAAATAACTACAATTACTGAAAAAAAAATATTGTGACAATTTTTTTTTAGTTTTTTCCTTTTTCGGACATGTTTTTAAAAGACGACTATTGTGTTTTTTATTTCGCCAAAAAGTATATCTCAGTGCCAAAAACTGAGTACCAGAAGAACTGATACGATGATTTTCTGAAGGAGAAATTTCATTTTTAAAAGAAGTGTTTTGAAGCGGAAAAAGCAAATATCTTAGAAACTTCTTAATTTTTTTGTTTGTAAAATATTGTAGACATTTAGCACCCGAGGAGTTCTACTCTTACCAAGTTTTGTTAAACTAACATTATTTTTGCAAAAGTAAAAAAAAAAGAACAAAAATAAAAAAATTTACCTACCTACCTATGAACCTAACCCGCAACGCCCCTGCTCACATATTTGTTTTTTTTTACTTCGTTTTTCGCCGCTCTACAATCTCCAATGCTCCAAGTCCTGTTAATAATTTTCTTTTTTTTTTCCTTAAAATGTGGTAATTCCACTGGCCTAATACAAGTAGTGATGGGATTATTCGAATAAGCCCGACTTTCCGTGCTAGTTCGGCCAGAATAAAATGAGGCGAAATAGAGATGGCTCAACTGAATCTCCCTCTGTTTTATTTCATATATGAAAACAAGCTTAATAGGTCATTAATTAACGTTATAAAAAATAACGTTGCTAAAAACTGCGTTTTAATAACGCCATTATCAAATTAAAACAGCAATATTTTTACGTTAGTTTCAAGTGATTTTTATCAACGTTAAAATCACATTAGATTCACGCCTTTTCTAAGCGAATTTTCTACCGAATATTTATGAAATTTTACTAGCAGCAGCGCCACCTATTGACGGGATTTTTTGCTGACGAAATCTATCAGGCAGTGCTTTGGCCTCTAAACTCCAAAAGCCTGTTAAGGAACTGATCCCTGATCCACGATCACGACGCATCTGTTATTAACCTGATAAAGCCACATTAATATTCTGTGAAAGTGTTTACTGTTAAAAAATCTTGTTTAGCTTTTAAAAAGAACATAATGTATAGATAGATATATAGATATTGTTTCTTGCCTTGAGCGCCATCTTTAAAATTGTCTTGAAGTGTTGTAGTCTTAAAATAGTGAACTTTTATAACTTCCTTTCGCGTCTCTTTTAAGTTAAAAAAATATTATTAAAAAAACGTGACCAAAAAAGACGCAGAAAGTTAGTAGGTTTGTGAAGTCTTAATCTAGTGGCGTTTTAGAACATGTTGTGGAGGACTTTTCAAGTGTGAATTTGGTACATGAAAATAACGAGGGTAAGAAACACGTTATATACACAGCACCAGAAACTTCAGCAAAAAGTACATTTTTATAGCTTGATTTCTCCTTTTTTTAAAGTTATCTTTAAGCATGTAGATTTAACAAAATAAATATTACATGCTATGAGGTTGTTTTCAAGTAAAAAAAAAACTTTGTTACTTTCGTTCACGTTAATTTAACGTTGATGTGATTTTTGTGCTATGTGGGAAAGTTTTGAAAAAATATTTATTAAAAAAAAATAAGGTTTTTTAAGTTTTTCAGCAAAAAAAGGCTTAGGAGGAGTAAAATATGAAATTACTACCTAATAAGGATTTAAATTAAATTAAAAAATTATAGCACGCCACTGGACAGAGAGAGATAACGCTAATTGAAGCCATCTCTTTTGCGCCTTATTTTATTCTGGCCGGACAATAATAATTGTTTAGTTGATCATTTTGGATCACGTGAATATTTTCTGGCGTGGATGACAAACAATAAAGTGTTATTTTTGATTTTTTTTGGTAATTTAATGAATGATTTTTAAAGATGGTGCAGTCAAAAACTTGAGTTAAATTTTTAATATAAGCAAATTGAGGTTAAATGCATTATTACCTATATTTTTATTTTATTTATTTATTTTTTATATTCAACGGTCATGCCATTTACAATCATTTTTTTTTAGGTAAAGCGGGGTTAAAATGCATTTATTAACATTACTTTTTACCTGTTAGAAATTTTTTTGGACAAATTCTGGCATATTCAAGATAGGAATCAGGGATTTACACTCTTTTAAGGGATCTAAGCCAGCTTTTTGATTTGTTTGTCATCCACGATAAATCCATACAGTTTGTAACGTCATCCCAAAATGATGAATAAAGTAGAGTTAGTATATTGTATTTTGATTTATTACTTTTTTATATATTGTCAAAAATATAATACGTTATATTTAATTTATTTTTTTAATGGCAAGATTATACCAACTCCCAGCTCCCCCTTACTCGTAAAAATTTATCATATAGAGTTTCTAAGATATATTTTTCTGTTTAAAAAAATATTCGGTTTTACCCATCACTACAGACTATTATAGACGCACCCTCTTTTTTTCAGTTTTTTTATATGGTAAAATTATTTACCCGTTTCACGAATTGTATAACGCCCTGTCAGGGCGTTATACAACTCAATGGAAAATGTTGACTAATATTGTCAAAATCTTTATTATTTTACATTTCCTATACTACGTCACAAAAAATATAGTTTACAAGATTTTCCGTGACTAGGTATATTGACTTGTATTCTTTAAAAATAAAAATAAAATATTTGAAAAAAACTAAAATCAAGAGAGTACGTATAATTGTTTGACCTAAAGATACCAATAATAACACCAAAATTTCAAAATGCATCAAACATCACATAACGCTTTTATAGCCTGGAAAAATGGCAGTAATTTTTAGCACTGTAGAAAGTTTTATTTTTAAAAGTTTTTGATTGTAAGAGTACCAAAATAATTTAATTTATTTTGAAAAATTCTCAATTTTAGTTTGTTGCTACAGAATCCGAACCCCCCCCTGCGTACGCCACTGCTGTGTGTTAGGTGATGCCTGATGTTATTAAAATTAAACAAGTTTTAATGAGCAATAAGAAAATCAACTTTTTTGAAATTCTCAAAAATGAAAAATAAGTTTGAATCTTTAATATAACTCCGTAATTTTTTTGTATATATACATAAAACAAAGACATAATATAAGAGACCATACTTTTTAAACTACAAGAATGCTTGTATTCAGTGGCGCACCCAGGAATATATCTTGGGGGGGCCCAAGACCCCATGATGCCTTCTTGTATGCTACTTTATTTTTGTATTCATAAAATGTGTGGAAAATATCTACAAAAATCTTAGCCTTAGGGGGGGCCGCGCTTGAAGCCCCCTCCCGTGGGTGCGCCCATGTTTGTCTTATTCAAGCTATCTAATTAAAAAAAGCAGACATGTTATTTAGAGGTCGAAGGTTTAGCTAAGATATAAAAAAGATTTGACGTCAATTCCTGTTATAGTATTTTGATAAAAAAATTGATTTAAATATTTTATTCAATCCTGTATAATACGCAAAACTTGTATAATACGACTTATAATCCCAAAAATCGTGCGTAAAGTCCCAATTAAAATTAAATGATGCAAGAAAAAATGTAATAATAAATAGAAGAAAAAATAATAACCTTTCTAAATAATTGCATTAAATTTTCTTTTATAATATTGCGCAGAACTATATATTATTATTATTTTAAATTTCAAGGAATTAATTTAAGTAGGTATATAAAAAGGGTTTAAATTTCCAAAATGTATTTCCTGAAACCTTGGATTTTGTTATTAAACAGTTTAAATTTTATAGTGTTTGTTTATATATCCTTTGTTTTTCTTTATACTGTGTAATAGAGGTATTGAAAAAGTAATTATTGGTTACTCAAGTACTCGTTACTCGACAAATAAGGCAGTAACGAATACCAATCCGAAAATTAAAGGATTTCTGTCGTTACTTTGATTCCTTCGATTATATTTTTTATTTTTGTTGTTTTCGTCCAAACTTTTTGTAAATTTTTTAAGTTCTCGTCTAAGATTGTTATTTTTGTCTCTATTCTTATTTACTTTTAGATTTTAAGTATGTATTTCTTTGTATGTAAGGCATTAGATTATTAAAACAAAGTTGTACACAGCACAATTCCTACGTAATTCCGACCTTTATTTTTTTAAATTTTAGCTCGCATTTTGAAAATTTCGATTGAACATTTCCATAATATCAATAACAAAAATATACCTACAAGTAATAGATCATCGAATTAACGACAGTCCGAGAATTTGCACTAATTGTATGATTGAATCGAATACAGTTACAGTAATCAAAGTAACGATAGGAAAGAATATATGGATGATTCTACAAAAATGGTGCTGTGGAGTGGGAATGCATATTTTTCAAACACAGACTGCAAATGAAGCATAGTTTTAGTTATAAGATTTAAAACGAAATATTTTCTTTATGGAGCATTTGAGTTTAATGTATAAAAAATTGCAAATTTTTTTTATTACAAAGCAAATATTTCATTCCTCTGGTTTAGTCCCAAACCAAATATTAAAAACTCAGATTGAAAAAAATATCCTAATAAATAATATTTAACCAAGTCTTAACTATTTATCAAAAAATTAATAAAACTTAAGTTTGCAGTCATATTTTTGAAAATCCGAATTTACATTTTCTCCGGAAAATTTTAGAATTTTAAACGTGCTCCATTTTTAATAACACAATATTTGTGAATACCACCGGTTAATTTCTAGAGAAAGAGACGGCCCTCGATATCTAATTTACTTGTGAGGGTGACAAGTCGTGACAGATAATGTCACCTTTACTTTGGTTTAACTTATAGATCTTTTTATTTTCGGCAGAAAATTAGTTTTTTTCAGAGAAATCAAAAAGGAACGCTTCAATTATCATTCCTCTGGTAAGTAAATATTCGACTGATATCAATAGTATAATTTTTTTGTTGATTGTTTTAAAATTATAAGTATAGGAACTTTGTTTATATAAAACTTAAGTAGTCTAAATAGATTTTGATTTAAATTGGAAAACCATTAAAAACTCATTCCTCTGGTACTCATCCCTCTGGAATTTTTATGCAATAATTCCTAAAATTCGGGAAAATACATGTTTCTTAGCTTACACCTAATTAGTTACATAAGTTTAAAAAAACAAAATTATTTACTGTGCTGTACTGTTATTTACAATGACCAAAAATGATATCCATATAGCCCACTTTTGGTAGAATCATCCATATAAAATGATTACTTAGTAGATGAGTAATAATTAGTAACGAGTATTCAAAAGTAACGAAAATCAACACCTCTACTGTGTAATAAGATACATTTTTTTGCCTACGTGATTTTCAGAAACATAAAATCTTTTGTTGATATTAGAAACTTGTTTGCTTAAATTTTCATACGCTAAAATGACGTGGGTTCTTTTAAATTTATTTTTGGAAATATTTTGAAAATACATGTTTTTAATAATGATTAATAAATTATTATTTAATGAGATGTCATTTTTAAAATAATAAGAATTGTTATTAACAGTGAAAAATGGCTTCACAACATTGTTAAAATGTTTTCTACGTACTAATGAGTTTTTTTGCTTTAAATAATTTTAAGTGTATATCGGTACCAAGCACAATAATGCACATGTAAAAGTTTTTATCAGTTCAGTTTTTTAAATTAATTTTTATGAAGCATAAATGCAATAAAACCGTTGTCTACAAAGATTATTTTAATCTTTGTAAAGGCTGGCAAAATAAATATTGTATATAAAAAATGGGATCTAGTTTCGAAACTAAAGCCTTTAAAACAATTAAACAGGTGTAAATGGTTTAAATATCATATCTGTCAAACGGTCAGCAAATGTTTCAGCCGTCAGTTGTTAAAATTAAAATTTTTATTTTTTATAGATTTTTAAAATAAGGCTCTTGTAAACTTAGAGAATGATTTTCATGAACAAGAAGAAAAAGAGCAAAGTGGGTTTTGCGCAGGCTGATCTTGTAGTGATAATGTTTTTGTCTTAAACAAGTAATTGAGAAAAGGAATGCCAGAAATATAGAGATCCATGTTACCTTTGTGGACCTACAAAGACCATATGATACCGTTCCAGTAGAAAATTATGGACAGTGTTAGAACAAACTAATATCAATCATACATACATAAAAGCGATAAAGGAACTATACCAAGGATCAAAAACTAAAATTAAAATTGGGAATCGACTTTCAAAAGAATTCATGTTAACGAAAGGTTTATGATGTTGTATCTCTCCAACTTTTTAAAAAAAAATATATATCGCAGTAGCTCTAAAAAACTGGAAACGTAAAGTACACGGCATGGCAATACAACTTAACGAACGATTTACCATATACACACTACAGTAGCTGTCGAGCAAGTAATTGTTACTAATTATAAAGAAGACATGGAGTATATGATGGGAAAGTTAACGGAAGAATACCAAAAGAGGGTATTAATAGGGAACAAGGACAAGACATAGTACTTATGGATTGGAAACGACTCAAGTAAACAACAACTAGACAATGGACCAACTTCATGCAATGAATATGTATACCTGGGTGTCATATTTGATAAGACAGACTGTAAAGAACTGGAAAAAAGAATAGTAAAAGCAAAAAAGGTTATTGGATGTCAGTATTTTATGGAGCAGAGAGATACAAAACAAAAATGGAAAGTGTCGAAATGGATGCAATAAGAATATCAATGAGAATATCTAGAACAGATCATATAATAAATGAGATCATAAAAGAAAGAATGGGAATTGAGGAAATCATAACGGATTACGTCGCTAAAAGTCATCTGATATGATTTGGCCATGTACAAAGAATGAACGACGAAAGATTACCAAAGCAGGTCCTAGAATGGCAACCAATAGGGCGCAGAAAAAGAGAGGGTCCTAAACTGGAGTGGCAACAGTCAATCCGAAGACCAATGAGTAAAAAGAACAGAAGATGATGTCAGGATTGAAGGCGGTGGACAATGTAGACAAACGTTCTAAACCGACAAAGTAGTAGTATTGTAAACTTAATTAAAAACCCATAATAATTTGTTAAATTCTATTTTTGGATCAAAGAGACCTTTACTTAAGTTAATATTTTGAAAACACACAAAGTATTATCTAAGTGGAACAGTAGTGGAAAATTACTGAATTTCTGTATAAATGTTAAAACGCATTAAAATTCTTGTTTTCCAATAAGATGTTTGTTTACATTTTGTTACATTTCAGTGAATAACCTTTCAGATATTCAAGTTTTAATTTGATGAATTCATACATCACTTTTTGTGTAAATAGATTAGTATTTGTTCTTTTTATATTTCTGAGAAATGTATAATAACAGTAGAGAAATATTATTATTTTGTTTCGAGATTTGTTAAAGAACATTTGATCATCAAAATTATGAAAAATCGTCCATTAATATTAAAAATAAATTAAAACACTTAAAAATGTTTTAAATGTGCAATATTTTATACCTACAGAAATTAATATTGTTTTCCAAAATTTGTTCATAAGAATAAAATTTAAAAAATTTTTGGATGATCTAACATGCAATCCCGGATCTAACTATTTTTAAAACACCACCAACCTTTCAAAAGACCCTATTTTTAGATTTCGCTAATAAAAACTAAATCCTATTAATTAAAGAGACTAATGCGATGCAAAAATTTTCAAAGCTCAAAACTTTAAATGCGCTTTAACTCATGTTTATAGTTAATTAAGCAAAAAACAAAATAGATATTTAGGTTATTTATGCCAAAAAAACCGTCCCCAGGGATTTTGGATGCCCAGGAAAAAATGCAGCAATGTACTGAGATACGAGGTGTTCTATTATAAATTGTGTACTTTGTTTGAAACTCATATACAATGATTAAGTAGAAACAAAATTTCGGACTTCCATTATCTTTATTAATTTTAAACACGACGTTTCGGTTAGTATGTATCTCTAACCGTTTTCAAGTGTAAACTAAACTAAAAAATTATATGGCCGGAAAATGATGACGAACTACAGAATTTTCTACACCATCTGAACGGTATTTGACGAACAATCAAATACACCATGGAAATTGAAAAAGATTCGGCCTTACCTTTTTTGGATGTTCTTGTCAAACGATTACACAGAAACATTCAAACCACTGTATATAGGAAACCTACACACACGGGACAGTACCTAAATTTTAAGTCTAATCATTCTGTTGCTACAAAACAAGAAGTTATAAGAAGTTTGTATTTAAGAGCCGTAAATATTTGTAGTAATAATGAAGAATTAACCACTGAATTATTACTCCGAGATATTAATAAACTCAACGAATTCTAAAATTATAAACAAACCAAATGTAGCAAATTCTCAAAATAATAACCCGTAAGGTATTATTAACATTCCATATGTTCATGGAATTTCAGAAAACAAGACGAATAGCCAAGCACTATAATATAAAAACAGTATTTTCATCGGGAAATACGATAAGGAGTTTTGTAAATAAAACAAAACCAGAAAATCCCTCAAATAATAAGGAATGTATTTACCCAATCCCGTGTGAGTGTGGTAAATCATATGTAGGTGAAACGAAACGCCCTTTTCAGGTTAAAGTAAATGAACATCTAAAAAGTACCCAATTAGGGGATATTGAAAAATCCGGTTTAGCGGATCATGCATGGTCAAATGATCATAGGATTCAGTGATCGGAAGCTAAAGTTTTGCATAAGGAGTCGCATTGGCGAAGACGAAAGTTTATTGAAGCTGCGTTTATAATGCAGAATAAAGAAGTTTTCAGTCAACCAAGCACGGACATACCAAACATATTGAAGCCACCCCTTAAGGAAAACAGGCGTCTTAGGATTAAAAAGGGGGCGGGCCGTCACACCTGACTGCATACCAAGTAGTGGAAATAGTAGCCTATAGACGAGATTGTTTAGTTTACACTTGAAAACTGTTAAAGATATTTACTAACCGAAACATTGTGTTTAAAATAAATAAAGACAATGGTAGTCCGAAATTTAGTACATTTATATACTATCTGTTTTGATATAATATTATATTAACTACACGTTTATTTTATTTTTTTTAAATTGAAAATGAAACTTAAATTTTGACCCCAACTTTTCCTAGCTATAGCAAAGTAGTTTGTTATGGAATTTCTTAGTAGGATTTTTACTATTATAAATTAAGGTTAAGGTTTTTTTTATTAGAATTAATATTTATACCATGTGTTCCATTTCCCAGTCCCAGCTAAAAATAATTACATGGAGATTTAGGAAATGGTAAGACATACAAATTTAATTAACTGGGAAGAAAGTGGCGCTATTCCGAGCACAACAAGAAAATGCTGAATCGAATAACGAGAATTATTTTTTTCCAAAAATTGAAATATTGTCGCCATTTTGTAAAGAAATTTAACCAAATTTGGTAGCATTGTATAAGAGATTATCGCCATTCGAATAATGTTAACAGTTTTTTTCTAAGTCTTCTACTTTTTCTCAAAATCCTTATGTAGTTATATTACAGTTCCGTGAGTTATATAGACACTTTATATGCGATTTTTATCTCATAATCATACACAAAAAGCTTCTGTTTGTACAGGGTGATTCCTACAGTAAAAACATAATAAGAAAGCATTTTATGTTAAAGGTAAATAAATTTATCGTTTACAAAATAAAGAATGATTAAATTATTAAATTTTGTTTTCACTCTGTATTGCGTGAAGCTTCAATTGCTTAGGAGACACCCTGTATAAATTAAGAATAATAAACTTAATGACGCCTAATAATAAATTTTAAGATTTGCTTGTTTGTTTTTTTCTTGCTAAATAAAACTGGATGATGCCAAAAAATTTTTTAAAATAAACAAAAAATTAAAAAATTTTATTAGGCTTCACAAGTTTTTTTTAAACTAGCATCAAAGGAAAATGATGTTTACCTATGGACTCTTTCAAGTGCCTTTCGATAAATCTGAAACAGACTTAACAAAAAGAACAAAAAAAACGAAATTAAAAAAGAAATAAACTAAAAGAGACCTTACCTCCATCGAGTGAATTTTTGCCATTTTTTGGGCAATCAACACAGATAACCTTTCGTCACCAAGTTCCTCTACCATTAAAGGCCTTGCATTGATAAATTGCTCGATTCTGCCACCAGGGAAAATACCTGAAAATAAACAAAAATCAACTTAAAATTTTTTTTTTATTTAAATTTTAAAAAAATTGGCGCCACAACAATCCATAGGACCTAAGCGTAATGGGTGTTAATATACAGGGTGTTTCAGACCACCCGCACAGGCCGATTATTTTAAAAGGGATAATTATTTTTAAACATATTTAAATCACTATCAAGGTAGTGAAATGGGCTCTTTCTGATGATGTAGGTTTTAAGGTCCTAGCCTCACAAGAAGTGTCAAAATTCCGCTCGACGTTGATTTTTTTAAATGGAACATGCCATTTCTGATGGCGGATTTCAATTCTATGCCGAAAAATTAAAACGTTTTATTCGAAAACTTTTTCTCAAAAATGCTTTTTTAAACCTCAAAACTGATATTAAATTATTTCGCAGTTATAACCAAGAAATAAACGGAAAGTAAATAAAGTCTAAATAAAATGACACAAGACAGGCAAAAGCAATCTTTTCAATGGAAATGTGTCATTGAGTGTCAATAAGGAAATATTTTAGTTACTTTCCGTTTTTTTCTTGGTTCTAACTGCGAAATAATTTAATATCAGTTTTGAGGTTTAAAAAAGCATTTTTGGGAAAAAGTTTTCGAATAAAACGTTTTAATTTTTAATAATGACGCCATAATACTGCAACTCGGTGCTTTTTTTGATAAACTGTATAGTTTGTACAACCAGGGCTATCAAAATGGACGGGCCACGATCCTCCACTTTGTTGACGTCACATCCGGGGCTGATTTCTTTTTGATGGTCACGTTACGACACAGCTGATTGTCTTTAAAATATTGAAGTTGGAATGACGGTTCATGGATATTTGATTTTTTTTTAAATAAAGCCGTTTTTGAGATTGTTTTTACCTTATTCTGGCAGATCAATTTTTTTTTAAAATGTATAGTAAGCCCTAATTTTTCATAGCCGCTTCATTAGCTCACACAAAAATTAAGTATAAAGCAGAAGCGAATGTGACAATCACATATGACAAAGTCAAATACATGTCAAATATAACAGTTGGCATGTGGTACATGGCGGGTAATTTGAATTCAAAATAAGGAATGCTAAATCTTGAAGATGTTAACCTTTTAATCATGTTGCTTCCTTAAAAACCTTTGGTGGAATATCGGGATGGTGTCTGAGAATATTTCACTGAAATTTTGCGGAAATCTGTAGTGCCATTTTGAAAATATCATAAAAAAACGTCTGACCTCCCATAAGACCCAATGTAAAATTCAGCCCCGGGAGAACAGCTGATTTTTTCAGGGTCGTGGCCTCTATTTTTGTGTTGGCCTTGGTACAACATACATTTTCAAAGTTTTGCCATTTTGGTCTCATGGGTTTCCCTATATTAAAAATCGCTAAATGACGTTTTTTGGAATCTCAACTCACTCAGTCGTTTTTTCGTATCTGTATGATGCCACAATACTGCAACGCGGTGCTTTTTTTGATAAACTGTATAGGTTGTAAAATATGAATTTTCAAAATTTTGCCATTTCGGTCTTATGGATTTCCCTATACTATAGAATTATTTACATTTGGGAACAAGCAGAATTTTAAGGTATTATTTTGGTTGTTTATCAATGAATGCACTTACATAAAACTAAAATATTGACCTTTCGCGAACAAAGTAGCGGATTATACTGATTTTTGCGCTAAACTGGCAACGTTGGTCTGTTCTCCAATGCAATCCTTATGGCCATTACAAAAATCCTACCCCTAGATAGAAGGCTGGCCACGCGGTATAAACAAAGACGTCTGTTCGTCACCCCCTGGAAATGTTATCAAAACTCGTTTATTTTTCGAAATGTAAAAAAATCGTATAAACATAACGGCGTATCCAGACCCTGTCATAAATGGTATTTTTGCCATAAAATCATACAGTGTGTTTTTTAAATGTTGAAAATAGTTTAGCTAATTTGTTTCCAGTTACAAAATATGAATTATTTTGATGTTAGTGGCTCAAAGGACATATTAGCCGAATACAACTTTTATTAAAATACAGCGAACCTGAAAATATGCCAAAAAACAAGTCGCCGAAGTTGCCATAAATTTTACTTATTCTTAACCTAGTCTTGCATATAATTAATGCTTGTTGATGTCAAAAACAATATTTAATTAAAAATATTTAAAAACTTATAAATGGCAAAAATACCATTTATATTCAAGTCCCGTTTTGTTACACATGTCCCACAGACAAAAAATATCATTACCAACATTTAGAAGTATTTTAAACGCCTCATGCGAAAATTTTTGCAATGTTAATCTATAAATTTAGGCAAACTATATCATTTATCAAAGTCTTTTCACATAAATTATTTAATAGGAAAACCAAAATGTTCTTTCTTAATAACACTAGGGTTAATACTTTATTAGCTAGAAACTTTGATGTACCTGTGAATTAATTAATTTGTCTTAACTCTTTCCAAAACCAAATTTTGTTATTTAAGTATATATTTAGCTAAGCTAATAATTTATTTAGATTTTATTTACTTAGTTTAGGTTATTAGTGTTCTGTGTTACTCCAGTGCCATATATGTGTAGGTAATATTTTCTAATCCTTTTGTTTGTATTCATTTTTTGCACACAGGATTTATTTCCTTGCACAACACTGCACAAGGAAGAGAAAATTAAAAATAAAAATTGGTGACATAAAAATGTAAATTGAATTTAGTGTATGAAGATAAGTGTTGAATAAATAAATACAAATACAAATACAAATTTTGAATATTACTAAAAGTACAATTTTGATAATAATAAAAAAGAAAAACTTCGCGTTTTTATTTTATTGCAAATTCACCAAGTTGTATTAAATTTAATATGGCAATACCTTTCTTTTTTTATTATCTTCTAACTTTGTAAAACATCGTTTTAGACGCAAAAAATGTCTATTAAAAGTACAAAATATTAATAAAAACAATAAAACCCGGCCTGCGCATTTTGCACCTAACTTACCATGCAGTTTGGGGCCCAGACCCCTTTCAGACAGCAATGTGAACACCACAGACTCGGTAATAAGGGCCTCAATGGCTCCTTCGCCATGGGTTTGTCCATAAATACGGATCAAGACCTCCTTGGGTTCTTTTATGGTCGGTTTTTTGCTGTCCATCAATTGAGGAGGCAAGGACACGTGGTAAAGGAGATTGGATAGACCACCACTGGAAAAATAGGCTTGGTTAATAAGAATATTACAAATTTCCTTTTTGATTTTTACTACGAACACGCTGCAATTTTTCCGTATCTTTCATTTTTTAAAATTGCGCAATACTGCTTTTTAGTTGCTACGTGGTGGCCTTTAAAACCACAGCAGTAGCCGAAACTAACTTTTGGTACGATTGACCCTTGGGTATTTAAAATAGATGGCGCCACCCACTATATCATACTCCTATTTCGCCGTAGGATAACCACGTATAGAAATTGTCTGGTTGTAACAAACTCTGAGATAATAGGGACTTATTGCAATAAATCCAGCACAGTGTACGGAAATAAAGCCAGGCACTAATAGCGGCAGACATTATTTAGATAGTTTCACATTATAAAAACAGCTGCCTTCTTTTAAAATTAGGAATTTTTATGTTATACGAACCGGAATTAATACGGGTGTCTTTATTAAAGGAAAATAATCGACCGGATTTATAATTTCGACTTTAGTATGTCAATTTTGAATGATAAACTGTCAGTTTTCAATCTAAAACTGTCAGAATATTGTCCGGCACTATTACTGCCTGGCTTTATTGCACCAAGTCCCTATTAAGTTAACCAAACCGCCACACAGAATGGGAATCTATAGAGATGGGTCCACGTTGCAGACTTTGCAATAAAGTACATACAAATGTTTTGCATAAAGGAGAGTTTACACATGCATGGATTTGCTGGCGCCAATAAAAACTGGCGCGCCAGTATGTTAAATTTGCAAGTGTAAACACCGACTTGCACACAAGTTATTTTTTTGCATGCATGTATCAAAAAAGTCTGCAGCTGACTGAATTTGCTGGCGCCAGTGGTGACGCATGCGCGCAGAAAAGGAAAATTTTCATGTGTAAACAAGTGCTTGCACGTCAGCTCGCCAGTTTTAAGTTCATTATTTTACATTATTTTTTATTTTCTGTGTTTGAGCTTCAAAATTTTGTTTATTTTTGATTTTATAGCTTAATATGGCTAAAAAAAGTGGCCAGCAGAACTGACCATACAGTTTCTTGAAGGCTATGAATGTTTTCCTTGTTTATGGGATGTACACAGTAGTTCGTATAAAAACAAAGATAGTCGAGATAATGCTTCCCAAAAAATTAGTAAAATAATGACTATTGAAGGCTTTGAAGTTGCAGAAGTAAAAGCAAAAATATGATCCATAAGAAACACATATGCTTTGGAATCGACAAAAATTAAAAAAAGCCAACGTTCCGGAGCCGGTGCAAATGAAGTATACACCCCAAAAGTACCATGGTTTAAAGTAGCAGACCGAATTTTAAAGAATGTTGTTTAAATAAGAGAAACTAGAAGAATATCAAAATGTTGCTTTGTCATTCGAAGATGGTTTTTATAGCTCGCAGGATCTTCTGCTGCAAGTTCTCCTAAAAGTTTTTCGGAAGCACCCAAAGTAGATCGACTAGCAATCCATGCTTTAACCCATGCAGATACGGCCTTTTCGTTGTTCCTTTTCCTGAATCTCTTTTATTTTTTTTTTCAATAAAAGTTTAGCGATTATTTTGCAGGCTTCCTAGAGTTCAGCCGACATATCGCGTATCGTGTACACTTTAAAAATGAAACTGGCGTGCCAGTCTTTAATTTTCGCACAATAGTGTAAACCTTTACTGGCGTGCAAATAGAACTAGCGCGATCACTGGCGCCACTAAATTCATGCATGTGTAAACCCACTATAACAAGAAACCTCCCTGTGTATGAATTCTTGAAATGGGTGAGAGTTAGAATAAGCATCTCCCCACGTCAGAACCAATAGAGATGCAGAAATCAAGCATGCGCAGTTTCACTTTCACCCGATTTTGAGAGAGTACTCCTCACTCATTCAAGAATTCATACCGGAGGAGAATTCCTCCAAGGAGGTAGACCATCAGAAAAATATAATAAACAGCGGCGTAGCGTGCCTGAAGGGGCGGAGGGATCGACAGATAACAAAGGCGGCCATCAAAAAACTTGCCACCAAAAAAAAAAACAAAAAGGGCATCATGTCTTTACTTGGCAATCTTGCGACAAAAAAAAAGGTCATGTATTTAGTTTCCTAGCGACAGCTTTGCCGCCCTCTCAATTTGCCGTTGCCGGCCCTGCTGCTTAATAAAGCTTACAGCACCCAGTAACCTCGGGGCGGGGGGGACGACAAACCCCCCGCGCTTCCCCCACGCTATGCCACTGATAATAAAGGGGCAATTATTGCCCTTATGAGCTCTGAAAAATTAGAAAAACACACAGCAGGAGATACAATAAGCTAAGAAGCTACAGTTTTAGGGTCTCCAAAACCCAATATTACTGTTAAATTTAATTAAACAAAGGAACCTGAAAAATATTCTACGTACTGCGAATGTGTCTGCTAAAATCCAGTTATTGTTGTTTTTTAATTCTAGGAAGTATTTACTTCTTTGAATTTTAAACATCTGCCCACTCATTAATAAGTATAATTTAGAATATTTAATAATTTACAATTTTTTGTTTGCACAAAAATCACATCAACGTTAAATTAACGTGAACAAAAATAACAAAGTTTTTTTTACTTGAAATTGAAATATTTTGTTAAATTTACATGCTTAAAGATAACTTAAAAACAAGGAGAAATCAAGTTATAAAAATGTACTTTTTGCTGAAGTTTCTGGTGCTGTGTATATAACGTGTTTTTTACCCTCGTTATTTTCATGTACCAAATTCAAACTTGAAAAGTCCTCCACAACATGTTCTAAAACGCCACTGGATTAAGACTTCTCAAACCTACTAACTTTCTGCGTCTTTTTTGGTCACGTTTTTTTAATAACATTTTTTTAACTTGAAAGAGACGCGAAAGGAAGTTATAAAAGTTCACTAGTTTAAGACTACAACACTTCAAGACAATTTTAAAGATGGCGCTCAAGGCAAGACAAAATATCTATATATCTATCTATATACAATATGTTTTTAAAGCTAAACAAGATTTTTTACGAGTCGTTAAATACCGAGATGAATTCCAAGACGTGCGCAAGCGTTGATCTGTCACTTCTGCCAACCAATCAACTGAGAGATATTTCAGTATGGTTTTATACAGCAAAACTTTAATAATTTCCAGTTCTTTTTGATGAAAATTCGTCGTTTTTGTGCTGTGAAAATGCCGGTAACGTGCAAGTTGTGTGACAAATTATTTAGTGCCCAATTTAATTTGAATAAACACTGTCAAAGTAAACATGGCATACAAAAACAAAGGTATTCCTATGCAGAAAGTGTTTTTATGTTTAGATGCCTAGAATGTAAATGCTCCTTCCCAAAAAACTTGGATCTGTGTGATCATTTGAAATACAAACACAATCAAGAAATACTTGAAGAAATATTGGAGTTGAGAGTCAATACACCCATGGCAAAACAAAATAAACGTGAAAGGCATAAGATCATATAGAAGAAATACTGCATATGCCTCAAAAAATATTAATCGCAGCACATAGATATTGTATATTTTTGAAATCAGAAAGAAAAGACGAATCTTAAAATGCAAAAATATACAGGGTGTTCCCTCTCAAAAAATCGACTTCATTGTCACACCCTGTACAGGGTGTCCCAAATTCGTTGTTTTTTGTGGTGTCGGGTATTTCTAGGGGAGATAGAAAAAAAACTAACACCCCTTTGCGACGCGCAAATTTCAAGAGAAGCCTAAAGGTGAAAACCACATTTAGATATAGCAAGCCGTTTTTAAGCTACGGAGTGTTTTTGTCTGCATTTTGGGAGGGGGTCTATAACTTTTTTGTTTATGAAAATTTTGTTTTTGTGTAAATAGCTTTCTTATAGATCTTTTCTTGAAGAATTGACAGATGTAAACGGTTTTTATTTATCTCTTTTGGTTTTTAAGATATTGCATAAAGTTGTTATTTTTCTTACAGAATAACTTTTTTTATTCGATTTTTAAAATCAGCTTAAAATTTCCTTTAAAATGATGTATCACACTCAATATTTTATTTTTTTATTGTTTTCTTTATTTTTCTTTTTTAATCACCTCTTTATTACTTTTTTATTTTTATAATTTTAAACCGAACCGAACCCAACCCATTAAGCAAACTAAAATATGTGGTAAAAATAAAAAAAATACAAAAATATAAAGAAATAAAAAAACTAAACGTGACAAATAAAATTTAATTTAACAGTTGAATTCCTCTTAAAAAAGTGTCTTAAGAATTTTTTCACAGAAATAAAAAATATTAATAAATAAACAAGTTATAGACCCCTTCCCAAAATGCAGACTTTTTAAAAACACGCCGTCGTTTACAAACGGCTTGCTATATCAAAATGCGATTTTCACCTTTAAGCTTCTTTTGAAATTTGAGTGTCACAAAGGGGGATCAGTTTTTTTTAGCCCCTCTAGAAATACCCGAAACCCCCCAAAAACATCGAATTTGGGACACCGTGTACATGGTGACAGATAGAAAAAAATTATGTTGGCTTTTAAAGTTGTCATAATTAACCAAAAAAATCTCAATTTATTTTCAATGAAGTTGCTGAGTGCTCCGGTTATAAAAAACCACCCGGTACCTACATAAAATCATACCTAAAAATTAGAATTGACCATTATTTTATACCTTGAATTTTTTATTATACGTTCAGCTCTTCGATCTCGCGCCAATGATGGTATTCGCGCCAATAATTTAAATTAGACATTTTGACGTTAATTTTGGCGCATGCCCAACTAACATTTATAGTAGCGGCTACATGTTCTAAAGGCTTTGCTACTTTCTTATAGTAGAAATGTGGTGATCCCAACCAAAATTTGTTACTTTTTAGTTCTAACTACTATTTAGTATCAGGAAATAGTAGATGTTTCGTAAAAACGACCCTCTAAACTACTTCATAGGATTGTTTCTTGATAGTCGATTCTGATAGTCTTCTCTACCACAATAGGACGTTGCTAAAGGTTTACTTTCTTTTTAGTCGTTATTTCGTAGTCGTCCTGACTTTTATATCCTACTTAATTACCACTAGAAAGTTAAGCTTCATTGGAGTTCCAAACAAGTGTATCCGACAACTACATTATAACTTTAATTTTTACCACAAAAGTTTGTGTCATCATAGTAACATCTGATGTAACAATGTAGACAAAATAACTTTTTGGATCAACTTTAAAGCCGCAACTACTTTCAAGTAACCTTTTCGACTATCAGGGAATATAGTTTGGGACGCCATGTTTTTATGTAAGAAAGAAAATTTAATATTTTTGTTGTCGTTTTATGAGCTCATATTAAAGAGCCATACTATTTTATAAACAAATTAGTTGAAGCTTACCAAAAATGCTCTTCTTAAGCACCATTTGTTGGAGTTAACTATCGATTATGAAAACATAACCTCCAAAATCACAACACAAAAATTCCATCAGCTACCAGAAAACGGCTCAATTTTACGGGCGCACCGGTTTTTTGCAATATATATAATGCATGTTATACAAAAAACTTTGCGTCGCACTCGAATTTTGATCCTCTGCTCGTAAATTCTCACACTTTTGGATAACATAGTTCATATTATAACCATAACCAAACAAAAAAACTAAGCGAGTCTGTTTACTGTTGTGTCCACCATATTGTGTAACAATTCTACCAAAAAGAAACGATTATATTATTTGCAACTACATCGCAACTTTTATGCCATTACGGAAAAAAAAACAGCCTCTACGACGTAGTAGATACCTGGCTACGACGTAGTAGTGTAGTTGTTACTACAGTGACTTTAAACACTTGGCCAGGTAGTTATAACCAGAAATTGGTTCCCCACTTAGGGAATTATAACGTCGCTGTATGGTATACTGAGACGTAGCGGGAGTACGTTGCGGTTACTTTTAAGAAATTCTTTCTAGTTGGGGTTTCGTCGTTACAACTTTAATTGTTTGTTGGGTGCTCCTTTGATGGAATTCATCTCGGTATTTAACGACTCGAGATTTTTTAACAGTAAACACTTTTACAGATGCGTCGTGATCGTGGATCAGGGATTAGTTCCCTAACAGGTTTTGGCAGTTTAGAGACCAAAGCACTGCCTGATAGATTTCGTGAAAAATCCCGACAATAGGTGGCGCTGCTGCTAGTAAAATCTCAAAAATATTCGGTAGAAAAGCAATGCAAGTCGCGTTTTAAAATTCGTGTAGAAAAGGCGTGAATGTAATGTGATTTTAACGTTGATAAAAATCACGTGAAACTAACGTAAAAACATTGCTGTTGTAATTTGATAATGGCGTTATTAAAACGCAGTTTTTAGCAACGTTATTTTTTATAACGTTAATGAATGACCTATTAAGCTTGTTTTCATATATGAAATAAACGTTTTTTTCTAGCAGCTTTTAAAATCGACGTTTTTTTTTCTCGCGCCTTTTTTACATGTTAAACACGTGATTGTGCAATGTGGGTTTATTTCTTATACGTAGATAAGTTTGGAACTCTTGAAATGGGTGGCGGTAAAAGACAAAATCACGAAATACAAAAGATCATAAAAAAAAACAAAATCTCGAACAACCAAGTCTGTAAAAACAAAAGCTCGAACGTCAGAATTATAAAAAACAAAAGTTCGAACGAAAAAATCTCGAAACACAAAAGCTTTAACGACAAAATTTTGAAAATTAGATGGTCGAACGACAAATTCACTAAAATTAAAAGGTCGAAGGACAAAATCACGAAAAACAACAATTTTTTTTCGATCTCTTGTTGTTCGAGATTTTGTGGTTCAATCTTTTGTTTTTTGAAATTTTTTGAGTTCAATCTTTTGTCGTTTGAGCTTTTGTATTCGAGATTTTGTCTTTAGATATTTTCAACACCACCACTCCTTCAAATATGATTTATTTTATTTGAAGTTTTTTTATTTTATAAAACTCATAATTATCTTAATTCACAAAATTTTGCATTTACATATTTTTTCCTTATCTTTTTCGAAAACCGAGTGTGCTATATTTTAACTTTTAATCTGTTGAAAATTTATCTTTTATTAAAAATTGAAAGTCATGTAAAAATAGCTTAATTTATATTTTATTTAATCAGATTGGCACTATCTGAATGAAACATTTATATTCCTATTTACGAACGATGAAAGATTAAAATTAAGGAACTTAACTTCTTTAATCCCCACTTAAAAATATAGGATGTAAGCTTTATGAGTGGCAATATTTTTATGAGGGATAGAGAGGGCCGAAATAAGAAAAAAATATATATTTACAAAAAAAACTTCCCTCGCCAAATAATGTACCTACACTGCCATTTAAAATAAATTGTACACCAAACATGTGTTTTTATATTATAGGTGTACAAATTTTTTTGATAAGTAGTATATTTACTTGATAAAATAACAAGATACAGGCTCTCAAAATAAGCTCCAAAAATCGATAAAAGACAATATCATAACAAAAACATTTTATACAAATTGTGAAAAGCTTTCGCGGCCATCGTCCAATGGTGGGCGTGCTTTCGGGATGTTCGGCCGTCGTCGTTGGAAATTCGTTCTCGACGTTTCGCCATCTCGAGTGGATGGCATCTTCAGGAGATGTTGACTGTTTGTCCAGTCTTCGAGAAGCCGACAAACAGTCAATCTCCTGTAGATGCCATCCACTCGAGATGGCGAAACGTCGAGAACGAATTTCCAACGACGACGGCCGAACAGCCCGAAAGCACACCCACCAAAAACATTTTATGTTAAAAAAAACCAAGTACGCGAAAATGATATTCCGTAAAAAGAATTGAGATAAAAGTAAAGCCAAGTCCTCCAATACAAATTTTAAAATAAAAGATTCTTACTAGTTTGGAAATGTTTTTTTAAACTTTGCTATTTTGTTGCTTGAGATTTTGTCGTTCGAGATTTTGTCTTTCGATATTTTCAGTATGAATTATTTTATTTGAAGTTCTTTTTATTTTATAAAACTCATAATAATCTTTGGAATACCAAGTGTGCTATATTTCAACCTTTGATCTTTTGAAAATTTATCTTTTATTAAAAATTGAAAGTCATGTAAAAATAGCTTAATTTATATTTAATTTAATCAGATTGGCACTTTCTGAATGAAGTCTTTATATTCCTATTTACGAACGATGAACGATTAAAATTAAGGAACTTAACATCTTTAAACTTCACTTAAAAATATAGGATGTAAGCTTCATGAGTGGCAATATTTTTATGAGGGATAGAGGGGGCCAAAATAAGAAAAAAATATATATTTACAAAAAAAAACTTTCCTCGCCAAATGATCATAACAAAAATATTTTATGTAAAAAAAACCAAGTACGCAAAAATGATATTGTAAAAAGAATTGAGATAAAAGTAAAGCCAAGTTCTCCAATACAAATTTTAAAATGAAAGGTTCTTACTAGTTTGGAAATGTTTTTTTAAACTTTGCTAGTACAGCCAAACTTCTTTAGGTTCAATTTAGCACTGTGCCTAAGAGTCATTTGCAGCCGTAATAGCCAAGTATAGAAAAACTTTTCCAAACTTGTAAGAACCTTTCATTTTAAAATTTGTATTGGAGAACTTGGCTTTACTTATATCTCAATTCTTTTTACTGAATACCACTTTCGCGTACTTGACTTTTTTTTACATAAAATGTTTTTGTTATGATTTCACTCCTTTTTTAAAGGATTTGGATAATATTTAAAGTAGTAAAATATGCGGAATATTGTTGTTTGCAATGCCTTATTAGAAATTTTGAGGTTTTTTTATTTTTTCCTATAGTTTTATCATAGTTATTATCAGCCTTTCAAAGCTCAGCTCTCTAGCGTTTCTGGAAGTGGGCAATGTTACTTTTACATAATTTTACATTTATTGGGGAGGGGAGTAAATTAGAATTTTGAGGTTTTTTGATTTTTTCCAAGGGTTTGGTCACAATTTCTATCAGTGTGCCAAATTTCAGCTTTGTAGCATGTCTGGAAGTACAGTAGAATTTTGATGATCTATACATGAGTGAGTGTGTGAATGAGTGGCAATTTCGACGTTTTTTAAAATTACGTAACTACTTTATGGAATTATTAGCTCTATAAAGATCTACGACTGTGCAAAATTTGAGTTTTGTAGCTCATTCCGAAGTAGAGTTTTAGTTAGGTCAAATATGGGGTGAAATGTTTCAAGAAATGATGGTACAGCAGTTTCCGCGAGAACTTGACGGGGTACTGCCGTGCCCCCAGATTTACAAAAAACTGCCTTCGCCAAATGATGTATTCATTTGATAAAATCACAAGATACAGGCAGTCAAAATAAGCTCCAAAAGTCAATAAAAGGCAATAATATTTTAAACTTATTATAAAAAATAATAATTTTTTAAACCTATTATTTTTTTTTCTAATACCCGAAACACATATATAACATTTTTTGCCCAAAAGAACAGTTTTGATTGAATTTTTGTTGACCTGTTTCTACAATTACTTAAAAACCGTTTAACGAATTCAAAGAAGAACATTTTAAATTTGTAGAACAACATACGCAATTAACAAAAAGGTATTTTGTGGTAATTATGATTAGAGATAATATAAAGTCCTATTTTTACAAAAATTGCCAAACACGAAGCAGATTAAATTTTAAGACCGTCATAAAGTATGCAAATTTTTATAAAAAAAATACAAAAGAAAGGATTTGCAAATATTTTGATAAGAATATAAAATGTTTTGTTGCTAAGGGACCTAGTTTAAACAATTTTTGAAAAAAAAATATATGTAAAGGTTGAAATTAATTAAATTTTTAAAATAATATAAATATAATTTTTTGAGCAAATGCTTTTGTATTGAACTGGTTGTTTATCAATGACCTCCACGTCATTGTCGTTTCTCATAGCATAGGGGAGACCGGGAAAGGTTCTCACACTTTCAGTTATCCTCTTAGTTCTGTTAATAATAACATATAAGAAAGAGGAACTGATAAAAATGCTGGAAGATCTGGATACAGCAGCTAAAAATGTAGACTTGAGTATGAACTGCACTAAAACTAAAGTCATAACAAACACAGATGAAGATATCACTATTATAATAAACCAAGAAAAAATAGAACAAGTAGATGAATATATGTATCTGGACCAAATTATTAAACTAAAAAAAGAAAACCTGTGCTGAAATCAAGATTGGCCTGGGCAGCATTCGGTAAATTAAGCTGCATATTAAAAAATAAAAAATATCCTCAATACCTCAAAACGAAAGTGTATAACCAATGTATCCTTTCTGTACTTACCTATGGATCCCAGACCTAGACACTTACAAAATCAAATATGGATAAGGTAACAGAAGCCCAAAGATCGATGGAAAGACAAATGTTATATATACAGCTAAAAGAAGGAAAAGGAATGAATGGATAAACAATAAAACAAAAGTAAGGGATCTTAGAGGAGAAGTAGCAAAATTAAAATGGAAATTTGTCGGTAATAATATAGGACAGAAAAACGATCGATGGAAGAAGTGTATTGTAAACTGGAGACCTTAGGAAGGTAAAAGAAGTAGGAGAAAAACCCCAAATAAGATGCGCAGAGGATTTGAAAAAACATGCGGGAGCTAGACGGATGAACACGGCCACAGACAAAGAAGAGTGGAAGATATTGGGGAAGGCTTATATCCAAAGATGGATCGAAGGTTAAATAGATAGATGGTCTTATTCAAGCAATATCAGTTGATGGTGTGGTTCGTTGTACTAAAAAATGAGCACTCTCCCTTTTAATATTAGGGACATTTTGGGTCAGGTCAAATAACAGAAAATTTGACAGCTGTTACTGTTATTGTTACTAAGAATAACAGCAACATTCAGGGCAAAAAAGATAGATTTTGGAACACTTAAAGTATTGTTCATACTCGTCTTAGTCTTTTGTTTTTGATTAGTCTTTGTCCTTTGATTAGTCTTAGCTGTCTTAAACAAAATCGGCTGTTCATACTCGTCTTTTGTTTTTGATTAGTCTTAGTCATAACCCACTGAAAAAAAAAATGAATTTCAATAAGAAGGATCTCTTCAAAAGTCATTTTCTACACAAAACAATCTTATTTAACCTAATCTGTGCACGAAACACAGACACGAAAGAACAAAAGCGAAAAAGAAACAAAAAAACAAATAAAATTTTGAGGTTATGTTGAGATTTTCTGTTTTTCTTCGGGCGCCCTGTAAAAAAAACCAACAAATATCAGCTGATGTCTGTCACTCGTCTTAGTCATTGTCCTAAGGATTGAAAGTTGGCAACTCTTAAGACAAAGACTAATCAAAAACAAAAGCAAAAGCATTGTATGAACACTCCCATAAGAAACAGTGGTTTTAACTTTCTTATAACAAGACATATGACTAAACCAAGACAAAAGACTAGACAAAAGACGAGTATGAACGATCCATAAGATAACACAACACAACCGTTAATTTAGTAGTTTCACACACCTTCAACTTTTTGTTTATTTATATTTGTTAATTTATTTTTATTAGATTTATGGCGTTTTACAAACCAAACTACCGAATTATAGTAAAAAAATCGACTGCATTAAACAAAACAATACAAAACTAACCTTAAAAATAGCGGTAACATTAAAGGCCGGCCACCGTAAGTACCTGGCGCCGCACTTTAGTCTGAAACCCCAATATTTTGGCCAAAAATAGCAAAAAGTAACTTAACAATAAAACTGTTTGGTTACATATTTTTTAAAGCTAAATAATGGCACCCTAAAATTCCAGCATAATTGGCTTCATTGCCAAAGCAGGCTTCGAAATATCGTTGTTTGAATTTGACATTTCCTGAGAATCAGCAATTGTTTTTTTATTGTTCATTATTTTTCACTAACTTTAATGGGCTATTTCTAAGAAGTGCGAAGAGTTATAAAAATTTTTAAAAATGGCTTTTTTAACCAAAGGTAAGTAGACTATTTTTTGATAATTTTAGTCACAGGGATTTTAAACTTATTCTTTAAATACCAATGATACAAAAATTTTGCCAGAAGTGTATGAATTTTTTTTTCTCGATATTTCATGGGATTAACAAAAAAGCTTTCACGAACTTTCATATTAATTTTTGTAAAAATATTTTTGTCCTGATATGTACTTTCCGGAGTACATACACTGTTGGTGCGAAAAGGTGCGATAGTCTCCAAATTCGTTATTAAACATGACCGTACATATTCTGATAAACACAAAGTACCTATTCTAGTGCATTTTAATTTGTGTTTCCGTGTGTCTTCTATATAGATAGTAATGAGCAAAGTACCTTTAAAGAAGCAAAATTTATCATAGATATCAAACCGCCTGTCTTAGCAATGAACTTTAAAAAAACAAGGGAAAAATTCAAGATGGCCGCCAAAATAGATAGGAAATTAGTAGAAACTGCAAACATTTAACATCGGTTTTGGGATATTTGAAGCATCTAAATTCAAATATAGAATAATTTTTACTGGGGGAGGAAAAGAACTATTTAGAATGTTGGGGGGTTAACTAGTTTAAAAATTATTAAGGTGGTGAAACAAAAAAAATAGGTTTTAATTATTTAACTTGCTCCTATTACCCCCCAAACTAAAATATGATGATCAATATAAATTTATCCTAATTTAAATCATTCATCGGATTCATTATCTCTTTTTCACCCTGTATGTAGATGTAGAAACTTCACGTTTTAGGAACATTAAAAGTTTTTAATGCAATATTAGGTATTCGCTGAATCCAACCAGAACAAGAAAAACTGTTTAGCGTCCCCCTGCCAGGGGGAGGCGTGGGAGTGGGAGTCTATAAATAAATTTTGTATAGAACTTACTATAGGCTCGACTAAACTTCTATATGAATTTTTATTTTAGTGTCTACGGCTTCTCCTCTTAAGGAGGAAAAAGGGTTGCTGAGGCAAGGTCGTATCCAATCCAAAGCAGAAGAGGGGGCAGGTTTCTGAATTCCATGGCCTTCTTAATTTAGAGGGGTAGGGAATTCACATTCTAATTAAATTTCAATGTCCGATTTTAAAAAACCACCTCAACAGCTGCCCTTCTCCCCCCCCCCCCGGATACCCCATTGTGCTAAGGGTGACTTATATATATTTTGAATTTTTATAATTCAAATTTTACCCCTCCAGGGGGGGCTAATAGGGAATTCTATAATTGAAAAAAATTTTTTGGGGAACTGGATTTTAGTTCACCAAAAGTAGAAGCCCCCCTCTGAGTTTTGCAACTTATAATTTTTTGTGAGGCTTTGTAATTTGCAGACCATATTAAAAATAATACACTTTTTTAAAGGGCTTTTAGGCAGTATAAATCACGGAAATGGTGGTGGCAAGAGTGGGGGGGTAATGAAAAATATTTTTTAATTGTATATTAGCAATTCAGACTTCGTTATTGATTTGCGTTTAAGTGATTGGAGAGTTTAACTGCAAAAGTCTATTTTTGGCCAAAATATTGATCCCTCGGACCATAGTGCGCCGTTACCGTACATAACAAAAAAGGAGCGAGAAGCTGCTAATGCGCAGACTCAGTAATAACAATAACGGTAACAAAGTGTAAAATACGCGATCCAAAATTTCCCTATTGTAGAGTATGCTGAAGTAAGGTAGAACGAGTGTGTGACAATCAACCCATGAGACAACCAGCCCCGGTCTCCCCTATATGCTTCTAGAAAATTTAAATAAAAATTAACTATGTAGTAGGATATGACTTTACTAATAAGTACTTAAGAACATCTTATCATTTTTGTCACATAACAAATATAAAAGCTTGTGGCCTTATCAAGTTTAAGTACTTTTCCACGCTTTATTTTACATTAGAATGTTTATAATAAATGTTTATGCGTATCTGGATATTACAGGATTTCATTTTTGTAAAAATAACGCTACACTTTTGTAAATTAAAAATTTTTGTTTGGATAATCAATAATACAACATGTTTTAAATAAGTTTTTATGACAATACGTAATACTTGGTCAAAGTTCAAAAATGAGCAGTCTCCGTTTTGATATTTTAGAGTATAGTTTTTGCAAAGTCAGTTGAACAAAGATAAAAGCCGACTATCGGCATATTCTTTATAGAAAGTGACATGGGCGGCGGTAGATATACTTTGTTTAATTATGGCGTATATATATATATATATATATATATATATATATATATATATATATATTTAATTATCGGTTTCACAACGTTCTACGTCTTCCGATACCCAATCTCCACTCGTTTCTGTTAGCCCATAATCATCTAGGCCTCTTATTCTTATTTCACTGTCTATTCCTTCTCTCCAGCTTCTTCTTGGCCGTCCTCGTTTTCTTCGGCCAGTTGGTTTCCATTGTCGTATTTGTTTAGGTAGTCTTGCATCATTCATTCTTTGTACATGTCCGTACCACCCCAGTTGTTTTGTTCGTATATCATCCACTAAAGTACGTTCACCCACTGTCATAATATCTCTTATTGATTTGTAACTCTTTCTCTTTTTGATTTCCCTGCTGCTCTTCTCCAATAGTCCATCTCCGTAGCGGAAAGCATTTTTTCTGTTCTATCCTTGATTGGTCATACTTCTGAGCCGTATGTAATAATACTTTTTACAATGGTGTTATATATAAGCTTTTTGTTATGTTTTGATATACTTTGGTCCCAAATTATTCCATTTAATAAAGTTATTGCTTTTCTTCCTTGTACGTTTCAATCTTTTATAGCTTTGTCTAGTGTTCCGTCAGCTGTAATTTTTAGACCTAATTATTTATACTCATCACAGGACTGAATTCGCTGCCCGGTATTTAAGATTATATCCTGTTTCATTCCACCGATACACATATACTCTGTCTTATTAAGATTAACCTCTAGTCCCCACTTATTGTACTCTTCTATTAGTTTTCGTGTCATATATTCGAGGTCGTCATAATCCTGAGCCACTACTATCTCATTATCGGCGAAACATAAAGTATACAAGGTGGTTTCGTCCAACGGAATTCCCATGTTTTGGCATTTTCTCTTCCATACTTTAAGGACTTGTTCCAAGTAAAACCTTGAAGAGCGTAGGGGAGATACAGCAACCTTGTTTAAGACCTTTATTTACTTAAAAGCCTTTGGTTAGTTTTGCTTTTATTTTAACTTTTGCCTTACTATTGCGGTATAACTATTTGATGGCCTTAATTAGTTGTACACTTATGTTTGTGTTTTCCAACGCTTTCCAAGGTAGATTTAGTGGTATACTATCATATGCCTTCTGCAAATCGACGTATTCTAATTTTTCCCGTTTACAAAAAGCGAAGAAAGGACTTAAATCCTAGACACATAAGATAACAGAAGAACAAAAGTTAATACTTTTGTTTTTCCACCAACTATTTCTAAATAAATAGGTATGATTTGGATAATGCCCTCATGAGAACAATAAGAAAGGTTTAAGCTTTGTATAAACAAGAAAAGTTTTTGTGTAATTAGTTCGTTACCTACCTCTGTTTTAATATCTCTAGGATTTAAAATCATAACAATGATTATTAAAAACTTGTAAAGTGTTTATAGATAGTTTACCATAATTGGTTAATTACTGTTATTTTATTGAAATTGATAGTGTCATTTTTTCCCGTAATATAGATTTTTAAGATTTGACCTCATTATGAGATTCAATTATATTAGTCATCCTTGATTTGAAGTAGCTATTATAGAAAATAAATAACAATACATCCTTATTAATAAATAAAAAATATATATATATTTTTCATTAAAATGAAAATGCATTTTTTGAGACTAAGACCTTGTCGTATGAACCAAATAATTATTATGTTGTCATTAATATGCTTATAGAATGATGTTAGATATCAGTAGGTAGGGGAAAAGGGGGACAAAATGGGTTACGGGGGTAAAACGGGGTACTGCAATTTTAGGTAAACTAGAATAAAACCTCTTAATATTAGATTTTTTTATCCCCTTGACTGGTTCAACTCTCTGAGCTTAAGTTGGTTTATGCTCAACATGATTTTATAAAAAGTGTTAAGATTAAAGGACCTTTGTTTTAAGAGATATCAGAAAAGATTATTAAGAAAAGTTGTTTAGAATTAAAGGTTACGACCGATTCTTAATTTTCTTAAAAATTAGCTTAAAATCGTTGAAACAAAATTTTCATAATCGACTTATAAAATCAGAGTTGGCTGATTTTTCTGAAAATTGAGAATCTGCCGTCACTTTTAAATCTAAACAACTCTTCTTAATAACATTTTCCGATCTTTTAAAACAAAGGTATTTTATTCTTAACACTTTTTATCAAATCAGCCTACTAAACCACCCTGTATATTAATTTATTGTATTTTATGTTGTCTTTGCAAAAAATGGGCGCAAAATTCGACAGCGATGACTAGATCGCTGTAATTCTTTATAAGTTTTGTAAATACTAAATTTAATTATTATAAATGTATTTTATATTACATTTTTTTATAAG
Organism: Aspidapion aeneum; assembly: GCA_963576565.1. Taxonomy (NCBI): domain Eukaryota; kingdom Metazoa; phylum Arthropoda; class Insecta; order Coleoptera; family Brentidae; genus Aspidapion; species Aspidapion aeneum. The sequence goes on along the minus strand of OY755046.1, from coordinate 62,453,140 downwards.
TATTTTAATCTTGGTTAGTATTTTAATAAATAAAACTTGTCTTACAAAAATATTGATTCTAACTTACAAAACCGACCCGCCCGTTTTGCCACTTATAGGTACCCCATTTTACCCCATGTGCGGGGCAAAATTGAGTCAACTTTTTACAAAAATAAAAATAAAAGTATGTTGGAGCTCTAATCGCTTAAAGTAATTAAAACATAAAGATAACATATATCTAGCCAACTTAATTCCAATTGATAAACGCAATGGTGATGGAGAAATAAGTCTATAAAATTAAGTTACCCCCATATTGCCCCCCTTTCCCCTACCTATGTCTCTATCCAAAAACAACAAATTATTACAAAATAAAATATCAAAAATGATGGATCGGGAATAGGGGTATCAAATAAAAGCAATTTGTGTCTAGAAATCACATACCTGATATGCTTAAATCCAATCTCGTTGGCGGTGACCTTTTTCCAAGGTCCATGCAAGTAGTCCCTGCAAATTCTTGCAGCCAAGTCACGCATCTCAAAGCTGTCCCCATGCATCTGTGAAAAATCGTAAAAACTCACTCTTTTTGGTGCTAGAACTGGTCTCATTTTTATTAGATTTTTTGCTAACATATGGGTGCAACTTCGTGACAAAAAAAAATAAGGTAAGATTTTATAGTATGGAAAATATCGTGTCGTACTCTTTGGGAAATGCCGGAAAATTTTATATGTATTACGTGAAAAATCAATAACTAGCGACGCAGTCGCGTTTTCTTCAACTTCTGGAAAAACTGACATGTTGAGGTCTTTAAATTAATATTTAATAGGTTAATGCATTTTTTATGGTTTTAATTTATAAAATAAAAAATCAAGAAATTTTTTGTGGTTTAAAATATAGTTATATAAACCTAATAAAATAATTTATTTAAAAACTTAACACTTTTGAAACATAATGTACAATTGTATACGTCTACTTATCTTGAAAACTAATGCTCTAACAGCATTTCTAAATGTGTCAAAATTTGTAAAAAATAATTTCTATATTTTTTTTTTAAAATTATGTATTTTTAGATTTAATTTTGAAGCCAATCGAGTAGAAGAAATACTTTAAATAAATTATATGTTGGCAATACTTCGAAATATTGTCAAAATTGTTTACTAATTGTTTAATGTAAATGGTATGACTTCCAATATTTTAATGATTGATAGAAGAAGTCAAAATAAGAAAAAAGTTCATATAACATGCGGAAAACTCTTTTGTTTTTGAGATGCAGAGCATCAAAGTTGGCGATTTTTTAAACTTTTTTGGTTATAACTTTTTTTTAAAAAAATCAGGAACAATAGGAAATTTGGCGAAGTCGTGTAAAAAAATAGGAATTAAAATAGGAACAAAAATGGTTTTAAAAAAACCATGGGGACAATTTTTTTGAAACTTTTTTGTTGCGCCGTCTGTCTGTCTGTCTGTCTGTCTGTCTGTCTGTCTGTCTGTCTGTCTGTCTGTCTGTCTGTCTGTCTGTCTGTCTGTCTGTCTGTCTGTCTGTCTGTCTGTCTGTCTGTCTGTCTGTCTGCTGTCTGCTGTCTGCTGTCTGTCTGTCTGTCTGTCTGTCTGTCTGTCTGTCTGTCTGTCTGTCTGTCTGTCTGTCTGTCTGTCTGTCTGTCTGTCTGTCTGTCTGTCTGTCTGTCTGTCTGTCTGTCTGTCTGTCTGTCTGTCTGTCTGTCTGTCTGTCTGTCTGTCTGTCTGTCTGTCTGTCTGTCTGTCTGTCTGTCTGTCTGTCTGTCTGTCTGTCTGTCTGTCTGTCTGTCTGTCTGTCTGTCTGTCTGTCTGTCTGTCTGTCTGTCTGTCTGTCTGTCTGTCTGTCTGTCTGTCTGTCTGTCTGTCTGTCTGTCTGTCTGTCTGTCTGTCTGTCTGTCTGTCTGTCTGTCTGTCTGTCTGTCTGTCTGTCTGTCTGTCTGTCTGTCTGTCTGTCTGTCTGTCTGTCTGTCTGTCTGTCTGTCTGTCTGTCTGTCTGTCTGTCTGTCTGTCTGTCTGTCTGTCTGTCTGTCTGTCTGTCTGTCTGTCTGTCTGTCTGTCTGTCTGTCTGTCTGTCTGTCTGTCTGTCTGTCTGTCTGTCTGTCTGTCTGTCTGTCTGTCTGTCTGTCTGTCTGTCTGTCTGTCTGTCTGTCTGTCTGTCTGTCTGTCTGTCTGTCTGTCTGTCTGTCTGTCTGTCTGTCTGTCTGTCTGTCTGTCTGTCTGTCTGTCTGTCTGTCTGTCTGTCTGTCTGTCTGTCTGTCTGTCTGTCTGTCTGTCTGTCTGTCTGTCTGTCTGTCTGTCTGTCTGTCTGTCTGTCTGTCTGTCTGTCTGTCTGTCTGTCTGTCTGTCTGTCTGTCTGTCTGTCTGTCTGTCTGTCTGTCTGTCTGTCTGTCTGTCTGTCTGTCTGTCTGTCTGTCTGTCTGTCTGTCTGTCTGTCTGTCTGTCTGTCTGTCTGTCTGTCTGTCTGTCTGTATGTCTGTAACGACCAACGCGCATATCTCAAAAACCGCTTGGCCGATTTTAATGAAATTTGGTACCTAGGCTGGGTCTTGGGTCGAGATGGTCCCATTTAAAAATGAACAAAATCCACCGAACAGAAACCAAATAAAAGGGTGGGGGTAGATTTCAAAAATTAGAGTTTATGTGAAAATATGGCGTGTGTGATATCAAACGAAAGGTAATTGAGTCTGCAGTTAAACAAAATACATTTTAATTTATTTTAAAAAAAAGGGTGGGGGTATATTTTAAAAATTAGAGTTTAAGTGAAAATATGGCGTGTGTGATATCAAACGAAAGGTAATTGAGTCCGGAGTTTAATAAAATACATTTTAGTTTTTTGTTTTTTTTAAGGATGGGGGTAGATTTCAAAAATTTGAGTTTAAGTCAAAACATGGCTTGTGTGGTATCAAACAAAAGGTAATTTAGTCTGGAGTTAAATAAAATATATTTCAGTTTTTAGTTATTATAGCTCACACGTACACTATAACTATAGTACCTAGTGTGAGCTTAGGGGCCCATATATTGGCAGAGTATTTTTCTTATATTGACCTTCTCTATTACCCATAAAAATATTGTCATATCGTTTATACCCTGTGTGTTAAGTGTCCACCATAGCTAACTTAAATTATTATTAAAAATAGAAAAAAGTTTAAATTGGCAAACTACTAGAATTTTTGGTTCTTTTTAAAATACTTAAAATAAAAATTAAACAGCATCGCTTTTTGGAGTTTTCGAGTTTTTTCTAAAAACAAACAAAAAATATTTAAACACCCTGTATTTAACATTTTTTTCTGATACTCCTTTCAATTCTAAACAAAAACTGTCTCTTGATTTTTTTCCTAAAGTTAAAAATAACGAAGATATTAATCATTTAAAATTACGTATTGAAATTTTATTTGGTAGAAAGATGTCTAAGCGTAATTTTGAATTTCGAATATTTCCGTTATTTTTAAATTTAGGAAAAAAAATCGAAAGATAACTTTAGTTTAGAATTGAAAGACCTATCAGAAAAAAAAATAAAATACAGGGTGTTAAATTATTATTATTTTTTTTGAAAAACTCGAAAACGCGATGCTTGATTTTTTTTTTTTTTTTGATTAATGCATCTTAAAGACTTCAATAATAACAAAATAAGCAATGGTGGACATTTAACTTCGAACACCCTGTATCGGGTGGCACAACAAACTTGATTCTTAAATTGAAGCTTAGTATTTCTAAAACCCTAAAAAAACCTAAATTTGCATTTTTGTTAAAGCTTTTGAAATAAAAAAAAAACTTTATCAAAATTGTAAATCCCATGAATTAAAAATCAAAAGAGTTTCGTGGCCAACCGGGTAAAAAAACTCTGCCAATCTATGGGCACCTAAGCTCATACTGGGTACTATAGTTATAGTGTATCTACTTGAAAGCTAATATAACTAAAAACTGAAGTATATTTTATTGAACTCCAGACTCAATTACCTTTCGTTTGATACCACACAAGCCATGGTTTGACTTAAACTCTAATTTTTCAAATCTACCCCCACCCTTTTTTAAAAAACTAAAATGTATTTTGATTAAATCCAGACTCAATTACCTTTCGTTTGATAGCACACCCGCCATATTTCCACTTAAACACTAATTTTTGAAATTTACCCCCACCCTTTTTTTTAAATAAACTAAAATGTATTTTGTTTAACTCCAGACTCAATTACCTTTCGTTTGATATCACACACGCCATATTTTTACATAAACTCTAATTTTTGAAATCTACCCCCACCCTTTTATTTGGCTTGTGTTCGGTGGATTTTGTTCATTTTTAAATGGGACCATCTCGACCCAAAACCCAGCCTGGGTACCAAATTTCACTGAAATCGGGCAAGCCGTTTTTGAGTTATGCGCGTTGGTCGTTACAGACAGACATACAGACATACAGACATACAGACATACAGACATACAGACAGACAGACAGACATACAGACAGACAGACAGACAGACAGACAGACAGCGCAACAAAAAAGTTTCAAAATCATCTGAAACGCAAAGATATATAAAAAAATTTAAAATCGGAGCAACTTTTTTTTTCTCGAAAAAATTAGGATCACCATAGCTCACACTACTATAGTTTAGTAGTAGTGTGAGCTAAAAAATACTTTAAGAACACAATGGCGGATTCAAGTGGAGGGGCAGAAGGGCTCCCTCCATTGTATGAATTCTTCAACGATTGAAAAGGAGTACTCCCTCAAAATCGGGTGAAAGTCAAATTGCGCATGCAATTGCACTTGATTTCCGCTTCTCGCTCGAATTTTGAGGAGGACTCGCTCGGGGAAATTTTAAGTATAACGACGCATGTCATAAATATTATATTTTTTAATTCTAGTAAAAAAACCAAATACATAAACCGCAATTTTGGCAATTTTTGGCATAGAGTCATCGAAAAAATAATATGTTATTTTCTCTGATATGGTTCTAAGTTTTTAAAGCTCAAACTAATTAAAAATGACATAAAAATATTTTTGGTTTTTACTGCCTTCTACTACCCCCCTCCCCCGGACATCCGCCACTGGCAGAAACACCGGTATTTTTAAAAATGTTTAAAAACTATTTTCATGGCCACTAAGAAAAATTGCGAATGTAATAAATTTACTTAATCTATCTTTTCTTCGTTTTTTAAAAAAGGAAAAAAAAATTAAAATAAAAAAATTGGTAAAAATTGCCATGTACTGCCTAACAATAATAAAAAAATAAATATTAGGTTTGTGTATTTTAGAAATAAAATTTTATAATAAAAAATCAAAATCATTTTCATGACATTGAAATTGAAAAACTTTTTTTATTTGACCCAAAATAATCTCTATATAAATATGCTGTAAAATGTTTATTTTAATTCTGTACTTCTAGTAGAAATATTAAAAATTCTTAATAAAGAATCGAATATTCTGGAAGGTGATACAGAAGCAGTATAATAACTTACCTTAACGTTTGTAATAACCATGGTTACTAATTTATGAAAAATCACTAAAAAAAGTAAAATGATCGCACTCAAAAATGAGGTGAAAATACCACAAAAAAATCACAGTAGACTGGCGAATTTTGAATATAGCAAATAAGCAACGCGTTTCCCTTTTATACGAAAAACAGGATAAGAGTGTGAACCAAAGTCTTTTAAGAATAATTAATGATGCCAATAAAAAGATTATCGTGCAACTGTTAATTGCTAATGATAATAGCAAAAAAAATTGATAACACTCAGTATTCAGATAAAGAAAGACCAGTAAATTTCATTAACACGTCTGCTCTGACTTAAAGTTTATTCTAAAATGATTGGTGTTGTGCAGCTTACTTCTGGATTTCTATATCGCCTGATATTTCTATAACGTCACCCATTAAGGTGACCAACCGTTCTTTGCTACCGAGGATGGTAACCTTTTTTTAAATCTCGTCTGATAATATCTGGAAGTGGAAATAACCTGTTAAAAATTGCCTATATTAAATGATAGTACTAATAGTAGGTTTACACATGCATGAATTTAGTGGCGCCAGTGTTCGCGCCAGTTCTATTTGCACGCCAGTAAAGGTTTACACTATTGTGCGAAAATGGCACGCCAGTTTCATTTTTAAAGTGTACACGATACGCGATATGTCGGCTAAACTCTCGGAAGCCTGCAAAATAGTCGCTAAACTTTTATTGAAAAAAAAAATAAAAGAGATTCAGGAAAAGGAACAACGAAAAGGCCGTATCTGCATGGATTAAGGCATGGATTGCTAGTCGATCTACTTTGGGTGCTTCCGAAAAACTTTTAGGAGAACTTGCAGCAGAAGATCCTGCGAGCTATAAAAACCATCTTCGAATGACAAAGCAACCTTTTGATATTCTTCTAGAGTTTCTCTTATTTAAACAACATTCTTTAAAATTCGTTCTGCTACTTTAAACCATGGTACTTTTGGGGTGTATATACTTCATATCATAATTTTTGAGATAACTTTTTGACAGTTATCAGCTGTTTACCATAACAAATAGCATAGGCCAACGAAAAAAAGTTGTAAAAAGTTGTCTCAAAAATAATGATATGAACTTTACTTTATTTGCACCGGCTCCGGAACGTTGGCTTTTTTTAATTTTTGTCAATTCTAAAGCATATGTGTTTCTTATGGATCATATTTTTGCTTTTACTTCTGCAACTTCAAAGCCTTCAATAGTCATTATTTTACTAATTTTTTGGAAAGCATTATCTCGACTATCTTTGTTTTAATACAAACTACTGTGTACATCCCATAAACAAGGAAAACATTCATAGCCTTCACGAAACTGTATGGTCAGTTTTGCTGACCACTTTTTTTAGCCATATTAAGCTATAAAAACAAAAATAAACAAAATTTTTAAGCTCAAACACAATGAAAATAAAAAATTATGTAAAATAATGAACTTAAAACTGGCGAGCCGACGTGCAAGCACTTGTTTACACATGAAAATTTTCATTTTCTGCGCGCATGCATCACCACTGGCGCCAGCAAATTCAGTCAGCTGCAGACTTTTTTGATACATGCATGCAAAAATATAACTTGTGTGCAAGTCGGTGTTTACACTTGCAAATTTAACTTACTGGCGCGCCAGTTTTTATTGGCGCCAGCAAATACATGCATGTGTAAACTCTCCTTAATACTACTATGTCGGTTTAGAACGTTTTTCTACAAGACGCTAGCCCTACCAAGTCCACTTTCAATCCCTGACTTCGCATGCGCACATCTACCAATATTATTTACCTCATGAATTAGAATAGATGAATACAGGGTGATTTTCACTTGAATGATTCTAACCACATGAAAATAGAAAGTTTCAAAAACCTAACCTAACAAAACCTAATCAAATCGAACCGAACCGAACCAAAGGAAACTGAACCAATAATTTTTTTCAAAAAAAACTTTCCTGACTTCCTGCACGGGATCCTAGAGGATGTGAATCCGAACCGAACCTAACTAAACTGAACCAAACCTAACCTAACCAAACTAAAGTACAACACGTACTGCTAATTAGGTTTAGTTGGGTAGGGTTAGGTTTGGATAGGTTCGGTTCGGTACGGTCCGGTTCGGATTCACATCCTCTAGGATCCCGGGTAGGAAGTCAGGAAAGTTTTTTTTTGAAAAAAAATATTGGTTTAGTTTGCTTTGGTTCGGTTCGGTTAGATCTGATTAGGTTTCGTTAGGTTAGGTTTTTGAAACTTTCTATTTTCATGTGGTTAGAGTCATTCAAGTGAAAATCACCCTGTACATCTATTCTAATACATGAGGTAAATAATATTGGTAGATCTACGCATGCGAAGTCAGGGATTGGAAGTGGACTTGGTAGGGCTAGCGTCTTTGCGTTTTTCTACGCCGCCGCCTATTCCCCACCTCCTTCAATCGTGACAGTAATTTTCTGTCAGGTTTTTCTGACTCATTGATGATGAATTGACTGTTGCCATACCAGTTTGTGATGCCCTTTTTTCCTGCGCCCTATTAGTTGCCATTCTAGGACCTGTGTCTTTTTTCGATTCCCATTCTTTCTTTTACTGTCTCATTTCTTATATGATCCATCCATTTCGACACTTTCCATTTTTGTTTTTTTATTTTTCTGTTAATCGAAAATTCTCTATTCCATACAGCAGCGTGCCATTGTTTCATATATGTTAAATTTTACATTGTTTTTTATCTCTCTGCTCCATAAAATACTGTTAAGACAACCAATTACCTTTTTTGCTTTTACTATTCTTTTTTTCCAGTTTTTTACACTCTGTTCCTATCTTATCAAATGTGACGTCCAAGTATACATATTCATTGCATGGAGATATTGTTTGTCCGTTGCTTAGTTCTAACTCACTTGATTCGTTACATAAGTACTGTTTCTTGTTTACGTTCACTGTTAACCCCCACTTTTGGTATTCTTCCGTTAACTGTCTCATCATATACTCATGTCTTCTTTATTATTAGCTAAAATCACTTGCTCGTCAGCGAACTGTAATGTGTACATGATAAATCGGTCATTTAGTTGTATTCCCATACCATGTACTTTACGTTTCCAGCTTTTTAGAGCTACTACGATATATAAATTTGGAGAGATACAACATCCCTGTCTTAAGCCTTTTGTTACCAGGAATTCTTTCGAAAGTCTATTTCCAATTTTAGTTTTAGATTTTGACCCTTTGTATACCTAGTTGTTTTTTCGCTTTTTTGTATGTATGATTGATATTAGTCTGTTCTGTCCAAAATTTTTCTACTGAAACGGTATCATATGCTTTTTGTAGGTCCACAAAGGTAACATGAGTCTGTATATTTACTACTAGTACTCGTTGAATGCAATTTTCCAATCATCAGGTACTGGATCAATTCAATCATCAATTTCTCTCAGTTTTTCTGAGTTTTTTATTATTTTCGATAAAAATTGTTCTACTGGTTCTTAGTAAGAGAAATTAAAACAAAAATTTTCCTTCAAAAATGATATCATTAGTATCAAAACTCAAAAGTGAGAGAAATTGCATTTACAGTAAAGAATAGCAAAATTCTTCACTGGATGGTAATAATAGGGAAAAAAAATTCTAATTCCAAAATACGTATTTTTTTAGATTAACAGACAAATTTACTTCGCTGTGTTATTTTTATGTGAATGTTTTACTAACTATAAGATAGTTTTGACAGATAGTTACGTAGGTATGACAACAAACGCAACTACGGCCTTTGTTTCCGTCATTCAAAGATAGGCTTACTATACATGGTTGAAAAGCTCTTTTAATGCACTAATGGCGATCATAAGAAATAACAAAGTTGGCTATGGTTTCAAAAAATCTAGAAACCCTAGAAAAAATTTGTTAACGTCATTCGATTGGCCGTAGTTGCTTATACAAAACTACCAAATTTCATAAAATTTGTTTGTAAGATGGCGGCGGTATTTCAATTTTTCAAAAAACACAATTTTTAGTTTTTGCTCGATATTTTGGTAACCCCTGTAGATATCTTTAATGTTGATACAGCACTGGATTGGGCTTAGAATAGTGCAACTTTTTTCTCATACACAGTTGTATCTCTTACCGTTTCCGAAATCCCCATATAGTTGCTTTTATCTGGAACACCCTGTATACCGCATTTGAAGAAAGCTATCGATACCATAGAGCATTGGGTCGTAGTAGTAGTAGTAATATATTTTATTTAGCATTTTGCTACTATGTACAAAATATTTATAATTAAACTAAATTAATAACTTTGTTGTTTTTAAAAAGGTAACATTCTAAAGATTTTTTAAATAAAGATATAGATGTTTTTGATTTTATTTCATTTTTTAATTTATTAAATTCTAAAAGCCCTTTATAAAAAATTGAATTAAATTTTAAATTAGATCTGCAATTATCAACGTAAATATTTGAATTATTTCGAGTCAAATATGAATGTTGTTCAAAATTTATAGTAATAAATGATTTTAAATTTTCTGGAAGTAAATTATGTTGAATTTTATAGACAAAAATACAAACTAAATAAAATGTGAATTTTTTTACATTTAACCATTCCAATTTTGATAACATAAGACTTATATATATAAGTAAAAGCATTTTTAATTAATAGCCGAATAGATCACAGATACACAATATATTATGGATCCCAGATCCAGACACTAAAATCAAACTTGGTTAAGGTAACAAATACCCAAAGAAAACAGAAGAGAGGTAGCAAAAATTAAAATGGAAATTTGCCGGAGTAAATGTATTGTAACAGTGAGAAAAAAAGTAGTGGAAGACTTCAAATGAGATGAGCGGACGATTTGAAGAAACATGTCGGATTTAGATGGATGAAAACGGCGACAGACCGAGAAGAAGACTAAATAGAGATAGAATAGAGAACTTGTGCATGTGACGTAGTTTAATATAAAGCAAAACAGAATCTCTGGTCTGGTCACCTTAATCAACATTTTAAGGCTCAACTTATGTATATCCTTCAATTCATTTCTATTTTTGGAACAGAAAACAGACGAACTAGTCTGACTTAAAACTTAAAGACCCTAAAGAGCAATTAATACGCTTATTAACCTGAAAGGGATCATTAATTTATTTAACAAAGGGCCTTAATCCGAGAAGAACCGCTCATAGCTCTTCTCGGCTTATGAATTGGTAGGTACAGTCGCGCATTTCTTTAATGTCATCTTATTTTCCAAAATTTGGACAATGCAAAAAAACAGTACGTTGTTTGGCAACACCGTATGCTAGAAAATTAAGTGGGAACAATAAAAGAATTAAAATTTCTCGACGTCGCCGCACGGAGTTCAGCTTGTCTAATTTAGACGATCGAAACCTCAATATCGACCTATTTTCTATTATAACCACTAAGTCTTTAAAAAGTGCCCAATTACCTTATTACATAAACTAATAAAAACTCGTTTCTGCTTATTAGTAGACCCCCAATGCAGAAAATCGATCAACTAACTCTTTGTCCCTTGTTACGACGACAAGTCACAGACCGTTTGATAGCCTGCATAATGATCCGCACTTATTCCGCGGGGAAAGGCGATTTTCAAAAGTGCTTGAAGTTGGTAAACTAGAGATTATATGGTGATTTCTTCCCGTATATTTAAAATATGGGTTAGTATCTTTAATTTTTACTATTAAACCATTTGCAAAGTTTCAATTTGCTTATTAAAAAAATTAGATAAAAGTTGTGTATTGATTTATTATAATTTTTCAAATATGCATTATATATCTTGGACTGAAAAAGTCTGGATCCATTGGCGTAGCTAGCCTTGCTTTTCAGGGGGGGCCGTGGCCCCGGTCTATCTTGAACAAAAAGCAAACATAGGTTTTAAAGAGTCGTGCAAAGTGTGCAATGAATAAAAAAAATACGCGCATTAAATGTTCTAATATTTTAATATAACAAATTTAATAATACATTTACCAACTTATTTATATGTATACACAGGAAGTATGTGATTCAGCAATTCTACAAAGAAAGTTTTCTACGTCGCTGACTGAAAGCGTCTACCACACTGTCTAAGTCGACCTCAACATCTTTTTCTATGAATAACAATGTCAAACCTGAGTGTCTCTCTTGAGTCATAGTTGTTCTAAGCGAATTAAAAACTCTCCTCATGGCAGAGAAAGACCTCTCGCAAGTTGCACTTGAAATTGGAAGAATACTCGCAACTCTAAAAAGTTGGTAGAGGTTTGGATAGGTGTTTTCTGCTATATGTTGTTTGATAGAATCATGACCAACAGTTTGATTTAACCGAAAAATACAATTCTTTAAAACGATCATTTCTGCTCTTAGAGCAGAAGTATTAATATTAAAAATTTCCCGGTATTGCTCGACGAATTTATTCCATTTAACGACGTGGGAAAACTTAATATGAAAATGTTTATTAAATTGTCACCAAAATCGGAAAATTTCCATAAGACACTAAACGCTAACCTCAAAAAAACTAAAAAGATTATTATATTTATTTTAGAAAAACAGTTTAAAAAGGTCTTTTATAACCTTACGACATCTACAACCCGATTTCGGAAACAGAGGGGCAAAGGTTGCTGTCTTTATTAAAGGCGAAATTCAACTTACACTTCTATAATATTTTACAAGATGTCGCCAATATGTATGAAATATTCAATATACATAATTATGTTTAAATTTAAAAAATATTTTCGGGAAATTGCATAAGTGCAGAAAAGTTACCGATAATTTAAAGAGAAAAAGCCTAATTCCGCAAGACAAGGGCTTTTTCCTGAAATGTAAACATTATCTGAATGATTTTAAATTTTAATGCCTATACCTATTTTATTTGAATATTTCCCGAATAATAATAGAAAAGTATGTATTTTCAGCGTCATGTTCTTTTACTAGTAGTCGGTAGGGGAGGCCTAAAATATCTTAGGGGGGGCCTGAGGGACTTCAGGGGGAGCCAGGCCCCCCCTGAAGTCCCCTACCTACGCCAATGTCTGGATCGTTACGTATCCATTGCGTTTATGACTTTATTATTTCAATCATGTATCAGGGGTTGTACAGGTGCTACATTCAGCTGCCGCTTCTTGCCGCTGTATTAGATATGATTTATTGTTTCAGCGGTGGCGCATGGGATTGGCCGACGTAATTTATTTAAAATGTGGCAAACACATGTTTCACAGGATTAAAATCAATCCGTTTTAAACTATGTATGTAAGAATAGTGAATATAAAGACTACGATAAAGAATCCCAGTGCGTGGTAAAAAATTGATATATAGTATAGCAAGATTAATAAATTTAGTTAAATTTTTATAAAAAAGCTATGTTAAATAAAAAAAGCTATAAGTTAGTTACATACACACACGCTCAAAGTATTCATTTTTCAAGTTTTTTGCTTAAAAGGAAAAAAAGATATTCAACATTATTTTTGGAGGCGACTGTACCATCTCCAGAATGCACAGTATATTAAAAATCACATTTTTTTTAAACGCCATATGACAATTCCTAACATTCAGCATCAATTTGTCAAAATTAAACCATAAAATAATTTCGAACGTTCAAAACCGACAAACTGACCACCGTGCGCCGTTCCATCTGTGGAGGCCGTGCAGAGTTACATCGGAATAAAAATATTACATATTGTAGGCAAAAATCTAATTGTCAGGGTTTTGAAATAACAATTTTTTGGGCAGAGATTTGCAAATTTTCAAAAAAACTTTTTTGCACTTTTAAGAAGAGTGCCCTGCCCCGAGGGGTCATCGGTACCCTAAAATTTTGTACAGCGTCCAACAGGACTTGGGTCCTGTCGTGTACTGTTGGGTCCTGTTGAGTACTGTTGGGTCCTGTTGGGTCCTGTCGTGTACTGTCGAGTACTGTTGGGTCCTGTCGAGTACTGTTGGGTCCTGTTGAGTACTGTTGGGTCCTGTTGGGTTCTGTTGGGTCCTGTCGTGTACTGTCAAGTACTGTTGGGTCCTGTCGAGTACCGTTGGGTCCTGTCGTGTACTGTCGAGTACTGTTGGGTCCTGTCGAGTACTGTTGGGTCCTGTTGGGTACTATTGGGTCCTGTCGAGTACTGTTGGGTCCTGTTGGGTACTGTTGGGTCCTGTCGGGTCCTATCGAGTACTGTTGGGTCCTGTCGTGTACTGTCGAGTACTGTTGGGTCCTGTTGGGTACTGTTGGGTCCTGTCGGGTCCTGTCGTGTACTGTAGAGTACTGTTGGGTACTGTTGGGTCCTGTTGAGTACTGTCGAGTCCTGTTGGGTCCTGTCGTGTACTGTCGAGTACTGTTGGGTCCTGTTGGGTACTGTTGGGTCCTGTTGAGTACTGTCGAGTCCTGTTGGGTCCTGTCGTGTACTGTCGAGTACTGTTGGGTACTGTTGGGTCCTGTTGAGTACTGTCGAGTCCTGTTAGGTCCTGTCGTGTACTGTCGAGTACTGTTGGGTCCTGTTGGGTACTGTTGGGTCCTGTCGGGTCCTGTTGAGTACTGTTGAGTACTGTTGGGTCCTGTCGGGTCCTGTCGCGTACTCTTGGGTCCTGTCGAGTCCTGTTGTGCAATTTGTACAGTACTGTTGAAAGCTGATGACCCCTCGCCCTGCCCTCTCTTCTATCTAGACATAAAACTTATTAAAACTTATTTTTTTAGTTCTGCAACGTCACTTATTTAAATTTTTTCTAAAATGCTAATGCTAAAATTTCACAGCTGAAATACATAAATATATCAAAAAATTTTTTTTGGTGTTTCCTGCATATACATAATATTCCAATACCCACGGTAACTGACCATTCATGATGCAAATATGAGGGCCTTGGCATCCTTAAGCAAAAAAGACCTGATTGGTTGCCTTCAAAGACATATGCATATTATTTCCATATAGTACGTATTATTGCAATACCTACGGTACCTTACGATGCAGAATGCAAACATATTTGAAATAGCAATATCAATGGGTATAAGTCTATCCTTTTTGCGGTCCTTAAGATAAAATGTCCTGATTGGTTATACTTTTACGCATGAATATTATTTTATTCTTATATTCGTTACGTCAAATCATCGGCGTACAGTTAATAAAAACTCGTTCTATATAAATTTGGTATCTGTGCATTTTTCGTATCTTTATTTCTGAATGTTTGCATCAAACGCCAACCATTGTGTAAATAGGTAACAGGAATTATTGGAATATTACGTATATGGTTTACTGCCACTTTGTCCCGTCCCCCGGGAAATCCTGCATTCCCCAATAACCATCTTCTGTATGCACTGCTCCAAAGATTTTACAAATAATTTTTATTTCAAATATCCTAGAAATAGAACGTTCTTCGAGTATTACGTCGGAAAAACCTGCGTAATTGAGGTCCTTTCGCATAACATGTGACCACTTAGAGATGATTTAGAGCTTGGTATTGGCCAAGGCTATCAATAGCGCACCCACACGGTAAAATATTTTGTCTACAATGTAAACACGTTCTTTTCTTGTACAAATTGTTTTACCTTAAAATAATTTGTTTTGAATTAAAATATTTCTTTTTAGTTCAATCTTGAAATAAAACCTTTTTTTTCTTCTTTAATTGTTTTGTTTCAGTATACTCCATTTTGTAACAAAGCAAATTGTCTTCATATAAGTAATATTTTGCTTCCAGAGAAAACGGTGTATTAGATTAAGACAATTTTTTGTGCTAAATCAAGAAAATATTTTCTTGGTGAATAGGAAAAACAAGTTATTTTACTTCAAAGCAATTTGCTTTGATCTAAGACAATTTTTTTTCCGTGTAGCAGGAATATGTCTTAAAGGGGCGGCCGAGACCCCATGATATCTTATTTCACGATATTTTTGGCTTGGGATTAAATGAGATTTAACAAAACGATACCACAAATTATTTAGTTTTTGACAAGTATCTACTTAACTTTATTTACAAAATCAAAACTAGATGAAAATTTTTAAACAAATCACTATAAGTTATTGTAGGAATCATACCTAAATAACTTAACTTTTAAACTAAAAAGTTACGTACAACATTTGTGGAAAAAAACTATCGATACACTGGCATAAATCACAATATGACATGAATTTTTACAATACTTTTTGGTACAAAACTACATGATTTAAGCAACATAAAATCATTTTTAAATATTTCTTAGTCTTATAAAAACAAATTTATGGAATGTTTTAAATGAGACACCATGTATACACAGGTATAATTATATGTATTACAGACCAAAAACTGATTTTTTTATTATATTTTATTTAACGTGAAGTCATTATAGCTACTAGAGGTGTTGAAAAACTAATTATTTACTCCAGAACTTGTTACTCGACAAATAACGGAGTAACGAATACCGATCCGAAAACAGCGGCGTAGCGTGGGGGGGGGCGCGGGGGGTTCGTCGCCCCCCCCACCCCGAGGGTAGTGGCGCCCCATAGGTGGGAGAGGCGCCCTTGTGTCGTATCGGCCGCCCCCTCATAATACATGATGACCTTTTTTTTTTGTTTTGTTAGTTGCAAGATTTCGTCAGAGGCGCCCTGGTGACTTATCGGCCGCCCCCTGACATATGATGACCACGGCGCGGTTCAAATTTCTACGGCGCGGTTTTTGGTCGCAAGATTTGTGAGAGGCGCCTTTTTGACCTTGTGGTTTTTTTTTTGCCGTAAGATTTTTCATCAGTTTTCAGAGGCGCCCTTTTTAGCTGTTGCCCCCCCCGCCCTTTCGGGCACGCTACGCCGCTGTCCGAAAATTACTTTGATTACTTTGATTCCTTCGACTATTTTAGTATTCAGTAATCACTCGAAAGTCGGTAATCCAAAATCAGGGAGTAACTATGATAACTTAAGTAACTAACGCAGTGGCGTATATACGGGGCCCGCCCCCCCCCCCCGAAGCTAAAGTTTTTTTGGATATTTTCCACATATTTCATGAATACAAACATAAAATAGCATAAAATACGGACTCATGGCGTCTCGCCCCCCCCCCCAAACTGTTCGCCCCCCCCCCCCCCCGAACCGAACCGAACCGAACCGAACCGAACCGAACCGAACCGAACCCCCCCCCCCCCCGAAACATTTTTCTATATACGCCACTGAACTAACGCATGTAAATTGTATTTGTAAAAGGTAAGAATAAGAAAAAGTAGTACATATTACACTGAATGTATTTTTATATTTTTGTTGTTTTTGTTCAAACTTCTTGTATATTTTTTGAGTTCTTGTCTAAGATTGTTATTTTTGCCTCTATTGTTATTTACTTTTAAATTTTAAGTATGTATTTCTTTGTATGTAATGCATCAGATTTTTAAAACAAAGTTGTACACCGAACGTACAGTTCCTACGTAATTCCTACCTTTATTTTTTTAATTTTAGCCCTAATTTTGAAAATTTCAATTGAATATTTCCATAATATCTACAACAAAAATATATCTACAAGTAAATGACCTTCAAATTAACGACAGTCCTAGATTTTTGCAGTAACTGTATGATTGAATTGTACAGTTACAGTTAGGGTTACCAGACGTCCGGATTAATCCGGACATGTTCGGATTTTTACTACGTCCGGGTGGGTCCGGGCGGATTTTTCATAAACGTCCGGATTTTAAAGTATAAACATCAAATAATGCAAAATAAACTAGTTTCAAAAAATGTAATTAAACAATAATCGTCGATAAATTTAGCAGTGTGAATTCACCTTTAAGCGGGGTCTTCACATAACGTTTTACCTTACATCTTGCCTGTTCAGTCAAAACGCATCAAGTTAAACTTTGTGTGTAGACGGAAAAACGGAAGTTTTACTTGAACTGATTTAAGACGGAAAACCGCCTAGAAAACTGACCGGATCACGCATTGTTTTCCAATAAAACCATCGTTTTGTATCAAAAACTGATCTAAAAACGTACGTTAAAACTATCAAGTGTCTACACTAGCCTTTCAACCGTCATACTTGACCCTTTTGACTGACAGGCAAGACGTAAGGTAAAACGTTATCTGAAGACCCCGCTTAAAGTAGGTAGTATTATTAATTTCGCCTTGTCGAAGTTTACACTTCTGCCGTGTGGTCTTAAGCATACACAACTTTTTTGATGAAGTTTGTGATCTAAAAAAGTACATATAAGACAATTCTACTTCTGATGACGACAATCTGCCTACCCACGAAAAATGGGCAAAATATTTTAATGTAAGTATTTCTACCCGGTGGACCAAAGAAAGAAATAGGCTGATTTTATCTTCTGTAAAAGGAATACTCATGACTTCATACAATTTAAGAAATATGAGCTGGTCAGAATTTTACGATTTTGTACTTCAGCCTAAAAATTCAACGCTGTTGAATAAAATACAAAGCAGTGAAAAGTACCTATAAAATAGTATTAGTTATTGTTTCAATTAAAAAAAAGTGGATTTTTTATGTGTGGCATAGAAAAAATTTTGACGTCCGGATTTTGTCCGGATTTTCTTGACGGCTGGTCCTGGTTAGAGACGTTTTCATCTGGTAACCCTAGTTACAGTAATCAAAGTAACGATAGTAACGAATATATAAAATGATTACTTAGTAGTCGAGTAACGATTAATAACGAGTATTCAGGGGGATGGGACAATTCGCCGCGGCCGATTCGCCGCAGCCGATTCGCCGCGGCCGACTCGCCGCGGGACAATTCGCCGCGAGATTTTTTGTTTTATGATATTACCATTGGCAATTGAACAGTTTTATTTATAGTATAATACAATTCAACATTTTTTTTATTAGAAAAATAAATAAAATGGCGGATTTTCCTATTTATGACCCGATTTGCCTCAAACTTGAAACATCACGGCGCTTAGGGTAACTTAATATAATTTTTGGCTAAAATTTAAAAAAATGAAAATGGCGGATCAAAAATGGCGGATTTTCCCATTTATGAACCGATTTGCATCAAACTCGGAACTTTGAGATCTTTTAGGTCGCTGATTATTATTTTGTACTAAAATTTAAAAAATCAAAATGGCAGTTCCATAATGGCCCACTTTCTTGTTTATAAACCGATTTTCCTCAAAATTGGGGGGGGGGGCGAAGCCTCATGATGGGGAATTTTATACTCTTTAATCTTTTTATTCATTAAATATGTGAAAAAAATCTAAAGAAATCTTAGGCATGGGGGGGGCCTAGTCCCCGCGGAATCCGCCATTTTCAAGTTTTAAAATTTAAATCAAAAATTGTATTGAGTTATAGTTTTCGCAAAGTCAGTTGAACAAAGATAAAAGCCGACCATCGGCATATCCAGACATGGGCGGCGGTAGATATATTCATAAAAATTATTTCATTTAATTATGGCGTAAACTAAAGAAATAAAAATAGATAATAAAACTTTATATTCCTACACCTGCAGAAACGACACTGATTTATTTTCGAACTCTGCATACTGCCGACTAAAGGGGTCCCGAAAAGCACACGCGAAAGCAATTAAAAGCGCATCTCAAAAAAATCTGCCAATAGGTGCCGTTCATCCACCTGGGCTCGGTCGGTCGAAAAACAAACACTTTGTAGTCGGACCGCAAAGAGCCGCGCCTCTGCTCTGTCGGTAGGGTTGAAATTATATCAGGAAGATTTTATATGAATTTGGATAACTTTTGAAGGGCAGAATGAAGCAAAATTTCATGAAATCGATAGAACCCCGTATTAGGAGTTATTCAAGTGACTTTGCAAAAACTATACCTTAGGCGCCGCGATGCTTCAAGTTTGAGGCAATTTGGTTTATAAATAAGATAGTGCGCCATTGTGGAACCGCCATTTTGATTTTTAAAATTAAGTTAAAAATAATAATCAGCGACATTGGCGTAGCTAGGGGGGGCAGGGGGGCCTGGCCCCCCCTGAAGTCCCTCAGGCCCCCCTAAGATATTTTAGTCCTCCCCTACCGACTACTAGTAAAAGAACATGACGCTGAAAATACATACTTTTCTATTATTATTCGGGAAATATTCAAATAAAATAGGTGCATTAAAATTTAAAATCGTTCAGATAATGTTTACATTTTAGGAAAAAGCCCTTGTCTTGCGGAATTAGGCTTTTTCTCTTTAAATTATCGGTAACTTTTCTGCACTTATGCAATTTCCCGAAAATATTTTTTAAATTTAAACATAATTATGCATATTGAATATTTCATACATATTGGCGACATCTTGTAAAATATTATAGAAGTGTAAGTTAAATTTCGCATTTAATAAAGACAGCGACCTTTGCCCCTCTGTTTCCGAAATCGGGTTGTAGATGTCGTAAGGTTATAAAAGACCTTTTTAAACTGTTTTTCTAAAATAAATATAATAATCTTTTTAGTTTTTTTGAGGTTAGCGTTTAGTGTCTTATGGAAATTTTCCGATTTTGGTGACAATTTCATAACCATTTTCATATTAAGTTTTCCCACGTCGTTAAATGGAATAAATTCGTCGAGCAATACCGGGAAATTTTTAATATTAATACTTCTGCTCTAAGAGCAGAAATGACCGTTTTAAAGAATTGTATTTTTCGGTTAAATCAAACTGTTGGTCATGATTCTATCAAACAACATATAGCAGAAAACACCTATCCAAACCTCTACCAACTTTTTAAAGTTGCGAGTATTCTTCCAATTTCAAGTGCAACTTGCGAGAGGTCTTTCTCTGCCATGAGGAGAGTTTTTAATTGGCTTAGAACAACTATGACTCAAGAGAGACACTCAGGTTTGTGATTGTTATTCATAGAAAAAGATGTTGAGGTCGACTTAGACAGTGTGGTAGACGCTTTCAGTCAGCGACGTAGAAAACTTTCTTTGTAGAATTGCTGAATTACATACTTCCTGTGTATACATATAAATAAGTTGGTAAATGTATTATTAAATTTGTTATATTAAAATATTAGAACATTTAATGCGCGTATTTTTTTTTATTCATTGCACACTTTGCACGACTCTTTAAAACCTAGGCTTGCTTTTTGTTCAAGATAGACCGGGGCCACGGCCCCCCCTGAAAAGCAAGGCTAGCTACGCCAATGATCAGCGACCTGAAAAATCTCAAAATCCGCCATTTTGGATCCGCCATTTTATTTATTTTTCCAATAGAAAAGATTGTTGAATTGTATACTAACCCCAAATACCTAGTTGGAAAAGTTTGAAAAAAGTTATGATCAAACAAATAAACAAATATATTATATGAAGTCAAGCTAAATAAAACTGTTTAAACAATTGCCAATGGTAACATCATAAAATAAAAAATCTCGCGGCGAATTGTCCCCGCGGCGAATCGGTCGGCGGCGATTTATCCCGCAGCGAATCGGCCGCGGCGAATTGTCCCCTACCCGTATTCAGAAGTAACGAAAATCAAAACCTCTAATAGCTAGCACGACCGAACAAATTTGTTCGCTTGTACTGCTGTATCATATTTTTAGTCTGCGAAGTTGTTTTATCTACGTTCCTCTATGGTTAGAGGTTAATAATTAATGTCACCAAACATTTTTTTAAAATTACTTTTTACATTTCTTTGTACAATACGTTAATCTTTCATTGCTGCCTCGATAAAAAACAAAATAACTTAAAACCAACATACCGTTAACAAACCCTAAAACGTACAACAAATTAACGAACAAATTCCAATATCAAAGTTCAGTTTTTTTCGCCGCGAATGTGCTCAAAATGTTGATTTTTTGGGAAATTTCTTCTTTCTTCGCGTTACTGATTTTGCTTTCGAGAAGTTTGTTTAGTCTCTGTTTTTCATCAGATATAAAGGATTTCTTCTCTAGGACTTTCTTCATGTAGGTTAGGTAGTGTTTAGCTGTCTTCTTTTCACTCTAAAAAACAAAACAAAAAAAATAATTAATTGGTCTTTTAAAAAGTGTCTAGTTTTAGAGATTACTTATAATAGTGAAGTTTGAAATTGGCGGTATATTACTTTCTGTCCAAATTTATCATTAAGACATCAGAAAATACTCTGCCAATATATAGGCCCCAAAGCTCACACTAGGTACTATAGTTATAGTGTACGTGTGAGCTAATATAACTAAAAACTGAAATATATTTTATTCAACTCCAGACTAAATTACCTTTTGTTTGATACCACACAAGCAATGTTTTGACTTAAACTCAAATTTTTGAAATCTACCCCCACCCTTAAAAAAAACGAAAACTATAATGTATTTTGTTAAACTCCGGACTCAATTACCTTTCGTTTGATATCACATACGCCATATTTTCAATTAAACTCTAATTTTTGAAATATACCTCCACCCTTTTCTTAAAATAAATTAAAATGTATTTTGTTTAACTCCAGACTCAATTACCTTTCGTTTGATATCACACACGCCATATTTTCACATAAACTCTAATTTTTGAAATCTACCCCCACCCTTTTATTTGGTTTGTGTTCGGTGGATTTTGTTCATTTTTAAATGGGACCATCTCGACCCAAGACCCAGCCCAGGTACCAAATTTCAATAAAATCGGCCAAGCGGTTTTTGAGTTATGCGCGTTGGTCGTTACAGACAGATATACAGACAGACAGACAGACGGCGCAACAAAAAAGTTTTAAAATCATCTGAAACGCAAAGATATATAAAATTTTTTGAAATCGGAGCAACTTTTTTTTTTTCGAAAAAATTAGGATCACCATAGCTCACACTACTATAGTAGAGTATATGTGTGAGATAAAAGAGTTTCTTAAATATCTATGTATACAGAGAGAGTAAGTTTAACTACTTTTTTGGTTATATTCAAACTGCACTGAGAAAACATGGCCAAGTAGGATTCCTACTTAACATTTTAGCTCACACATATACTATACTATAGTAGTGTGAGCTATGGTGATCCTAATTTTTTCGAGAAAAAAAAAGTTGGTCCGATTTCAAAATTTTTTATATATCTTTGCGTTTCAGATGATTTTGAAACTTTTTTGTCGCGCCGTCTGTCTGTCTGTCTGTCTGTCTGTCTGTCTGTCTGTCTGTCTGTCTGTATGTCTGTCTGTCTGTGTGTCTGTATGTCTGTCTGTAACGACCAACGCGCATAACTCAAAAACCGCTTGGCCGATTTTAATGAAATTTGGTACCTGGGCTGGGTCTTGGGTCGAGATGGTCCCATTTAAAAATGAACAAAATCCACCGAACACAAACCAAATAAAAGGGTGGGGATAGATTTCAAAAATTAGAGTTTATGTGAAAATATGGCGTGTGTGATATCAAACGAAAGGTAATTGAGTCTGGAGTTAAACAAAATACATTTTAATTTATTTAAAAAAAAAGGGTGGGGGTATATTTCAAAAATTAGAGTTTAAGTGAAAATATGGCGTGTGTGATATCAAACGAAAGGTAATTAAGTCCGGAGTTCAACAAAATACATTTTAGTTTTTGTTTTTTTAAGGGTGGGGGTGGATTTCAAAAATTTGAGTTTAAGTCAAAACATGGCTTGTGTGGTATCAAACAAAAGGTAATTTAGTCTGGAGTTGAATAAAATATATTTTAGTTTTTAGTTATATTAGCTCACACATAAACTATAACTATAGTACCTAGTGTGAGCTTAGGGGCCCATATATTGGCAGAGTATTTCACTAGTGGTAAGTTAAGTTTCTGTTTATCCCAAAAACAAAACTCACTTACCATAGGCCGATCTACTTATTTTGCTTGAACTTATGAGCCCTTAGTGATTTCTTATTGGCCCTAAGTTAATTTTCTATTTGTCATTCATTTAACTTTAATATATTTTTGGCAAAAGAAGTATCATCTATGCTAAATAAGTAACTCTATAAACACAAGCGATCAAATTATTAACTAACTAACTATTAACCCTTAACAATCTTTCTATTTGCTGCTAAAGGATTTTCCTAATAAATTTCGTTTACCCTAAATAGAAAGATCTTTTGTCTCATATTTAAGTGAAGTATCTATCTAGGATAAGTGAATTCTTATAAATGGTAAGTGGGAATTTTTCTCAGTGTGGTGTACATAATTTCAAATAGGAACATTTAGCTCACACATATACTATACTATAGTAGTGTGAGCTATGGTGATCCTAATTTTTTCGAGAAAAAAAAAGTTGCTCCGATTTTAAAAATTTTTATATATCTTTAGCGTTTCAGATGATTTTGAAGCTTTTTTGTTGCGCCGTCTGTCTGTCTGTCTGTCTGTCTGTCTGTCTGTCTGTATGTCTGTCTGTCTGTCTGTCTGTCTGTCTGTGTGTCTGTATGTCTGTCTGTAACGACCAACGCGCATAACTCAAAAACCGCTTGGCCGATTTTAATGAAATTTGGTACCTAGGCTGAGTCTTGGGTCGAGATGGTCCCATTTAAAAATGAACAAAATCCACCAAACACAAACCAAATAAAAGGGTGGGGGTAGATTTCAAAAATTAGAGTTTATGTGAAAATATGGCGTGTGTGTTATTAAACGAAAGGTAATTGAGTCCGGACTTTAACAAAATACATTTTAGTTTTTGTTTTTTTTGTAAGGGTGGGGGTAGATTTAAAAAATTTGAGTTTAAGTCAAAACATGGCTTGTGTGGTATCAAACAAAAGGTAATTTAGTCTGGAGTTGAATAAAATATATTTCAGTTTTTAGTTATATTAGCTCACATGTACACTATAACTATAGTACCTAGTGTGAGCTTAGGGGCCCATATATTGGCAGAGTATTTTTATTTTTGAGCCTGAGTGTACCTACTAGCATTACAAACACAGGTCCCTACTAACTTTCTTTCAAGCCAAATCTCATGGTCTACTATTCTGTATTAATTTTCAACCTTCAAAATTTGTACAAGATAAGACGCCAAGAAACATATACATAAATATAAATAACAGAATTTTTTTGATTTAGATTCTGATTTTCTAGGAATTGCTCCAGCTTGATCTTAAACGAAAATAAGCCAAATCAATGAATATTCAGGTTGGTTTGCTAGGCTGATTTGAAAAAAATACTCTGCCAATATATGGGCCCCTAAGCTCACACTAGGTACTATAGTTATAGTGTACGTGTGAGCTAATATAACTAAAAACTGAAATATATTTTATTTAACTCCAGACTAAATTACCTTTTGTTTGATACCACACAAGCCATGTTTTGACTTAAACTCAAATTTTTGAAATCTACCCCCACCCTTTTTTTTAAATAAATTAAAATGTATTTTGTTTAACTGCAGACCCAATTACCTTTCGTTTGATATCACACACGCCATATTTTCACATAAACTCTAATTTTTGAAATCTACCCCCACCCTTTTATTTGGTTTCTGTTCGGTGGATTTTGTTCATTTTTAAATGGGACCATCTCGACCCAAGACCCAGCCTAGGTACCAAATTTCATTAAAATCGGCCAAGCGGTTTTTGAGTTATGCGCGTTGGTCGTTACAGACATACAGACAGACAGACAGACAGACAGACAGACAGACAGACAGACAGACAGACAGACAGACAGACAGACAGACAGACAGACAGAGAGACAGACAGACAGACAGACAGACATACAGACAGACAGACAGACAGACAGACGGCGCAACAAAAAAGTTTCAAAATCATCTGAAACGCAAAGATATATAAAAATTTTTGAAATCGGAGCAACTTTTTTTTTCTCGAAAAAATTAGGATCACCATAGCTCACACTACTATAGTATAGTATATGTGTGAGCTAAAAACGTGTTAAGAGTAAAGTATATTTTTTTAAAGATATGGAAAAACGTTATTGGGAAAAGTTGATTTGAATGAAAAGTAATGAAAGATTCTCAATTTACAGAAAAATCAGCTAAAAATTTTGTTAACTTTCTTATAAAATCAAAGTAGGCTGATTTTTCTGAAAATTGAGTATCTGCCGTAACTTTTAATTCTAAACAACTTTTCTTATAACGTTTTTTGATACCTTCTTTTTTCAAAAACAGTCAAAAGACGATTTTTTTTCGAAAAATTATTTTTGAATAAATTTAATTCAAAAATCGATTTTTCGAAAAAAATTGCATTTAAAAAAATTATTTTTGAAACAAAAAATTGAGTTCCGAGTTCGGGACAATGAATAAATCAGGAACTGACTTACCTCATTTTTAAGCTCATCATACTCTTTCTGGGCTTTTTTGTGAACGCTTTTTTTGTCAGTTGCTGAAGCAAACTCGCTAGCTAAAAGATCGAAGCTTTTTAGACAGCCAGGTAAACCAATATGGAGGCTTGTATGGTCCCTGATAAACCTAAATAACAAAAATGAGCATACATTACATTTTAAAGTTGAGAAAAATAAATACGAACATATAGAGTAATTCCACGCCAAATCATCCAATGGGGGTAGCTGCCATATCACGAAAAAAATCCAAATTTTGATAACATGTATTACTGTCCTTAGGAATACCAAATTAATAAATTTTAATTTTTAATGTCGCCTCCTGTATTTTACAGACAACTTTAAAGGTAAAATAAAGATGAAAACCAGTTGCGACCATATCTTTTTTTATTTTGATTGTATTAAATCTAATGGAAAAACAAATGTGACGGAAGAAATCTTTAATATTGGTTGGATGATCCTATACAGAAAAAAAAATAACCTCACTTTTTTGAGATCACAAAAATAGTTTTAAAAAAATACTAATTTTATGATTTTCTATATTTTTAATTATTTACACCGGTGCGGAAATGGTCCATCAAAAAAAGTCTATGCGCACATTAAAGCTCAGTGGCTTGACTATCATACAAGGTAAAAGAAAAATTTCTAGGTCTATTGGTTTCAGCAAACTAAATTTTTAAAAATTGGAAAAACCGCAAAAACCTCATAATTGGCAACTTTTGACTAAAAAAATTAGCATGTCTATCTGTCTATTGAAACTTCGCTTGTAGCTTGTTTTACTTGACAATATATCATTTATATAAAAGTTAAATAAAAAAGTTGGGTTTATCATTTTAACATCAACTTTTAGGCTATTTGGTTAAAGCATGTAAAAAATCACATTTTTTAATTCGGTCGCAAAAATAAAAAAATTATATATAAAAATCATCGTCAGGGGGTCTTATTTATACCTACATACTGTTTCGCGTGACATCCTAGTTTGTGGGTTCAAGTACCATCTTCGTACACTGTTGGATATTTTTTTTTTAGTTTTAAGAATAAATTTTGGGTGAGACACTGACATTAATTAGTTTGTCTCTTTGGTGAATGAAATGGTTCAAGTTTAACAGTGGTGTGCGTAGGAGGAATGGGGGTTGGGATTTCATCCTTCCAAGGCCATTGAATAACTTCTCCTAAAGATTTAATTTTTCTGAAAGAAGAATAAAATGGTTTTGCAGAACTTTGCTTTTACTCAAGCCCCTCTCCCAACCCCCTTGGAAAATTTCTGCATACGCCACTGGGCATTAAAAAAAACTAAGTACAAAACTGACGCATGGTAAAAGCCCATGTGATGTGTTTGGAGGTACTGTGAAACGATTTGTTTTACATTAAAATCTCAAACAAACAACAACTGGACACCATTCTTTCACTCCTCTGGATGATTTAACTATAGATGCTAAATTTACTTCAAGCTCAGAAAAAAAATTTGTTCGGTTTCTGAAATTATAGAACTCAACTTCTTTTCCGATTTTTTAAATATGACAGTAGGTAACTACTAAAAAAGTAAATAAACTTTAAAAAAATTTGTGTAGTGACCTTATGAAGAGAGTTTACATCATAATTTATTGAACAGTGCTCATATAAATAAACTTTACCTTCTGATAAACCTTAATTTGCAGGAATGGATCTTTATTTTGGGGGAAAATATCATAATAAATATTTCACAAAACTATTTTGCATAGTGACCAGGAGGTGTGTTCTATGTGTCAAAACTGAGTAAAGTTTCAGATTTGGGGGGGGGCATCCCCCCCGTAGATCCACGCCTGTAATTTGTGATGCAATCTAACATCACTAAAAATATTAAAATAACAAAAAATGTGTAGTGACCTTTAGGATTACAGACCCAGATTTTTAATTGTTGTTTTTAAAAGTATATGATACAGTGAAAAATTTACCCTACTTGATTACCACCAGCACCCCAATAGACAGGGTCATTTTTGATGCTGAATTTCAGGGATTTCCCAGACATTCTTAACTTCTTCGTGGAACTCCAAGGTAACGTCTACTTTTTAAATATGTTTTATACAAGGAAGATATAGTCCTTGGGTATAGTTTTCCAACACTGTATCAAAAATTTAAGAAAACATTACATTTATACCCCAAAAAAATATGAAAACTTGGAAAATTTCTGCGTTTTTTGGATATTCTCTAAATTACTCTAATTAAGCCAGTATAAAAGATTTTGCTAAACATCACGTTTTTTTGAAAACTACTTTTATGCATGTTTTCAAAATTATAGGTTAATTTTTTTCAGGTGCTGTTTACTATGAGCATAATTTTTTTCTTTAAAGTCCCATTTTGACCGTTTTTAGACTTTTCAAATGTGTGTACAACATACTAATTAAATTTAAAAATCTAAAATTGTGCAAAAGTGGTTAAGCATAAGCTGTTTCATTTAATAAGCATGATTAAAGAAAAAAATAAAATGTCACGGCAACACTTTGTTTGTAAATTGGATGACTTGGCGTGGAATTGCTCTATACTCATTAAAATGATTTCATTTCATTATGGCGTAAAGTAAAGAAATGAAAATAGATAATAAAACATACTATTCCTACATTTATAGGAACGACACTGATTTATTTTTTAACTCTGCATACTGCCGACTAAAAAGTGCCGAAAGGCACACCCGAAAGCAATTAAAAGCGCATCTCAAAAAAATCTGCCAATCAGGTGCCGTCCATCCACCTGGGCTCCGTCGGTTGGAAAACAAATACTTTGTGGTCGGACCGATAAGAGCAGCGGCTCTTCTCTGTCGGTAGGGTTGAAATTATACCAGAATCATTTTATATGAATTTTGATAACTTTTGAAGGACAGAATCAAGAAAAATTCCATAAAATCGATACAACCCCATCTTAGGAGTTATTTCAATTGACTTTGCAAAGACTTTACCTCTTTATATCATCTGCAGTCCAAGGCTTGGTGTTGGGGTAACCAAAGGGTTGGTCTTCCCCTTGCACAAACAACATCAAAGTGGGATAATCTGCCTTGGAGTTGACCCCATACTTTTTCCCCAAATTTTCATTTTCTTTGTCGCCCCAGTCTTTTATACCAACTTGGGCCAAAAGGATTTCCGGTCTGTCTTTTAATTCATCTGCTACCTAAAAATACGAATGATTGTAATAATAGCATGTCTGCAAGACTTTCACGAGTTTCTGTCCATAAAGGTGATCCCTGATAAAACCTTTTAAAATTTCATATACAGAATAAAAAATTTTAGGTACTAGTCAAATCTTTTAAATCCCTATCGAAAAATTTTGTGTAAAACTCCTTAAAACTGGATACTACTTTGAAACATTATTTAAATATGAAATTTGCCATAGTAAAAACTTTTTAAACTTGTTACTCATCAACTATTTTAAATTCTTATAGAAAAACTTTTCTTTTTTATTTTCTTAAAACCTCGTACTCACAAGAGCAAAGTGGGTTTCGTGCAGGCAGATCTTGTAGTGATAATGTTTTTTGTCTTAAACAAGTAATTGAGAAAAGAAGCGCCAGAAATATAGAGACTCATGTTACCTTTGTGGACCTACAAAAAGCATATGATACCGTTCCAGTAGAAAAATTATAGACAGTGTTAGAGCAAACTAATATCAATCATACATACATAAAAGCGATAAAAGAACTATACAAAGGTTCAAAGTCGAAAATTAGAATTGGAAATCGACTTTCAAAAGAATTCCTGGTAACAAAAGGCTTAAGACAGGGATGTTGTATCTCTCCAACTCTTTTTAAAATATATATCGCAGTAGCTCTAAAAAACTGTAAACGTAATACTAATCAAAAATATTTTTTTGCTCTCCTTGAGTATTATTTGCTAAGTTACAAAAATGAATGTTTAAAATTTTAGTTTGATTTAAGGATTTCTACAAACACATTTATTTTTATTTCAAGGCGGCTACTTTAAAAAGTTATATCTAACTTATTAAATATTTAACTGACTAAAACTTATAAAATACTTTTTTGAAAAATGTGTTAAGGATACAAAATGTCCCAAGAAAAATAAAAAAAAACATATTTTAAACATTTTTCCCTTTTTTCGTGGGTCTATGGAACGTGCACCACTGCCTTTAGAAGGTACTAAGGTACACGGTTAAAAAATATTTTTTTTCCGCTTGCAAAACGATATTTAGAATATTTTTAAAAAAGTTGACCGTTTTCGAGTTATTAGAAAAAAACCGTCAAAACGCACGTTTAAGGTGGGGGAACCACCCCACTGCCAGGGTTGGGGGGGTGGTTCCCTTTCGTAAAATGTTCGGGCGAGTCTTGTATATCTATACCAAATGTGTTGCTTCTATTATTAAACGCAGTATCGGACCCCCTAGGGCCTGAACTACTTTATGCTATTGCAGTTTTGGTTTCCGATAACTATTTGATTTAACGAAATAAGTATTACAAAAAAAAACTAAAAAGTGTTCAGCAAACTCACCCCACCCTCCCCTACCTTCTATACATATATGGGGTTGCAGAAACCTACCTGCATAAATGCCTCATGTTTGTCGCCGTAGGGATACGAGGGGTCAAACTTCACTACTGTAACTTCAAATTTATTGACAATCTTTTCAAAACTGTGTTCGTCTAAATTGACAGTTCCTTTATTTGCCAGTACTTCTGTCAAACTAAATATTATTACTACACCTATTGAAGAAATTAATAAATTCTTGTAAAACAACATTATTTTATAAATCTTTTTTTATAATTAAATTATATCACTTTTTTAATATACCTATCAGTCTTTTAAAAATACAGACCTATTCACAAGTATACTGTTTTTTCAATTTTAGTTTAGTCTGTAATTTATATACTGTTTCTAATTGTTATGATAAACAAAATCAGTTGTTATTGTTAAAATATGTTTTGTACACGTATACCTTTATAGTAATCTACGTTATTCGTCTAAAAAGCACATGTACAGTTAGTATTGGCTGAGGACTCGAGTGCTTCAATCAATACTAAGCTTAAATGAGTGCGAGTGAGATAGAAACTGAACATACGAGGGACATTCTAAAGGATTTATATGCACCGAAAAAAATTGAAGTTTGAGAGTTCGACGTTTAATTTGCTTTCTGAAATTCAGATCAGAGCTGTCTGACAGTTCTCTCAACAATATGTCAATTTGCAAAACATATTCTCGAGCTTAGATTTCTCAAATGAACAGCTACTTTACCATTTGATTGTATTAAATAAATTTCTTTGTTTTAAGCCACAAAAAAATTATTTTACAACAAAGTAGAAAATAGTGTGATACAATATACAATCCATACATAAAAAATACCCTCAAGTACCTCAAAACGAAAGTGTACAAACAATGTATTGTAACAAAACGGGATTTGAGCATAAATATTTAATTAAAGATTTTTAATTAAATATTGTTTTGACATCAACAAGCATTAATTATATGCAAGACTAGGTTAAGATTAAGTAAAATTTATGGCAACTCGGCGACTTGTTTTTAGGCATATTTTCAGGTTCGCTGTATTTTAATAAAAGTTGTATTCGGCTAATATGTCCTTTGAGCCACTAACATCAAAATAATTCTTATTTTGTAACTGGATACAAATTTTAAACTATTTTCAATTAAAAAAAAACACACTGTGTAATTTTACTTTCTAACGGGTTTTTAAGTCTGGCTTGCATTGCTATTTTGTCTCTTAGTGGACCGCTTAAAGCGCAGTCTATCTCTTTCTCGCCAAGGCGAAAGGGAGTAGAATTCTAGCCAATCAACGCCAAGATATTTGTCCCTTCAAGCGCAGGGTCGCTTTAACTGAGACGGGAAACTTTAGAAAGTCGTCAGAGACGTCACTCTTTAGTTTGCCTTTGCCTAGTACGGTACGCTTTCATTCACACTTCTTAAGGGGGGGTTTTATTTCAACTGGGGAAATTTATCAATTATTTGAACTTTGTATAAGCTATTATCTTTATTATTCATAATTATTTTAGTCTTTTCTTTTGGAGTTTATTGATTTTAAAGTCATTAATTATTACTGTTTCCAGTGTTTTGAAATAATGTGTTTAACTGTTTTATGGTTTTTTTAACAACAAAATACAAACCATTCGTTGCCCTAAAATCGGCATTTTTAATTAATAACATATCCCAAACCTAAACAGTAATATTAAGTAAATTAAACAGTTGATTGAATAGTTTGACTCATTCAATCAACGTTTAATATGTTGATAAATATATATATTTACAACAAATATATAAAACGTTTATAAAACCTAAAAGTTTAAGAAGTGTAAATATTTGAATACAAAAGTTTAATAGTAGTAAAAAGTCGATATTTAACTAATAAATATAAGAAGTGAAAGTGTTAAGCTACAAGAAGAAAATTGAAAAGGTATGTATGATTATCCTACATTAGTTATACATTTGAGAAAAACGTTTATAGCATACTTTTCCTCCAAGAACCGTCAAATTCCCTTTCGAGATTGTGTAAATTTAATAACATATAGTAACATTTAATCTTTTCATAATTTATCTAAGTTGTAGCCTAAGTTGGTAGCTTACAACATTTAAGCCTTGGCCACTTGAGGTGACAGTACCACTGTCACACACAGGCCCCTGTTACAGTATTCTTCCTGTACTTACCTATGGATCCCAAACCTGGACACTTACCAAATCAAACATAAAGAAGGTAACAAAAGCCCAAAGATCAATGGAAAGACAAATGTTACATGTAAAGCTAACAGATAGAAAAAGGAATGAATGGATAAGAAATAAAACAAAAGTAAGGGATGTCAGAGGAGAAGTATAACAAAATTAAAATTTGCCGGTCATAATATCAGATAGAAAGACGATCGATGGAACAAATGTATTGTAAACTGGAGACCTTGGGAAAATAAAAGAAGTAGGGAAAGACCCCAAATGAGATGGGCGGACGATTTAAAAAAACACGCGAGAACTAGATGGATGAACACGGCGACAGACCGAGAAGAGAGGAGGCCTATGTCAACTAACAATATCTTTCATAATTTAGGAAAGAAAGTTTTTTAGTATTCATATTTAGAGGAACAGAGTTGTGACAATCAACCATTATGGCTATCTAAAATAAGTTTTTAGTGGTTATAATTAAACTAAGTAGTTACACTTTGGTTATGGGAAATAAACATTATACTTGTATCAATCAAAGGTTGGTATATTCGTAGTATCGTATAGGTATAGTCAGACAAAAATTATTCTGAAAAGGCTCTCCGTTTTTGATCTAGAAAAGCATTTCATCTTACTTTTTGGTAACCGAACGTTTCGCATTAATTCTATCCCGCTGAATCCGAATATTCCGGTTGCCAACTCGAAATATCGACAGGGGCGGAGAAAATCCCCCCAAACCATCAAAAACATGTTTCTTATTCTTTCCAACGATGTATTGGTTAATAAGGTTGGGAGGAGGAAAAGTAGCTGTTCAGTGGCGTCCTTAAATTGGGATTATTTATAAAAAAAATATTATAGGTTTTATAAAATTTTCTCAAAAACTACACTTTGTGCGAAAAATGGTTCATAAACTTTATTGTAGGAAATTAAATTTTGAAAAATTTTTTAAATTGATAAAAATGTTTTTTTTGTTCATTTTTAAAAGTTACCCTAATTTACGGACGCCCCTGGAGAATTACCTATAACATGCGTCATGTTTTGTGACACACTGTTTAAAAGGAAATTATATTCTCCATCGAAAAGTTAAGAAGACATTTTGTCGTAGGCAGCTTAGTTTTTAAGAAAATTTTACAAAATCTTTAAAAAAATTGATTAGTTTGGTGATTTGAAATAATTACTTTAAATTAAGGACACCACTGGAGCACTAACTATGTAACTTTCACTGTGTTATACAGCGTTTAAAAGGAAATTTTATTGTCTACAACGAAGTATAAAACAGATTTTTTAATAGAGAGCTTGGTTTTTAAGAAAATCGAATAAAACATGTGAAAATCATGATTGTTTTTAATGATTTTTTAAATCACCCTCATTTACGGACGTCGCTGGAGTGTTTGTTATAAGTCAAACCCCACCAAGTTTCACATTGTTAAAAAGGGAATTTTACTGTTTACATTAGAGTATTTTAAATATTCTTTTATATCAATCTTAGTTTTTGAGAAAATTGGATAAAACTTCTAACAAATATTGCTTAATTTCTGATTTTTGAAAATTGATTTAATTTACGGACGCCGCTAAAGTATTAATTATAAAACCAATCCGAATATGTTACACATTATTTTCAGGAAAATTTTATTGGTTATAATAAAATATGACACGTATATTCCTGTCAACGTTGGTTTCTGGAAAAATCGAATTAATATGGGGCAAACACGGGTATTTTTTTAACTTTTGTTAATTACTTCAATTAACAGACGCCGCTGGAGAGTTTGTGTCTCAGTTTAACATTATTATACCTTGTTAAAAAATAAATTTTATTATCTACCATAAAGTATATTATGCATTTTTCCTTTAGAAGCTTAGATTTTAAAATGATATAATTATTATTATGGTTATATAAATATATGTTTTGAACGTACACCTGTGTCGATCGAAGCTTTACAGCGGCAAATTGGCCGCCATCTTGAATTTGAACGAACATTCTGAACAAAGCAAACACTCCACGCATTTTGCACCGAAACATTCGTGAGTCTAAGTTCGTAATGTTTGTAGTTTTCGCTTTGTTCCGAACGGCAAATACCCTACTCACTGCGCGAATAGAACCGATTAATTTTCTTTGTGCATGTCTTTTTTACCGACAAGCATCGCAAAATGCTTTACGTGTTCGGTTCCGCGCGTTCTGACCACAGATTACCAAGAAACCCAAGACAAATTTATTCACCGCATTCGGCGTGTTTTGTTGTAACCGTTCGGAGTGTTTCGTTGCAAGCTTCGAACAATTTTCTAAGGTTGCAAGTGAATACCGGGGCTTGTTGTTGTTGTTTTTGTTTTATTTGTTCGATACATTTTTGATATAAAAGAACATCACCTCGTAAAATTATTTTCAATAATTATCTTTTTTTAAAGAATGTTCTAGAAACTTTTATCGATCGATTAAATTTGACAAGCAAATAAACTTTTTTTTTTTAAAGTTGGATATCCTTTAATAATATCTATGCGTTAAAATGATGTTATCATACGACAAGTTTAATACCTATATTGTGTAAAATTATTTTACGGTAATTGAACCAAATACAAAATTTGCTGCAGAATATTAGGAACCTTTTGCCCACATAGCACAACACGTAAAAAAGGCGTGAGAAAAAAAAACGTTGATTTTAAAATCTGCTAGAAAAAAACGTTTATTTCATATATGAAAACAAACTTAATAGGTCATTAATTAACGTTATAAAAAATAACGTTGCTAAAAACTGCGTTTTAATAACGCCATTATCAAATTAAAACAGTAATTTTTTTACGTTAGTTTCAAGTGATTTTTATCAGCGTTAAAATCACATTAGATTCACGCCTATTCTACACGAATTTTTAAACGCGACTTTTCTGCCGAATATTTTTGAGATTTTACTAGCAGCAGCGCCACCTATTGTCGGTATTTTTTACTGACGGAGTCTACAGGCAGTGCTTTGGCCTCTAAATTCCAAAAGCCTGTTAAGGAACTGATCCCTGATCCACGATCACGACGCATCTGTTATTAATCTGATAAAACCACATTATTATTCTGTGAAAGTATTTACTGTTAAAAAATCTTGTTTAGCTTTTAAAAAAAACATAATGTATATATAGATATATAGATATTGTGTCTTGCCTTGAGCGCCATCTTTAAAATTGTCTTGAAGTGTTGTAGTCCTAAACTAGTGAACTTTTATAACTTCCTTTGGCGTCTCTTTTAAGTTAAAAAAATGTTATTAAAAAAACGTGACCAAAAAAGATGCAGAGAGTTAGTAGGTTTGAGAAGTCTTAATCTAGTGGCGTTTTACAACATGTTGTGGAGGACTTTTCAACTGTGAATTTGGTACATGAAAATAACGAGGGTAAAAAACACGTTATATACACAGCACCAGAAACTTAAGCAATAAGTACATTTTTATAGCTTGATTTCTCCTTTTTTTAAAGTTATCTTTAAGCATGTAGATTTAACAAAATAAATATTACATGGTATGAGGTTGTTTTCAAGTAAAAAAAATTTTTGTTATTTTTGTTCACGTTAATTTAACGTTGGTGTGATTTTTGTGCTATGTGGGTGTATGTCCCATTTTTCACTTATCCCATATTTTCCTGGTGGTTTTTCACTGGTATTGGTTTTTTAGTTTTTCCCTAGTTGTTTTCGGAACTTTTTAACTAATTTTGCCTACAGAACACAAATCAGGCTTTTGTCAGATAAAAAAAGGATAAAGGATAAAAAATTGTGTATGCAAAAAGTCAAAATTGACCTTCTAAATATCATGTGACATCTGTCATTTAATGTCGCATTTATAAAGGATAAAGTTGGCTAAAAGAGGGCGTACAAAAGATCCCTAATATTACATGACATCTGTCGTTTAATGTCACATTATTAAATGAAAAAGGTAATGGAGTGCCTGCAAATAAGGTCCCTATTATAAAATTAAAATTGAACAAGGTCAGGGCAACATTGTTTTTAATACCAAAACGTAATGCAATTAAACAAAAATACAATTATTATTGTTTTACTGGTGCAGGTACATCATTATATGCTTCAATTTTATTTTCTAATAAAATTAAAGAATAATAAATATATCATAACAAAAACATTTCATGTAAAAAAAGCCAGGCACGCGAAAATGGTATTCCGTAAAAAGAATTGAGATAAAAGTAAAGCCTATACTAATTTCAACATGAAATGTTTTTACTAATTTGGAAATGTTTTTTTGAACGAAAGATAATTTTTGTCTTATTTTGACCAATCCCACTGCCCCATTTGTTTATTTTTCGGTGATTTATTTATTTTTTAAATACTTTAAATTATTAAAAAATCGTATTTTTAGAATTACTAAAATTGGTTTAAAATAAACCGAACGTCATTCCGAATAAAAAAATATGGATTTTTAGTAAAAAAGTTTACCGAGGTTGTTAAGTGTAATTATGCAAAAAAATGCGATTAAAGTTCAGATTTTGTGGAATGCTTTAAATTTTCAATAAATATTCTTAATAAATCTTTTATCGTGCTTTATACACAAAAATATTTTTTACGATTATTTTTAAATCATATTCGTAAAAATATATTTTGTTAAGCTGTTAATAATCATTTGGGTTTTTGAAAAAACGAGCTCATTCCCCAGTCTAGTGTTGCCAGGTCTAGGGATTTATTTCGAATCTAGGGGTTTTCGATGTATGGCAGGGATATCTAGGGAAAATTTAGCAAAAACGATTTTTTCCAATTAAATACCAAATATATTTTATATTTCTTTAATTTTGAAAAATAAAATTAATTAAACAACTTTAATGTTTAAGAAGTTTGGACAGCACTCTTCAATTTTATATTTGATATCGCGTGTTTGCCACATCCAAGTGCCACCGTTGAAAGAATTTCTTCAACCATTAACTTAAACAAAACCAAAATAAGAAATAAGCTTTCAATAGAAACTCTTCTGGCATCCTACATACCAAAACATTTATAAAAATCAAGATTGTTTCTTTTTCTTTCTTTCTTCCCAAAAAAAACTGCCTATAATAATTTAGCTACCAAAAAACATTTTATTTTATATTTGTATTGTATTTTTAAACTAATGTAGGGTCAGTGCACCAGTGAATGAACGAATAAGAGAATTTTGAACTGTCGGTTATGAAATAAGCTAGATGATTTTGATAAATCTGTTTAAAAATTGCATGCATAGGTAGATTAAACTATTTTAAATAATAAAAAGTAAATAAAAGTTAATTCAGTGAATTCTAATCTGTCATTTTCCAAGTATTTTCTTAATATTGTATAAAACTCCAGTAAATGAACAGGCATCTCCAATTACTGAACATTAAGGAACCAGTAAATGAACATATGAGGTTTTTTCGTAAAAAGTGACAGATCAGAAATGAAAATTGACAGATCTAGGATAAAAAATAAAAGACCTTGGAAAAAATAAAAGCGCAATAATTCAATAAAAGAAAAACCTAGGAAGAAAGTCGAAAAGTGTGAAAAATAGCGTATAGCTTCACAGGAGGAGTGTCTTTTATGCCTTGACAATTTGTGGCCCTGGCTACGCTCGTGTTACTATTGGTAGTAGTAGTGGTGTGGGGTAGGCTCTAGGACTGGCGACTAGGCCCATGAAGCGCCCTTTTCGCCAACCCCCGGGCGTCCATTCTACTTTGTCCTTCCTTCGCTAAGGAATCTGCCCGTCTTCTGTACAAAGGCCAGAATATCGGGCCACCTCAGATTCAGTAGGTCCTTCGTCTCAAAGGCTTCCTCTTTGAATAACTCTCTTCTTGTCTCCTTGTATGCTTCACATGATGAGAGGAAATGCGCCGAGGTCTCGTCCTAGGCCCAACATCGCTCACACTTGCCAAGTGTCCTTGTAGGATGCAGTGTCCGGTTAGGACTCCCACCTCTCTTCGTGTTCTACGGATACTCCTGTCACATACTTCTTCGCCTGTCTGGCGTTTCCTGTGTTGGTCCATTCCTTTTGTATCTCTTTCTGGGTCCACTCTGTTACGGCCAACTTCATTTTCCCTCTTGTGAGCCCCAGGAAGGCTCTGGCCCGACGCATTTTGCCGGGATTCTCCCCTGGCGAGTTCGTCCGAAGCTCGTGTTGGAAACTTTTCACCTCAGGAAAAATACTCTGCCAATATATGGGCCCCTAAGCTCACACTAGGTACTATAGTTAATAGTGTACGTGTGAGCTAATAGAACTAAAAACTGAAATATATTTTATTCAACTCCAGACTAAATTACCTTTTGTTTGATACCACACAAGCCATGTTTTGACTTAAACTCAAATTTTTGAAATCTACCCCCACCCTTACAAAAAAAAACTAAAATGTATTTTGTTAAAGTCCGGACTCAACTACCTTTCGTTTGATATCACACACGCCATATTTTCACTTAAACTCTAATTTTTAAAATATACCCCCACCCTTTTTTTTTAAATAAATTAAAATGTATTTTGTTTAACTGCAGACTCAATTACCTTTCGTTTAATATCACACACGCCATATTTTCACATAAACTCTAAATTTTGAAATCTACCCCCACCCTTTTATTTGGTTTGTGTTCGGTGGATTTTGTTCATTTTTAAATGGGACCATCTCGACCCAAGACCCAGCCTAGGTACCAAATTTCATTAAAATCGGCCAAGCGGTTTTTGAGTTATGCGCGTTGGTCGTTACAGACAGACATACAGACACACAGACAGACAGACATACAGACAGACAGACAGACAGACAGACAGACAGACAGACAGACAGACAGACGGCGCAACAAAAAAGTTTCAAAATCATCTGAAACGCAAAGATATATAAATTTTTTTTAAATCGGAGCAACTTATTTTTTCTCGAAAAAATTAGGATCACCATAGCTCACACTACTATAGTATAGTATATGTGTGAGCTAAAAGTGCTACTGTTATCTTTGGTACACTATTATTCTCAAGCGAAAAAAGTTTCACTTTTTATCCCTAGACGGAAAGTTTGTGGCCCGAGCAGAGGGAGAGCTGCAGTTCGTCTGAAGGTAAATAGACACTTTTATCACAAGCTTTGTACGCTATTTTTCTACTTTTTCATTTAGTTTGTTTTTCTATTTTTTTTGTGTGTTTTGGGTTTCGACTTTTTTTTTTGTTTTTATTATTTTATTTCTGATCAGTCACTTTTGATTCCGAATTTTTCTATCCCTGATTTATCACTTTTTATCCCGGCGTTAAAAAGTGACACTTTTATCCCTAATATGCGGTACATTTTTCATTATCAAAGTGAGAAAAAAAATGGTAGACAGCAGTTAGTTTAACAGTCTCACAGTAATTAAAAACGTACAATATAAAAAGTAAAAAACAGCCAAGATTCTATATTCTAGAAAAATACAGCCATCAGAACAACCAGCTCTAAAATTTTCTTTACAATGCCCTGATACTGGAACATTTGGTTTTGGTTGCAAGTTTTTTTAAAGGGTCTTTCATCTGTTGTCAGAATGCGCTTGTTTTTGGTTTTGTTTCTTTTATCTCTTTATCGTTGACGTTTTTTTTTTTGGTAACCTTAATCAGGTTTTTTTTAAGAATCTATTTTTACCTTTGCTTCTTTCTTTTTCATTTCTCTTTTCAGTTTCTTCTCTTTTACTTCATCTTAATTTTCTGTACGCCCTTCTTTTTTTCGTTGTGTGTGTAAAAACAGCAAAATATTGTTATTTTAATTAGTTTAACTGGTTCAAATATATTTAAAAAAGAACTGGTATAATTAGGCGAAAGTTCCAGTAAATGAACAAATAAAGACCAGTGAATGAACACCGTTCATTTACTGGAATACTACTTAAAATGACAAAAATATTTCAATTTGGAAGCTTACTTCATAAAAAATACATACTTTAAGGTCTAGTTTTCTTGTTTTCTGCAAATATGCAAATACCCATTGAATGAACACCTTGTTCATTGACTGGATTTTCGAAATATCTGTGTACCAGTAATTGAACATGCAAATATTTTAAGCATACATTACATTAGGTTGAGTTTAATGTGAAAAACTTGGTCTTGTATTCCCTATAATTACTGCTAAACACCCAAAATGTTCGTACCGAACCGAACCGAACTCCCTTTATAAATGCTGAATCCATAGTTCTATAAATCACCACTTTTAGCTTACCTTAAGAAAATATGGCTGCCAAGCGCTATACTCAAACATCGACTACATGCATTAAGTGACAAGACTAGACTAACGGATTTTTCCAGCGCGTCTTGTGAAAAAACACTTACGACAGAAGTTAGTTAGCCATACGACAGAAACAGAAGAAGATTTAAATGCGTATCGTCTTATTTTACCGGACAATAGAGAAAACTGTTCATTTACTGGGTGCTGTTCATTTACTGGTGCACTGACCCTATATTATTTGCATTTTTAATGGCAAAAATAAAATATTTCTAAATGATGGTTTTTTCTTATTTTATTTACAGAATATAGGGTGCAGTCCTTGGCCCTTGCGGTATACGAATTAACGTAGATCTAGGGATTTTTTAAATATAATCTGGGGATGGTGCCAAATTGAACCTGGCAGCACTGCCCCAGACGTGTTTTTATTGATAAGTAGATAGTTCCCATGTTATATAATACATACACATGTATTTATTAGCTCACACTACTACTATAAGTAGTGTGAGCTATGGTGATCCTTATTTTTTCGAGAAAAAAAAAGTTGCTCCGATTTAAAAATTTTTTATATATCTTTGCGATTCAGATGATTTTGAAACTTTTTTGTTTTGCTGTCTGTCTGTCTGTCTGTCTGTCTGTCTGTCTGTATGTCTGTCTGTATGTCTGTCTGTAACGACCAACCCGCATAACTCAAAAACCGCTTGTCCGATTTTAATGAAATTTGGTACCTAAGTTGGGCCTTGGGCCGTGATGGTCCCATTTAAAAATGAACAAAATCCACCGAACGCAAGCCAAATAAAAGGGTGGGGGTAGATTCCAAAAATTAGAGTTTATGTGAAAATATGGCGTGTGTGATATCAAACGAAAGGTAATTAAGTCTGGAGTTAAAAAAAATGAATTTTAGTTTATTTTTAAAAAAAGGGTGGGGGTAGATGTCAAAAATTAGAGTTTAAGTGAAAATATGGCGTGTGTGATATCAAACGAAAGGTAATTGAGTCTGGAGTTAAACAAAATACATTTTAGTTTTTTTCAAAAGGGTGGGGGGTAGATTAAAAAAATTTGAGTTTAAGTCAAAACATGGCTTGTGTGGTATCAAACGAAAGGTAATTGAGTCTGGAGTTGAATAAAATATATTTCAGTTTTTGATTATATTAGCTCACACTATAACTATAGTACCTAGTGTGAGCTTAGGTGCCCATAGATTGGCAGAGTATTTAAACCGTAATTCAGTTGAAATA
The DNA here is from genome assembly GCA_963576565.1 of Aspidapion aeneum. Lineage (NCBI taxonomy): Eukaryota > Metazoa > Arthropoda > Insecta > Coleoptera > Brentidae > Aspidapion > Aspidapion aeneum. Next base: position 62,411,721 of record OY755046.1, on the reverse strand, counting down.
TTTGCAAATAAAATTTGATGGTTATATTTATTAGTGTTATATCACTGGTAATGCAGATGCGTAATTAGAGGGGGGGGGGGCTTAGCCTTCTGGAGCCCAAAATTGGTCTCCACAAACGAAATGAGCATAAAATTTTTTCATTTGATTTTTCCCGAAAAATATAGTAGTTTTCATAAATTTTCGCTTGCCCCCATTTTTTTCCTTTTTACCAATTTTTTTTTAAATGTAAACCAATTTCTTTAAAAAATCAGTGTCGTTATTTTCCTCGTAGGTATCCGCAAAATGTTTTCCAAAACGCAATTGTTTTCCAGTAGTTTTTTAAAATACAAACATTTTCTTCTATGACGTTATTTTTGCCGACAAGGATCTAATTTTTCAGAAATTTTTACTTGCGGCGCTTTTTTTTGTTATATTTACAAAAAGTTTTTTGCGACATTATTTTTTACGAAAAAGAATTCATTTTTCTTAAATTATTAAGCTTAGGGTGTGTTAAGCCATCTCACAGCTCCTTCGGTAGTAGTATTTTTTGCATTCTCTGGGTAATAAGTTCACTTTTAGTCTCTAAAGTGCATAAAACGAATTTTAGTTCATAGGACGCAGAAAAAAACGATTGCGCGAGATGTTTGACCAGTGGCAGTTGGTGACGTTGTAAATTGGGGGGGGGGGGGGCAGAATTTTATATTGCATGGAAAAGGAGATAAAAAACTTACCTAAACAATTTTATTTTAGCATTTTACAAACAAGCAACTACTTGGTGTCAGCGGCGTAGCGTGCCCGAAAGGGCGGGGGGGGGGGGCGACAGCTAAAAAGGGCGCCTCTGAAAACTGAAAAACTGAAAAAAAATCTTGCGACCAAAAAAAAAAAACAAAAACAAAGGTCATCATGTGTGAGGGGGCGGCCGCTAGGTCAAAAGAAAAAAAAAGGTCAGCATGTGTTGAGGGGGCGGCCGACAGGTCACAAGGGCGCCCCTCACAAATCTTGCGACCAAAAAAAAAAAAGGTCCTCATGTCGTTAGTTTCCTTTGGCGCCCACTCAATTGGCCGTTGCCGGCCCGCTTTAATAAAGCTGAGGGCGCTTCGGCCACCAATGGGGCGCCACGACACTCGGGGCGGGGGGGGGGTGGGGCGACGACCCCCCCCCGCCCCCACGCTACGCCGCTGCTTGGTGTAGTTTTTTGGTTATTTTTTTATACCTATGCCCTTCTTTTACATGCGCATAAGTGCTTGGATTAGCACCAGTTTCAGACTCATCATGGCCCCGTAGAGCAACCTCAAAAATCTTACAGAATTTTAAGCAGTCCATGTGGTTATTTAAATAAGTAGAACTTAATTTGTGTCTATAACTTTTCACTAAAAGTGCTTGACATCACACATTCCTTTTGCCACCCACGCACGCCCTTCGTGGATTGTTCATAAAAAGACAAATAAAGCAAAAAAATGCATTTCGTTCTTCACAACCGCACGACCAGTTTTCAGCATCGTATAATTTTTTATTTCTTGCACTAAAATGTTGGTTAATTTTTAGGTTTTTTAAGTCCGGTCTATGTGGGCCTAAAGGTTTTATATGTAGTCGAAGTTCATATTGTCAACGTATTTAAATTTGCACAGTTAATTATGAAATCGATGGTATTTATTTCCATTTTATAAACAAACGATAACAAAAACAATGACACGCGACCGGCAATGCTTCTTTACTAATGACATACCCCAAATCAAAAAACTCATGTGTCTTCACTAAGGATAGAACCGGCAACGTGTAGAAGGGTAACGGACGTTTTCGCACAATGATGATGGCCGACTTCAACCAAAACACACATTCCTCCCGGCCCCCTCGAAAAATGGGTGAAATTGAAACCTTGCCCCGCGCTGCGCTGCGGGCGTGTAATTATTTACGCTAAAAAAGTTCACCCAATTAATGGATTGATGTTAACCACAGATATTAAAAAGAACTAGACTGGTGACTCGAATGTGAGGCCAGTGGCAGTATTCTTGAAATCTCCCCGAGTGAGTACTCCCCGGGCAGTGACAACGTGTGAGCATTCCCTCGTTTCTCACCGTATTGCATAAATGCAGTATTCTTGGTTTGGGGAATACATGAAAAGTGATATGAAATGAGCGCACTGTTGCCAATTTTCAAATGACAGCACGTGACAATTTTGACCAATAAAAAAGCAAAACATTTTACAGTTATGTGGTTGATGGGATGTAACCCCAATTTTTATTTCCTTGATTTTTTGTCTGTGGACAAATGAGTTATATAAAATTTGCCCCAAGATTTTTTATTTAGTTTTTATTTAAATATGACTTATTTTATCTTAATTAATACATCTTATGTTATGAGATCAAAAGTTGTGTTAAATCTAACCGCGTTCAATTGAGCAAACATATCCTAACCAGTGTGTCGACCACCAGCATTTTGCAAAAAAAATGTCCCCACAAAAAAAATTGTTCTTCGAAAAAAAAATGCTTTTCAAAAAAACTAATTTACAAAAAAAAAACTAAAAACATTTTTTTTACAAAAATTATTTTTGGCAATAATACTTAAAAAAGTACTTTTTTCAAAAACTAATTTATAAAAAAAACTAAAAAAATTTGTTTTAATAATAATTTTTCAAAAAGCAGTTTTAAAAAAAATATATTTAGCCCAAAAAGATTTAATGGTGGAGTTTATCAAGGAAAAGCCTGTAATGGAGGCCAAAAAATATACTTCAACATTTACAAAACAAACAGGGAAAAAACAAAACCCACACGTAACCAAAACAACATTTTCTAGGTTATCTCAGAGTTTTTGACAAAAGTCACCACGTCGACACCTATCGAGATTTCCCCGGTGAGAAGTCGCCAAAATGTCACACGTTTTTCGGGTGAGAGTTTCAAGAATACGATTGGGGGAGAAACGCCCACTTTCGCTCGAATTTCGAGTACACGCTCAGGGAGATTTCAAGAGTAACGACACTGAGCAAGTGAAAAGTCAATTTTTTTTTGCTTTTTACTGTTGCCATGGTTATGTGACGTCAGCTTATCTAAGGTGTAGAGACCATCTATGTATGACATATTTTAAACAAAAAAAAATAATACATTACATACAGGGTCTCTAATCTAGGGTAGGCAACGCCACGGAATAATCCGAGAGAAACAAAAACTTTTTTTTTATACGACTGTCTTGTAAAAGGGGGTTTTGCGCACGGAGAACACGATCTGAAAATGGCATTTTGCGCACGCTGTGTGCAAAACGTTTTGCACACGCCTATGTCATTTTTGCGCACGCCTATGTCATTTCTGCATACGGGTCTCCCGTCATTGTAATTTTTGTTGTTGTCACCCATCAATATAAGTTGGCTTAGTTCCGTAGCAACCGTCACTGCTCGTATGTTTTGTTGATTAGATACGTCAAAAAATTGTTGAATTTTTAAAGTTTTGTTGTAAAAATGTCGGAAATAAAGACAAGTTAAATTAAAATTTGATTTTTCTTTCTTTATTAGCAGTCGTATAAAAAATATTGTAAAAAACTCGTTTGAAAACCTCTTTGCACACTCCCTCGACTTGTAGACCTCGCCTTCGGCTCGGTCTACCAAACTGTCTCGATCGTGTGCAAAGAGTCGTTTTCAAACCTTGTTGTTTAAATAACTATTACCCGATTAGTCCCCTGGCGCCTAGAATGAGACCGGTCTTCGGATTTTATTGTATATATGTCGAATTTTTTACGTCACTGGTGGTCCAGCTGATTTTTGTAAACAAAAATTAGATATGATATGAACAAATAATATTTTTTGAATTTTTTGAAAACTAATGCAATTTTCCTACTGTTTTTGAGTATATTCTTATAAAATTATATTTTTGAGACATACCAGTCGTTTATAGCCCGCCTCATTTTTCGTTACACAAAAATTAAAATTCGAAGAAAATAATGTGTTCGTTTCAGCTTCAAAAGTAGTCCGCTAAGCCACACCTTTGTTTACCTCCCAAGTCCTCGGTTTACCCAGTGTTGCCAATCCTACGGATTTATCTGTAGATCTATGGATTTTGGATTTCGATCTCCGATATCCGATTTTGGATCCATATCTACAGATTTTTGGCAATATTACTAAAAAACGATAAACATCGAAACACAACGGCGGCCGCGCCTCATTCCTCCTTATTAGTCCTCAGTTATCTTTACTTTTTTTCCTATATTTTAATCATTTTGTAAAAAGGTTTTTGCTTGGATCAGTGACCTTATTTTTCTAGACATCTAGCGGACGGTCGTTGCAACAATATTTAGAACGAATTGTATTACTTCGCGCGTTGTTTGATGGGGAGTCAAACAACGCTTCGCGCCATAAAAGTTAAACTATGGTTTAAGTTATGTATGTTGCACTAGAAAATATTAGTGGTTGTACGTACCTTAACTAAATAAGAAAAGTTAAAAAAGTACGTACTTTTTATTTCTTCTAATTATAACGGTTTATCCGTTTAAAAAATTGGCGGCACTGCAAAAAAGTTTATTTGGATCCGTTGGAACGTACCACTAGGTACCCTACCGTTCTCGTGCAATTCCGAACCAAAAAAGTTGTACACTCCTGTCACTGTCAAAAAAATAAAAAAATCAAACCAATATAAACTTTTTAATTGTAAAAAAAGCACTTTTTTTTGTCTTCTTCGAACCTACGGATTTCTACAGATTTTTTGCGTTCACGCTACGGATTTTCCCTTTCCAATAGTTGGCAACACTGGGTTTACCTTTGATACTAAACGATCACATTCAGTTTGACTTGTATTTTAAGTTTTGTGTAATAAAAAATAAAGCGGGCTAAAAAAACATAACGACAATAGGTCTAAAGAATTATATTATATAAGGATGTGCTAAAAAACAATAGGAAAATTGCCTTGGTTTTCAAAAAAATCAAAGAATATTAGTTGTTCATATCATATCTAAATTTTGTTTATAAAAATCAGCTGGACCACCAGTGACGTGAAATTCGACATATAAGATCCGAACACCGGTCTATTCTCGGCACCGTGGATTAGTCCTTTGTTTAATTAACCCACAGATGCACCGTAAGCACTTAAGCGCGATTATGGCTTTAATCGCGATTAAGTCCTTGTTGCTCACATACAAAACAACAAAGAGAGATAATGGATTAGCTAAGCCTTGTTACGGTGCATCCCAGGGTAAGTCAAGATTATTTTGTTTAAGTAGCCATTTTTGCCATTTTTCAGAGCAGCCACTGATATGTACGACACTGTAGTACAATTAAAACATAAACTTGAAGTTCACCGATAAATTACAATGGTACAACACGTGAATTTCATTGGTAAGTAGAATTCGCTGTAATTTCGATATTTCTATGAGGAAAAAAATTGTGGGCCTACGTATTTTTTAACCTTTTTTGTCTCAAATACGCGCAGCAATTTTCTAAATACAAAGGTTTTTTCGATAATTAAAACCTTAATTCGTGCGTGTATCTATTAAAAATTTTCCTGTATTAGTTTTAGTATTTGCACATTTGTTTATTTTGTACAACTTATAGTAAGTACTTCCTAACATTAATTCTACTTTATTCTTTATTTCTTACTATTTTTAGATAATTTTGCTTTTAAAATTTTGACCAGTTTTTTTAACGCTTTTACAATTTTTTAAATCAATTCTAATGTAAACTATTTTTTTAAATTGTTTGTTCTATAGGTAAGTGTAGAAAATTTGTAAAATCTCTGTTAAAACTGTTTGGTTTTCACTATCTCCAACGTCGATCACAGGGATACGAATGATCCCCGTCTGGAACACGTCCTGATAGTCAGGAACAAGTGATCCATGCCAATCCACGACCGGACCGGTTTCGACCTTTTGGGCCATCCTCAAGTGAATGTAGGCGATAGCTCCGTGTAGAGCATAAGTTTTTTGAAACCAACAGACACAACTACTCCGAGGGAAAATACCCCTACCGGCATTGAATTATACTGATGGCCTGATGCTTTCGTTGGGAACTTGTTAAAACTGTTTGGTTTTCAACAAGTTCCCAACGAAAGCATCAATATAATTCAATGCCGGTAAAGGTATTTTCCCTCGGAGTAGTTGTTTCTGTTGGTTTCAAAAAACTTATGCTCTACACGGAGCTATCGCCTACATTCACCTGAGGATGGCTCAAAAGGTCGAAACCGGTCCGGTCGTGGATTGGCATGGATCACTTGTTCCTGACTATCAGGACGTGTTCCAGACGGGGATCACTCGCATCCCTGTGATCGAGGTGATCTGTGTTTATATGTATGGGTGATTTTTTATTTACCAAAGTTAATATTGAGCGTCCAGTATAATACAGTGAAACCTCCTGTAAGCGGACACTCACGGTTCCGTCGATTTTGTCCGCTTATTGGAAGTGTCCGCTTATGAGAGAGAACTGCGAAATTTTAATATATATTTATTACCAATATTTGGTGGTGATAGATGTTCCTTCTCCGAAACTTTAACAAATTCCATTTTTTGACGTAAACGAAGAAGTTTTTTACTAGGCACCATTTCAAAAAGATCTATTACTACCCAATTAAACATTAAAAATAAAACACAGCAATCCAGTCCCCGCCAAATAAAATATGTTGTAAATCCGACAGAAGTATTTAGTCTCCGCATTAAAACGGAAAGAGGTAATTTCCCGGCTGTAGAGTGCGTTGTTGCCAACATACTACATAATATTTATGACCATGTCGTGCAGCGCTCCGTCCCGTTGTGAGAGGTTCGCGTCCGGTTAAGGGAGGTTTCAGACTTTTTGAAACAAAAAACATTGTTCGCGTCCGGTTATTAGAGTGTCCGGTTATATAAATAGGGAAAAGCTTGGTTCCAAAAAATTTGTCCGCCTAAAGGGAGTGTCCGTTTAATAGAGGTTTCCGCAAGGAGAGGTTTCACTGTATAGAGTGTAGATTAAATGATGTGGTATGGTGGGCTAAAGAAAGATTTTTTTTCCAATTACGTTTTGCAATAAAACTCTCTATTTTTTAGATACACTGTGTCAATATTAAACAATTTTTTGTCGATTTTTTGTTATAATTTCTTTAAAAATTACACTAAATTTACATTAAAATTTTAAATAAAATAAATTTTGTGGAATTATGAATTACAACAAAGGTAATTGAGTGTTGCAATTATTTTAAAAATACTCTGCCAATATATGGGCCCCTAAGCTCACTATAGTTATAGTGTACGTGTGAGCTAATATAACTAAAAACTGAAATATATTTTATTCAACTCCAGACTAAATTACCTTTTGTTTGATACCACACAAGCCATGTTTTGACTTAAACTCAAATTTTTGAAATCTACCCCCACCCTTAAAAAAAACAAAAACTATAATGTATTTTGTTAAACTCCGGACTCAATTACCTTTCGTTTGATATCACACACGCCATATTTTCACTTAAACTCTAATTTTTGAAATCTACCCCCACCCTTTTATTTGGTTTGTGTTCGGTGGATTTTGTTCATTTTTAAATGGGACCATCTCGACCAAAGACTCAGCCTAGGTACCAAATTTCATTAAAATCGGCCAGGCGGTTTTGGAGTTATGCGCGTTGGTCGTTACAGACAGACATACAGACAGACAGACAGACAGACATACAGACAGACAGACAGACGGCGCAACAAAAAAGTTTCAAAATCATCTGAAACGCAAAGATATATAAAAATTTTTGAAATCGGAGCAACTTTTTTTTTCTCGAAAAAATTAGGATCACCATAGCTCACACTACTATAGTATAGTATATGTGTGAGCTAAAATACCTACTCAAAAATATTCTTAACAAATAATTTTTTTTCTATTAAGTGTAGCGCTATTACTACTTTCTGTAAATATTAAGGGGCCTTTTGATATGTACAAATATTTTTTGTTAATTTAATCTCATAAACAAAATGTTTAATAATAATTGACAAGTTTATTTCTCTTCCAAAGGTTATTTGGCCACACTTTCATTAACCTGTAATTTTTTTTGGGAAAACCATTATAACATTTTTTGAGCATGAATTACAAAATTATTCGTCCGCGTCAAATTTGTCATATGCTATAACTTGGGAACAAAAAATTTTGCCAAAAGTTATTTGAACGTTTTGTCTACCTTTGGTCTTCCACACCATAGGTTAAGGACACTCATCGTAAAGGCAAGCTTTATAGGAAGCGAAGCTAACGTCAAGCTTTCTATTTTTTGGTTATTATTTTTGACATGTTTTCCTCGGTATCGCATTGGCGGTTCCGTTTTATTTTAAAGATGTTGTTTTACACAGTATGAAGGTACCTAAACTATATATATTTATGTAATTAGAATTAAAAACTTATGCTGCAAACTATCTTGAAACTGTATCATTATTAAATAGATCTTTAGACTGTGTTTAAAACCACATTTTTAAAATAACAACGAGCCGCCCATACGAAACCGAGGAAAACATGTAAAAAATTATAACCAAAAATAAACTCTATACCATAATTTTTAAGATAACTTTTTTACAGTTATCAGCTGTTTACCATAACAAATAGCATAGGCCAACGAAAAAAAGTTGTCAAAAGTTGTCTCAAAAATAATGGGATGACCTGTATAAAATCAGAGTTAGGCTTCGCTACCTGTAAAGCTTGCTTGACGATGAGTGACCTTACCATAGGTCCCTTAAAGATTGGTGCTTCCAGGGCTATCAAAATGGACGGGCCACGATCCTCCACTTTGTTGACGTCACATCCGGGGCTGATTTTTTTAGCTCACACATATACTATACTATAGTAGTGTGAGCTATGGTGATCCTAATTTTTTCGAGAAAAAAAAAGATGCTCCGATTTCAAAATTTTTTATATATCTTTGCGTTTCAGATGATTTTGAAACTTTTTTGTTGCGCCGTCTGTCTGTCTGTCTGTCTGTCTGTCTGTCTGTATGTCTGTCTGTCTGTCTGTCTGTCTGTCTGTGTGTCTGTATGTCTGTCTGTAACGACCAACGCGCATAACTCAAAAACCGCTTGGCCGATTTTAATGAAATTTGGTACCTAGGCTGGGTCTTGGGTCGACATGGTCCCGTTTAAAAATGAACAAAATCCACCGAACACAAACCAAATAAAAGGGTGGGGGTAGATTTCAAAAATTAGAGTTTAGGTAAAAATATGGCGTGTGTGATATTAAACGAAAGGTAATTGAGTCTGCAGTTAAACAAAATACATTTTAATTTATTTTAAAAAAAAGGGTGGGGTATATTTTAAAAATTAGAGTTTAAGTGAAAATATGGCGTGTGTGATATCAAACGAAAGGTAATTGAGTCCGAACTTTAACAAAATACATTTTAGTTTTTGTTTTTTTTGTAAGGGTGGGGGTAGATTTCAAGAATTTGTGTTTAAGTCAAAACATGGCTTGTGTGGTATCAAACAAAAGGTAATTTAGTCTGGAGTTGAATAAAATATATTTCAGTTTTTAGTTATATTAGCTCACACGTACACTATAACTATAGTACCTAGTGTGAGCTTAGGGGCCCATATATTGGCAGAGTATTTTTGATGGTCACGTTACGACACAGCTGATTATCTTTAAAATATTGAAGTTGGAATGACGGTTCATGGATATTTGATTTTTTTTAAATAAAGCCGTTTTTGAGATTGTTTTTACTTTATTCTGGCGGAACAATTTTTTTTTTATGTATAGTAAGCCCTAATTTTTCATAGCCGCTTCATAAGCTCACACAGGGCTATCAAAATGGACGGGCCACGATCCTCCACTTTGTTGACGTCACATCCGGGGCTGATTTTTTTTTGATGGTCACGTTACGACAGCTGATTGTCTTTAAAATTTTGAAGTTGGAATGACGGTTCATGGATATTTGATTTTTTGTTAAATAAAGCCGTTTTTGAGATTGTTTTTACTTTATTCTGGCAGAACAATTTTTTTTAAAGTATAGTAAGCCCTAATTTTTCATAGCCGCTTCATTAGCTCACACAAAAATTAAGTTTAAAGCAGAAGCAAATGTGACAATCACATATGACAAAGTAAAATACATGTCAAATATAACAGTTGGCATGTGGTACATGGCGGGTAATTTGAATTCAAAATAAGGAATGCTAAATCTTGAAGATTTTAACCTTTTAATCATGTTGCTTCCTTACAAACCTTTGGTGGAATATCGGGATGGTGTCTGAGAATATTTCACTGAAATTTTGCGGAAATCTGTAGTGCCATTTTGAAAATATCATAAAAAAACTTCTGACCTCTCATAAGACCCAATGTAAAATTCAGCCCCGTGAGAACAGCTGATTTTTTCAGGGTCGTGGCCTCTATTTTTGTGTTGGCCTTGGACTGTGTTAAAACCACATTTTTAAAATAACAACGAGCCGCCAATGCGAAACCGAGGAAAACATGTCAAAAATTATAACCAAAAAATATAAAATCAGAGTTAGGCTTCGCACGATCGTGGCTTCGCTACCTGTAAAGCTTGCTTGACGATGAGTAACCTTACCATAGGTCCCTTAAAGTTTGGTGCTTCATATAATATACACTGTGTTTCAATAACATCGAAACAAAGCCCTTTTTGGGTATTTAGAGTGCGAATTTGGAGAAACGTTCGGACACTTTTTGACTATCTTGAAATTTTTGTAGCACGAACCCCCTTCGAGGGGTAGACTTTACCCCTATATTTTGAATAGGGTAAGTGGGTCTAGTGATACCTTGTTTTGAAGCTCTCTTTAATATCTTTACAACCGTGTAAATATTTCGAAAATCCATCGATTTGTTTTTGAGATATTTGCTTCTAAATTTTACATTTTAACATGGAAATTGTAATTAAATTTTTATTTTATCAGTCCATGTTAAATTTGAAAGTTTGAAGGCAATTATCTGAAAAACTAATGGATAGATCTTTGAAATTTTTACACGATTGTAAGGACATTCAAATGGCCTTCAAAACAAGGTATCAATAGACCCACTTTCCCTATTCAGAATATAGGGGTAAAGTATACCCCTCGAAAGGGGTTCGTGCTACAAAAATTTCAAAATAGCCAAAAAGTGTCCCCGCAAACAAAATCGACATGTCCGAGCGTTTCTCCAAATTTGCAATCTAAAAACCCAAAAAGGCCTCTGCTTCGATGTTCGTGGAACACCCTGTATACCTTTAATAAATTGTCAGATTCTGATGCCAAAAATAACATAACATTTTTTTGCAAGATGTTTTAATATTATTTTATTTTATTTTTGTTTCCTCGTTTTATTCTGATTTTAAAGTCAAGTATATACTGGCGGATCCAGGGGAGGCCAGAGCTGCCAACCCCCCCCTCCCCCTTCCAGACATAAAACGTTTTTTTTAGTTCTGCATTAAAATTTTTATAAAATTCACTTCATTTTAGAAAAAAATTCGCTTGCGGAGCAATTTAACCTCCTTTCGATGCTAAATTTCACAGCTCAAACCTGAAAAACCGCAAAAGTGAATATTTTGATTTTTGCTGCCACTTTGGCCCCTCCACTACTGATCCTCAGATAAACATTTTATAAGATATAATCATTATCTCTCCTCCATGGTCTGTTACACTCAGGAGTATTTAAGCTGAGCTACCATAAACCCATAGCCCAGGAGCATTGACAAATTTTAAATAAAGTTGACATAGGGATCGACATTGGTCAAAATTGGCATCATATTCTAAAAACCAAGGAAAAATACTCTGCCAATATATGGACCTCTAAGCTCACACTAGGTACTATAGTTATAGTGTACGTGCGAGCTAATAAAACTAAAAACTGAAATATATCTTAATCAACTCCAGACTAAATTACCTTTTGTTTGATACCACACAAGCCATGTATTGACTTAAACTCAGATTTTTGAAATCTACCCCCACCTTTAAAAAAACAAAAACTAAAATGTATTTTGTTTAACTCCGGACTCAATTACCTTTCGTTTGATATCACACACGCCATCTTTTTACGTAAACTCTAATTTTTTTAATCTACCCCCACCCTTTTTGAAGAAAAAAAAACTAATGTGTATTTTTTTAAACTCCATACTCAATTACCTTTCGTTTGATATCACACACGCCATATTTTCACATAACATGTAATTTTTGAAATCTACCCCCACCCTTTTATTTGGTTTGTGTTCGGTGGATTTTGTTCATTTTTAAATGGGACCATCTCGACCCAAGACCCAGCCTAGGTACCAAATTTCATTAAAATCGGCCAAGCGTTTTTTGAGTTATGCACGTTGGTCGTTACAGACAGACATACATACAGACAGACAGACAGACAGACAGACAGACAGACAGACAGACAGACAGACAGACAGACAGACAGACAGACAGACAGACAGACAGACAGACAGACAGACAGACAGACAGACAGACAGACAGACAGACAGACAGACAGACAGACAGATAGACAGACAGCGCAACAAAAAAGTGTCAAAATCATCTGAAACGCAAAGATATATAAAAAATTTTGAAATCGGAACAACTTTTTTTTTCTCGAAAAAATTAGGATCACCATAGCTCACACTATTATAGTATAGTATATGTGTGTGCTAATACTACATATTTACGTATTTAAACCATACTGGGTGACCATTAATGACGGAAATAGCTGTTAAGTAAAACATAAAGGTATATCACCCTGTTAAGCCATAAGGAAAATTGCCAGAAAGTTTATTCTTGGTTAGGAAGAAATTTTAGACTGTTTTTAGTGAACTAAAAAACATGTTTGCCTTTCAAAGTTAATTCTGGGATATATTTTTAGCGCAGATTATATTTTTAGAAGGTAGGTTACCATACGTATGAACATAAAAACATTTATTAGTTGTCACTTTCCATCTCACAAAAGCGAAACTGTAATGTTTTATTTTTATTATATTGTAAAAAGTAAATATCCAATTTTGTTTAAAAATGTCACAAATGTCTGGATTTTTAGGTACACATTTATTTAAAAAATGTCAACAGTACCAAAACATCTTTTCAAAGTCGACGACATGGTTAAGGCAGGTCGAACTACAAAATACAACATAGAACAAATAAAGAAATGGTTAACTTATACACCACTGATTCCAGAAATATCGGACCACCAGGTATCTATGTAACACCAAAAATGTATAGATTAGTTCAAAGTTTAATAGACCCACCAGATGTTAACTCTTGTATATATATATATATATATATATATATATATATATATATATATATATATATATATATATTGTTACGGGTTCACAGCGACAAATTAAAACTCGCAATTGTTGAAAACGATACGTCAATTTATTCCGACAAATTATGTACAAAAACACGCACTTAAACTTACTAATAACTTGCTAATAATTCACTACTTTAATACGCCTATTAACTTCGCGTTAACATCTAGCGATCACTACCATTGGTTATCTCTGACTGACTCATGCACGACGTCCGGCCCTATATATGAGGGTCTGCCTACAATTCGAGAATTTTCCATCTTTGTTCGATTCGGAATCATTCCGTATTTTTCTAGAACCGGACCGTTCACATACCAGTTTGTCACAGATAACGCAACTAAAACCTAGATTAAGAATACAACCATAAAATACGTCAACCTAATACTACACTAAACCTAAATAAATTCTAACTGTAAAATTTAAATAACTTAAATTTGTAACAATATATATTTATCGGTTTCACAACGTTCTACGTCTTCCGATACCCAATCTCCACTCGTTTCTGTTTGTCCATAATTCATCATCTAGGCCTCATTCTTTTTTAAAAACAAAAATGCGCACGTTAGCACGAGCCTCAAAAAGATTATAAAAGCGCAAATGTTTAAGAAACTTAGATATATTTATCGGTTTCATAACGTTCTACGTCTTCCGATACCCAATCTCCACTCGTTTCTGTTTGCCCATAATTCATCATCTGGGCCTCTTATTCATTTTTCACTGTCTATTCCTTCTCTCCAGCTTCTCCTTGGCCGTCCTCGTTTTCTTCGGCCAGTTGGTTTCCATTGTAGTATTTGTTTAGGTAGTCTTTCACCATTCATTATTTGTACATGTCCGTACCACACCAGTTGTTTTGTTCTTATATCATCCACTAAAGTACGTTCACCCACTGTCATAATTTCTCTTATTTTTTGATTTGTAACTCTTTCTCTTTTTGATTTCCTTGCTGCTCTTCTCCAATAGTCCATCTCCGTAGCGGAAAACATTTTTTCTGTTCTATCCTTGATTGGCCATACTTCTGAGCCGTATGTAATAATACTTTTTACAATGGTGTTATATATAAGCTTTTTGTTATGTTTTGATATACTTTGGTCCCAAGTTATTCCATTTAATAAAGTTATTGCTTTTCTACCTTGTAAGAAACTTAGATTTAATAAAATATTAAAAATCATGAAAAATGTTTTCACTTTAAAGTTATTTTCAATGCTGCGACACTGGGGGGGGGGGTCCCAATTGGTCGTGACCCGGGTGGCGGTTAGGGGTTAAAAGGCTGACCCAAATAAGTAAAAATTACATTATACATTAATCGTGTGAGCTTAGGTGGCCACAAATTGGGATTTTTTTTATAAGCCGATAGCTACTACTTATAGATCAAAAGCTATAACAGTTCAGAGGATCAATAATTAGTGTATTTTATCTTACATATAAAAATAATCCCAAACAACTGGAAAGAATCCATAGACTATTGGAGAAGAGCAGCAGGGAAATCAAAAAGAGAAAGAGTTACAAATCAAAGAATAAGAGAAATTATGACAGTGGGTGAACGTACTTTAGTGGATGATATAAGAACAAAACAACTGGTGTGGTACGGACATGTACAAAGATTGAATGATGAAATACTACCTAAACAAATACTACAATGGAAACCAACTGGCCGAAGAAAACGAGGACGGCCAAGGAGAAGCTAGAGAGAAGGAATAGACAGTAAAATAAGAATAAGAGGCCTAGATGATGAATTATGGGCAAACAGAAACGAATGGAGATTGGGTATCGGAAGACGTAGAACGTTGTGAAACCGATAAATATATATAAGTTTCTTAAACATTTGCGTTTTTATAATCTTTTTGAGGCTACTTTATATAATATTGTTCCTAACGTGGGCATTTTTGTTTTTAGATCTGTTTATTTTTAATGGCATGCAAAAATGACACAGAATTTACAAAGAAAGTCATAACTGCATATTTCAAGCAGCGAAGTTCCGCCCCTGAACTTTTTACAGACAGAGACATCGATCAGGAGGATCTCCAGTTTACCATGAAAGTTGTGTAAGTTTTAATTCTGTTAAACACAGAGATTAATGTCGAAAAAATGGCGCCACCAGGCACCTACCACGGTGGATAGAATAGAGCGGTGTTCGGATCTTATAAATATATGTCGAATTTTCACGTCACTGGTGGTCCAGCTGATTTATGTAAACAAAAGTTAGGTATGATATGAACAACTGATATTTTTTGAAAACTAAGGCAATTCTTCTACTATTTTTGAGTATATTCTTATTAAATAATATTTTTCAGACATACCAGTCGTTATTTCTTTTAGCCCGCTTCATTTCTCTTTACACAAAAATTAAAATTCGAAGGAAATACTGTGTTCGTTTCAGCTTCAAAAATAATCCGCTGACTTACATCTTTGTTTACTTCCCAAGTCCTCGGTTCACCTTTGATACTAAACGATCACATTCAGTTTGATTTGTAGTTTAAGTTTTGTGTAATAAAAAATAAAGCGAGCTAAAAAAAATAACGACAATACGTCTGGAAAATTACATTTAGAATACGGTAGGAAATTTGCCTTGGTTTTCAAAATATTCAAAAAATATTAGTTGTTCCGTTGTCCATATCATATCTAACTTTTGTTGACAAAAATCAGCTGGACCACCAGTGACGTGAAAAATTCGACATATATATATATATAAGATCCGAACACCGGTCTATTCTATCCACCGTGGGCACCTACAGGGTGAATGGGAAACTCAGTTATTATAAAAGAGAGAGACCTGGGCAGTGGCGTATATAGAAAAAAGTTTCGGGGGGGGCCGAGACCCCATGAGGCAGTATTTTATGCTATTTTATGTTTGTATTCATGAAATATGTGGAAAATATCTAAAAAAATCTTAGCTTCGGGGGGGGCCCGGGCCCCCAGACCCCCCCTTATATACGCCACTGGACCTGGGTATTTCTCATTTCTGTTCTTAAATTTTGAGACACGAACAGAAATGTTAAAAGTTTTTTTCTAGCCTTGTTCAAAATTTTTATTATAGAATTTTTAAAATCAACGACCCTTATTTAGATTTTTTTTGATAAAAATAATGAAAAAATAACTTTTTTATCTAAACGTCGGCCGCCATCTTGAATGTTAAATGTCAAATCGTAATTTTTTATCAATGAGTAACCGGAACGGCTACGGTTATACATTACGTATATAAGACACTGAGGCAAAAATTTTAGGAGTTTTAGCTCACACATATACTATACTATAGTAGTGTGAGCTATGGTGATCCTAATTTTTTCGAGAAAAAAAAAGTTGCTCCGATTTCAATTTTTTTATATATCTTTGCGTTTCAGATGATTTTGAAACTTTTTTGTTGCGCCGTCTGTCTGTCTGTCTGTCTGTCTGTCTGTCTGTCTGTCTGTCTGTCTGTCTGTCTGTCTGTCTGTATGTCTGTCTGTAACGACCAACGGGCATAACTCAAAAACCGCTTGGCCGATTTTAATGAAATTTGGTACCTAAAAAAACAAAAAAAAAAGGTTCATCATGTCTTTAGTTTCCTCTCTTTTGTCGGCGACAGATTTGTTGCCCTTGACGGCCCTGGTACTTAATAAAGTTTAGGGCGCTTAGGGCACCCATGGGGCGCCAGTACCCTTGGGGCGGGGGGGGGGGGAGGGCGACAAACCCCCCCACCCACGCTACGCCACTAGAGATTGTCACTTGTGATTTTTCATTGTTGTCAGTATATTTTTGAAATTGTTTTTGTTAAACCAAAAAAATAAATGAGAACACGATGCCTTGCTTGTAAAAACGAGTTTGATAGAAGTGAAAAGACGGTTTCCTTTTTGAGGTAAGTAGCTTTGATAAATAAAAAACTTTATTAGTACCTAATCGCAGGTAAAATCCAGTTATAAATTAAAAATCAAACGTCCGCCAACTTTCAAAACCACAGAATATCATCCGAGAGTAAAAGTAAAAAATTAGCACCTCCTCGCAGCGTGCTCTCTCTACAAAAAAAATCAATATTTTTGCCTTATATATCGCACACCCGCTGAAAAAGAGTCACAACTCAAAAATCGCCCTTATTGAGATAAACCTGCCGCCATCATCGAAATAACTTGTACTTTCTTCCATAAAAGCGTCAGATTGATGTTTCGACAATTCACCGCGAAATGGCGATGTGACTCTTTTATTTAGTCCAGTTTAGCTGAGGATGCGTTCCTTTACAGTGTCACTTTTGACTTTATAACAGCGTGGACGTGGAGCTTTATCCTGAAAAGAGTCACATTTCGAGTTGTGAAGGTTTTCTTGTGAACTATTGGTTAAATCTGACCCATATAACAAGTCAAATACTGTTCTTTTTTGAGTTGTGACTGTTTTTTCGAATTGTTCAGTGTACTTAGAATTAAGGGGAATAAGAAAAAAATCTTTTGAATTTATTAGAGAATAATCACATTCCTAGTTGTTATTCAGCATTTTATAACTCGTAAAAATAAATACAAAGTTTCTTCTTTATTTGTTTTCTTTTTTTATATTATTTACCATCCTGCGTGACATCCTGATTCACAACGTCATGATGCCTTGCTCTAAAAAAATGTCACAATATCGGGTTTTTGTCTTTTTTAACTAAAAACGACAAAAATCATTTTTTCTGAGAAACGTACTGCACCAATTATATTGAGTTAATAGGTTCCTGTTGATATAAAATAACATGTTAACTAATTTGTCATGTAAGTGAAAAATGAATCTCTCTAATGAACTAAATTCTTTAACAGCGATTTTCTCAAAACAATGTTTTTTGAGTTGAGACTATTTTTTATGTGCGATATGTAAAGGCCTATCGAGTTATATATATATATATATATATATATATATATATATATATATATATATATATATATATATATATATATAGGTCATTGCCGTACCTACATACCCATAATTTTTGTAGGAAATTGGCCTTGTCTCCAAACAGGACGAAAGATAACAACGCAGTGGCTTATGCGGCTTTAAGGGATACGTCCTATTCGAATTACTATTTGGACCCTCAAGTCAAAATCGTTTGTATGTTGATCGATATGGTACTCTACAAGAACCCAGCTAGTGGTTTGATATTCGTTATAAACCTCAAAGGGGTAAGAAATTATTACAACAATTATATATTAAGTTACTTTTGAAGTATAGTGCTTACTAAGTATTATCTGTCAAAAAGATCGCTTCAAAACTCTTGAGAACTCATAAATACTTCAAGATATTTGTTTACCACACATACCTGACATCCAAAGCTAAATTTTTATTCGAGGATCCCGATTTTTCGACTTCATAGAATCCAAGATGGCGGCTGCCAAAGTTAAGAAAAATAAATGGATCCATGACGGATCTTACCTTCCTAGCCCATTTCGCACACTTCACTTTATATCAACCATAAAAAGAGTTTTTTGTAAATATCTTCAAAATAAAAGCTCCTACCAACTTTTTGGTCATAACACAAATTTTTTCAAAAAACGCGCGCTACTATATTCCGAAAACCGCATATTGATGCGACGCTCCGTTAAAAAGTTAGCATTTTTTAACTGTCAAGAAACTGTCATTACCATTGATGAATTTTGACCAAAATCTAATCAGCTCGTTGCAGTATCGAGTGCTATCTGACCTGAAAATTTCGTGGTAATCGGTTAAGCGGTTTAGGAGCTATCGCGTTACGGACAGATATAAATACACACACACACACACAGACATCACGACGATATTGCTAGGGTAGGTCAAAATACACCCAAATAACACATTTTCGGCATTTTCTCAAAAAAAAAAATTTTCGTCGAAAACAATACCTTCCCTAGCCATTGCTGTGCGAGCTAAGAAGGTTCCGTGTTTTAGTTTATCAACAAACGCACCGAGTTGCAGTATAGTGAGGCCATAGAGATGTGAAAAACCCACACCTTAAAAACGTTTTTGGCGAATTTTAGGGTAGGGAATACATTTTTTTTATACATTTTATCAAAAAAAGCAACGTGCAGTAGTGTGGGAGCCATAGAGATGCGAAAAAATCACAAGTTGAGTTCAGATTCAGAAAAACGTCATTTAGCGAATTTTAGGGTAGGAAATGCCATAAGACCCAAATGGCCAAATTTTGAAAATTTATATTTCAAAAACTATGCAGTTTATCAACAAAAGCACGGAGTTGCAGTATTGTGGGGACATAGAGATGCGAAAAAAAAACTGACCCTGACTTAAGATTCAAAAAAACGTCATTTAGCGAAATTTACGGTAGGGAATACCAAAAAATCAAAATGGCCAAACTTGGTGTTTCAAAAGCTATACAGTTTTTTAACAAAAGCACCAAGATGTAGTATGGTGGGGCCATTGACATGCGAAAAAATCACATACTGATATAAGATTCGAAAAAAGGTCATTTAGCTAATTTCAGGGTAGGGAATCCCATAAGACCAAAATGGCCAAACTGAAAATTTATAATTCAAAAACTATACAGTTTATCAACAAAAGCACCGAGTTGCAATATGGTGAGGCCATAGAGATACGAAGAAACCACACCCTGAGTTAAGATTCGAAAAAACGTCATTTAGCGAATTTTAGGGTAGGGAATCCCATAAGACTAAAATGGCCAAACAAACAAAATTCATAATACAAAAACTATACAGTTTATCAACAAAAGCACCGAGTTGCAGTATGGTGGGACAATTGAGGTACAAAAAAACGAGACCCTGATTTAAGATTCGGAAAACCTTCATTTAGCGAATTTTAGGGTAAGGATTCCCATAAGACCAAAATGGCCAACCTTTGAAAATAATTTTCAATTATTGTGAATTATTCATATTTCATAAACTATACAGTTAACTAACAAAAGCACCGAGTTGCAGTATGATGGGGACACAGAGATGCGAAAAAACCACACGTTGAGTCAAGATTCGAAAAACCGTCATTTGAATTTTCTCCAAAAGGAGTCTTTCCGATTTTAATGATTCGTAGTCATTTTTCCGATCAAAGAGATGGAGAATCCCAAATTTTAAAATTTCAGTAGTTTTATTCAAATTAATTTTTGAAAATAACTGTATTTTTGAAAATAATGTATAACCCAAGTTATTGAAAAGAAAATGGCATACGGACTGAAGTCGATTTGCAGAAGGATGTATAGTATACCACTAAATCTACTTTGGAAAGCGTTGGAAAACACAAACATAAGCGTACAACAAATTAAGGCCATCAAAGAGGTATACCGCAATAGTAAGGCAAAAGTTAAAATAAAAGCAAAACTAACCAAAGGCTTTCAAGTAAATAAAGGTCTTAAACAAGGTTGCTGTATCTCGCCTACGCTCTTCAAGATATACTTGGAATAAGTCCTTAAAGTATGGAAAAGAAAATGCCAAACCATGGGAATTCCGTTGGACGAAACCACCTTGTATACTTTATGTTTCGCCGATGATCAGATAGTAGTGGCTCAGGATTATGACGACCTCGAATATATGACACGAAAACTAATAGAAGAGTACAATAAGTGGGGACTAGAGGTTAATCTCAATAAGACAGAGTATATGTGTATCGGTGGAATGAAACAGGATCTAATCTTAAATACCGGGCAGCGAATTCAGTCCTGTGATGAGTATAAATACTTAGGTCTAAAAATTACAGCTGACGGAACACTAGACAAAGCTATAAAAGATCGAAACGTACAAGGAAGAAAAGCAATAACTTTATTAAATGGAATAATTTAGGACCAAAGTATATCAAAACATAACAAAAAGCTTATATATAACACTATTGTAAAAAGTATTATTACATACGGCTTAGAAGTATGGCCAATCAAGGATGCTTTCCGCTACGGAGATAGACCATTGGAGAAGAGCAGCAGGGAAATCGAAAAGGGAAAGAGTTACAAATCAAAGAATAAGAGAAATTATGACAGTGGGTGAACGTACTTTAGTGGATGATATAAGAACAAAACAACTGGTGTGGTACGGACATGTACAAAGAATGAATGATGAAAGACTACCTAAACAAATACTACAATGGAAACCAACTGGCCGAAGAAAACGAGGACAGCCAAGGAGAAGCTAGAGAGGAGGAATAGACAGTAAAATAAGAATAAGAGGCCTAGATGATGAATTATGGGCAAACAGAAACGAGTGGAGATTGGGTATCAGAAGACGTAGAACCTTGTGAAACCGATAAATATATATATATATATATATATATATATATATATATATATATAATTTTTGAAAATAAAAATTTCTCATATTTGGCCTTAATATCTTACACCAAAATAGTGAGATATTGTTTGTTTGAAAAGTCTTTAAAATGCCTTTTGAACGAGGAATCACATAATTTAATATTTGCAAAAAAAAACAAAATTTTAAAAAAATTCAAATAATTTAAAAAAAAATATTTGTTTTTTTGTTTGTAAAAATCAGTTTAAAAGGTATTTTTAAGACCTTTATTTTAGTAAATTTTTTACCTAAATGGTCAATTTTGATTAGTAGTGCTTGGGGGTTGTATATGCTATTTTTAATAATTTAAATACCTTTGCAAACTTATTCCGATTAAGACATTTGGGTATTTAATTAAAAAACTATTTTTTGTAGGTTGGAATTATGCACGTGACAAGACTGAAACTAGGCACTATAAAAAAGTTTTTTTCATATCTACAAGAAGCTTTGCCCATTCAGTTGAAACAGATTCACATTTTGAATACTTCTTATGTGTTTGACAAAATTATTATGCTGGTGAAGCCGTTTATGAATAAGGAACTTTTTGACATGGTAGGTGTAACAAAACGAAATTTGAATATACGAGCAGCGTTGCCAGGTCTACTGAATTTTCAGTAGATCTACTGCTTTTGGATGATGTCTGCTGAATACTGTTTTTACGGCGGAATCTACTGCTTTTTTCGGTTTTCAAGAAATATGAGCAGTAGATCTACTGTTCCTGTTTTTCAAGAAAATGTATCAGGTTACTAGTTAGTTACCTATTCAACCTCTGGCCTATGAAAAAATGATATGAAAACATCTACTTCCGTTAAAACATCTCCGTGATGTATTTTATGTCTGTGGTCGATTTTAAATTTCGCGCTTCTTCGTGGAATCCCCGAATGTAAGTGCGCGTCGGGGGATCCCCGCGTCGTTTGTCGTTAGCCTTTTTTTTCTTAATGCATTTATATTAGTGAGGAGCAGCATACCGCATCATACCAGAAAAAACTCCCCCTTTACCGCTCTGCCACCACTGCCACCACTCCCAGGTAGCAAGAGATCATCAAATGACGTCTTTTTTTCGTCGAAAAGTGGTCATTTGGATGACCAGCAGGTCATCTACCAAAAAATGTTGTCTTTAAGGCGTCAGTTACTTGACGTCTTTTCGTAGTTTAGTTTTTGACGTCTGAAAAACGTCATATATTGTTCACTACCCACACTGCACACTTTGTCCAAGAGACATACACTCATACTTACATAAATACATAGATGGTGCCCCAGTCAGTACTTGACCGGATTTATATGGAATGTGGGGGTACGTATGTAAAATAAATTAAATATTAAATCAAGACCAACTTCGAGGCTTCTTTCGCTTCAAGGTGGAGATGTGTAAGTCTAGGTATAGGTCTATTTTGATCTGTACCTCACAGACGAACACCGCTGTACCTGTTCCAGTACTTCCAGGTCTAAGTTACAGAAGAGTTATCTTCTGTGTCTAAGTTTCCTTCAGTGTTCTCAACTGCAGGGAATGTTTCATATATTCAGAAAAGAAGTTAACAAACCCAATCAAACGCCTCGGAAAGAAATGAAAAACCTAAGACGAACCAAGCAAAGAAACAGGAATATGATTTTTGGTACATGGAACGTACAAGGAATGAATCGAAAAATGAATGAAATAGTACATGAGTGCAGCAGAATGAAGGTAGACCTTGCTGTACTAACAGAAACGAAAAAGAAAGGAAAAGGATCTGAAAACCTAGGACAATATGACCATTTCTATAGCGGAGTGGCAAAAGAAAAACATGCCCAACAAGGAGTATCTATTTTGGTCAACAAAAGATTTAGAAAATTTATCACCAACTGGGAAGCAGTCAATGAAAGGCTAATTAAAATGAATATAACAATAAAAGGAATGAGACTTACGATTTTTGGAATCTATGCGTATAACGACGATGCAAATGTAGCCGTGAAAGACAATTTTTTTGAAGAAATACACAATGAAATATCAGCAGTAAGTGCATCTAGAGAAATTGTCATATTGGGAGATTTAAATAGTAGAACCGGTAACAGAGTTAATGATCTGACAGTTGGCCAATATGGAGAAAATCTTGTTAATGACAATGGAAACCGGCTAATTACAGTATGTGAGCAATTAGACCTAAAAATCCAAAACGGTTTTTTTCAACATAAGGAAATACACAAATATACCTGGACCAAACCCTCACAAAACCTGAAATCCGTCATTGATTATCTTATCACTAAACAAAAGACAAAACTAAAAATTCAAGATGTCAGAACAAAGCGTGGATCAACATGCGGAAGTGATCACTATTTTCTGGAGTCCAAAATTCTCTTTCCTTATCAAGGCCGAAGCCTGCATCAACAACATCTTGATGATACAGTGATTGAAGAAATTGATCACTGTAAATATATTCTACTAAGCCTAGAACATGACAGCGTAAAAAACTTATACAAAAAGAGACTGAACGAAAAACTTAATACAAGTTCAGGTGAAACCCCAGATGAGGAATACGAATGTATTACATTAAGCATCCACCAAGCTGCAAAAGAAGCACTAGGATTAGTGGAAGAAACTTCTAAAAGAAGAAAACCATACTGGTGGGATGCTGAGATTGAGAGAGAAATAGAGGAAAAAAGGAAATTATATCACACCTACTTATCCCAAAAGACAGATAGAAGCAGACAAGAATACAAAATCGCGCAATCAAAGGTGAGAAGAATGATCAGTGATAAGAAAAATCATTCGTGGACGCAAAAGTGCCAGAAAATAGATTCTTACTTAGGAGGTAGGAGAAGTACCGAAAGCTGGAAAACTATAAGATCGATTAAAAAAGAAACATGCAGAGATATCATTTCACCAATACCAGACAAAGAATGGGATGAGCATTTTAAAAAACTTTTAACTAAAGATAGAGCAGAATTCAAGGAAGACGCAAGAGACAATATAATTAGAACGATGGGATCTCCAGTACCCCTCACAATCTCTGAGGTCAAAAACGTGTGCACAACCTTAAAAAGCGGTAAATCTGCCGGACCCGGAAATATCCCAGCCGAACTTATTAAATATGGCACTGAAGAACTGTTTTGGAGATTAAGGAATCTTTTCCAAAAATATTTAAATGGAACTGTAGTCCCAACTGAGTGGAAAACGTCATATATATCCACAATACACAAAAAAGGAAGGAAAGATATATGTGACAATTATAGAGGTATATCTGTGACTAGTACGCTAAGCAGAATATACGGTAAAATAATAAGAAATAAAGTAGAGAGCGAATATAAAGACATGGAGGCAGAAGAACAAGCTGGTTTCAGGGCGGGTAGATCGACTTCAGATCACCTCTTTTGTATAACCCAAGTAATTGAAAAGAAAATGGCATACGGTCAAGAGCTGCATCTGCTTTACGTGGATCTGCAGAAGGCATATGATAGTATACCACTAAATCTGCTTTGGAAAGCGTTGGAAAACACAAACATAAGCGTACAACTAATTAAGGCCATCCAAGAGTTATACCGCAATAGTAAGGCAAAAGTTAAAATAAAAGCAAAACTAACCAAAGGCTTTCAAGTAAATAAAGGTCTTAAATAAGGTTGCTGTATCTCGCCTACGCTCTTCAAGATATACTTGGAACAAGTCCTTAAAGTATGGAAGAGAAAATGCCAAAACATGGGAATTCCGTTGGACGAAACCACCTTGTATACTTTATGTTTCGCCGATGATCAGATAGTAGTGGCTCAGGATTATGACGACCTCGAATATATGACACGAAAACTAATAGAAGAGTACAATAAGTGGGGACTAGAGGTTAATCTCAATAAGACAGAGTATATGTGTATCGGTGGAATGAAACAGGATCTAATCTTAAATACCGGGCAGCGAATTCACTCCTGTGATGAGTATAAATACTTAGGTCTAAAAATTACAGCTGACGGAACACTAGACAAAGCTATAAAAGATCGAAACGTACAAGGAAGAAAAGCAATAACTTTATTAAATGGAATAATTTGGGACCAAAGTATATCAAAACATAACAAAAAGCTTATATATAACACCATTATAAAAAGTATTATTACATACGGCTCAGAAGTATGGCCAATCAAGGATAGAACAGAAAAAATGCTTTCCGCTACGGAGATGGACTATTGGAGAAGAGCAGCAGGGAAATCAAAAAGAGAAAGAGTTACAAATCAAAGAATAAGAGAAATTATGACAGTGGGTGAACGTACTTTAGTGGATGATATAAGAACAAAACAACTGGTGTGGTACGGACATGTACAAAGAATGAATGATGAAAGACTACCTAAACAAATACTACAATGGAAACCAACTGGCCGAAGAAAACGAGGACGGCCAAGGAGAAGCTGGAGAGAAGGAATAGACAGTGAAATAAGAATAAGAGGCCTAGATGATGAATTATGGGCAAACAGAAACGAGTGGAGATTGGGTATCGGAAGACGTAGAACGTTGTGAAACCGATAAATATATATAGAAAAGAAGTCATAAATAGGTTTGTGTCTGTGTGTGTGTCTAATGTTCTGATTTGGTCCCAAATACGTCATATTGCTGACGCCTTTAAAACGTCTAAAAATTACGCCATTTTGGGTGTGTCTTTTGAACGTCATTTAGACGTCAGATTAGAGACGTCAATGGTCATTAACCTGTTTTTGACGTTTAAAAAACGTGACCTTGCTACCTGTGTATCTTTCCAAGAAAGTTACTGAAGTATGGCAGAGCGGTATAGGAGGAGTATTTACGTGTATATTGTCGTATGTTCTTTCTCACTTATACAAATGCATTAATAAAACCACGTTAGGCTTAAAATTTGTCAAAAAAAACAGCTGTTGTCGTCACGCTGCGTTCCAGAATTGGTTGAATCAACTCTTTTTTTCTTTGTTTATCACTAAAAGAAACATGAAACGCTTTTTTGGACTGCAAAAAAAAATCTACTGTTTTTTTCACCAAATCTACTGCCTTTTTTATCTATGATCTGGCAACGCTGTATACGAGGTATGACAATCAAATTTTAAGACTGACCCCCGTACTAACAGGTTTTAAATCTCCACTCCTCGTTTAGTTATTCACCTTGATGTGCGTTCCACTGCCGCGCGCAATCTTTTCGCCTTTCCTCTACTAATTTGGCTTACGCAGTGGTTTGAAGCTGATCGTCCATAGCTCATTTGTCGGAATTATGACAAACGAAAAAATTGACCATCGTATTAATTTAAAGTAAAATTTAAAAAAACGGCTAGAAGTGTATGTCTCGTGCAATGATTTTCATGTGGCATAAAAGCTTTTTCGATGGTCGTGAAGAAGTTAAAAATGATGAACGAGAAGGGCGCTCCAGCACATCCAAAACAGCGATGCTCATTGTTTTCGATATTAGAGGTGTTATTCTTATGGAATGCGCGCGTGAGAGTCAAACAGTCAACTAAAATTTATATTTGGAAGTATTGATGTAGCTAAGGGAACGTGTAAGGAAAAAACGTCCAGATTTGTGGAATAACAACGCGTGGCTGCTCTACCAGGACAATGCACCGGCTCACAATGCCCTTTCCATTAAGAAGTTTTTAGCTAATCAAAAGATCCCCGTCGTTAAACACCCACCATATTCACTAGACTTAGCCCCTTGCGACTTCTAGCTGTTTTCGAAAGTGAAGAAATCGTTAAAAGAAACTGGTTTTGAAATATTAGAACACGTCAAGGAAAAAACAGCAAGACTTCTTAACAGCCTCTCTTCTGATAATTTCCAAAATGGCTTCCAACATTGGAAAAAAACGCATGCAACGCTGCGTCGATAGCGGAGGGGACTACATTGATGAGGAACATCAATAAGTTGCATTAGTATTTAAATTAAGTAGATGTTTTACAACAGTCTTTTATAATTTTATTGTCATACCTCGTAAATGGTATTTTTGCCATTTATAAGTTTTTAAATATTTTTAATTAATACCACTGAATCTACTTTGGAAAGCGTTGGAAAACACAAACATAAGCGTACAACTAATTAAGGCCATCAAAGAGTTATACCGCAATAGTAAGGCAAAAGTTAAAATAAAAGCAAAACTAACCAAAGGCTTTCAAGTAAATAAAGGTCTTAAACAAGGTTGCTGTATCTCGCCTACGCTCTTCAAGATATACTTGGAACAAGTCCTTAAAGTATGGAAGCGAAAATGCCAAAACATGGGAATTATGTTGGGTGAAACCACCTTGTATACTTTATGTTTCGCCGATTATCAGATAGTAGTGGCTCAGGATTATGACGACCTCGAATATATGACACGAAAACTAATAGAAGAGTACAATAAGTGGGGACTAGAGGTTAATCTCAATAAGACAGAGTATATGTGTATCGGTGGAATGAAACAGGATCTAATCTTGAATACCGGGCAGCGAATTTAGTCCTGTGATGAGTATAAATACTTAGGTCTAAAAATAATTACAGCTGACGGAACACTAGACAAAGCTATAAAAGATCGAAACGTACAAGGAAGAAAAGCAATAACTTTATTAAATGGAATAATTTGGGACCAAAGTATATCAAAACATAACAAAAAGCTTAGATATAACACCATTGTAAAAAGTATTATTACATACGGCTCAGAAGTATGGCCAATCAAGGATAGAACAGAAAAAATGCTTTCCGCTACGGAGACGGACTATTGAAGAAGAGCAGCAGGGAAATCAAAAAGAGAAAGAGTTACAAATCAAAGAATAAGAGAAATTATGACAGTGGGTGAACGTACTTTAGTGGATGATATAAGAACAAAACAACTGGTGTGGTACGGACATGTACAAAAATGAATGATGAAAGACTACCTAAACAAATACTACAATGGAAACCAACTGGCCGAAGAAAACTAGGACGGCCAAGGAGAAGCTGGAGAGAAGGAATAGACAGTGAAATAAGAATAAGAGGCCTAGATGATGAATTATGGGCAAACAGAAACGAGTGGAAATTGGGTATCGGAAGACGTAGAACGTTGTGAAACCGATAAATATATATATATATATATATATATATATATATATATATATATATATATATATATATATATATATATATATAAATATTTTTAATAAAATATTGTTTTCTATATCAACAAGCATTAATTACATGCAATACTAGGTTACGAACAAGTAAAATTTATGGCGACGGAGCGACTTGTTTTTAGGCATGATTTTCAGAATCGCTGTAATTTAATAAAAGTTTAATCATTTTTACAGTTACCACCCCTGTATAGCAGCTCATCGTTTGACAATTGTTTTTTAGTTGTGACATTTTTCGTCATATTTGCCAATGTTTTTTTAGACTTTTATAAAAGTTTTTTTTGTAATTTGGGTCTGGTTTTTTAGTAATATTTATTTATTTAAAAAAAAATTATAAGGTGTGTCATGTGACAATGGCCAATACCAAGTTTTTTATTTTAAATGCAACCCCCTGTATATTATTTTTTTTTATTCTTCAGAAAATTCTAGACATAAGCGTATATCATTATTTTTGAGACAACTTTTTACGACTTTTTTTCGTTGGCCTATGCTATTTGTTATGGTAAACAACTGATAACTGTCAAAAAGTTATCTCAAAAATTATGATATGTAGTTTAATTCATGTCGATTATCGATAGATAATTAATAATAAGGATAGGTACATGTAAGCCGTTTTTCCATAGTTCTAACCGTTTTCTAAATATTCCGCCTCAAAATTGGAAATTGTCGTTTGAACTGTCAATATTTCAAAAATGGTTATACTTAGGTATAGGAACATTGTAGATAAATTATGTCTAGAATTTTCTGAAGAATCCAAAAAATAAATAATATACAGGGCGTTGCATTTAAAAGAAGAAAGTTGCTATTAATCACTGTCACATTTTTCACAAACATTTATTCGTTATCGAATTTATTCCATTTGGCTGTTCAATTTTTTTTGGTTAAAAAATTCTGAAACCTGAAAACAACGGGACGGAGCGTTGCACGACATGAGCATAAATATTATGTGGTATGTTGGCAACAACGCACTCTGCAGCCAGGGAATTACGTCTTTCCGTTTTAATGCGGAGACTAAATACTTCTGTCGTATTTACAACCTATTTTATTCGGCGAGACTGCTGTCTGGTGTGTTTTATTTTTACAAGCTTTTATTTTACTTCAAATGTTCTGTCTAACTAACTAACTATCAAATCTTGTGAAGCGTTTTTGACACACTTCCCATTATCCGATTTGGATGAAATTTGGTACTCACATAGTGGTCCCATGACAATACAACATTAAGAAAAAAATATCCATCCACCCCTACCCTTACCCCTTCTATAGAAAAATGTGTTTTTGACACACCTCCCGTTATCCGATTTGGATAAAATTTGGTATACAGATAGTGGTCCGATGATAATACAACAATAAGAAAAAATATTCTCCCACCCCTACCCCCACCCCCTTCCATAGAAAAATTTGTTTTTGACACACATCCCGTTATCCGATTTGGATGAAATTTGGTATACATATAGTGATCCGATGACAATGCAATATTAAGAAAAAAATATCCTCCCACCCCTACCCCCACCTCCTGTCATAGAAAAATTAGTTTTTGACACACTTCCCATTATACTACAACAATATTGAAAAAATATCCTCCCACCCCTACCCCCACCCCCTTCCATAGAAAATGCATTTTTGACACCCTTCTCACTATCCGATTGGGATGAAATTTAATATACATATAGTGGTTCGATGACAATATAACATTGAAAAAAAAAATCCTACCACTCCTACCCCCACCCCCATCTATAGAAAAATGCGTTTTTGACACACTTCCCATTATCCGATTTGGATGAAATTTGTTATACATATAGTGGTCCGATGACAATACAACAATAATGAAAAAATGTCCATCCACCCCTACCCCCCACCCCCTTCCATAAAAAATGCGTTTTTGACACACTTCACTTCAAATGACTTTTATAAAATTTGATATATGCATAAAGGTCCGATGGCAATACAGCCCAAACAAAAAATATATTTCTAGCTCTACCCCCACCCTCTCCTTCCCCCAATAGAAAAATGAGTTTCCAAACAACTCACGATCAGCGATTTCATTATAATCTAGAATAAACTCTTCTGTTCTGTTATTGAACAAATATTTTCATTTAATAGAGTAGATAGCTGAGACTAAAAAGTAGAAAATAAATTGGCAAAATTTTTTTTAAAGTCTCAAGCTTTTATAAAATGCACTTAAAATTAAAAAATAATTTTCTAACATTCTAATATTATCATAATAATAAAAGCGATGGCCGCAAATCAAAGCATAAGTTAATCTAAAGTTGTGATCTAAACACACAAAGAATATTCAACATATCAGGTCATCAAAGATATGTTTGATGTACCGCAATGTTATGCCATTGCCATATCTATGTCAGAGAATTGCTGGGGTATCTTAGGTCGGGTTGGGTGGGTTTTGTACCTCTGCATTTTTGTGCTAGATTGATTCTTGCAAATAGTGATATTTAATTGATACGGATATCTTATCGTGTTAACATCGTCAAGATTTCAATCAGTCGGCCATCGCTTTTATTATTATGATAATATTAGAATGTTAGAAAATTATTTTTTAATTTTTAGTGCATTTTATAAAAGCTTGAGACTAAAAAAAAATTTTTTACCAATTTATTATTGTTCAGTTGGGTAGTAATAGATCTTTTTGAAATGGCGCCTAGTAAAAAACTTCTTAGTTTCCGTGAAAAAATGGAAGTTGTTAACGTTTCGGAGAAGGAACATCTAGCAGCACAAAAGATCGCTGAAAAATTTAATATCAGAGAATCTCAAGCAGCGGAAATTGCTAATAAATATATAGTAAAATTTCGCAGTTCAAGCGGACACCTCCAATAAGCGGACAAAATCGACGGAACCGCGAGTGTCCGCTTATAGGAGGTTTCACTGTATTCTATAATCTTTGATATTGACCATCCTTTGCGAATAAATTAAAAGATAGAGATTTTTTCTAGATTGTCACTCACCCCCAAAATATGGTTCCGGAAGAATTTTTTGAAAAACACGTTCCTGCCGATTGCGTACCTGCCGATTTTGGAGGGGACCTCCCCGAAATGGACGCTATGGAGGACGAACTGATGGATCAATTCAGATCTTTGAAACAATTTTTTGTTGATGACGAAAAACAGACGCAGGCGTACGGTAAAAATAAAATTTAAAGCACTATAAGACAGACATTGTATTTTTTATATTAAAAATTACAGAAGTATAGTCTCTTTATTTTAAATAGATAAGGTCAGGTTGAACCAGGGCTCTACGTGGAGGGGGGTTAAAAATATATTTCTCGTATCGCTTTCGTGTGTGTGTATGTCTGTCCGGCACACAATAGCTCCTAAACCGTTTAACCGATTTTCATAAAATTTTCAGGTAACATAGTGTACAGCGTGTCCCATTTTCGATGGGATTAAATGGGAAACTCGGTTATTATTAAAGATATCGATTTTCTGATTGCACCTTACCGTGCTCTTTTTTGGAGCCCTTAAAAATGGTGTAATCAGATTTTTGCTATACCCCGTGGTTTCGCTAATACAGGGAGTTTTTGAAAAAATTGCATTTTAATTAATTCCTTGTATCTCGCTTATTTTGCAAGATATTTTTATTCTGTAAAAACCTTTCTATGGCAACTTTTTTAGAGCAAAATAATGACGTTGTCAATTTTTTAAAATATTGTTTAGTTTTTGAGATATGGTATTTATCATAAAAAAATTAAATACGGACCTGGATTTTTTTTATTACTTTTTTGATTGCTTTCATGCTAGTATTATCATAAAATAATAAAAATTTAAAAAAATTTTGTTTTAAGGTAACGTATTTTATGATAATACTAGCATGAAAGCAATCAAAAAAGTAGTAAAAAAAAATTCAGGTCCGTATTTAATTTTTTTATGATAAATACCATATCTCAAAAACTAAACAATATTTTAAAAAATTGATAACGTCATTATTTTCTTCTAAAAAAGTTGCCATAAAAATGTTTTTACAGAATAAAAGTATCTCGCAAAATAAGCGAGATACAAGGGATTATTAAAAATACAATTTTTTCAAAAACTCCCTGTATTAGCGAAACTACGGGGTATAGCAAAAATCTGATTACGCCATTTTTAACGGCTCAAAAAAAGAGCACGGTAAGGTGCAATCAGAAAATCAATATCTTTAATAATAACCGAGTTTCCCATTTAATCCCATCGAAAATGGGACACGCTGTACAATACTGTTAATAGCTGACTAGATATTGGCCAAAAGCCATTAATATTATTGACTAAGTTTTCTGACAGTTTAAAAAGAAATATAACTTTTTAACAATGTATCGCATCAATATGCGGTTTCCGGAATATACTCACATTTTCTTAATCATTTATGTTAAAAATTGTAGGAGCTTCCGTTTCTAAGATATTTACAAAAGTGTTTTCAAGGCTGATACAGCGTAGTGTGCTAATCTGCTAGGAAGTGGAAGTGCATTTATTTTAAATTGGTTTCGAGGATTTAAAATAAAACTAAATATAGGAGGATATAAATGTATAAATAAATACAAATTTTAAATGATTTTTAAATTATTTATTTTTTTTTCATTTCGGTTTATTCCGTATTCCAGTATGGTAATAATAGTAATTTTTAAGTGTATGATACAATAATGATGATTTTTTTTAACCAAAAGCAGGCGTAGGATATAATAATAATTTTTCCATATTTTAGTAGTAATACTAGATTTTTAAAAAATCAAATTTTTTTATTAATCAGAGTAACTAAAAAAAAAATATATTTTTTTTTGGTTACCCTGGGTATAATATTTTTTTATATTAAAAAAAAACCTAAAAGGTTTTAGGATTTAACAATATTTTGTTTTTTTTGATAAATCCAAAACAAAAACTCTTCTTATAAATAAAAACGTTAAGTTTTCTTTTTTATATCCAAAAACTTTTTAGATTTTTTTTCTTACTCACATCTCTTTATTTGATATGTCATGCATCTGCCTTACTCTCTTTTGTTTTTTCTCACAACCATGCACAAAATACAATTTTTTTAAATTATTTTTTATTATTGAAATACTAAAAAAAACAACCCTTTTCACAAACTTTCTTGCTATTATCATCAGTCATCATTTAAATAATATTAAAAATATTTTATAAAAGAATTACCCAACATTTTTTTTTTTGGTTGATCCGGTAAGCTTTTTTAAAAATAAATGCAACTTAGTTATTTTTAGGAAAATAAATATTAATTTTGAAAACGGTTGTTAATAATTTTTTAATAATTAATCGAACCTGATTAGCAGATATTTCAGATATATTTTAAAAAGGCAAAAATTAGTAACAGTATAAAAATTATAGGAAATAAAAGAAAATATATTATATGCAGGAAAAATAAACTAGACTCGATCCAACTTACTGGGATGAAATGAAGTGGGAACAGTTTTTCATGATTTTCAGATAATCTAGACCTGCTATCAAAAAAAGTTAAAATCAAAAGGTATAGGAAATAGTACGTGTACTATTAGTAAAATAATTTTTTGTACATAACTAAACTTATGCAAAAAAAAATCGAGCAAACCGTTATTTTTCTAATCTTCTTTTTGTTTTTTAATTTTAAAATTAATGTTGATTTTAATAATGAAACAAAAAATATTTTAACAAAATGAAAAACACGGTTTTTTTCGATTTTTCTTAAAAAATTGGAGGCTACCTGTGTAAAAAAAATATTTGTACCAAAGATGTAGACCGTTTTATTTTTATTTTAACTTTTTTTTACTAGGAGATCTGGTTTCGATTAAAACCGTAGAAAAACATTATCCATCCCTAAAGGTTCACCTCCATAATCAGATCATGTTTAATTATATTTTTCTATTTGCTGCGATAGATTTTCTTTTATTTTCAATAGTTCTCCCTTTTAAAATGCCTATAAAAAAGTTTTCGTGTTCCCCCTTCCCTCCGAAAAAAACATGCCACTGGTATCTTCAATGGTCTAGATGGCTGACTTGAGTCACGGTTTTAATCTAACTTTGTTTACATTATAAATTATTTAATTTTCATTTCAAAAGTTAAAATAAAAAGAAACATGTATAAAATTTTCAAAAATTTAGACAAACATCCGTTCTCTTGTAAAAAATGTAAATCAAGACAAAATCGTACTATCGTGAAAACAACTCAAAAATTATAAATCTTTGCTTCAAATGCTATATCATAAAAATGACTTTATAGGAAAAATATTTACAGATAGATATTATATGGGGAAGATTTTAAAGCTTTCAATAATGTAAATACAATAGTATATGCAATGGCGCACCCAGGGGCGGGGCTTTGAGGCACATCCACATATTTCATAAATAAAAACAAATAATAACATGAAGTACGGGTGTCTCGGCCCCCCCACAAGACATATTCCTGGGTGCGCTACTGTATATGTACAGAGTGTCCCAGCCTTCTCTGTGTTTGACTTTTGTAGGTCTAATATTCGATATAATATAAAGTTAGGTTATTGTTTGTAAAAAAAAAATCGGCGCGTATTTTGTTGATCTTTAAATTTTTCTAGAAAGTGTGCTAAAAAAAATATGTTATTTAAACAACAAGGTTTGAAAACGACTCTTTGCACACGATCGAGACAGTTTGGTAGACCGAGCCAAAGGGAGGTCTACAAGTTGAGGGAGTGTGCAAAGAGGTTTTCAAACGAGTTTTTTACAATATTTTTTATACGACTGCTAATAAAGAAAGAAAAATCAAATTTTAATTTAACTTGTTTTTATTTCCGACATTTTTACAACAAAACTTTAAAAATTCAAAATTTTTTGACGTATCTAATCAACAAAACATACGAGCAGTGACGGTTGCTACGGAACTAAGCCAACTTATATTGATGGGTGACAACAACAAAAATCACAATGACGGGAGACCCGTATGCAGAAATGGCATAGGCGTGCGCAAAAATGACATAAGCGTGTGCAAAACGTTTTGCACACAGCGTGCGCAAAATGCCATTTTCAGATCGTGTTCTCCGTGCGCAAAACCCCCTTTTACAAGACAGTCGTATAAAAAAAAAATATTGATTTTATTATTATGTACAGCGGCGTAGCGTGGGGGGGGCGCGGGGGGTTCGTCGCCCCCCCCCCGCCCCGAGGGTAGTGGCGCCCTTGTGTCGTATCGGCTCAGACATGATGACCTTTTTTTTTTTTAGGTGCAAGATTTTGTCAGAGTGACTTATCGGCCGCCCCCTGACATATGACGTTTTTTTTTTTTGGAGACGGCGCGGTTCAAATTTCTACGGCGCGGTTCTTTTTTGTTGGTCGCAAGATTTGTGAGAGGCGCCTTTTTTTTGCCGTAAGATTTTTCATCAGTTATCAGAGGCGCCCTTTTTAGCTGTCGCCCCCCCCCCCCCCCCCGCCCTTTCGGGCACGCTACGCCGCTGGTTACCGAACCGAACCGCTGTTTTAATGCAAAGAAAGGCGCAATTATTTTAACGCCAGTCCACAGAGTCCACAGAATACCGCGGTTTGGTCCGCTTGTCAATATGTTATGGGCTAGTTTGATTAATATGTCATGATAATACTTTAGTTTTATAACTTTTTCATATAGTTTTGCTTCTTTAGTTGTGTATTATTATCAAAAGAAATTTTTTCAGTCCTTCTTTAGAAGATAAAATCAAAATTAAAGAACTGGGTAGGATCTAAACCTAACTTAAGTTAGTCAAAAAAGGACACAAAACAAAAGTTTCACGCGTCATTTCTAGAGACATATCTATAAGAAAATTAATTGGATTTAAGGGTGTGATTTAACCAACCTGTTGTCCTGTTTCCAGTGTGTGTTGTTTTATAATGTGGCATCAAGAATTGAGCTTAATTGCGCACGAACGGGTGTAAAAAATTTGCACCATCTTCCTGAGAAAATAGAGAGGGTTCCCGGGCCCCCCCTCTCCCCTCCCAAACATATAAGTTATTTTTTAATTTAGCAGCATCACTTATTTAAAATCTGGCACAAATTCTACTTAATTTTTTTTAAAATTTCGCCTGCGTACCTAAGGAGATTCCTTTAGGTACTAAATTTCACACCTCAATTTCTATGAAAAACCACAAAAATTTTTTTTTTGATGTTTGCTGCCAGTTTGGCCCCTCCCCCCCCCGGATATCCTGGATCCGCCACTGAATCCAGGCTATAATAGTGCCAGGCACAATTTTGACACCTTCCCATAATAATAATAAAATAACTAGTGCCTTCTTTTATTAATTGAGGATCAACTGTCAGTTTTCAATGTAACTGTGTTAAAATAGTGCCTGGCACAATTTTCAATAATTCTTTAATAAGAAAACATATATCTTCCAGAGAACATATGAATTCTTGCTCTGGATTTAAATTGTTAGGTAAAAGGACTAATACAAACTAACTACAAAAGCTAGATATTAAATTACTTATTTTAAAAATCATTTTTTTCTACATTAGTAATTAACACTTTTCGTCTATTTCGAATAGTAAATTTTTAAAAGCCAATTGTAGAGAAAGCTGGGCTACCCTAAATCCTGATTTATACTAAACAATTCACTTACTTAAAAAGGTTTAAAAAAATGTGTCAGTTGTCAGTTCCTTTCTGAAAAAAACAAAAACAATGTGATGTTATGTTGTGGTAAAAGCAATGCTCGATATGAATTAAGAATTGTTGACAGACAAAATAATAAATAAAATGCATACATGCGCATTCAAGATATTCTGACTATAATCAGGAAAGGAAGAATCCAAGAAAACATATATTCACGTTGATGTTTCTGTTGCATGTCAAGATTAAGCATTGCCATTTGGATCGATAACACAACACAACACACTAATATACCGGGTGGGACAAAGAAAAACATACATTTTTTTTTATTATAACTTTTGAATCATACCATCGATTTTAATGGGGCAAACTGCACTTGGCAGAGAATTAATCAGAGTTTTGACTGAATATATTTGCTTGTCCGCCATTTCAAAAGAACACGCTTTAATTATTTTTTTAAATCGGTAAAGAAACAGCATTCTTGTCACGCACAACAAGGTACCAATGAACAAAATCGGTTTGGTGGTTCTAAAAAAAAAATTTTTTGTTTCAACCATTGTTTTGAATATTACACAATTGCCTTGCCATTCATGTTTGCATTTATTTCCTTATAAATTATTTACTACTGAACCGATTTTGATGAAATAAAAAACATCCTGGTGAGAATTCATTGCTTTTTAAAGATCATGATCAAAATTTATCGCCTTCTTAAAATTTAAGATGGTGGTGAGAATCATACGTGATTCTTCAAAATGGCGTGTTTATTCTTATTTTCTGAACATGTTTTAGTTTTTTATTTATTTATAAAAAAGCACTATTCTTCCGCCGCATAACGAGTTACAAATTATTAAAATCGGTGTGGTGGTTCTTAAAAAACATATTTTTGTTTTAGCCACTGTTTTGCAGATTGCATTGCCAATCCTGTCTGCATTCATTTTCTTATAAACTGATTAATACTAAACCGATCTTACTGAAATAAATAAAAATCATGGTGAGAATTGATTGTTCTTTAAAGTTTATAATCGAAATTTTCTGCCATCTTAATGGCTAAGATGTCGGACATAATTTGGGAAAAGTATAAGCACGCCATTTTGAAGAATCATGTATGATTCTGTCCAACATCTTAAATTTTAAGACGTTGGCAAATTTCTATTATAATCTTTAAAGAGCAATCAATTCTCACCTAGATTTTTTCTTATTTCACCAAAATTGGATTACTAATAACGAATTTATAAAGAAATGAATGCAGACAGGATTGGCAAATGCAATCGTATAATCTGTAAAACAATGGTTGAAACAAAAATAGATTTTTTGAGAACCACCACACCGATTTTACTAATTTGTACCTCGTTGTGTGGGCAAAAAGTAGTGCTTTTCTATAAATTAAAAAAAAACTAACAACATTTTCGGAAAATAATAATAAACACGCCAATTTGAAGAATCAAGTATAATTCTATCCGCCATCTTAACTTTTAAGACGGCGATAAACTTTGATCATAATCATTAAAAAGCAATCAATTCTCACCAGGATATTTTTCATTTCATTAAAATCGGATCAGTAGTATTGAATTTATAAGGAAATAAATGCAGACATGATTGGCAAGGCAATCGTATACTATGCAAAACAATGGTTGAAACAAACATATATTTTTTAGAACCACTCAACCGATTTTGCTGATTCGTACCTTGTTGTGCGTGGCAAGAATGCAGCTTTTTGAAGAAACTAGCATTTTTGAAGGGTACAATTGAATTTTGTCCGCCATCCTAAATTTTGAGACGGCGGGCAAAAAAATATATTTAGTCAAAACTCTGATCAATTCTCCGCCAAGTTCAGTTTGTCCCATTAAAATCGATTGTATAGTTCAAAAGTTATAATAAAAAAATGTCCGGTTTTTTTTGGCCCACCCGGTATCATAATAAATAATAATAATAGTAAAGAAAATGCCAGGATTCCTAACCTATAAACATCTTGTTAATGTTGCTGCAACGTTACCGTTTAATGTTACAAAACAACAGCAACGTTAACTATAAATAAACAAACAAACATTACAATGTGCGTTTTTTGAAGATTTTCTTTTGGAAAGGCACAACAAACTTAACAAGTCATGTTTTTTTTGTGTACACAACTGAACTTAATAACAACTTTCTATATTTTTATGACCATATAATTACAAGCTAATACTTATAGTTTTTTTACAAGTTGTGCCAAAGGACTTAAAAAAATTGTCACAATATTTTTTACGGATTTTATCAAACAGTTCTTATTCCCTATCAAAAACGACAAATTAAAAATTTTCAGAAAATACAGAAAAATTAATTTTTTTGTGGGGTTCTTTGCAAAAATTTTTGTTAAAAATTTAAATAAATTGTAGAAAACAATGATGCATTTAAAAAGTTTAATTTTTACACTAAAAATAATAAAGAGAAATACTATGTCGCATATAAAAATTTTTGGTCGTTCTTGATAAAGTATGAGTGCTCTTTCAAACTACAAAAAAATGTTTTTTTTTTCAACAATAATGGTATGGTCAAATTTTACCTAAAATTTACGATTTTTAAGGGAAAGTTGACCAATTTTTTAACAGTTTTTTAGTAAATTTAAACGCTCATATCCTTATAATTTTTGTTACCTTTTTTTGAGAAAAGTAAAACCAAATATTAAAACATTTTCAAATGTATTTTAAATTTCGTGTTATAGGGTTTATGAAAAAAATTGGGGTATCTGTATTTTTAATATTTTTTTAACTTAAAGATGAAAAGTCAAAAAAACACAAGAATATGCGCCTTCAATCAAAAATTCTAAATAACAATATTTTTTTTTACTTAACAATTTTAAATAAATCTATTTTTTATTTTACACATTTTTAAGCAGAGATACACATTGGTCTTGTTATTTATAGTTGTTTTTTGTACTTAAACAATGATTTTTAATAATAGATGATAATAATATGATTAATACTGTTTAATTTTTTTGTAAGGATCAGGGTCACTACCTCTGACAAAAGATCCAAGTTTTGTTTTATATTGTTTTTGTTTGCACTATTAAAGTTACCAGGAGAATTAAGCTTGTACATTTAAAAAAATTATGTTTAAATGATATTCATTTTCTAGTTGTCAGACATATTAACCCCATGATTATATAGATATGACAATACAGTAAGAAGCCAAGATTATACCAGTCACAAAAGCGTCATTTTAAGTTTATATAAATATGATTTTTTGAACACTTTATATAACATTTTTTTTTAATCAGAAGAAGAAATATTTTTTCAGTCAATAAGGTCGTTTTGGGACCAGTAAAAGCGCCTATAAACAACAATTTCTAGGGCTACCTCACTTCCGATTATGCGCATTATTACAGCCTGGATTTATTGCAATAAGTCCCTAATGTAAGTTCAACTGTGTTGTGTCAATATAAGACCTTTATTTACTATATGAACCGGAATAAATACTGCTTTTCTTTATTAAAAGAAAATAAACGAACTATTTAAATTCGACTTTGGTATGTCAATTTTGAAAGATCAGCTGTCAGTTTTCAATGCGAAACTGTTAGAATACTGCCTCGAACTATTACAGCCTGCCTTTATTGCAAAAAGTTCCTAATTATTGACTTTCCTGCGCACTAGTTAATAATTAAAAAATAAAGGAAACGAAGGTGTTAAACAAGGTTAAATTTTTAAGTTATTCGCCTCTTTGTTTTCGTTATTTTCTTACCTTTTCCTAGTGTGCTGTTATTGTTCTGGTTATTTTTAATTAGTGCGCATAATCAGAAGTGGAATGGTCACAGAAATTGTTATTTAGAGGCAATTTTATTGGTCCAAAAAGTCCCTGATAATATGGCGTAAAAACGATATTTATAAGCTTAAAATTTACTTTTTAAGAAAATTTAACTTGTATCGAACTTTACCAATTTTATTAAAAAAACATTTTTTATTAGGTATTTCGTATTTTAAGCTTATAAAACTTTTTAAAGTAAAAATCCAAAGTGGGTGATTTTTACTTTAATATTTTATCTGTATGTTTTGAGTTATTAAAGATGATAATAATAAATATAATATTATTAAGAGATAGAGTTTCAAAGTACTTTAAATAATTTTACCATTTTTATTTTCGAACAGAGTGCATAACAAAAAACGTAATTTTTTATTTACTTATTTATTTTTTGCTATAATACAATCTAGTGTTTTTTGTGTACATTGCGGATAAGACATTTTATTTAGTTTATTGAGATATGTGTTGTTTAGTGATTCAGTTTTTTGTGGCACACCCTGTATGAAAAAACATTTATTTATCCTATACTGGGCGTTACAAAGATGCCATGATTTGCTTTAAAAAAAATTTTTGATAATATTATGGTATAGTTATGTAATATGATGTGAGAAAAAAATGATATTTTTAGCGTTTTTTAGGAAGCACCCATTTTAAAAATAATATTCTTAGCAATATTTTCAATTTACAAAAAAAAACAAAAAATTTAAAGACTGTACATTTATTGTCATACAGTACATATTTTTGTTTAGCTAAGTATAAAGCGACAAATTAGTATTATTTATAAAACCACACAAGAAAAAAAATATCGAGGTCCGTAAGAATTGTCCACTTCAACCGAACCGAACCGAACCGAACCAAATCCGAATCCACGGTCAAAAAAGTTTCTAATTTAAGGGTTTTTATTACATTCATTCTACGAATAAAACCCAAACAGGGCATGCATCGAAAGGCGTAATTTTTGTTTGAAAAAATTTCATAAAATGGGTGGGCTGAACGTTTTTTTTTACAAAAAAAAATATTTTTGAGACTTTGCTTATAACCACGGGCCCTAGAATAGACCGGTCTTTAGATCTTATATATACAGGGTGTCCCATAACTTACAGGTCATAGGCCAACAGGTGATAAAGGAGTTCATGTCTGATAAAAATCCATGGATCAAAACTCTCTCTCTTTCTCGAGATACAGAATATCAAAGTTGGCATATTTTTTAAACTTTTTTGATAATAACTTTTTAAAAAAACCCAGTAATAATATGAAATTGGGTAAAGACGTGTATTAGAACAAGAGCAATTTTTTTGGTATACACTTTTATAAATGCCATATTAAACGCAATGTTCTTTTTTATTATTAATATTTTAAGAGTTAGTAAGCAAAAATTAGTTTTTTTTTAATTATAATTTTTTACAAATTTTTAGAGGTTAACTTGTAATTTTATCAAAAAAAGGAATACCACATTTTTGAATCATACTTAGCTGAGTATTTAGCTGGCAGTGACAGATTTTCTTTTTTTGTAAAACCCTCTTCCCCCACTCCTCTAACTTTAAAAATCCTACATCTTAAAAACAGATGTGAGTTTAGGGTTACCAGATGAAAACGTCTCTAACCAGGACCAGCCGTCAAGAAAATCCGGACAAAATCCGGACGTCAAAATTTTTTCGATGCCACACACAAAAAAATCAACTTTTTTTTTATAGAAACAGTAACTAATAAATAACATAATATACCTACTATTTTATAGGTACTTTTCACTGCTTTGTATTTTATTCAACAGCGTTGAATTTTTAGGCAGAAGTACAAAATCGTAAAATTCTGAGCAGCTCATATTTCTTAAATTGTATGAAGTCATGAGTATTCCTTTTACAGAAGATAAAAGCAGCCTATTTCTTTCTTTGGTCCACTGGGTAGAAATACTTGCATTAACATATTTTGCCCATTTTTCGTGGGTAGGCAGATTGTGGTCATCAGAAGTAAAATTGTCTGATATGTACTTTTTTAGATTACAAACTTCATCAAAAAAATTGTGTGTGCTTAAGACCACACGGCAGAAGTGTAAACTTCAACAAGGCGAAATTAATAATACTACTTTAAGCGGGGTCTTTACATAACGTTTTACCTTACGTCTTGCCTGTCAGTCAAAAGGGTCAAGTATGACGGTTGAAAGACTAGCGTAGACACTTGATAGGTTTAACGTACGTTTTTAGATCAGTTTTTGATACAAATCGATGGTTTTATTGGAAAACAATGCGTGATCCGGTCAGTTCTCTAGGCGGTCTTCCGTCTTAAATCAGTTCAAGTAAAACGTCCGTTTTTCCGCCTACACACAAAGTTTTACTTGATGCGTTTTGACTGAACAGGCAAGATGTAAGGTAAAACGTTATGTGAAGACCCCGCTTAAAGGTGAATTCACACTGCTAATTTTATCGACGATTATTGTTTAATTACATTTTTTGAAACTAGTTTATTTTGCATTATTTGATGTTTATAAAGGCGGCTACTTTAAAATCTGGACGTTTATGAAAAATCCGCCCGGACCCACCCGGACGTAGTAAAAATCCGGACATGTCCGGATTAATCCGGACGTCTGGTAACCCTATGTGAGTTGACCCCCATGTTATATAAACTTTTTTTTCGAAAATAATCTCCTCTATCACCTGCTTTACTATGGCCCCTAAGTTATGGGGCACCCTGTATATTTGTCGAATTTTTCACGTCACTGGTGGTCCAGCTGATTTTTGTAAACAAAAGTTAGATATGATATGAACAACTAATATTTTTTGAATTTTTTGAAAACTAAGGCAATTTTCCTAATTTTTTTTTCGGGCATCCTTATAAAATATAACTTTTTAGACGTATTGTCGTAATTTTTTTTAGCCCGCTTAATTTTTTATTACACAAAACCTAAAATACAAGTCAAGCTGAATGTGATCGTTTTTTATCAAAGGTAAACCGAGGACTTGGAAAGTAAACAAAGGTATAGGTTAGCGGATTACTTTTGCAGCTGAAACGAACACACTATTTTCTTCGAATTTT
Organism: Aspidapion aeneum; assembly: GCA_963576565.1. Taxonomy (NCBI): domain Eukaryota; kingdom Metazoa; phylum Arthropoda; class Insecta; order Coleoptera; family Brentidae; genus Aspidapion; species Aspidapion aeneum. Next base: position 62,368,009 of record OY755046.1, on the reverse strand, counting down.
AATTTTTGTGTAAAGAAAAATGAAGCGTGCTAAAATAAATAACGACTGGTATGTCTGAAAAATATTTTTTTATAAGAATATACTAAAAAACAGTAGGAAAATTGCTTTAGTTTTCAAAAAATTCAAAAAATATTAGTTGTTCATATCATATCTAGTTTTGTTTACAAAAATCACCTGGACCACCAGTGACGTGAAAATTCGACATATATGTATAAAATCTAAAGACCGGTCTTATTCTAGAGACCGTGGCTTATAACAAAGTTATGGAGGTTTATAGCTATATACAGGATTTTACGGCCTTATCAGAGAAGTCCATATACATAATATTCCAATACCCACGGTAACTGCCCATTCATGATGCAAAAATGGGGACTTTAAGCAAAAAAGACCTGATTGGTTGCTTTCAAAGCCATATGCATATTATTTCCATATAGTACGTATTATTGCAATACTTACGGTACCTTACGATGCAGAATGAAAACTTATTTGAAATAGCAATATCAATGGGTTTAAGTATATCCTCTTTGCGGTCCTTAAGATAAAATGTCCCGATTGGTTATACTTTTACGCATGAATATTATTTTATTCTTGTATTTGTTACGTCAAATCATCGGCGTACAGTTGACAAAAATTTGTAAATTTGGTATCTATGCATTTTTCGTACCTTTATATCTGAATGTTTGCATCAAGCGCCAAACATTGTGTAAACAGGTAACAGGGAGTATTGGAATATTACGTATACGGAAAATTCTAGATGCCTAAGGTCTTTTTTAACCAAGGATCTGGACTAAAATAATACATAGAAATATCATCATATGTCTTACAGATCTCGAGATTTTTTTCTTGTGGTATTGTGTTGTTTTCTCATTTTTATTGAAATTTTTTGTCATTCTAAATAGGTAGGTAAGTAGCTGGTTTTTGTACGGTCTTTAGGAGATAACCAGATATTAATTTTGACCAAAATTCAGTGTAAGTACAATATTTTATCACTTAAAAAAAATTAATTTTTTGAAAAACGTAAAAATCTAAAAATGTTTTAAAAAGCCTAAATTCTAAAATTTCTAAGATCAAAATATGCTAAAAAACTGTTTTTTAGAAGTCTGTAGTCAAAAAGGATTTCAATTTCCTAATTTTAAAAACTTAAATCAGAGTGCAAAATTTACTTACACTAAATTTTGGTGTACTTATGTCAAATTTAATAAAAGTTTGGGTATCTCTCACTTCATATAACCACTCCAAAACATTACCAAAACTTTTTTAAAAAGCTGGATACCTTTAAATCACATTTTTTATCAATATGATACACACAACACAGCTTTCTTACACTTCATTTAAAAAAAAACAACCTTTTTTCTATACCTACCTACCGATTTTTTTTTATCCAACTATACTAAAATTTCGCAAAAATCTCAACAACTGTATAAGGGAAAATTTATAAGTACATTTTTTTCCCGTCTTTATATGTATATCCTTTACAAAACGTCAGTCCCATAACAATTTTTTTTAATTGGTATCTTACCTTACCTATTATGTACGTTCCTAACCAGCAGACTTTTTATATTCTTATCCCACTGAAGATTTAATTAAGAATTAAAAAACTTCTTCAGCGAAATTTTTTATAACGATAATAACAGGGTCTCAAAAACAATGACATAACAATCGAAACATTTTTGTTATTTACCCCCTAACCCAAATTTCATAAAAATCAGTTCTTTGCCTTTACTTAAAATATCTCCACCTGGGGCTGTGATCTCGTTCAATTTTTGCATTAAATTGGGTCCGCCCGGGCCGATATTGCCCATATTCTGCGGGTTGTTTTGACCCATGTTCCCCTGCTGACCCATTGAAGGTGGCATTGTGCCCGCACCAATATTTGGTACCACTTGCGGTACACCTTTGTGCTGGATGCGATTCGGTTGCGACTGCTGGTACCCTTGGTTTTGCTGGGCGTAGTTTTGTTGTTGGTACCCTGTTAAACATTACACATAATTGGTAAAATAGTCAGAAAAAACGCGATTTAAATTTAAAACATTTACCTAATGCTACGTGGTCCAAATTAGGAACGTGGGCCAAAATAGGAACGTGGGCCAAATTAGGAACGTAGGGCAAATTAGGAACGTAGGGCAAATTAGGAACATGGGATAAATTAGGAACGTGGGCCAAATTAGGAACGTGATCCCAATTAGGAACGGGACCAAATTAGGAACGTAATTTAAATTTGGAACGGGGTCTAATTCAGAACGTGGTCCAATTCAGGAACGTGGTCTAAATTGGGAACACCAACAAAAAACCGTTATAGAATTTTTTTTCACATAGTTGTCAACTCACCCTGTTGCTGTTGATAATTCTGCTGTTGCTGCTGCTGCTGTTGTTGTTGTTGCTGCTGTTGAAGTTGCTGTTGAGATTGTTGCGTTGAACCGGTTAAGCTACTAAATAAACCTCCCAATGTGGAAGTGGTATTGGACTGCTAAAAAAATAATATTGTTGCAAAAAAATTTAAGAATCAAAATCAAATACTAACGACATTGTGGAACTGAGTATCGCGGTCCTAATTAGACACGCAGTTCATATTAGGAAAAATGGTCTGAATCAAGCGAGCACTGATTATATTGGGCACAACGCTCTTAGCTCAGGCCGAAATTAGGAACACCGTCCTGATTATGTGGTTGCAAATGAAAGGGCTGTTGACTGGACTGGGCTATATAACGCACACAATTATACCCATTGTCTGGCCTAAATTAGGACCACTGACATGATTATAGGGTTGCGATTGAAATGGGCACAACGCTGGTTGGTTGGACAGGGGGTCAAAATATGTAGTCGTAACTAGGCACGCGGTCTTTATGAGGTACAATGATTTGAATTAGGTGCACACTGACTAAATTGACGACAACGCCTTTAATTATGCGCATTTCTTGGTTGGTCGAAATTAGGACCACTGAATTCATTATGTGGTTGCGAAGGGCTGTTGGAACGTGGTCGTAATTAGTCACGCAGTTCTTATTATGGACATTGATCAAAATTAGGCGCACTTATTATATCGGGGACAACGCACTGAGTTAAGCCCATTGTCTGGATTAAATTAGGAACACTGACCGGATTATGTGGTTGCAATTGAAAGGGCTGTGGGTTGGACTAGGGAACGTAATTAGACACGCATTTCTTAGGCGCGCACTTACTATATTGGGGAGATCGCTCTCAATTAAGTTCATTGTCTGACCTAAATTAGGAACACTAACCTGATTATGTGTTTGCGATTAAAAGGGGATCCAAATAAAGAATGTAGTCGTTATTAGGTACGTGGTCCTTATTAGGGACAATGATTTGATGATCACTGACTATATTGGGGACAATGCTTTCAATTATGCGCATTCTCTGGTCGAAATTAGGAACACTGACCTGATTATGTGGTTGCGATTGAAAGGGCTGTTGGTTGGACTGAGGATTTTGCAATTGCTGAGACTGATTACCACCGGGCCTCAACATTCCTCTCGATCTCCCCTGAAAAAAAAAATATTTTTAAGAATTTTTACCAAAAAAAAATTATTTGTACTTATTTCAAAAATGTTTAAATACGACTTTACATGAGTATGTTTTTTAATAAATTCGCAATTTTTAAAGCTTATGATACTAATGGCAATAATTATTTAATTCTAATTATGTTTCCTCAAAAATTAAAACAACAAAACATAAAAATAGAAACAGGAGAAAAGTAAGTAACAAGTAAGTATATTTTCAATAAAAAAACTAAAGATAAACATATATTGTTTTTTTAAAGATAAATTAAAATTTTGAAAATGTTGCCTAACAAACAAATAAGTTTTTTTGGCATTTCAAAATTTTTTATTATAACTTTATACGGTGTTATAACTTTATATTATTTTTTATTTGTTTTATTTTGTTGGAGTAACTACAAAATGACAATGTATAATTTCTTAACAGCTAGCAAAAGCTATTTTGATCGTTATCTATCACTCTTTTTCTAATTCTAAGACACACATACTACACAAACGTGCTACAGAGGAAAATCTACAACCAAAAACAAACAAAACAAAATGCTAAAGACAGACAAAAAGCAGCGATACAGGTGAAAAACTAACTTAAAGAACGGAAAAATGAAAAATATAGTTCAAATGTTGGTCTGCGCACCGAACTACGACAATATTAGATCAAAGTGACCCTAATACAGGCCGCGACAAAATGTTATATTACATATAAGTATTTTCAAATATTTAATTTTTGTCGTAATTCGGTAGTGGGAATGGGGAGTGGGGGTATTAAAATGTCTAGAATTTTTCATCTTTTTTTAGGTAATTTTTTTTAAAGTAGATATACCTGTTGGTGCTCTGTAGTAGATGTATTGACATTGGGTGTCATCATCTGAGATGTTGTGTTGAACGAGTCAAACTGATTTGAGGAGGTATACGGGTTGCAGGCATCTAGACCAACAGACAGACAAACAACATACAATCTCAGGCGTAAATAGCAACAGTTAATAGTAGTACAGTACTTTTTAAGGCACAAGAAGACTGCCATTGTTCTTGCAACGACTTAAAATGAGTTAAAAACGTGTCATGAATAGGAAACATGGTCCTAATTAGGTACGCGGTCTTTATTAAATACATGGTCATAATTAGGTACATGGTTCATATTAAATACATGGTCCTAATTAGGTACATGGTCCATATTAAAAACATGGTCCTAATTAGGTACATGGTCCATATTAAATACATGGTCATATTTTGGCACATGGTCCCAATTAGGTACATGGTGTTAATTGGGTACACTGTTTATAATTGAAACACGGCCAGATTAGAAACATGGTCTTGATTGAGATCGTAAACGAATTTTTTGAAGAATATAGAACAACATTTTCAAATTCTGAATGCAAGCCTGTTTTTGATCGTCAAGTTGGCAAGATCAATGGCTATTAAATCAACTCAAAAAAATGGATTTGGTTTTGAGTAGAAATTACAGTTACAGTATAGTAATATGTTTTGAATAATATTTTGAATGTGGTTTGTCTGTGACATAGAAATATATGTTTGATTTCGTATGTATATCTATTTTTTGAGTTGATATTTCAGCTTGTAAAAGAGTAGTAAGAGAGCTAGCGTATATTGCAGATATGTTTTAGTGCATTTGTCATACATTTAATTATAATATATAAATACAGATAATAATATTGAAAAAAGCTCGTACGTCAAATCTTTCAATAATAGATACGAGATTTTTTCGATTACTTTTTTAGTACATATAAAGCCTTCATTATTTTTAACAGTCTCAAGATCAACCGCTTCTGTTAAAAATAAGAAAATTACATCACACTCTTGCATCAAAAAAAAATAATCACAAAATACACACAGATTGACAAATTACAAGACTTTATTTTCCAATAGAATGTAAAAAATTGTTTAATAATTGAACAAGTCTATCTTGTATAGCAGACTTTGTAAAAAAAACATAAGCCCAAAGTACTGTGACTCTAAATGGATTATGGACTAGATTAGGTACATGTTCCCTATTTCGAATACAGTAATTCCTTTCCAGCTATGACCCATGTCTCTGGTTTACAAAAGGTCTCAAAATATTTCCTTTTTGGTTTTCAAAAAATTTAAAAAAAATAAGGGGATAAACCTGTGCTTATATTTTAATCAAATAAATTTTATGGTGTAGGTGAACTAACAAGTGTGTGATGGTCAATATTTTTAGAGTTTTATTTTTAGTAAATTATTATTATATTTTATTATTAATCGGTTCATTTCTCATAGTCAGTCATTAAGCAACCCAAAAAATACCTCTCCAAATATCTGCGACTTACCTTTTCGCTGTCCAGGCTGGCCGCCCCGGATTTGAGCTTCCCTGGGAGGTGGGGGAGGACCCCGGGCCCCCGGACCCACGCCTCTATTTCCTGCTACGGTTCGACCCACTCGCATTCCGCTACCGCCTGCAACTCCACCTGAAAACAAAAATAAATTTGCTGCCCATTACCCAATTTAAAACCACAAACTGAAACTTGAAGCATGCTGGACCATATTGAAAACATGGGTTATTTTGGGAACATGGGTCATACTGGGAATATGGACCATATTGGAAACATGGGTATTATTGAGAACATGGGCCATTTTGCGAATATGGGCCATAATGCGAACATTGGCAAAATTAGGAACACGGTCTAATTAGGGACACTAAGTCAATTAATTAATATTTGAATAAAAATATTCAAAACGTACCTTGTTGATTATAATCGTCAGGGGCTTCAGTCAAGAAATTCGAGGGGACAAGACCCCTAACTCCGTCGATTTCGCCCATATAGAACCCGTCGTCATCCATCTCGCCATACACGTTGATAATTTGGCCCGTTGTGAAGCTCAGTTCCACCTGCAGTTGGGTCAAAACGGTACGGGTAAAGTCAACAGAGCTTAGTTACAGTGAAACCTCCTGTAAGCGGACACCCACAGTTTCGTCGATTTTGTCCGCTTATTGGAGGTGTCCGCTTATAAGAGATAACTGCGAAATTTTAATATATATTTAATTACAATTTCCGCTGCCTGAGTTTTTCCGATATTAAATTTTTTAGTAATTTTTCGTGCTGATAGATGTTGCTTCTCCAAAACGTTAACAACTTCCAATTTTTTACGTAAACTAAGAAGTTTTTTACTAGGCGCCATTTCAAAGAAATCTACTACTACCCAACTGAACAATAAAAATAAAACACAGCAGTCCCGCCGAATAAAATATGTTGTACATAGGACAGAATTATTTAGTCTCCGCATTAAAACAGAAATAGGTAATTTCCTGTCTCAGAGTGCATTGTTGCCAACATACTACTTAATATTTATGCTCATATCGTGCTAAAAGAAGAAAATTGAACGAGTATGTAGGTATGAATTTCCTACATTTTTTATATAATTGAGAAACGCCCTTATAGTAGTACTTCCTCCAAAAACCTCCAAATTCCCTTTCGAGATATAAATACTACATTTAATAACGTTTAATATTTTTATCAGTCATTTAAATTGGAAGTTTGCAATATCCAAGCCTTGGCCACTCGATGACCCACATGGCCCATATTAGGGACCACAGCTCATATTAGGAGCAGAAACTCACCTCGGCATCAACATTGGGACTGAGTTCCTGCGGATCATAGTCGTATAAAGCGATCATTCTCTTCATCGGCGTATTTGCACAGGTGTCCCCCCACCGATCCCTGCTTTGATTACCATCGATTTCCATAACCATATTGTGCGGAACATAGCCTCTTTTACCTAAAACATCATCGTAAGAAACTTAGCCCATATCGAAAGCATAAATCGCAGATGCTATTAGTAATATTCTCTTTCAAACATAATTCCGATGAACATGGGAATATGGGTCTTATTGAGAACATGGACCTTATTGGGAACATCAAATTTATTCGGAACGTGGGCATTATTGGGAACATGGGCAATTTTGGGAACATGGGTATTATTGGGAACACGGGTCTAATTGGGAACATGGGCATTATTGGGAACATGGACATTATTGGGAACACTTCCTCTACCTTTGCATTCTCCCCAATAAAATCCATCTCCGTCTTTTTCTCCCCAAACTTTGATGGTGTCTCCTTCCGAAAAGGGTAGCTCTTCGTCGCATGCGTCAGGATTGGGGGACATTGTGGCCGGATCATAGTCAAATAATGCCACAAAATACCTAAAATTTCGGAATGTTTAAAAAATGGCAATGATGGAATATATTTAAGGTTATGTTAACAGTGTAATAAAACGAAGGTAAACTAACCTAGCTCTCTTTTGAGGATTCGGAGGATTGTTGGGGTTATTTGGACCACCTCTACCCATTTGTTGGTTTCCTCTCATCATTTGGGGATTGGTAGTTTGTCTCTGCCCTTGAATTACTAAAAAAATTAGTGATTTTTAAAATAACAGAAAGTTTGTTCTGTCTTGGTTAAAAAAGTGATTTTTTAAATGTTTTTAGTATTGTAAATTTAATAAAATAAAAGGTCCATATTAGGTAATGTACAAAGAGTTCATTTTTTCGATAGTAGTTACTTCAAAAGACCTGGTTTATAGAAACAAATCTATATTATCTTAGGCTATTTATTGCTACAAACTCTATTTTTGGTGTACTATGTAATATTGTCTATAATGGGCGCTAAAATATCTAAATTAGGTTGTGGACATGCAAAGGTGGTTCTAGAAAGGTGAACGGTGAATACCTACCGATTATTTTTAAACATACCTTTTTTGTGAAGAGTAGTTTTATCCTTGTGGTGTGTTGTGGTGGTGCAATTCAGAGTCAGTTTTTATCGGAAAGAGAAACATGTAGAATGTGCTCGAGATATTGGTGAAATATTAATACCTTGTGAAGGCTGTCCCTGTTGTTGTCCGGGTTGTGGAAAGTAGTGACCGGGTTGCTGTCCCGATTGCTGACCAGGACTGGGCTGATTTGACCCTGACGCTTGCTGATTATTTCGACCTCCTTGTTGTTGTTGATTTCTTGTAAACGACTGTTGTCTATTCCTGCCACGGTCCTGCACCATCTCGTCTTCACTCAAACTTCCTTCGTTCCCGTAGTTTTCTTTGGTTATTTCTGTAACGCACGATCGACCTGCTATGATTTTGGAAAGTGGACCGAAATGGGAACAGTGGACGGAATTAGGAACAATGCCGTAAATTTGACATTAAGAAATTTTGTTACATATTTTTCGATGATAAGAGCATAAATTGAGAAATAGATAGAGGGAAGAATGTCAATGAAAATAAGGAAAATGAGGAACATTGCAGATCAATTGTTCATGGGTTAATTTTATGAAGATGATTGAAAATGTTAACATTTACAAAAACAAGAAGGGTTATAAATAAAATTGAAATTAAGACCATTGGTCGAAAATATGAACAGCATCATAGTTAAAAGCATTGGAATAAAATAGAGAAAGGTAAAAGCGTGATTGAAGGAAAAAAGGCGTGTAAAAAGAACAAAGCGTGAAAATGGAAGTAAGGAAGAGATTGAGGAAAGGAAAAGGAATAAATTTTGCGTCTAAGAACATGATTAGTATTTCGGTTAAATCACATCAATATCAAAGTATACCCAAAGCTACGCATTTGCAAAAAATTTAATTCTATATCTATTCTAAAAACGACGTTTTTAGTTCTTTATACAGTATGTCCCCGGATGGAGTTTATAAGGGGAGAAAATTTATTTTTGATTTTACGAAAAAATGTCACTCCTTATAAAAATTCTGCTTGTTGAAAAATTAAGATAACATGTACAGGGTGTTATTAAATTAAGAAACATGTAATTAATAAGGGGAGAAAAATCTTTATTTTTAATTTTACGAAAAACATTACTCTTTATAATGTGACATTGATAGATTTATTTTGTTGATTGTAATATTGATTTTCAAGTAATAGGTTTTACATTCTAAAAAACGTTTACAAAAGCGTTCTGCTTTTGTAACCATTTTTTAGAATGTTGGATTGTTTTTTCATCAAATGTTTAACTTTTAAAAATTAAAACTTGGATAGATGTTGTTTTCCTAGATTTTTTACTTTCAGTTTATGTTGTGGTACAAACACTTTCGTTCACATAATATTTTGCTTCACTGAATAAATACGGTCCTCTTCCTCTTGGATTATTTTATGTTTCTTAATTCAATAACACCCTATTTTTGACAAGCAGATTTTTTTATAGTGATCTAATGAAAGAATTTATTATGGTAATCTTAATTTTTTAACAAGCAGAATTTTTTATAAATAGCGGTTTTTTTTCGTAAAATCAAAAATAAATGAATTTTTCCTCTTGTCAACTACATCCGGGGATACACTGTATATTTTTTAATTGGGCACTACTTTTTTCCAAATTTCTAAAAGCGGATTTTTATGATATAGCTATTTCATGCTAAGGGAATTTAAAAACTCTACCCTATTTTGTAAATAATTTTTACAGAATATTAGCGTCTATACATTATTATTTAGGGGAAAGCGGGGCAAAGTGGGGTACCCGTTGTACCTAGTAACCTATACCCGTTTTTGTTATAATAAATATTTTATATTCTTTGATAGTATTATCACTGAAAGTTTGACTTTTTTTTAATCAAAAAATAAATATCAATCTTTAAACATAAACGTAAAGTTTGATACCCGTCAATAAAGAAAAACATAAAACGTCGCGAAGCTGGCAAAAATGTAATCCGACCTTGCTGGGACAAATTATGTCACGTTCATGGGTACTGTTTTTCGTTTCATCTGCCCTCCTTTTGTTTTTACTCTGGTAGTTTCTTTTGAATTTGGTAGATGTCGCCACATGTGTAAAAAGCATACGGTATAGCAGGTATTTATGCACCGTCTCGTTAGCTTTACAAAAGTGTCACATTGACCATGCAGTGTTTTGTAGAGTCTCTAAAGGACGAAACAGTTAACTGTCAACACCTAATGTGTCCATTAGATCTTGGACCCCCGTAGGTGTACAGCTTTCGAGGTGCCCACGAAAAATTACAAGAGAAACTAAATCTTTCTATACCCGCTTGACCACGAAAAACATAAAGATATATATATATATATATATATATATATATATATATATATATATATATATATATATATATATATATATATATATATATATATATTTATCGGTTTCACAACGTTCTACGTCTTCCGATACCCAATCTCCACTCGTTTCTGTTTGCCCATTATTCATCATCTAGGCCTCTTATTCTTATTTCACTGTCTATTCCTTCTCTCCAGCTTCTCCTTGGCCGTCCTCGTTTTCTTCGGCCAGTTGGTTTCCATTGTAGTATTTGTTTAGGTAGTCTTTCATCATTCATTCTTTGTACATGTCCGTACCACACCACTTGTTTTGTTCTTATATCATCCACTAAAGTACGTTCACCCACTGTCATAATTTCTCTTATTCTTTGATTTGTAACTCTTTCTCTTTTTAATTTCCCTGCTGCTCTTCTCCAATAGTCCATCTCCGTAGCGGAAAGCATTTTTTCTGTTCTATCCTTGATTGGCCATACTTCTGAGCCGTATGTAATAATACTTTTTATAATGGTGTTATACATAAGCTTTTTGTTATGTTTTGATATACTTTGGTCCCAAATTATTCCATTTAATAAAGTTATTGCTTTTCTTCCTTGTACGTTTCGATCTTTTATAGCTTTGTCTAGTGTTCCGTCAGCTGTAATTTTTAGACCTAAGTATTTATACTCATCACAGGAGTGAATTCGCTGCCCGGTATTTAAGATTAGATCCTGTTTCATTCCACCGATACACATATACTCTGTCTTATTGAGATTAACCTCTAGTCACCACTTATTGTACTCTTCTGTTAGTTTTCGTGTCATATATTCGAGGTCGTCATAATCCTGAGCCACTACTATCTGATCATCGGCGAAACATAAAGTATACAAGGTGGTTTCGTCCAACGGAATTCCCATGTTTTGGCATTTTCTCTTCCATACTTTAAGGACTTGTTCCAAGTATATCTTGAAGAGCGCTCTTCAAACATAAAGATAATGGTGCTTATTTGATAAGAGGAATAAGCCTATATAATGTTAAGTATCCCAAATTGCTCCCCTTTCCCATACTTCTATGTTTGGGGTTCTTATTAGATATAAAACTTGGATACTGATACTTGATTCAACTAATCATGCCTTTTAGAAATAACAAGTTACCTATTGATGGTATACTCCCAGGTTGCGACCTATGTTGGCCCGAATTGGGGAATATTTCCTTGTCGCTTAAATTTTCGTCAGGTTCTATAATCTATAACAAAACAAAGAATTACGAAGGCTCTCTTTTATATTTTGCATATAGAAACATAGAGGGCGACACTGATCGAATGTCGTTAGGGGAGAGTGGGGCAAAATGATCCGCGCGGGTTCAAATGATCCCCCGATTTCTGGCGAACCTAGCAGCTCCAGCTATCAACCGAAGATTAAAAACAGTGCTACGCGAGAAATCTAGTGATTGCTGATGCTTTAAAACACGTGTTAGTTGCATTTCGTACCTTGATGAGTAAAGAAAGTTTTTTTGTGGTTTTGATCTAAAGTAAGGTATATCTTGCAGTAAATATTTTTAATAAATGTAGACTTTTCTTAAATCTTCTAGGTGTAATTTATAATGTCCTTATATAACCAATTTTACTCATAGAAAGTTCTTTTGTCAGTCATTTTATGGAAATAGTATTTTAGGTTATGAGTTAAAAGTACAGTTCGGGGTAAAATGATCCCACATATGCGGGGTAAAATGATCCCGGGATCGTTTTGCCCCGCTAAGTTAATTTTTAGGCTGCTAAAACGGTAGATTATGCTCTAAATGTGGCAAACATAGGCCCTGCGTGGCCCTTTTTTGTCATTTTTAGTATAAGAGATTAGGTTTTATGCAGTGAAACACTACAAAAAGAAGGTCAATCGGTAGTATTGTACTGACAAGCACACCATATAAAACATCTCTCGAGGAAGACATGAACAAGAAAACATTAATCGAGACATAAAAGCAGAATAAAGAGCAAAAAAAAAACCGAAAAGAAGAAGAATTGTCAGCTAAAGAAAAAAATTAAAAAGGATATTGTGTCTGGTTCCTCAGACACAGAACACGAGAAGGAAAATAATACAGTGTGTTTATTCTATTCTGAGGAATACCTTCAATCAGCTGGAGTGGAAAGGTTGGATCAGATGCATGCAATGCTTGGGGTGGGCACATGACCAATGCGCAGGTGTCGAAGAAGGGGGGGATGAAGAATTTAGTGTAAAAGTTTCTATAATCTCTTTTAGTAAATGTTGTATTTTATTTTATGTTCACAAGTTAAGTTTTTGTGGGGATCATTTTACCCCTACCTGTGGGGTAAAATAATCCTTTTGACTTTTTGTATTTCTTGAAGTTTTTTTTTAAGTTACTAAAGATCATGGAAAAATAGCGTGCATTGTTTTTGATGGGCAAAACATTAATCAATACTCTAATAAAAAAAAGATTTAAAAAAATTATATCTGACGTTACAAAATATCAAAAAGTCTTAGGGGGATCATTTTGCGCCACTCTCCCCTACTAAAACTTAACCTCAATCTTTACCTAACCTAAATTCAAAACGTCAGTGCGATACATATAGTTTTATAGCTACAGTGAATTTTTTAATTAAATCAGTCGAAAAATGGATTTAAACCGAGAACATTTTTGGACTATTATTTTTTGCAATTTTCGAAGGAAATTATTTTACCAAAAATGCCTTGTCGAGTTCATTTCTGTTTTTGGCAATGAAGCACCACATCAGTCGACAGTTTCTCGTTGGTATGGAGAATTTAAGCGTGGACGGATTAACCTTAGCGACGATCCAAGGTCAGGTCCCTCAAAAGCGGCTGTCACCCAGGAAAACTTTGATGCTGTGCGCATGCTCATTATGTAAAATCGACATGTGACATATCGCGAGATTGAGGCTTCATTGGTGATTTCAAAGACCTCAGTCCCAAAAATTTTTCATGAAGAATTAGAGGTAAGAAAATTAGTACCCTGCTGGATAACGCATCTGTTAAATGAAGAACAGAAAGATGCTAGGTGTCAGTGCAGGAAACTCGAAAAACGTGTACAGCATTGTCAATGGTGATGCATCGTGGATTTAAAAGTTATTTTCTGTTTTACTCCTGCTGTATATGCAAAACTTAAAACCCTCATAATTAAAATTTGCGTAAATATTGGATCTATTAAACAAAAAAAAGTTTATTCAAAAATAGCTGTTTGTATCCGCCTACTCTAATTTGTTAGGTGGGCGATAATAGGAACCGTTACCTGTTGGCCTTGTTGCTGCTGCTGCCTGGGCAATTGCTGCCTCATATGTGGTGGCATACTACTGTGCGGTTGTCTGTGTCGAACTGCAGGTCCGCCCCGTAATACGCTCATCGGAATGGGCGTGGGTATACTGTCCGTTGACTGGCTGTCTCGTGCTTTAGTCCGAACAGTGACATGTTTTGGATTTAAACCAAGCAGTTTTGAGATATCGATAAGTGCGTGATCACCCGTCGGGCTGTCCACGTCTGTAACCTAAAGGAAAAATTTTAAAGTGGCCGATATTAAGAAACAAAACATACTTAAAATTATTGAAAGTCCGGTATTGACAAGGAAGAAATTAATATTATCTCACAGATGTATTGGAACAAAAGAGCTGTAGTTTAAAACGAAACATTTGAAGCTACACTGATTAAAAAAGGAGTTAGACAGAGCTGCATCTTATCGATTGCTGTTTAACATTTATTCCGAAACTACTTTTAGAGAGGCTATGGATGACATGTTAAAAGGTATAAAACACAATGGAATAGTAATAAACAACATCCGATATGCAGACGATACCGTAATTCTTGCAGATAATATAGAGGACCTAGAATTTATGATGGACCGTATAGTTCAATACAGGGAAGAACATGGTTTATACATCAATGCAACACAGACAAAATTACTAGTGTTTGCAAAAACAAACACTGTTACCAACTTAAATATGGACTCATCTTAGAAGAAGTTAAAACGTTCAAATATTTAGGTACAAACGTCAATTGCCAGTACGATCCCAAAATAGAAATTAGGTCTCGAATTAAACAACTGAGAATAAACATGAAACAGTCTTTTACCTCCCGTGACATCAACCACATGGACCTCCAGATGCGGATGGTCAGATGCTATGTGTTTTACATTTTGTTGTACGGGTATGAAGTATGGACTCTCGATCCAACTACAGAGAAGAGACTTGATGGCGTTTGAGATGTACTGGTATAGACGCATGTTGAAGATATTGTCATGTATGTAATTTGGGCATGCTATCCGGCACTTGTGTGCTGCAAGCGATTTATGTTTAAGATTAGTACACGTTTGTAATCACATGCTTCTATAAAACCAATCAAGAACGGATAGTCGGGGTTCAGTTCAGTGAGTACGCTAAGTAAGTAAGTTCTCAATAGTCAAGTATAAAAACAGTAAAGAGATTCTGATTGAGAGCTGAGCCCGACCTACACGTGAATAATATTTGTATCAGAAAACTGGGCCAGACAGTAGTGATTAGTGTGTAAGTATCTTTGTACTTAGTATTAAATAAACCCTTAAACTATCTCATGAACCTCTTTATTTGTGCGCAACAAGTACACAAATAGTCACGACAACCCCCTCGTGACATATGGTGGAGGCGCCGGGTAGGATAGAAAATAATGTCCTATAAAGTAAATGGCACAAGTTACGTTTATAAGCAAGTGCACATTAACCCTAAACAATCTAAGGAAATGAACTTCTGTATATAGTTCAAATTGTATTAAAACTATAAATTGTATATAGCATTATTATAAACAAGAAGCGATTAATCGGTCATC
Organism: Aspidapion aeneum; assembly: GCA_963576565.1. NCBI lineage: Eukaryota > Metazoa > Arthropoda > Insecta > Coleoptera > Brentidae > Aspidapion > Aspidapion aeneum. Next base: position 62,352,663 of record OY755046.1, on the reverse strand, counting down.
GATGATGTTTATACAGGAAACAAAAGACATCTCGATATCCTATTAATGGCAAACGGTTTGTAATAAAAGCATCTCCAAAAGAGTTTAGCAGTTAGTTGTAAGCTGAGAACCTAACGTCCCAGGCGTAGTTAACAGTGAAGAAAAGTAGTACGATAGTCAGAAGTTATAAGAAGTTGAGCGTATCGAGAAGATACAAATTTGTAGACAAGATGTATTTAAGTACAATGTAAGTAGTAATTATAAGTATTGTTAAATAAAACCATAACACCTAAATTAAACTGTGTTACTTCACGATAACCCCCCCCCCCCCCCCCCCGTGACAATATCGTGGGTACAAAGAACAACCAATTGACCGAATGGTGAACTTAGGCTGATAATTGAGATACAAGAAAAAAGATCAGTTGGAAGACGACAAAACTCTTGGTTAAAAGACTCGAGAAGATGGTTTGGCTGCACGCCTACTCAGATTTTCAGAGCATTGGCTTCTAGAATTATGATTGCCAGATGGATCGCCAAGTTTCAACAAGGAGACGGCGTACTAAGAAGAAGAATTAAGAAACAAGTGTAAGCCATAAAATTACCTTTTTTCCATCAGCAAAAACAGCGTAGCCAGTAATAGTTGAGCCGGGATGGTGCGGTGTCAGTATCGGGTGCCAAGTGACAAGGAGAGTCCCGTCTTGAGGTCCCGGTTCAACTTGGATGTCACTCGGCGGGTCGGGAAGCCCTTTCGGCAAAGTTCGGAAGTCGGTATGAGCGGCCGCAGGGAGAGGCAGTTCTTCGGCCAGATTGGCCACGTTTTGAGCTGATCTGTGATGTTTGGCTCTCACTGTCACGCGATATTGAGTGTTTGCAGTCAGTCCTATAGGTTAAGTTTGGCATTAGAAACCTGACTGGTCTTTATTGGAACCTGGTCTATATTGGAACCTGGTCCAAATTGGAACCTGGTCCATATTGGGACCTGGTTTATGTCGGGTTCTAGTTTATTTTGGCACCTGGACCATAATAGGACCTGGTCAATATTAGGTACGTCGTCCATAATACAAACTTTTGTGTTTATTTTGAATCATTTTAAAAGCTAACCTGTAATGGTGTGTCGGTAGACTCCGGGCCTCACCGTCCTTACTTCGACGTTGTTGACGCACACCACATGCTGATGGTTCGAGTTGGCCGGGAGCCAGCTAATTATGGCCGAGGTCGAAGTAATGTTCGAGGCCCTGACGGCACTGGGACCCAACGAATGGGTGTCTCGACCGATTATCATGGTGCAGGCCGCGTCTCGGGACGTCCTTCTGTTCGCAGTTACCGACCTTACGCTAATCCTGTGCGGCTAAAAATAAAAATGACCGATGACGCATGACTTATACTGGGAACCTAATCTATAAGTAGTATGTGACTTATTTGAAGAACATGGTCTATATTATAAACATGATCCATATTAGGAACATGGTCCTTATTGGGAACATTGTCTTTATTAGGAACATGGTCGATATTGGGAACATGGTCAATTTTAGGAACATGGTCCATATTAGGAACAAGATTCTTTAAAATTTATTAAAGACTTACCCGGTGGCTGTCTACTCCTTCCACGAGGGCACGCGTCCTCTCGGTGGCCTTGATGGTAGCCTTAAGCACTCCGTCCACGTAGACGTGGTAGCTTTCGATCTGATTGGGTCCCATGTTTTCCGGGGCGGTCCAGCTGATCAGGACCGACTTGTTGAGTTGCCTTTCGAGGGTGAGTTGCCTTGGGGCCGGCACTAGTTCGGAGAAAAGTAGATCAGCTAGAGAATGGGGGGTGAAAAACTACGTGGTCAGTGCGGTATGTTTAGCGATTAGGTCTCAACACCCAGTGGCCTTGAAGAGAAATAATATGCAACACGCACAGTGAGGTGATAGTTTTAAAAAATAATGGACTAAAATATGTTTTCGAATAAAATAATATAATCTTTCTACTATTGATACTAGTGCGTATAGTGTATACAGGAAGTCACATTTAAAACGTTCCACTTGGGATTTCTCGAGAACTGCTGAGAAATCTCGGGTAGAACGTTTTAAATGGCACACCCTGTATTCAAAGTAAGTGTTGTGAATAAAGCTAAATGTGTTTTTTGGGTGAAATATATTTAAAAAAATCATGCATAAACTGTTAAACTTTAAAAATTTCATACCATAAAAAGCTGATTTAAATTTATAAAAAAGCTATTTTAAAAATATTTTCTTTTATCTAGCATGGATTCTAAAAACTTCAACTTTATTAGTTATAGTTTAACTCTTAAAGACTACTGGGCGAAATATTATAGCAAAAAAACATTTAACATAAAAAATGCCAAAAAGCTATTCTAGCTAGTCCAAAATTGGGACATGCCGATAATGAGCACATGGCCCTTATAAGGCAGATTCAGTTCATATAAGTTTCATGGTACATAAAAAGCACATGGGCCAAATTAGGTACAAATGACTAATAAAAAACTCTGGTTTATAAGGGATACATGCTTATACTAATCTTTGGATAACTTTTCTGTATTAAACATTAACATTCTATTAATGTTCAAAAAGCTACGATTACAGATTGTTTAGAAGCGTTATTTTAAAAGCATTAAAAGTTTTTGAAGCATAATAAAAAAGAAATTATTGTTTTAGGCTTTACTCACGTTGGTGTACTTGAACTGTGTTGTTGGAAAAATTAATACCAAAATATTATATATGGAAACCACAAAATACACAAATTTAAAAAATAAATACTTTTTGAACATTCCTGTAGTCGTCGTTAGATTTTTTTCCCTTCCCCCCTTAGAGGACCATGCGTTAATAATAAGTGCAAAATATTCATTCCAATCAAAAGTGCTTGGTGTTAAATAGAAACATAATTAATTCATATGTTCTTTTGTGTAACCCTAAATAAGATCTGTTGATACTTAGTTCTTGTATTTTATGTTTTTGTTTAGTTTGGCATGCAAGAATCAACTTTAAGCCCATGCGTAATGCTTACCTTCAGGCCCCGTAATGTCATCTTCGTGCGCCTCCGCCATTTCGGCCAGTTCGTTCAATCTGGCAACGTCGGCAGCAAAATTTTCTTGATTAATTTCTTCTTCACGTAAAGTTGACAACACTGCTTGATGAAATTCCAGAAGATCATCTCCTAAAATCGCGACATTGACCTTATTAGTAGCGCTGTCGAAAATAAGAACATTGGCCTAAAGAGGAACAGTAAACAACTCACCGACGAGCCGCTGAACAAAGTGAGAAGGAACTAGTCCCCTTCGGCCGTCGAGTAGTTCCGCATCCAAGTACCCACCAGGCCCCAATGGTTCCCCCCACACCAGAAGATAGTCGCCAGCTTGAATGGTGAGTTCCTCGTCAGATTCTACCTCTGGTTCATAGGAAAATCTAAATACCATAAAATTTAAAAAGGTTTTTCAGTTTAAAAAATTGTCTTTTTACGATTATGGACCATACTAAGGACATGGACAATAATGGGGACATGTCCAAATTAGGGACTTGGCTATTATAGGTACATGACCATAACAGGAGCATAAACCCTTTTGAAAACAGGGGCTTGAAAATAGAGACAAAGGACTTACCTAGCAATGTAAACAGAACACCTTCCCTTTCCAGGAATGTCCAGCATGTCAACTTGTCCATCATGCGCCTGTCCGTTCAAATGGTACCCCCTCTCCGAGCTGTGCAACCCCCCTCCACCGCCGCCGCTCCATTCTGATTCGAGGCCATCTGTAAGCATGCGTACCGTGCGTAAATCGGAAATGCCTGACGTCATAGTGGGCGTGTGCGCGTAGTTTGGCGTGGCTACGAGTGGCGTGGCCCTGGCTGGTGTGTTGAAGAAGTAGTGTTGTTGTTTTTGATAGAAAGAGAGAAAAAAGAAGAAAATATTGGTTCCAAGATAGTAAATAGCAAATGATTATGAATGGTGTAAGAAAAATTTAAAAAATGAAAATGAAGAGCAATGATGAAATTATTTGACAAGAAAAATAAAGCCATATGATTTTATTTATCGCAAGAAAAAGTCATGACTGTGATCAGTATGTCAGAGAGTGACTATAAAAAGCATGAAATGTGAATAAATATGATAAGTGTGTTTTGTCGTGTATTTATATGTTCATGCAAATTGTTTAAAATATTCGTCCATTTTCCTTACCTAAATCGATTTCGTCCATTCCTTTGAGCTTGATGCTCATGGAGCTGGCACTCAGATTATTAAACTGAGAACTTAACGGATTGGAAAACGTAACGGCATTGCTATACGTGGCCGGGTTATTCAAAGGGTTGCCGCCCATTGGGTTGCTGTACTGCATGGTACCGAATTGATTTAAGGTACTTGAAATTGGGTTGTTGAACGTGGAGGTCTGTCCTAAAATCTAAACATTGCACAGCTCATTAAAAAGTTTTAGTGAATTTAGGAAAAATGTTCATATTAGTATTAGTGGACCATATTAGGAACAGTGGGCTTTAATAGGAGCAGTGGTCCATAAAAGGAACAATTGATCAAATTGGGAACAGCGGACCATACTAGGCACAGTGGTTCATATTGGGCACAGTGGGCCATATGAGGCACAGTGGTCCATATTTGGCAAAGTGGCCCATATTGGGTACAGTGGTCCATATTGGGTACAGTGGTCCATATTAGGCACAATAGTTCTTATTAGAGACAGTGGTCCAAATTAGGCACAGTGGTATATATTAGCCACAGTAATACGTGTTGGAAACTCGTAGACATTGATTGAGTTTGCAAGTGTAAACAGTTAACAATAGAAAACGGTTAAAGATACTAACCGAAACGTCGTGTTTAAAATAAATAAAGAGGAAGTCCGAAATTTTTACTCCTACAGTGGTCCATTTTAGGTACATTAGCTTATATTACATATAGTCAGTAATATTAGATAAAACAGTGTCCCAGAGTGACTTATAATGGAAGAACTCTACTTTGTAATACTTACTCTGGTATTGGAGGACACCAATGGATTGCTAAAATTCGTATTTCCGATGGAACTAACTGCGTAGCTCGTGGGTACCATGGAGGTGCCGAGAGCTGTAGAGGAAAGAGAAGTGCCGATCACTCCGGTACCCAGAGTAGAGGTTAGGGGCTGGCCTAAAGTGCCTGAAAATTTAAAATAATGAGGGTCGAATTGTTTTAAACTGAAAATTGACCTAACTTTGCGGGTTGGTACCAATAAAAAAAAATTGCGATAGTTACCCAGTACTGAGGTCTGTCCGAGGGTTCCGGTAGCACCCATACCCATACCATGATGTCCCAAGCTGTTGTAGGTGGTACCAGTAAGGCTCTTTGATGCCGTGGTTCCATAATGGTGACCTAAACTGTTGTAAGAGGTCGAGTTGTACCCTCCCACGCTTGCCTGGTTTGACATATAGGTGCTGGTACCACTTAGAGTTGTGCCTGAAAAAAGTGGTCTATATTAGGAACATAAACTAGATACACTTGTAAAACAGCAAAAGTACGTAGCATTTTGATACTAATCTTCATGACGTCAATTATACAAAAATCTACCCAAAATATGTAAAGAAAAAATTATACACTATTATCTAAAACATAGTGGCTGTCCCAGAAGGGCAGTGGGGGCAAACGCCCCCCATTTTCCCAGAAGAGAACTCCAAATCTCTCCCCTACACATTTGAGAAAAACTTTTGCATTGTTTTTGGAAAAATCAAACCGCCCCTCTCTTTTTAAAAGTCTGGGACCGCCCCTATAAAACCAGCGTTACTTTTCTAGCTACATTTAATAACTAATGTGCCAAAAAAATCAAAAATATACCTGTAGTGCCGTAGGGTTGTGAGCTTCCCAAATGTGCGGTGCCTGTGTTGGCCATAGTAGGATGATATATACTGGGCGTGGTGTGGCTCATGGTAATCGGGCTTATGGGCGGACTACACTCGCCCAGGGCGTGGCTACTAATACTGGTCGCCAAACCGGCTCCTATAATGGGACACTTTACCTTATTATGGAGCACATACAGCAGTACGACACTCAACACCACATCACATCCAGTTGAAAGTTTTGTGTAAGTGCGAAATTAAACGTGTTATTATTTTCTAATAGTGAAAGGTGGTCCAAATTAGGAACACAAAGGATAGTAGGAGATAAAAGAAGCCAATAAACTGAGAAAACTTTTAAAAAAGGATAGGTATCTTAATATTAATCAGTTGAAAGGGTAAATGGATTTAAAACCTTCCTAGCCCATTAGCACACTCCAAGTGAACTCCATGCTATATCAGCCTTGCAAATAGGTTTTGTAGATATTTCAGAAAAGGAAGCTCCTACAAAGTTTTAAATAACATAATTTTTTCAGAAAAACTACTATTCCGAAAACCTCATATTGATGCGATGCTCCGTTAAAAATTTAGCATATTTTCAATTTTTAACTGTAAAAAAACTGTCATTAGCATTAATTAATTCTGACCAAATTCTAAACAGCTCTTTACAGTATTGTACACTATTTTACCTGAAAATTTCATGAAAATCAGTTCAGTGGATTAGGAGCTATCGTGTTACGGACAGACATACACACACACAGACAGACATCACGACGATATTGCTAAGATAGGTCATGGCATAACAGTCCTATGTTAGAAACAAAATTATTAATAATAGCAACATTATCAAAACCAAACATGAAATTTATTACCCGTGAATAAAAAACAAACAATTTTCTCTCGTATCTCGGTAGATGGCGCTTCTTGCGATGGTTTTCTCACTATTTACATAGCGTTAGAGACAAAACCGTCTAACTAACTTCGCAAGAGTGTCACATTGACCAAGCAGTGTTTTAAGGAGTCCCATAAGGACGAAACAGTTAACTGTCAACACTTATTAGGTGTCCATTAGATCTTGGACTCCCGTGAAGAAAAGCTTTCAAGCTACCCACGGAAAAATATGGGAGAAACAAAAACACCTTATTTGCTCGATTAGCCACGAAACTTGTTTGAAGACAAGAGCAAAATCGAAGTTCTGTATAACGTCTTTTATCAAAACCGGACAAAAAAAATAAAAAGGGGTCGGACCTAGCTTGTGACGTTCACCTTAAGAAGAGCGGTTCTGATATTGCTATGCAAATGAAGCGTCCGTCACTGCAATTTCTTTACTGCCATGCCTAAAGAAAACACCGTATCTACAAAGGGATTGCTATAGCATATACGGCATTTTGTGGACCCTAGGTTAGCAAGTGTTGAACTCTAGGTTAGGTTCAATCTGCAATTAATTGATCAAGAAGTTCGAATCGGTTCGGTTCGGTTTAGTTAACACCGATTTCGATCTCTCAAAAGAAGGATCTAGTGAAGCTAATTAAAGGAAAAAAACAGAGATTTTTATTTTTTTGTGTCTTTTTTGATCCAAAAACAACAATATTATTTGTTTTCGATTTAAATTTGCCGCCAAACTTCGATGAGACCGATTTGCATGAGAGGAAGAGAGACGGAACCAGTATACATGAAAAGAAAGGAGACTGTTGCTCTTGCTAGGGCCGGCCCCTTTTGATTTTGTCCGGTTTTGATAAAAGACTATACTAAACTTCGATTTTGGCCTTGTCTTGTTTTGATGAATGACGTTATCTCAATTTTGTTTTATCGAAAAAAAATACCTTCCTCTCTTCTATTGCTGCAAGTGCTAGGAAGGTAAAAAGGGGGGATTTTAAAAATTAGGAGCAGGTGGCCTATACTCAGGGCCGCAACTAGCCGGGCCAGTTTGGGGCGGCTTTTTAATAACTGGATAATGCGAAAAAATTATTACAGGAGGGGAGTGTGAATTGACTTAAACATGAGCGCTCGGGGCCCGGGCCCCCCCAAGCCTAAGATTTTTTCAGATATTTTCCACGTATTTCACGAATTAAAAAACAAAATAGCATATAATATGACATTATGAGGCCTCGCCCTCCCCCCCCCCAAGACATAATGCTGGGTGCGCCACTGGCTTAACATACCTTAAGATAAAGAGATAAAAAGTTGTGTAATATTAAAAAGCTACTGGAAAATTAAATAAAATTGCTCCGCAAGCAAAACTTTGGGAACAATATTAAAGACTTTTTCGCAAAAAATTGCTACGTGGAAAAAAATTGTAGAATAAATAGCGGAAGTTTTATAAAAATTAGATAGGTAGTTATAGTTACTTTTCAATAAATGAAGAATATTTTTGTAATATCAACAAACTACTGTAAATTGATTTTTTTTAATTTTAAATTTTATTTAAAACAGATAAGGCCCTTTCATATAACTCAATGTACGACAGGCAAGAATTTTGGAAAAAAGAAGTACCTGCGTTTTGGCAAAACAGATTTGTTTTAGACATTAGAAAAAAATGGTTTTGCAGTCGAATATTTAGGAAAAATTATGTCACTGCAGAAAACTTTTGTACAATATTTTGAAGAACAAAATAGTTCTGGAAAAATGGCACCAAATGCAAAAACATTTTATAAAATTTTCACAGTCTTAGTCAATTCGTCCCTGATAAATTATGAGTTTTACTAGGCTAATTGCGCCCCTAAAGTAAGGGTGGCCGAAATTAGGAGCATGTGCGGTCTGAAATACGTGCATAGATTGTAGAAAAACGATTAAACGAGTTAAAAATCATGTATGTGTCTGACTAAAAATACTACTTTCTACAACTAAGTACTTCTAGCTATACCTATCTCTTTGGACAGCTTTATAAGTTTTCATCAAATGTAATATAAAATTATTTTATAAGTTAAAAGTTATCATCTAAATTCTCAGTACCTACATGACAGTGTTTTGTTAAGTAATGAATAAATATCTTAATTTTTTTTATTGTGATGATCCTACAACGGGCGTTCTCGATTTAATCAGTCCGACGCTCGAAAGATATTTGCGCATGCGCACTCTGTTCGGAATCACTTTTAAGTATTTTTGCAGAGAAAAACGTTAGGCCTCCTGCCAAAATGTAGAAAATTCGGCTTGTTACTTATTACTCAAAAAATCGAATGGAAAAAAGGTTTTATACTATAGGACCTTCTTGGAATAAAGCCATGTCATGACACTATTATTGCAGTATTTTGACAGATTTCCATTGTAGGCTCACAGTTGATCTTTCAAAATTGACATACCAAAGTCGAATTTAAAAATAAGTCGTTTATTTATCTATAATTACAGTCAACAGTATTTATTTCGGTTCGTATATTAAACAAAATCCTTGTGTTGAAAGATTAGCTGTCATATTTTAATGCAAAACTGTCAAAATACAGCCTGACTTTATTCCAACAAGACCCTTAAATTGCAAAAGTTATACCTAAAGCAACCAAAAGAGATAAGATTATTAGAGTTTAAACTATTAGAAGACAAGTTACAACGATAATTATTTAAAAAAAAAACTATGAAACTCACCTAAAGTAGTCGAACGACTATGGTCTAACTCAGCTAAAATGCGGTTATCCTGTTCTATCTTAGCCATAATTTTCTCTATTTCAGTACCTTTGTTCGACGGTGAGGCCGCCCACCCGGATTGGTGGTGATGCGGAGAAGTGTGAGTGTGGTGCATGCTTTGATGAGTCACGCCCATAACCCCGCCCGAGTGGTTAACCCCGCCCCCGAGAGACGAGGACATCATGCCGCCTGTAACGCTCCCTATCGGTCGGCCTTGGTTCCGATTGTTCGATGCCAATTCGAGTTGCAACTCCTCGCACCTATACATAATTAAAATTTTAGTATTTTAAAGAGTTTCTATGACTAGCACCCCCATCACCCTACCCAAAGTTTTAAGCCCGCCTTTGTTACACTGCCTATCACCCTTGGGTCAGATAATAACTTTTCGCACCCGCGAGAAATTTCAGTTTTTATCTAGTAAGCCCTGTTTGCAGCTTGTCGGTGTGGTGCATGGCTCAGTTGCACCTATCGCTCCACCCTAATAAAGCTAACACCGCCTTCAAAAGAGCCAGCCTTGGGTTCAATTGGTCGCAGTTTATGCAGTAGTGGGAGTGGGGGCATGGCTAACCTACATAAAGTCTAGATCCGCCCAATTATTTGCAGTTTAACATAATCCAGCGTACCTGACATTCTCCAGAGCGATCTTTTTCTCCAGCTCCCTAACTCTGGACTGTCTGGCTTCCAAAGTATCAGGACCGCAGCCGGCCAGCATAGACAGGGCTTCTTGGTGCTGACGCTCCAGTTCTGCCCTGCGACTTTCGGCAGCGCGGAGTTGCATTTCCAAGTCCATGGTCTATTGAATAAATAATAATAACAAGAATGAATTCAGTATTACTTCCTTATAGGAAGTAATCATCGAAAAAGAAATGATAAAGAATAATATTAAAAAACTTAAATCCGGAAAAGCTAGCGGACCTGGGGGAATATATGCTGAAATGCTCAAATATGGATCAGAGAAACTACTCGAAAATCTCACATATATTATCAATCAATGCATAAACGGACATCCAGTACCTAATGATTGGAAAATTGCATTCATATCCTCAATACATAAAAAAGGAAACAAGCTGGATTGCAACAATTACAGAGGAATTTCAGTAACCAGTACTCTAAATAGATTGTACGGTAGGATTCTTAGAGATCTAATAGAGAATGATTTTCATGAACAAGAAGAAGAAGAGCAAAGTGGGTTTCGCGCAGGCAGATCTTGTAGTGAAAATGTTTTTTGTCTTAAACAAGTAATTGAGAAAAGGAGCGCCCGAAATATAGAGACTCATGTTATCTTTGTGGACCTACAAAAAGCATATGATACCGTTCCAGTAGAAAAATTATGGACAGTTTTAGAGCAAACTAATATCAATCATACATAAATAAAAGCGATAAAAGAACTATACAAAGGGTCAAAATCTAAAATTAAAATTGGAAATCGACTTTCAAATGAATTCCTGGTAACAAAAGGCTTAAGACAGGGATGTTGTAACTCTCCAACTCTTTTTAAAATATATATCGCAGTAGCTCTAAAAAACTGGAAACGTAAAGTGCACGGCATGGGAATATAACTTAACGACCGATTTACCACTACACTACAGTTTGCTGACGACCAAGTAATTGTGGCTAATGATAAAGAAGACATGGAGTATATGATGAGAAAGTTAACAGAAGAATACCAAAAGTGGGGACTAACAGTGAACGTGGACAAGACACAGTACTTATGTATTGGAAACGAATCCAGTGAGTTAGTACTAGAAACTGGACAAATAATATCTCCATGCAATGAGTATGTGTACTTGGGTGACACATTTGATAGGACAGGAACAGACTGTAAAGAATTGGAAAAAAGAATAGTAAAAGCAAAAAAAGTTATTGGATGTCTTAACAGTATTTTATGGAGCACAGACATAAAAAATAATGTAAAATTTAACATATATGAGACAATGGTCAAAAGCACGCTGTTGTATGGAATAGAGACTTGTCGCGTAACAGAAAAATACAAAACAAAAATGGAAAGTGCCGAAATAGATGCAATAAGAAGGTCAATGAGAATATCTAGAATAGATCACATAAGAAATGAGATCATAAAAGAAAGAATGGGAATCGAGGGAAGCATTACGGATGACATCACTAAAAGGCAACTGATATGGTACGGCCATGTACAACGGATGAACGACGAAAGATTACCAAAGCAGGTCCTAGAATGGCAACCAATAGGGCGCAGAAAAAGAGGGCGTCCTAAACTAGAATCGCAACAGTCAATCCAAAGATCAATGAGTCAAAAGAATCTGACAGAGGATGATTGTCAGGATCGAAGGAGGTGGAGAATAGGCGTCGACAACGTAGAAAAACGTTCTAAACCGACATAGTAGTAGTATGAATTAAGTATTTGGACAATTAGGTAGAATGGGTAAATTCCGGCCATAGTGGTAAATGCGGCCATCTGGAGATATATCTTCAATTAAAAAAGATTTTTGCAGTGTGTGTGTGAACACATAATCATAAGAAATTTTTGAAAAGACTCCCTTCTTCTTGATCAAATCGTATATTTTACAAACTACATTATATTTTATTTACTTGCTTTTAAGAAGTAACAGGTACATAATATATTTCAATTATTGATTTAAGACTTTTTTTGAGTACCTACTTTATGTCTTGGGTCACGTGGGTGTCTATCAAATCAAATCAAATCAACTAAATAATAAATAGTAATAAATATCACCCATATTTGAAACTTTTTCGATAAAAAATAGTTAAATTTTTTAAAAAAACCTTTGAATCAAATATAATTATAAGTATCTTTGCTTTGAATGATGGATTATTTTTTTAAGATAATTTTTTCCAGACATCTCAACCCGCTATTGAAAAACTTAACTTACAAGCTTTTTTAAGATATTGTCAATTTTTTAGTCGAGATATCAAGCATTTTGTACAAAGGTCTATCTCCCCTTGGGGCAATTTTTGAACCCTTTGAAAACGATATCTAAAAGAGCTAGATTTTTTTGAGGTAATAGTTTTTTAGAGCTTTAAATATAAACCCAATCACAGGTACTTTTACTTAAAAAATATTTAGTTTCACATTAAAATTCAAGTTAATTTATCTTTTAGTAGAGGACATGGTAGTGACGAACAGAGTCTTAGAATTTGATAAAGATGCTCTAATTCATTTCTTTCCGAATTCGTATATCAAAAACTGTTAAAATCTTTTACCTATGACTTTTCTAAACAAATAGGAACAGTTTTTTTTATAAAAAATGTTTTAATTCTCGACCAAATTCTTTAAATGGTAAATGATTTTTTTTAAGATAATTTTTTCAACTCATCTCACCCCTTAATTAAAAACTTAATAAAAAACTCAACTCACAAGCTTTCGTTCAGCTTTTCTAAGATGTCATAGACACTACAGTTTTACCCACATAGAAATCACATTGAACCTTTAAGTTAATTAATAATTAACATGTTTTTTGTTTTTCATCAACCTGTCTCACATGATGTAAATTTTTTTAGTCAAGGTATCCAGCATTTTTTATAAAGGTCTCTACCCTGGTGCAATTGTTTTACCCTTTACAGATGATATCTGAAAGAGTTAGATTTTTTTAAGGCAATTTTTTTTCAGAAATTTAAATATAAAGTAAACCACAGGTACTTTTATATTTAAAATATTTATTTTCACATAAAAATAGTTTTTTATCTTTTTATAGATGACATATTAGTGACGAACAGTATCTTATAATTTGATAAAGATGCTCTGATCCTTTTCCATGCAAAGTCGTATATCAAAAACTGTTAAAAGCTTTTACCTATGACTTTTATAAACAAATAGGAACAGTTTTTTCTATAAAAAAATGTTTTAATTCTCGATAAAATTTAAATGATGAATATTTTTTAAGATAATTTTTTCAACTCATTTCACCAGTTAATAAAAAACTCAACTTACAAGCATTCGTTCAGCTTTTCTAAGATGTTATAGACACTACAGTTTTACCCGCATAGAAATCACATTGAACCTTTACGTTAAATAATAATTAACATGTTTTTCGTTTATCATCAACCTGTCTCACATGTTGTAAATTTGTTAGTCGAGATATCAACCATTTTTTTTAAAGGTGCAATTGTTTTACCCTTTGAAGATGATATCTATAAAAGTTAGATTTTTTAAGGTAATTGTTTTTCAGAAATTTAAATTTAAACCCAACCATAGGTACTTTCCGTTAAAAAAATATTAAGTTTAACATTAAAATTCAAGTTTTTTATCTTTTAGTAGATGACATGGTAGTGACGAACAGTCTTAGAATTTAATAAAGATGCTCTAATCCTTTTCCTTGCGAATTCGTATATTAAGAACTGTTAAAAGCTCTACTTATGACTTTTATAAACAAATAAGAACAGTTTTGTCTATAAAAAATTTTTTAATTCTCGACAAAATACTTTACCCGTTAGTAAAAAACTCAACTTACAAGCATTCGTTCAGCTTTTCTAAGATGTCATAGACACTACAGTTTTACCCGCATAGAAATCACATTGAACCTTTAAGTTAATTAATAATTAACATGTTTTTTGTTTATCATCAACCTGTCTCACATAATATGAATTTTTTAGTCGAGATATCAAGCATTTTTATAAAGGGCTCTCTCCCTTGGTGTAACTGTTTTTAACCCTTTGAAGACAATATCTAAAAGAGTTAGATTTTTTTAAGGTAATAGTTTTTTAGATCCTTAAATATAAATCCAACCACAGGTACTTTTACTTTAAAAATATTTATTTTCACATTAAAATTTAAGTTTTTTATCTTTTAGTAGATGACATGGTAGTGACGAACAGAGCCTTAGAATTTAATAAAGATGCTCTAATCCTTTTCCTTGCGAATTCGTATATTAAAAACTGTTAAAAGCTCTACTTATGACTTTTATAAACAAATAAGAACAGTTTTGTCTATAAAAAAATGTTTTAATTCTCGACAAAATTCTTCAAATGATGAATAATTTTTTTAAGATAATTTTTTCAACTCATCTCATCCTTTAATAAAAGACTCAGCTTACAAGCATTCGTTTAGCTTTTCTAAGATGTTATGAACACTACAGTTTTACCCGCGTAGGAATCATATTGAACCTAAACTAAGTTCATTAATAATTAACAGGTTTTTTGTTTATCGTCAACTTGTCTTACATGATAAAGTAAATTTTTTAGTCGAGATTTGTAGAATTTTTTATAAAGGTGAAATTCTGTAGCCCTTTGAAGACGATATCTAAAAGAGTTAGATTTTTTTAAGGTAATAGTTTTTCAGAACTTTAAATATAAACCCAACCACAAGTACTTTACGTTAAAAATATTTAGTTTCACATTAAAATTCAAGTTTTTTATCTTTTAGTAGATGACATGGTAGTGACGAACAGAGTCTTAGAATTTGATAAAGATGCTCTAATCTTTTTCCTTGCGAATTCGTATATCAAAAACTGTTAAAAGCTCTACTTGTGACTTTTATAAACAAATAAGAACAGTTTTTTCTATAAAAAATGTTTTAATTCTCGACAAAATTCTTTAAATAATGAATAATTTTTTTAAGATAATTTTTTCAACTCATCTCACCCTTTAATAAAAAACTCAACTTACAAGCATTCGTTCAGCTTTTCTAAGATGTTATAGACACTACAGTTTTACCCGCGTAGGAATCACATTGAATCTAATCTACACAAAAAATTCTAAGCTGCCGAACCAGTAAATCGATTAAACCCGACGTCCCCGATTTTTTCTAATTTTTTGTGGGTTTTTTCGAGTTTTTTCTCGGGGACGGAAAGGCGAAAATTTTCTAAAATGGCGGCAAGCACTATATATGGGTCACGATCGATTTCGTTCAGGAGCGCCGGTCCTTCGAAGTTTTCCGTATTTAGACATTGATTTTTGTCGACGTCGCGTCGGTCCAGCCGACGCGTCAAATCGCGACGCGAAAATAGACTTATTTGACGTCACCGCGTTCCAGGAAAAGCGCTTTCTAAATAGCGCGTAGCACAATAGCGAAATAAAAGCTTCGGAAATTTTTTTTTAATTATTTTTTGAAAAATTATTTTTTGAAACTTCAAACAATAAGAGAAGAAAAAATAAAGTATTATGAAGAAAAAATTTTTAATAACAAAAACAATCCCTCCGAAATGTGGAAAATACTAAATGCGTTGTTGCCCAAAAATAAAACTGTAGCCAACATAGAGGAAGTCGAAATTAATGGATTGGTAATAGACAATTTGGAAAAAATCCCTGACGGCCTTAATAACTATTTTGTTAACAGCATAAAAGATATCTTAGATGAAATTGATAAAAGCAGTAGCAATACATTTTCTATTCCTGAATATGTAATTAATGATAATTTTGGAGACTTTCAGATGATGAACTACAAAGGCTTAAAACAAATTGTATTTAACATGGCTGAAAAATCTAGTCCAGATGATATTAATATACATTTCATAAAAAATACATTTGAAAATCTAAAACAACCCTTACTTAACTTAATAAATTTTTCATTAGAAGTGGGTGAAGTTCCAGACTTGCTGAAAATATCCACAGTAGTTCCTATTCCTAAAGTAAAGAACTCAAAACAGGCAAGTGATTTAAGACCAATCAACATACTGTGCGCAATTGATAAGATATTGGAAAAAATAGTTTATGATCAGGTGGTTGAATATATCAATAAGAACAATATAATTAGCGATTTCCAATCTGGTTTTAGAGCAAAATTTAGTTGTGAGACAGCTGTACAGGGGGTTCTAGAAGATTGGCGAAAAAATCTAGATATGAATTTGGCAACGGGAGCAATTTTTTTAGATTTGAGAAGAGCTTTTGAGACAGTTAACCGAAAACGATTAATATTGAAATTAAGAAGCATAGGTATTAGGGGAAATGTTTTAAAATGGTTTATAAGCTATTTAACCGGCCGTAAACAAAGACTAAAAGTAAATAATATTTTATCTACTGATATTGAAAATGACTTTGGCGTGCCTCAAGGTAGCGTATTAGGTCCTTTGTTATTTATCATTTACATTAATGACTTAATTTTCAACGTTAAAAATTGCATTATTTATTTGTTTGCAGATGATGCATTATTATATTTTGCTACATCGGACCTAACACAGTTAAAAAATGGTTTAAATCAAATTTTAGAAGATGTTTTTCAATGGTGTAACACTAACGATTTAAAGGTAAATATATCGAAAACAAAATATATGATTGTAGCGAAGGACCACACGTATCGTCAAATTTCAGTAATGGATTTTCAAATAAAACTTGGTCAAGTTGAAATCGAAATGGTCAAAAAGTTTAAATATCTGGGCATATGGATTGATTATAAATTGGACTTTAAGAACCACGCCTTAGATATAATTAAAAAAATTGCATACAAGATAGGATATTTATTTCGGTGTTCCCCATACCTGTCAACTTGGACCAAAAAAACCATTTACAATGTTTTAATTCTTCCTCATTTTAATTATTGCTCGAGTGTTTTATTTCTCCTAAAACAAAATGAGATTTGTCGCTTGCAGAAACTTCAAAATCGGGCTATGAGAGTAATACTGAAAAAACCAAGATTGACTCCAATTAATAGTATGCTAAAGGAACTAAGGTGGTTGCCAGTAAAAGACTTGCTTTTATTTAATACATTAACTTTTGTGCATAAAATAAGAACAGGCAAAGCGCCACAGTATCTCCTAGGCAAAGTTTCTTACAGTGTAGAAATTCATGAACACAATACACGTCAAAGGGACAACTTTTATATACCTAGAGTTATGCAAAACAGATCACAAAATTCATTATTTTTTAAAGGATTGAGCAAATATAATAATCTGCCAATGAGAATAAAATCTATGGATAGTGTTGATTCTTTCAAAAGGGTACTTAAAAAACACTTGTTTGACAAACTTGGTTTTAGCTAGACCCTGGGAAAACTATGATTAATTTTTTACCTTAGTATGATATTTATTGTGTACAAATTTTGACCTTTTAATATGTGTTTGTTGTAATCGCTTTTAACAATCCGCTTTTTAAAATCCTAACTATGTGTTTTTTGTGATTAATTTTGACTGTCCATTGATTTTTATATATGTTTTTTTTTGTTTTGTTTTTGTGATCAATTTTAACGTTTAACTTTTTTTCCTGTTTTTATTTAAAACCTATCTGATTTTATTTAACTTCTATCTATATCTATTATTTACAAAATTTAACTTTTAACATCTATGTGTTGCAATCGATGTTAATTTTCTTGTTTTTAAAAGCAGTTTAACTATCTGTTTTTTTTTTAAATTAAACTACTCGTTATTTTGTAATCAATTTGTAACGTTTAACTTTTGTTTGTTTGTTGTTTAAAATCTATCTGGTTTTTTTGTAATCAATTTTAACTTTTGTATTTACTTTTTTTTTATTCTCTTGAAACCATTTTGATGTGATTAAATACTTTATTTTTATAAACTTTTTTAACTATTTAAAGTGACTGTTTGTTGTAATTAACTTTAACTACCCGTTATTTGTAATCAACTTTTAACTTTTATCTTTGTTTTTTTTTTCTGTTTTTGTTTAAAATCTTTCTGTTTTTTTTGTAATCAATTTTAACTTGTTTTTGTTTAAAATCTTTCTGTTTTTTTTGCAATCAATTTTAATTGTTATATTTATGTGTTTTTATTCTTTTGAAACCATTGTTTTTGTTGGTACATATTTTTGTTGTGTGTGTGTTGTGACTAAATACTTTATTTTTTTTTATAGACTTAGAACTGGTAAAAATGTTGTAACTAAAACTATATACTTACTGTAAACTATGAATTAGCTTTGCTAAATAAAGGATTTGATGATGATGATGATGATGAAACTTATTTGTTGTCGGGACAAGTTAGGATAATGTTTACTATACTTATAATTTTTCGATAAAAATGTCATTAAGAAAAAAAAATTGTTTAAAAAAAATATTTTTGCAAAAATTCCCGTTCGAAAATCGTTTTTCAAAAAGGTTGCTTTTCAAAAAATGAGTTGAAACCGAGGGGTCATCGGCACCCTAAAATTTTGTACAGCGTCCAACAGGACTTGAGTCCTATCGTGTACTGTTGGGTCCTGTTGAGTACTGTTGGGTCCTGTTGGCTCCTGTCGTGTACTGTCGAGTACTGTTGGGTCCTGTCGAGTACTGTTGGGTCCTGTTGAGTACTGTTGGGTCCTGTTGCGTCCTGTCGTGTACTATCGAGTACTGTTGGGTCCTGTCGAGTACTGTTGGGTCCTGTTGGGTCCTGTCGTGTACTGTCGAGTACTGTTGGGTCCTGTCGAGTACTGTTGGGTCCTGTTGGGTACTGTTGGGTCCTGTCGAGTACTGTTGGGTCCTGTCGGGTCCTGTTGAGTCCTGTTGAGTACTGTTGGGTCCTGTTGAGTACTGTCGGGTCCTGTCGAGTACTGTTGGGTCCTGTCAGGTACTGTTGAGTCCTGTCGAGTACTGTTAGGCCTGTCGAGTACTGTTGGGTCCTGTTGAGTACTGTTAAGTACTGTTGAGTCCTGTTGGGTCCTGTCGTGTACTGTTGAGTCCTTTTGGGTCCTGTCAAGTACTGTCGTGTCCTGTTGGGTCCTGTAGATTACTGTTAAGTACTGTCGTGTTCTGTTGGGTCCTGTCAAGTACTGTCGTGTCCTGTTGGGTCCTGTAGAGTACTGTTAAGTACTGTCGTGTTCTGTTGGGTCCTGTAGATTACTGTTAAGTACTGTCGTGTTCTGTTGGGTCCTGTCAAGTACTGTCGCGTACTGTTGGGTCCTGTCGTGGTACTGTCGGGTCCTGTTGTGAAATGTGTACAGTACTGTTGAAAGCTGATGACCCCTCGGTTGAAACTCATCTTTAACAACTTTTTAGTAAAATATTTAAAAAAAAAATGTTTTTTGAAAAACGATTTTACTGAAAATGTTTTCGAAAAAAATTCCGCAACTGAAATAAAAAAGCGCGACATTTTAAAACAGCAACCGATATACCTACAGGGTGTAATTTCAATGTAGAACCAAACTTTAAGGGTTGGTAAGCCAGTCAAAATTAGAAAAAATAATCAAATAAATTTGGTCAAAAGAATTTTTATTTCCAAATTATAACATTTGCTATAGCTGTAAAATTTAAAGATAACAAATTTGACAATGTAAAATAATTTTGTGATTCATTATGATAAAAAATTATATAATTTTTTATGGTAAAATTTGAAAGTTAAATCTAAACAAAACTTAAAATATCTGGTCTTAATCTAACCTAACGGATCACCTTGCTCGACACCTCTTTGCAAAGGAATATGTTTTTCTCCCTGTAATAAATATTTTGGTGCTCTGCTAAAGCCAGCAGAGCAATATATGTTTTAGCTCACACTACTACTATACCATAGTAGTGTGAGCTATGGTGATCCTAATTTTTTCGAGAAAAAAAAGTTGCTCCGATTTTAAAAATTTTTATATATCTTTGCGTTTCAGATGATTTTGAAACTTTTTTGTTGCGCCGTCTGTCTGTCTGTCTGTCTGTCTGTCTGTCTGTCTGTCTGTCTGTCTGTCTGTATGTCTGTCTGTCTGTATGTCTGTATGTCTGTATGTCTGTCTGTAACGACCAACGCGCATAACTCAAAAACCGCTTCCCCGATTTTAATTAAATTTGGTACCTAGGCTGGTCCGATGAACGAAATCCATCGATCACAAGCCAAATAAAAGGGTGGGGGTAGATTTCAAAAATTAGAGTATGTGAAAATATGGCGTGTGTGATATCAAACGAAAGGTAATTGAGCCTGGAGTTAAACAAAATAAATTTTAGGTAAAAAAAGGGTGGGGGTAGATTTCAAAAAATAGAGTTTAAGTGAAAATATGCCGTGTGTGATATCAAACGAAAGGTAATTGAGTCTGGAGTTAAACAAAATACATTTTAGTTTAAAAAAAAAGGGTGGGGGTAGATTTCAAAAATTAGATTTTAAGTTAAAACATGGCTTGTGTGGTATCAAACGAAAGGTAATTGAGCATGGAGTTGAATAAAATATATTTCACATTTTAGTTATATTAGCTCACACGTACACTATAGTGCCGTCCTTAGTAAGACCCACCTATCTGCAAAACAATCAAAAATGAGTTAGGACCGAAAATGGCTTTAAATAGGTTACTTTCATCTGTTTTTTAAGAAAAATACCCAAATTTTTGTTCGGAAGTATTTTATTTTGAAAAACAAAAAAATATATTACTATGTACCCTTGGCAAGCATTTAAACTTTAAACTCGGTGTTCTCGAAATAAGTGAAAACGTAGATAGGTGGGTCTTACTAAGGACGGCAGTATAACTATAGTACCTAGTGTGAGCTTAGGTACCCATATATTGGCAGAGTATTTTAAAAAGGGGTACCTATAGCGGTTCTAAGACTGCGAATGTTAAGCAATTAAATATTTTATCACTTTATTTACGATTAATGTGTATCTTTCTCGTCTTTTCTGTGTCTATTGCTCGACCAAAGCGAGCAGAGCAGATTTTTTAAATCAAAATCTTATTAAGGTTTGTACTGACACGTTAAATATAGAGCTGTTTTATTTCTGTAGTTTGATCCTCTGCTAAAGTTAGCAGAACCATATATATGTTTTTTTTTAAAAGGGTGCCTAAAGCGGTTTTAACACTTTATTTAAGATCAATGTGTATCTTTCTCGTCTTTTCTGTGTCTATTGCTCGACTTAGAAGAGCAGCAATTTTTTTAAAATAAAAATGTTACCGAGTTTGGTACGGAAACCGTAAATATAGAGCTATTAAATCTCACAACCTTGTAGATTGTTTTTTATCATCCCTGTTTTATTTCTAAAGTTTGGTGCTCTGCTAAAGCCAGCAGAGCAATTTATGTTTTTTAAAAAGGGTACCTAAAACGGTTCTAACACTGTGAATGTTAAGCAATTAAATATCTTATCCTTTATTTCCGATTAATGTGTATCTTTCTCGTCTTTTCTGTGTCTATTGCTCGACCAAAGCGAGCAGAGCAGATTTTTTTAAATCAAAATCTTATTAAGGTTTGTACTGACACGTTAAATATAGAGCTGTTTTATTTCTGTAGTTTGATCCTCTGCTAAAGTTAGCGGAAACATATATATGTTTTTTTTAAAAAGGGTGCCTAAAGCGGTTTTAACACTTTATTTAAGATTAATGTGTATCTTTCTCGTCTTTTCTGTGTCTATTGCTCGACTTAGAAGAGCAGCAATTTTTTTAAAATAAAAATGTTACCGAGTTTGGTACGGAAACCGTAAATATAGAGCTATTAAATCTCACAACCTTGTAGATTGTTTTTTATCATCCCTGTTTTATTTCTAAAGTTTGGTGCTCTGCTAAAGCCAGCAGAGCAATTTATGTTTTTTAAAAAGGGTACCTAAAACGGTTCTAACACTGTGAATGTTAAGCAATTAAATATCTTATCCTTTATTTCCGATTAATGTGTATCTTTCTCGTCTTTTCTGTGTCTATTGCTCGACCAAAGCGAGCAGAGCAGATTTTTTAAATCAAAATCTTATTAAGGTTTGTACTGACACGTTAAATATAGAGCTGTTTTATTTCTGTAGTTTGATCCTCTGCTAAAGTTAGCAGAACCATATATATGTTTTTTTTTAAAAGGGTGCCTAAAGCGGTTTTAACACTTTATTTAAGATTAATGTGTATCTTTCTCGTCTTTTCTGTGTCTATTGCTCGACTTAGAAGAGCAGCAATTTTTTTAAAATAAAAATGTTACCGAGTTTGGTACGGAAACCGTAAATATAGAGCTATTAAATCTCACAACCTTGTAGATTGTTTTTTATCATCCCTGTTTTATTTCTAAAGTTTGGTGCTCTGCTAAAGCCAGCAGAGCAATTTATGTTTTTTAAAAAGGGGTACCTATAGCGGTTTTAACACTGTGAATGTTAAGCAATTAAATATCTTATCCTTTATTTCCGATTAATGTGTATCTTTCTCGTCTTTTCTGTGTCTATTGCTCGACCAAAGCGAGCAGAGCAGATTTTTTTAAATCAAAATCTTATTAAGGTATGTACTGACACGTTAAATATAGAGCTGTTTTATTTCTGTAGTTTGATCCTCTGCTAAAGTTAGCAGAACCATATATATGTTTTTTTTAAAAAAGGGTGCCTAAAGCGGTTTTAACACTTTATTTAAGATTAATGTGTATCTTTCTCGTCTTTTCTGTGTCTATTGCTCGACTTAGAAGAGCAGCAATTTTTTTTAAATAAAAATGTTACCGAGTTTGGTACGGAAACCGTAAATATAGAGCTATTAAATCTCACAACCTTGTAGATTATTTTTTATCATCCCTGTTTTATTTCTAGAGTTTGGTGCTCTGCTAAAGCCAGCAGAGCAATTTATGTTTTTTTAAAAAAGGGTACCTAGAGCGGTTTTAACACTGTGAATGTTAAGCAATTAAATATCTTATCCTTTATTTCCGATTAATGTGTATCTTTCTCGTCTTTTCTGTGTCTATTGCTCGACCAAAGCGAGCAGAGCAGATTTTTTAAATCAAAATCTTATTAAGGTTTGTACTGACACGTTAAATATAGAGCTGTTTTATTTCTGTAGTTTGATCCTCTGCTAAAGTTAGCAGAACCTTATATATGTTTTTTTTTAAAAGGGTGCGTAAAGCGGTTTTAACACTTTATTTAAGATTAATGTGTATCTTTCTCGTCTTGTCTGTGTCTATTGCTCGACTTAGCAGAGCAGCAATTTTTTTTAAATAAAAATATTACCGAGTTTGGTACGGACACCGTAAATATAGAGCTATTAAATCTCACAACCTTGTAGATTGTTTTTTATCATCCCTGTTTTATTTCTAAAGTTTGGTGCTCTGCTAAAGCCAGCAGAGCAATAAATGTTTTTTTAAAAAGAAGTAGTTAGAGCGGTTTTAACACTGAATGTTAAGCAATTAAATATCTTATCCTTTATTTCCGATTAATGTGTATCTTTCTCGTCTTTTCTGTGTCTATTGCTCGACTTAGCAGAGCAGCAAATTTTTTTAAATAAAAATATTACCGAGTTTGGTACGGACACCGTAAATATAGAGCTATTAAATCTCACAACCTTGTAGATTGTTTTTTATCATCCCTGTTTTATTTTTAAAGTTTGGTGCTCTGCTAAAGCCAGCAGAGCAATAAATGTTTTTTTTAAAAGAAGTAGTTAGAGCGGTTTTAACACTGTGAATGTTAAGCAATTAAATATATTATCCTTTATTTCCGATTAATGTGTATCTTTCTCGTCTTTTCTGTGTCTATTGCTCGACTTAGCAGAGCAGCAATTTTTTTTAAATAAAAATATTACCGAGTTTGGTACGGACACCGTAAATATAGAGCTATTAAATCTCACAACCTTGTAGATTGTTTTTTATCATCCCTGTTTTATTTTTAAAGTTTGGTGCTCTGCTAAAGCCAGCAGAGCAATAAATGTTTTTTTTAAAAGAAGTAGTTAGAGCGGTTTTAACACTGTGAATGTTAAGCAATTAAATATATTATCCTTTATTTCCGATTAATGTGTATCTTTCTCGTCTTTTCTGTGTCTATTGCTCGACTTAGCAGAGCAGCAATTTTTTTTAAATAAAATTATTACCGAGTTTGGTACGGACACCGTAAATATAGAGCTATTAAATCTCACAACCTTGTAGATTGTTTTTTATCATCCCTGTTTTATTTCTAAAGTTTGGTGCTCTGCTAAAGCCAGCAGAGCAATAAATGTTTTTTTTAAAAGAAGTAGTTAGAGCGGTTTTAACACTGTGAATGTTAAGCAATTAAATATCTTATCCTTTATTTCCGATTAATGTATATCTTTCTCGTCTTTTCTGTGTCTATTGCTCGACCAAAGCGAGCAGAGCAGATTTTTTTAAATCAAAATCTTATTAAGGTTTGTACTGACACGTTAAATATAGAGCTGTTGTATTTCTGTAGTTTGATCCTCTGCTAAAGTTAGCAGAACCATATATATGTTTTTTTTAAAAAGGGTGCCTAAAGCGGTTTTAACACTTTATTTAAGATTAATGTGTATCTTTCTCGTCTTTTCTGTGTCTATTGCTCGACAGCAAGCAGAGCAGCAATTTTTTTTAAATAAAAATGTTACCGAGTTTGGTACGGACACCGGAAATATAGAGCTATTAAATCTCACATCCTTGTAGATAGTTTTTTATCATCCCTGTTTTATTTCTAAAGTTTGGTGCTCTGCTAAAGCCAGCAGAGCAATTTATGTTTTTTAAAAAGGGGTACCTATAGCGGTTTTAACACTGTGAATGTTAAGCAATTAAATATCTTATCCTTTATTTCCGATTAATGTGTATCTTTCTCGTCTTTTCTGTGTCTATTGCTCGACCAAGGCGAGCAGAGCAGATTTTTTTAAATCAAAATCTTATTAAGGTTTGTACTGACACGTTAAATATAGAGCTGTTTTATTTCTGTAGTTTGATCCTCTGCTAAAGTTAGCAGAACCATATATATGTTTTTTTTAAAAAGGGTGCCTAAAGCGGTTTTAACACTTTATTTAAGATTAATGTGTATCTTTCTCGTGTTTTCTGTGTCTATTGCTCGACTTAGCAGAGCAGCAATTTTTTTAAAATAAAAATTTTACCGAGTTTGGTACGGACACCGTAAATATAGAGCTATTAAATCTCACAACCTTGTAGATTGTTTTTTATCATCCCTGTTTTATTTCTAAAGTTTGGTGCTCTGCTAAAGCCAGCAGATCAATTTATGTTTTTTTAAAAAGGGGTACCTAGAGCGGTTTTAACACTGTAAATGTTAAACAATTAAATATTTTATCACTTTATTTACGATTAATGTGTATTTTTCTCGCTTTTCTGTCTCTATTGCTCGACTGAAGCTAGCAAAGAAGCCCATCTTGGAGTTTGATCACATACTAAAATAAAATCCGCTTACTTACCTTTTCTTTCGTTGGAAAATGTACACATCCTTTTTGAACATTGAACACTAAGGTTTTTCTTTTTTTGCAATAAAGAAAATAGGCGAAATAAATCCGGAACCTGCCCCACCGTGTAGGTTTAGCTTGGTATTCTAAGATGGGCTGTATTTTTTGGCATATTAGGCCCATTTTTTTTAGTTACTGTATTTTTTGTTTTTCGTTTTGAGTTGACAAATAAATAAAAAAGAAGATCCAAAAATTATGGATGCAATATATTTTTTGCATTTAATTTAATATCGGTATATTAATTAGCTCTTATCAAATGTTTATTAAAAAAAAGTATGATGGCGCAAAGAAAATCGCACTGTTTTCAAATAACAAAAAAAAATTAACATTGACATTAATATTTATTTATACTGAAGGATTCTTTTAACTGTTTAATGTATGTATTTTTATAATTCTTACTTCTTTTTTAATATCTTTTTTGAGTTAAATAGTTTCCCTGTAATAAACAATTTAAGTTCGTTGGGAAATAAAAAAAAACCAAAAATTTTTCTTTTCCTAAAAAAAAGTTCCGAAAACAACTACGGAAAAACTGAAAAACCAATACCAGTGAAAAACCGCCACGAAAATGTGTGTACAGCGTGTCCCATTTTCGATGGGATTAAATGGGAAACTCGGTTATTATTAAAGATATCGATTTTCTGATTGCACCTTACCGTGCTCTTTTTTGAAGCCCTTAAAAATGGTGTAATCAGATTTTTGCTATACCCCGTGGTTTCGCTAATACAGGGAGTTTTTGAAAAAATTGCATTTTAATTAATTCCTTGTATCTCGCTCATTTTGCAAGATATTTTTATTCTGTAAAAACCTTTCTATGGCAACTTTTTTAGAGGAAAATAATGACGTTGTCAATTTTTTAAAATATTGTTTAGTTTTTGAGATATGGTATTTATCAAAAAAAAATTAAATACGGACCTGGATTTTTTTTATTACTATTTTGATTGGTTCCATGCTATTATTACCCTAAAATGATAAAACTTTAATATTTTTTTGATTTAAGATTAAAAAAAACTATTTAATATTTGAAAAAAAAATTATAGTCCGAACCTGGAAATTTCCAACGTAATTATAAATTAAAAATTGCAAGACACACTAGTTGAAAGATTTTTAGTTTATCTGTTTTGTAAAGTAATGATAATTAAAAGATTTATAAATAAAGTAAAAACGTTAAAAAGTTACAAAAATAATATCATACTAATTATTTGATGGTAGCACAGCAGGTCGTGAAATTTACAAAACAGAAGCATGGAATTGACATTGTCATTTTACTTGTCATTTTTGTGAATGGCTTACAATTATTTTAAACTGGCTAGAAATCGACCATATCCAGATTTTGAAAAATGTGATATGATTGACTGCTTCATTCAAGCAACAAAATCCCAATATTTAAATGACAGAAATATTTTTATGCAAAATGCGTTAAGAAAAATTACTCAAAAATGCCAACAATGTCTTACACATAATGATAATCAGAAAAATTAGTTATTTCTTGTAATTTTTTTTTGTATTTTTCGTAGACTTTATTTCAAATAAATCTGTAAATTAACGTAAAACCATTTTAATATGCTAAGTATCAAAACAGTTAAACTAAATATTGTTTAACTAGCAATTTTTAATTTATATTTATGTTGGAAATATCCAGGTTCGGCATAATTTTTTTTTTAAATATTAAATATTTTTTTTTTACCTTAAAACAAAAATTTTTTAAATTTTTATTATTTTGTGATAATACTAGCATGAAACCAATCAAAATAGTACTAAAAAAAATCCAGGTCCGTATTTAATTTTTTTATGATAAATACCATATCTCAAAAACTAAACAATATTTTAAAAAGTTGACTACGTCATTATTTTCTTCTAAAAAAGTTGCCATAAAAAGGTTTTTACAGAATAAAAATATCTCGCAAAATAAGCGAGATACAAGGGATTATTGAAAATACAATTTTTTCAAAAACTCCCTGTATTAGCGAAACTAAGGGGTATAGCAAAAATGAGCTAATGAAGCGGCTATAAAAAATTAGGGCTTACTATACATTTGAAAAAAATTGTTCTGCCAGAATAAAGTAAAAACAATCTCAAAAACGGCTTTATTTAAAATAAAATCAAATATCCATGAACCGTCATTCCAACTTCAATATTTGAAAGACAAACAGCTGTGTCGTAACGTGACCATCAAAAAAAAAATCAGCCCCGGATGTGACGTCAACAAAGTGGAGGATCGTGGCCCGTCCATTTTGATAGCCCTGGTACTGGAAGCGGAAATTATCGTCTGGGCCTCATTTTTCGATCGGTCAATCAACCAATTCTATTCTTTGGTAACGTTAAGGTGCCCGCAGACTGCCGTAAGCTAACGGAAATACGTAAGCTCCTAACGTGACCTTGACGACGGTGTGACGAAGTGCGCTTGCGTATCTGTCAAATCTCATGTTTACGTAAAAATACGTAGGACAACTTAAACTATCTAATGTCGTGCACACTATGATTTAAATTAAATTTGTAAGACCATACTCTTAACTATGATGATATGCCTACCTTCATTGTCAATATCTAGATTGCTATTATAAGCATTACTTAAACCATAAGTATCTGTTTAGGACAAATAATATTAATAAAATAATATAAACAAGTTATATTAATAACAAATAAAATACTTTATTTTACCAAATTTTACTACAGAAAATTTACAAAATCAATCAAAAACTTTAAGCCTAAGAAATAAGTTTTTTGAATATCATATTTAGAGTATACATTTTGACAAATTGTATAAAAAATTAAATATATACCTCTATAACTCGAACCTGAAGGGACAACCAAAACAGTTCGAGTTATAGAAACTCGAGTTACATAGGTTAAAATACATGTAAAAAGTGCAGGGACCACTTAAAAGGTTCGAGTTATAGAGAGGTTCGATTTATAGATGTTCGAGTTAGAGAGGTTCGACTGTATTTAAATTAGTTGTATCAGGGCTATCAAAATGGACGGGTCACGATCCTCCACTTTGTTGACGTCACCTCCGGGGCTGATTTTTTTTTGATGGTCACGTTACGACACAGCTGATTGTCTTTAAAATTTTGAAGTTGGAATAATAAATAAAGCCGTTTTTGAGATTGTTTTTACTTTATTCTGGCAGAACATTTTTTTTTAATGTATAGTAAGCCCTAATTTTTTATAGCCGCTTCATTAGCTCACACAAAAATTAAGTTTAAAGCAGAAGCGAATGTGACAATCACATATGACAAAGTCAAATACATGTCAAATATAACAGTTGGCATGTGGTACATGGCGGGTAATTTGAATTCAAAATAAGGAATGCTAAATCTTGAAGATTTTAACCTTTTAATCATGTTGCTTCCTTACAAACCTTTGGTGGAATATCGGGATGGTGTCTGAGAATATTTCACTGAAATTTTGCGGAAATCTGTAGTGCCATTTTGAAAATATCATAAAAAAACGTCTGACCTCCCATAAGACCCAATGTAAAATTCAGCCCCGGGAGAACAGCTGATTTTTTCAGGGTCGTGGCCTCTATTTTTGTGTTGGCCTTGGTTGTATTTAAAACAAATGGATCCCTGACAGATTTGACACCTTTCTAGCTAGCCCATTAGAACACTTCAAGTGAAGCCATGATATTGCATGCAGTTCAATATCAGCCTTGAAAACAGTTTTTTACAAATATCTTAGAAACTAAAGCTCTTACTAAGTTTTTGATTATAACACGAATTATTGAGCAAAATATAGTCTACTATATTCCGGAAACATTGTATTGATACGATGCTCCGTTAAAAAGTTCTTAATTGTCAAAAAACTGTCATTAGCATTAATGGATTTTGACCAAAATCTAATCAGCTCGTAAGAGTCTCGACACTATTTTACTTGAAAATTTTATGAAAACCGGTTCAGCGGTTTAGAAGCTATCGTGTTACGGACAGAAATAATATACATACACAGACACACAGACGGACATCACGACGATATTGCTAGGATAGGTCAAAATACATCCAAATAACAAATTTTCGGAGTTATCCCAAAAAAAAAATTCTCCAAAACTAATGCCTCCTCTAGCCATTGCTTAGTATGCCCAAGAGATTTTCTATTTTGTAATTGCAGTTTATTGTAAAGTAAATAAATAAATAAATTTAAAAAAAGATTGTATTAATACAATACTTTATTTTACTACAGAAAATTTACAAAATCAATCAAAAACTTTAGGCCTAAGAAATAAGTTTTTTTGAAGATGATATTTAGAGGTATACATTTAAACAAATAGTATAAAAAATTTAAATATTTAAATTAGTTGTATTTAAAAAAAATTAAGTGGGTATAGGATATCCTAGGTATTTATTAGATAGATTTCCTCTACTTTTGAAGAATATTAAACAATTTTTTTTAAATAATCGTAATGCATAATTATTTATAAATTTAGGTATCCTGTATAAGAAAATAAGTGAACCACAAAATCATATAAGTGAACCTTTATTATATTGTAACATATAATTTTTTCGCTAAAATAATAAGAAAGTTTTTATCTATGAATGATTTTTTCTAGAAAACTAGAAAAGTCCTACACAAATATAATAGTAATAACAAAAATATCTACTAACACCTACAACAAAACAAAAATTAATTTCTTATATATACACAAAATAGCTAAGCTCTAACCCAACCCAAACACCATGTATTAATCTATTTGTAAGTTTTTTAATATTGTTTTCTCATCCAATTCAACCTAAAACAAAAAAACATATATTATTAAATATATAAAAAAAGTTGACAGGTCACGTGTATAGCTTTCGAGCTGCCCACGGAAAATACGAGAGAAACAAATCTTTCTATACTCTCTTAGCCACGTTGTTTTCTTTATTCACGGGTACTAAACTTTATATTTGTAGTATTTTTGGCTAAAACTCCGCTGACCCGATATAAAACGTCGCGAAGCCGGCAAAAATGCTATATGCATTGACCTGGATAATCCACAGCTTACTTTAATACATTTAACATTACCTGCTGCTCTGATTTTCCTCCAAATAACCCCCACCATGATGCCTTTTTCGTGCGTTTCGATTCGTCCGCTTTAAACTGGGCGGTTTCCACCAGCCAATCGCGATATTTGTGCAGTAGACTTTTCGTGGAGGTATCCAGATCTTCGACTGAGGGTGCCTCACCACCGTAGTCCATCGGGAGAAGTTCTGTTGGAAAATCGTCAGGAATGCTTCCTAAAAATAAAATATCTTTAAGGACTAAAATTTTTATAAGATCACTTAAAGTTATATAAGATGGCTAGAAGTTTTATAAAGTTTTCAGAAGTTTTATAAGATAACTTCGAGTTATATAAGATTACTAGAAGTTTTATAAACTTCTCAGAAGTTTTATAAGACCACTAGAAGTTTTTTAAGACTACTGGAAGTTTTATAATATCAGAATATAAATCTTTAAATCAAAATCCTTGTGAATAATATAAAAACCATATTGGATATTTTTTATGTTTAATAAAAATATTTACCTCTATGAAATTTGACCAAACTTAACAATTCAGACCTAGTGAGTGGGACTATCAATCTCATGACATGTTGAATCCAGGAAGCCGTATTTAAAACATGTATAGCCTTAAGCCTGCATGGGTGAGCGTCCTGAAAACAAAATTAAATAAATTAATAGATTTAGGTTATGAGTCCAGTTAATTTTTTCGAAATATTTGTTTGTTTTTTTTGTTAACTAAAAAAAGGAGAAGTGGCACTTACTTGGATATAAAACATAAAGCATTTCAAAGCTGGAAGACTAACACGGGCAAGATGACCAATGGAGACTCCTTTCATGTCAAAGATCACAACATATCTAAAAGAAAAAATATTTATAAAAGATCTAACCGAAGAAGCCACATATTAGTAGTAGTGGGGAAGGGGGGACCTGTAGGTCTGGCAATCAGGTCAGAGTAGACTCTCAGGGCCTTCCTGTTCTCTTTACAAAGTCCATCTAACATCTTTTCATGTCCATTCCAGCAACCACCTAAGTGTGGTTTCTTTTGGTCGGTCTACGAATTCTCTGGTCTGTCTAAAGCCTGTTCCTGTTTCCCAGGAGATTGTGAGTGCCTTCCCAGCCAGTTATTGAGCCCCCCCTCTGCAAATTTCTTTCCGTTTATCCGCCTTCCCGTTGCCTGGTAACCCTGTATGCTCTGGAACCCAAACCAGCATCACTCGTTTGTCTTAGCTTAGGATCTCCAGTGCCTCTGGCAAGGTGACAGGAATCTTAGCTGAGCTGAGCTCCTATGTATATATATATATATATATATATATATATATATATATATTTCTAAAATTATCAGTTCCTTTATAGCTAGATCTCCAGTTGATTGCCCTCTTCCTCTCCATTAACCTGTGTCCTGTATATCCTTTAGACTTCTGAGTTTATGCGATGTGTTCGAGCCACACATTAACCCTATCCATATAAATAATAAATTTGACTAACCCTTCTTCTAACCCATCTTCAGACAAGACACAATCATTGTACATGCAGAAACCTTTGACCACGTCGTTGAAGTTCATCTTTGTTGGATCGGGATCCTTGACACCATACATCATGACTCGGTAACCTTCTGGGGTATGCTTGGGTAGTCTGAGAAGGTATCTGAAGGTAAAAAGATCGACCTTAGCCTTGATTCATTCATTTTAGAAAACTTAAGTTTTATTGCAAGTAAATTACAAATCAAAGTTTTTTAACAATACTTTTTGGAAGGGAAAAAAGTGCCGCCAGTAGCATTATAGATTCTTTTGACACCACACGCTTCTAAAACAGTTTTTTAAAAGTCTGTTTTGCCCCCATATTTTTTTTAAAATTATTTAATTATAATTAACTATATTTTATATTTTTTTCTGATAGGTCTTTCAATTCTAAACAAAAATAATTTTTGAGTTTATTTCCTACAATTAAAAAGAACGAGCATATTTTGAAAATTAAAATTAAAAGGCAAGTATTGATTTTTTTTGATAGTAATATCTTTGTTCTTTTTAACTTAAAAAAAATTTTTGCTTCGAATTTAAAGACACCTATAAAATACAGGGTGTTATTATTTTTTTTTTAAATTGCAAACGTAATGCTCGATTGTTTTTTTTGATTTTATCAATACTACCTAAAAAGCAAACTTTTTTGTTTACAAATAAAAAAATGGCGTATGCCACTGTTTAAAA
The DNA here is from genome assembly GCA_963576565.1 of Aspidapion aeneum. Taxonomy (NCBI): domain Eukaryota; kingdom Metazoa; phylum Arthropoda; class Insecta; order Coleoptera; family Brentidae; genus Aspidapion; species Aspidapion aeneum. The sequence continues at coordinate 62,320,162 of OY755046.1, read as the reverse complement.
ATGTTCAGAATTTATTTTAATCTGTCAAAACAGCTGGGTTTATATTCCATTAACTTAAGGGCATTCATTAGAGAATTATTGAAATACAGCCAGGCTATAATTGTGCCAGGCGCTATTTTGACACATTCACATTGAAAACTGACAGTTATTCCTTCAAAATTGACATACCAAAGTCGAATTTAAAACTTTCGTCGTTTATTTTCAATTAATAAAAGAAGGCACTATTTATTCCGGTTCATATAGTAAACAAAGGCCGTGTGTTGAAAGATCACAGCTGATATTACAATGTGAAGGTGTCAAAATTGTGCCTGGTACTATTATAGCCTGGCTTTATTTCAATAAATCTCTATTATGTCTAAAAAAATATGTTTTGTCGTTTTAGGTCTAAATATTTAATTTTAACATGTATTTTTCTGTTTCTTTGTTACGCCCCTTTGTCTAAACTAGGGGGCCCACAAATTCTAACCTACGTTTTTGTAATGCACTTGCATGACCCTACAACATATCATAATTTCAAAAAATCGGTTGGTGTCGGCGCACACCTATATTTGGGTGCCGGTGTCTTTCAAAAGTAAAATATCGTCACGTCAACAATACAATTTGTAAACATCAGTCAAGAACGTTAAATTTCTTTAAATAGAAATAATTAATTAAAATAATCGAATATAAAAAGTCAATTATCTCTATCATATGTGTCATTTCTTTACGGAAAATTTCTTCCACACTTGCGACCAAGTAGAATTTTCTGCACAAAAAACAGTGTGGAAAATTACATTTTCCAAGCGCTCGTAGTATAAAATAATGTATCTGCTACAGAATAGCGCCCTATACAAAATAGCGCAGCTACAAAATGGCGCCTAACAAAATAGCGCTGCTAAAAAATAGCGCGCCTCAAAATAGCCTGCTACAAAATAGCGCTGAAACAAAATAGCGCTGCTGCAAAATTGCGATATCTAATAAAAACAGCGACATTAAAAAAAGCATCAAAAAAACAGGTCTCCTTCTAATATATTTTTCAAAAAAAAAACTTTCCCGACTTTTTCCCGGAATCCTAGGGGATGTGAAAAAAAACCGAACCTAACCGACCCGAACCGAACCAAAGCTTCGGTTAGATTTGGTTCGGTTTGGTTTTACAACCTCTAGGAGCCCGGTTGGGTTCGGCTCGGTTCGGTTCGGTTTCACACTTTCTAGGATCCCGAAAAAAAGTCAGGGAAGTTTTTTTTTTTGGAAAAATATGTTAGAAAGACGTTACTGGGAGTGGCAATCATAAGACACTATTTTGAGGCAGCGCCATTTTGATGCGCGCTATTTTGTAGCAGCGCTTTTTTGTAAGGCCCTATTTTGTAGCAGCGCTGTTTTGATGCGCGCAATTTTGCAGCAGCGCTATTTTGTAACAGTGCTATTTGTTAGCGCTATTTTGTAGCAGCGCTATTTTGTGGCAGCGCCATTTTGTAGCAGCGCTATTTTGTAAGGCGCTATTCTGTAGCAGAGCCTAAAATAATTCCACAAACGTCATGAAAATCAATTTATTTATGCCAAATAAGTTATAACAAAATAGAAGCTACACTTTTAACTTTTGGGACAACTTCGGTATCCACACGAATGGCTAGATGGGCCAATTCTGGTTGCAACAATATTTCCCATAAATGGTTTTGTCAATAAGTTCGATATTATGGTTGATTTGGTTACTTCCATATCACTTAATTTTTTCAAAAGTTCTAAAAACAACAAAAAAAAACCTATTAAAATGGATCAATTTTGGTCTACGGAATCTGTGGCAGGAGTGCGTAAAGACCTTTTCGAAACACCCTGTAGACGATACCAAATTCTTCAAAAACTTATAGCAGAGTACGATTAAATAACTAAGCAGGTCGTCAGTAATTAATAACAGTTTTATTAATGTAAAATAGCGTTACAAAACAATACGACGTTTACGCGATCTGTCAGAAGAGCTGTTCGAAAACGACTACTGCCTCCAGTGGCAATATCCTAAACTAAACACAACCATATACATATGAGTTAAACAATAATGCCTATTTCTACTCATATAAGTATTACCTAGTCATGATAAACACAGAAGTGTCAATATCTCTAACAAAACTTAAGTCCAGTACGGCTAGAATAAAATACTCAATCTATCTCCCTCTCTTTAAAGCACTTTTGTCTTACTGGGTGGTCTTCCTTTTTAGCAAATTTATCATAAACAAAATTTTAATATTACAAGAAAAAACGGTACTAATCTGGTACGTTTAACCAAATCGACTCCGGCCCGTTCATAATTTACACCCTCTTATTGCGTTTCTATTGTTACGGCTGGGCTCAAACAGGATGACTAAGTTTTTCATCAAAGCCGCAGCCTGCATCAACAACATCTTGATGATACAGTGATTGAAGAAATTGATCACTGCAAATATAATCTACTAAGCCTAGAACATGACAGCGTAAAAAAAATATACAAAAAGCGACTGAACGAAAAACTTAATACAAGTTCAGGTGAAACCCCAGATGAGGAATGCAAAAGTATTACATTAAGCATCCATCAAGCTGCAAAAGAAGTACTAGGATTAGTGGAAGAAACTTCTAAAAGAAGAAAACCATACTGGTGGGATGCTGAGATTGAGAGAGAAATAGAGGAAAAAAGGAAATTATATCACACCTACTTATCTCAAAAGACACATAGAAGCAGAGAAGAACACAAAATCGTGCAATCAAAGGTGAGACGAATTATCAGTGATAAGAAAAATCTTTCGTGGACGCAAAAGTGCCAGAAAATAGATTCTTACTTAGGAGGTAGGAAAAGTACCGAAAGCTGGAAGATCGATGGGATGAACATTTTAAAAAACTTTTAACTGAAGATAGAGCAGAATTTAGGGAAGAAGAAAGAGATTCTACAAAATTAGAATCTCTGAGGTAAAAAACGTGTGCACAACCTTAAAAAGCGGAACCCGGAATATATCCCAGCTGAACTTATTAAATATGGCACTGAAGAACTGTTTTGGAGATTACGGAATCTTTTCCAGAAATATTTAAATGGAACTGTGGTACCAACTGAGTGAAAAACGTCATGTATATCCACAATACACAAAAAAGGAAGGAAAGATATGTGACAATTATAGAGGTATATCTGTGACTAGTACGCTAAGCAGAATATACGGTAAAATAATAAGAAATAAAGTGGAGAGCAAATATAAAGACATGGAGGCAGAGGAACAAGCCGGTTTCAGGGCGGGTAGATCAACTTCAGATAATCTCTTTTGTATAACCCAAGTTATTGAAAAGAAAATGGCATACGGACAAGAGCTGCATCTGCTTTACGTCGATTTGCAGAAGGCATGTGATAGTATACCACTAAATCTACTTTGGAAAGCGTTGGAAAACACAAACATAAGCGTACCACTATTTAAGGCCATCAAAGAGTTATACCGCAATAGTAAGGCAAAAGTTAAAATAAAAGCAAAACTAACCAAAGGCCTTCAAGTAAATAAAGGTCTTAAACAAGGTTGCTGTATCTCGCCTACGCTCTTCAAGATATACTTGGAACAAGTCCTTAAAGTATGGAAGAGAAAATGCCAAAACATGGGAATTCCGTTGGACGAAACCACCTTGTATACTTTATGTTTCGCCGATGATCAGATAGTAGTGGCTTAGGATTATGACGACCTCGAATATATGACACGAAAACTAATAGAAGAGTACAATAAGTGGGGACTAGAGGTTAATCTCAATAAAACAGAGTATATGTGTATCGGTGGAATGAAACAGGATCTAATCTTAAATACCGAACAGCGAATTCAGTCCTGTGATGAGTATAAATACTTAGGTCTAAAAATTACAGCTGACGGAACACTAGACAAAGCTATAAAAAATCGAAACGTACAAGGAAGAAAAACAATAACTTTATTAAATGGAATAATTTAGGACCAAGGGACATATCAAAACATAACAAAAAGCTTATATATAACACCATTGTAAAAAGTAATATTACATTCGGCTCAGATGTATGGCCAATCAAGGATAGAACAGAAAAAATGCTTTCCGCTACGGAGATGGACTATTGGAGAAGAGCAGCAGGGAAATCAAAAAGAGAAAGAGTTACAAATCAAAGAATAAGAGAAATTATGACAGTGGGTGAACGTACTTTAGTGGATGATATAAGAACAAAACAACTGGTGTGGTACGGACATGTACAAAGAATGAATGATGAAAGACTACCTAAACAAATACTACAATGGAAACCAACTGGCCGAAGAAAACGAGAACGGCCAAGGAGAAGCTGGAGAGAAGAAATAGACAGTCAAATAAGAATAAGAGGCCTAGATGATGAATTATGGGCAAACAGAAACGAGTGGAGATTGGGTATCGAAAGACGTAGAACGTTGTGAAACCGATAAATATATATATAATTTTTTAATAAAACTGTGTGAGTTCCAATTTTGAAGATATAACAAATGGTTTAGGTAGGTACATATTAAATATAATAATAATATTGAAATTTTTCATTCAGGAGTGCAAATAGTATAGTTTTTTGATAAAAATGAATGAAATGAAATGGAGAACCTTACCACCAGTATTCACTAGAGGATCTACAGTGCTAAGTGCTACAATCCTAGGTTTACAAGTCTAGATTTTGGTTGAAGGTTTAACTTATTTTTCCCGTGAATTCAATATAGTTTTAAATATTTATATAAATTGTTCATAAATACCTTGCGATATGGGTCATCTTTTTTAAAAGAATATAATATTTTGGTTTAAAAATGGTAGCCATATTTAAACCTCCAAACGTTACTAGGAGATGTCCAATAAAAACGGTGTAAGTTCGTGTTAGTTGTCCGCTATATTTTACATGTTAATTTTTCAGAAAAGTTAGCGATGATTAAACCGATGTTTAATTATTTTGGTAGATGTGTAATTGAAAACAGATTATGATATATGTTGTGCATTTTACAATATTAAAATATTGATACGTGTTTAATAAGGTAATGCATCTACAGATATAGTTTTATGTTATTTATGTATTATTTAGCTTTGAAAATTTTTGTATATAAGTTTTTTATCAATTGGATTACTTCTATGGTTTATCGGACTTTAAACCACGCCTCAGGGGTGGTACTACAATTTGAGACTATTTTCAACGGGAATCCTACGACTGCACGGACTAAATCTCCAAATAAGTGATATTATTGATCGTTACAAATTTTTTATGTGGTTTTTTTTATTTCTAAAGTTAATTTGAATTTATATGAGATGAAACTCACTGAGAAGTGCTTACTATCATATTCCACATTAAGGTGAATCAAATTTTTGCAGTTATTTGACCTTCAAGTATTAAAAAAAATCACTTAAACCGGTCTTAGTAAATACTGGTGGTATATTTTTAAATGAAGACACTGGGCCTTGACCTATTTACCTCCAGATTTGGCAGCTTCCTTTAAATTACGCTCTTCTTTTAAAGATCGAAGATCAACAGACTCTTTTAGTGCTTTTTCTCTGCACAATTTTACTTTAGTTACTGTTTTATAAGTAAAACTTTCTGGAGCGTGATAACTTTTTGTTCTTACAGGATTTTTGGTTTTAAATTTTATATCATCTTGACTTGCTGATTTTGTGTGGATACCAGCCATATCATTTTGTTTTTTCATAGTACCTTAAAATTGTTTTTTGTTTTTAACAAATAAAAATTAAATCAATAGCTGGCCATACACACAGAGGTTGATCCGCCGGTTTGGAACGACGCGGTTCAAACTGGCGGATTTGTCTTTCAATTAGTGGACATTCCAGGCGCCAGTTATATCTATAGATTTATCTGTGAGTTCAGACCGGCGGGCGAAACTTGTGGGTTCCGCGCTCGATATTTTAACCGGCGCAGACTTGTCTGTCGGTTTACACTGTGCCAGAGATAATAGACCGTTCATATAGTCTCTCTTTAATTTATTGAATATTATGGCACATGTTTCCGGAATGATATAACCAAGTGCAGAAATTCCCACTGAAAATTTCAGATATTCATATTATGATCTTCCCGTGGCAAGGAAACAAAGGGCAGCATTTAATCGCTGTTCTGGACCAATGGCTTCTCTCATTTGGGTATCTTGTTTTGTAAGATCCTCTCTTACTAAATTTAATAAAAGGTCATACGTGTTAATATTCATTCTTAAATAATTTTTAAAATCGTCTGGATCATTTTCTCTTAACTCTTTTAATAGAAGGTCATGGCTAAATCGTTTCCTCTTAAGCAAATAACTTTTAACCCACTTGGAACGTCTCTTTTTTACACCACTATGTATTATTTCCATATTAATAATCATTCCCATACACAGAGCCTGCTTCTTTTTAGCACGAAACATTTTACATACACTATGCTTAAAATACCGTACCGCATAAAACTTTTGACTTGACAAAATTCCACAGTTTTGGTTTAACCGGCAGATAAATCTTGAGTTTTCGCCCACTAACGCGCGGTTATGTCCGCCACAGACCGATATGAAGGATCGATTCGAAAGATTTTTTTTTGTGTTAGTGGACTGCAACAGTTTTAAACCATTGCGGACAAAACGGTCAGACTTATCTGTGCCGTTCCAAACCGACGGATCAACCTCTGTGTGTATGGCCAGCTAATATTTTAAAAATACCTGGTGTTTGAGCCCTTCTAAATTTTGAAAATAGATCTCAATATGTGTAGAGTACAGGCTCTAATATGTGTTTAAAGTTTTTGAATGCATTTTGCTTTTTTTCAAAATTTAGTAGGGTCAAAAATTACTGTAAAGAGCCTGTACCTACTATCGTCTAGTTGCATAGTCATAAATTGACATTTTTTTTGATTTGAGAGAGTCCCGACGAATATTTTTCAAAAAAGGAATTAAACTGTAGCAAAATGATACAACTATTAGAACCACTATTTTCAAAATTTCTAAGGTCACACCTTCCACGAATTTGGTTCCACTACGAAAACCTAAAAATGTTTCTTAAATTCATACAACTCATTCTTACCTCAATAAATTTTAAAAAAAGTTTTTCGATAACACACTTTTCGAAAACACTTTTTTCGACATTTTGATCAAAACCTTAAATTTTGAATAACATTATTTTCGAAAATCTGAATTTAGAATAAAAATTTTTTTTTCAATTGTTGTTTATTTTGAAAAAAAAAATAGAACTGACTGACTTTTTTTTCAATGAATCAATAAATTTGACATTATGACATTATTTCGAAATTTTTTTTCAAATGCAAAACTCATATTTTTTGACAAAGCTCGTATACCACTAAAAACATTTGATATTTAATAACTGTATTCTAGGTTTTAGATAATGCAGAACTTTTTATGAAGAATAACTTTTTTCCTAAAATTAATAATAAAAAAGTTTTCCATATGATTCCAACTTAAGGGGACATACTGTATATACAGGGTGTCCCATTAAGGATGGCAGCCGGATTTATCTCAGATACTAATACAGCTACGACTTCAGGAAAAAAATGTTTATAACAAAATTGGGCCTTGTGAATTCACCTAAAATATTTATGTTTCTGTAGCTCCCCGGTAGGGGGCAGTAATAACATCTCCCAATTATGAAAATTGAATTTTATGATAAAACTCTATGATAAACATACACAAATTTTACCATATTCGTATTCCCTGAAAAATTCTGCATAATTTGGACCTCTCACTTGTATCTCTTTCTCACTTCCCCACATGGATGGAATGAAAATGTCACTTTTTATTTAAAAAATAATTACATGTACGTGGTAACTAAACCGACTCTTATTATTTATTTGACTTATAAGGAAAACCCTAAAAAATGCAAATATTCTTGATTTTTTGTTAAAATTAAAATTTTTTCGAATGAGGAAATTTTTTAAAATTACCAAACCAAAAAACTTGAATTTTTTGAAAAATTCAGATACAAACCCATTAATATTTTTACTTGAAGTTGTCAAGCGACATTCATTTAAGATATAACTGAAATCCGCAAGTCAAGATTTGACTTAGTTTTGAAGATATTGAACAAATAGTTTTGTTTGTGTATGCTGTGGTGAGACGATACCTTATTTTGATATTTGTATGTGTCACACCTGTTATAATTTTTGGACAATTTAATGTTTATTGACGTTTTATAATTCTTTATGTCAAAAACAAAATTATAAAACGTCAATAAACATTAAATTTTCCAAAAATTATAACAGGTGTGACACATGCAAATAACAAAATAAAGTCTTGTCTCACCACATAATACACCAGGGCTATCAAAACGGACGGGCCACGATCCTCCACTTTCTTGACGTCACATCCGGGGCTGATTTTTTTTTGATGGTTAAAAAATTGAAGTTGGAATGACGGTTCATGAATATTTGATTTTTTTTAAAATAAAGTCATTTTTGAGATTGTTTTTACTTTATTCTGGCAGAACAATTTTTTTTAAATGTATAGTAATCCTTAATTTTTCATAGCCGCTTCATTAGCTCACACAAAAATTAAATTTAAAGCAGAAGCAAATGTGACAATCACAGATGACAAAGTCAAATACATGTCAAATATAACAGTTGGCATGTGGTACATGGCGGGTAATTTGAATTCAAAATAAGGAATGCTAAATCTTGAAGATTTTAACCTTTTAATCATGTTGCTTCCTTACAAACCTTTGGTGGAATATCGGGATGGTGTCTGAGAATATTTCACTGAAATTTTGCGGAAATCTGTAGTGCCATTTTGAAAATACCACAAAAAAACCTCTGACCTCCCATAAGACCCAATGTAAAATTCAGCCCCGGGAGAACAGCTGATTTTTTCAGGGTCGTGGCCTCTATTTTTGTGTTGGCCTTGAATACACAAACAAAACTATTTTTTAAATATTCTCAAAACTAAGTCAAATTTGGACTTGCGGATTTCAGTAATATCTTAAATGAATATCGCTTGACAACTTCAAGTAAAAATATTAATAGGTTTGTATCTGAATTTTTTAAGAAATTTAAGTTTTTTGGTTTGGTGCTTTTTAAAAATTTCCTCTTTCGAAAAAATTTTCATTTAAACAAAAAATCTAGAATATTTGCATTTTTTAGGGTTTTCCTAATAAGTCAAATAAATAATAAGAGTCGGTTTAGTTACCACGTAGATGTAATTTTTTTTTTTAAATAAAAAGTGACATTTTCATTCCATCCATGTGGGGAAGTGAGAAAAAGGTACAAGTAAGAGGTCCAAATTATGCAGAATTTTTCAAGAAATATGAATTTTGTAAAATCTGTGTATGTTTATCATAGAGTTTTGTCATAAAATTCAATTTTTATAGTTGGGACCGGGGAGCTACAGAAACAAAAATATTTTAGGTGAATTCACAAGGCCCGATTTTGTTATAAAAAAAATTTCCCGAAGTCGTAGCTGTACATGATATACTATTTTAATAATTTTGCGTAGCAAATTAGGGATCTATGTATCATTCTAAACTCTTTTCTAAAATTTGTCAAATATCCTATTCAAGGGTAGGATAACACCATTGAGTTGTATAACGCCCTGATTTTGACCCCCAAAAGAAGGAGAGGATAGCTTATCTTAAGCAAATAATTTTTCAAAAAAATATCATTCGAAAAATATGTTTTATTGAAAAAATGCCATTTGAAAAAAGTTTTTCAAATAAAGGCATTCAAATTTTAGATTTTCTATCAAAATGTCTTCGAAAAAAGTGGTTTATAAAAATAAATACTGACCCAAAAAAACACTTTCTTACCAGATTTAACTTGCTGAAATAAATTGCCAAAAACGAATTCTTTTTTCTTTGGCAGAGCTTTTTTAGTATTGTTTAAAATCATTTTTATCGTGTTTTTTCTTTCCAAATTATCATTTTTTTCAAACTTTTCAACCTCATTTAGGAGCATACCCATTGTGTATTTTTTGAAATTGATATCTTCATCTACTAAAATTTAAAAAAAATTATAAAAAAGTACATATTTTTCTAATAGTACAATAAATCTGCCTCGAAAATTGGTTGATTTGGAAAAAAATAGTAACGTTTTTTTTTTTACATGCAACTGTTTTAGACCCTTGGGTCACAATTATGCACAGCTATTTTAAGGGAACTGTAGTACCAACTGAGTGGAAACCTTCATATATATCCACAATACACAAAAAAGGAAGGAAAGATATATGTATGTGACAATTATAGAGGTATATCTGTGACTAGTACGCTAAGCAGAATATACGGTAAAATAATAATAAATAAAGTGGAGAGCGAATATAAAGACATGGAGGCAGAAGAACAAGCCGGTTTCAGGGCGGGTAGATCGACTTCAGATCATCTCTTTTATATAACCCAAGTTATTGAAAAGTAAATGGCATACGGACAAGAGCTGCATCTGCTTTACGTCGATTTGCAGAAGGCATATGATAGTATACCACTAAATCTACTGGAAAGCGTTGGAAAACACAAACATAAGCGTACAACTAATTAAGGCCATCAAAGAGTTATACCGCAATAATAAGGCAAAAGTTAAAATAAAAGCAAAACTAACCAAAGGCTTTCAAGTAAATAAAAGTCTTAAACAAAGTTGCTGTATCTCGCCTACGCTCTTCAAGATATACTTGGAACAAGTCCTTAAAGTATGGAAGAGAAAATGCCAAAACATGGGAATCCCGTTGGACGAAACCACCTTCTATACTTTACGTTTCGCCGATGATCAGATAGTAGTGGCTCAGAATCATGACGAACTCGAATATATGACACGAAAACTAATAGAAGAGTACAATAAGTGGGGACTAGAGGTTAATCTCAATAAGACAGAGTATATGTGTATCGGTGGAACGAAACAGGATCTAATCTTAAATACCGGGCAGCGAATTCAGTCCTTTCATGAGTATAAATACTTAGGTCTAAAAATTACAGCTGACAGAACACTAGACAAAGCTATAAAAGATCGAAACGTACAAGGAAGAAAAGCAATAATTTTATTAAATGGAATATTTTGGGACCAAAGTATATCAAAACATAACAAAAAGCTTATTTATATAACACCATTGTAAAAAGTATTATTACATACGGCTCAGAAGTATGGCCAATAAAGGATAGAACAGAAAAAATGCTTTCCACTACGGAGATGAACTATTGGAGAAGAGCAGCAGGAAAATCAAAAAGAGAAAGAGTTACAAATCAAAGAATAAGAGAAATTATGACAGTGGGTGAACGTACTTTAATGGATGATATAAGAACAAAATAACTGGTGTGGTACGGACATGTACAAAGAATGAATGATGACAGACTACCTAAATAAATACTACAATGGAAACCAACTTTCCGAAGAAAACGAGGACGGCCATGGAGAAGCTGGGGAGAAGGAGTAGACAGTGAAATAAGAATAAGAGGCCTAAATGATGAATTATGGGCAAACAGAAACGAGTGGAGATTGGGTATCCGAAGACTTCGAACGTTGTGAAACCGATAAATATATATATTTTTTAAAAGGCGACGAAAAAAAAAAATTTACTTCCATTTATGGCTTATTAAGGAAAACTTAAACTTCATAAATGAATACTGCTTTGACCAATCGGGTGTCATGTTTTTGACAAATTGTTCATTTCAACTGCGATGGTCGACCAAAGAAAGTTTGTTAGCAGTAAGTAAAAAGAAAATCCACAATCATCCACGATTTTTTGAATAATTTTTAAAATGTTATTTTTGAAATATGTAGCTTAGGAATAATAGAGTTTCAGTTTATTCATATTTAAATAAAATTCTTTGCTCAAAGCATATAAAAGTTATCTGTTTTTGTTTGTGCATAATTGTGCACACTGGGTACTTAAAAAATATACATTTGAAATTACGCGACATATTTTTTTAATTGTTGGAACTGTTTAATTTTTACAAATAAATGTTTGCTTAATGTAAAAAAATATTTTATTGTCAATTTGAAATAATGTATTATACAGGGTGTCCCATAACTTAGGGGCCATATTACAGCAGGTGATAGAGGAGGTTATTTCTGAGAAAAAAGTTTATATAACATGGGGGTCAACCGAGGGGTCATCGGCACCCTAAAATTTTGTACAGCGTCCAACAGGACTTGGGTCCTGTCGTGTACTGTTGGGTCCTGTTGAGTACTGTTGGGTCCTGTTGGGTCCTGTCGTGTACTGTCGAGTACTGTTGGGTCCTGTCGAGTACTGTTGGGTCCTGTTGAGTACTGTTGGGTCCTGTTGAGTACTGTTGGGTCCTGTTGGGTCCTTTTGGGTCCTGTCGTGTACTGTCGAGTACTGTTGGGTCCTGTCGAGTACTGTTGGGTCCTGTTGGGTCCTGTTGGGTCCTGTCGTGTACTGTCGAGTACTGTTGGGTCCTGTCGAGTACTGTTGGGTCCTGTTGGGTACTGTTGGGTCCTGTCGAGTACTGTTGGGTCCTGTCGGGTCCTGTTGAGTACTGTTGAGTCCTGTTGGGTCCTGTCGTGTACTGTTGAGTCCTGTTGGGTCCTGTCAAGTACTGTCGTGTCCTGTTGGGTCCTGTAGATTACTGTTAAGTACTATCGTGTTCTGTTGGGTCCTGTCAAGTACTGTCGTGTCCTGTTAGGTCCTGTTGGGTCCTGTCGAGTACTGTTGTGTACTGTTGGGTCCTGTCGGGTCCTGTTGAGTACTGTCGTGTACTGTTGGGTCCTGTCGTGTACTGTCAAATACTGTTGGGTCCTGTTGGGTCCTGTTGGGTACTGTTGGGTCCTGTCGAGTACTGTTGAGTACTGTTGGGTCCTGTTGAGCACTGTCGAGTCCTGTTGGGTCCTGTCGTGTACTGTCGAGTACTGTCGTGTACTGTCGAGTACTGTTGGGTCCTGTTGGGTACTGTTGGGTCCTGTTGGGTCCTGTCGAGTACTGTTGAGTACTGTTGGGTCCTGTCGGGTCCTGTCGCGTACTGTTGGGTCCTGTCGTGGTACTGTTGGGTCCTGTTGTGAAATTTGTACAGTACTGTTGAAAGCTGATGACCCCTCGGGGTCAACACAAGTTAGAGGAGTGGGGGAAAAAGGGTTTTACAAAAAAAAGAAAATCTGTCACAGCCAGCTGAATACTCTGTTAATTGTGATTCAAAAATGTGGTATTCTTTTTTTGATAAAATTACAAGTTGAGGAGGAAAAACAAAAAATATATATTTTTTTAAATTAATTTTTGTTTACTTATTCTTTTAAAAATATCAATAATATTTTATTACTATGTCTCGCTAGAGACTTGTTTTTATTAACAAAAATCATAAAAAACATATATGGCATTTATAAAAGTTTGTACCAAAAAATAGATCTTTCTAGAAAAATTGACCTACTAATTTTTTCAAAATAATTTTTATTTTAGTTTATTGCTCTTGTTCTAGTACACGACTTTACCCAATTTCATATTTTTACTACGTTTTTTTAAAAAGTTATTATCAAAAAAGTTAAAAAAATTGCCAAATTTGATGCTCTGTATCTCGACAAAAAAAGAGTTTTGACCCTTGCATTATAGGAACTTTTTTATCAGACGTGACCTCCTCTATCACCTGTTGGCCTATAGCCCCTAAGTTATGGGACACCCTGTATAAGGTAAATGCTTCAGTAACACCCTGTTGTGTGAATAATAAAATTATGCCCACAATGTTTTTTCTAAATCATAGAGTGGAAAGCTAAAAATTAAACATACCATTATTTTTTGGACAGATTTAAAAAACATATTGCCAAAAAAAAATTTTCTCTCGATATAAAAAAAATTAGGTTTGAAAGAGTTCAAAAAAATATGTTGAGTTTTTGGCAAACTCAAAAACTTTTTGGATTTTACGTAAAAGCGGTATGTCGCCGTCGTCACAAAAGAAAACTCAACAAAATGGGTTGAGGCACAAAGTAATACATATTTTGTGGTTAAGGCTACAACTCTCTACAATGTCTCCTACTAGATTACAGCTCTAGAACTAGATTTGTAGAAGTTCGGTGCCCTCTATCTTCTAAACATGTTGTTTAAGATCTGTGATCTGTAACGCAAGATTGAAAAGAATATTTCTCGTAGATCTCCACATTTCTCGTAGATAAAAATTTTCTCTACAGAAATTGATTTTAGCAACGCTCTCTTTCTTCTACAAATGATGTTGGAGAGCTGTAACTTAGACATGGGAATTGTATAAAATTGTGCCCTGAACATTTTTTGTTAACAAAGATTTTCTCTGCCTGCCGTTTTCGCGTAAAAACAAATCCATAAACTTTCTGACTTTTCCAAAGAAGCTAAGATTAAGCTATTGTTATGACCCGTGATTGATTTTCAAAATAACTTTAACTGTAGGATAATTCTTATTAGCCAAACAATATACAAACCAATTTTTTTAGCACTACTGTTTGGCGGCCACTGGGCATTATCTTTTTTGGTAGAGGCTTTATCTTCTTTAACAGAGGGCTTTAAAACCTTAGATTTTGTAGTATTTTGCTCTCTTTGTTTTTTATAGGCTGAACTCTCTGGATTCATACTGTAAACCTGAAAAATTGGTGCACGTATTAATTTAAAAAAAGTTTAAAAATTTATTCTATATATTTGGCAAGTTTAATTTTCCTTACTTTTTTCACGGGCTTTGTTATTAAAAATTGCGAATAACTTTTCAGATTCATACTTTTTGCTATTTTTTTGGGAATCAAGGTGGTAGAAATTTTTGAGGCATTTCTTTGAGCAAGGGTTTTCATCCCTCTGGAGCTCAGATTAGATCGGTGAATCACTGAGGCTGAACGAGGTTGACCAACCTGTTCTGGGCGGTCGTCTGCATTTGGTTTAGAGTTGCTGTTTGAAACTAGTGTTTCTAAAAAATAATTTTTAGTTTATTAATATATTTTTGTCTTTATTTTTTTTTATTTTTACCTGCTCCTTTCTCCGCTAATAAATGTTTGTTTTTAATTTTTTTAAGAAATAGTGGCATTATCGTGGTTTTTGTACAAATCTTTTTGGGTGGATTCAAAGGCCGTATACATGCAGTATTTTTGTCGACTTCAAATTTCAAGTTTGCATCTCTAAAATACAATTTTTTAAATAGGTTTTTGGTAAAAATAAAATAAACTTTTTCTTACGCAAATTTATCTTTCATAACTTGCTCAAAAACAGTAGTTTTTTTAATTCTTTTGACTTTTTTTTCATTTCCTTTGTCTAACTCTTTAGGTATACTTATTTCGGATACTTTTTTAGCTTTTGATTTTTTCGGTACTTCTTCAAGACGAGAACAGCTTAGTATATGTTGAGTCTTGACTTGATTTGGTTTTTGTATTTCTAAAAATGTATATTTATGTGAAATACGGTTTAAACAAGTCCTGTAGGCTAATTGCCTCTATAAAATAATTACTTGATACAGCTTCTTTGGAAAGTAGCTTGCGTTGCATTTCTAAGAAAGCTGAAACTTTGGTCTTATACTCTTGGGATTCAAAATAACGGCACAACATATGAGCTTCTCTTTCTTTGATCAGCCGTTTCATTTGCTCCGGATGAAAACATGAACGTGTGAAATATCGATTAAGGCCATTTGGGCTCTGAATTATTTGCAGGATATTGAGGGAATTCCTGCTAAATGACCTCTAAAAGTATCGATTGTAGGTTAGCAGTTGTATCTAATAAGCTACAAAATTCAAAACAGAAAACTAAACTTACTGAAGATGTTCTTAACTTCTTCGCTAAAAAGTACATGGCACAAAAAATTTCGGATCCCCAAAAGGAAAAAAAAAACACGATTACGCCTTGACAAGTTTTGACATTTGAAATGCCACTTTAAAACTAATCACAATTGATGTTTAAACTCTCTGTATTAAACCGATTGACACAGGTTTTAAAAAAATTATGCCACCATTTAACATCAAAACTTCAGAAATTTCAAATCACATCAAAATTCATCGTGTCAAAATTTCGTTAGTTTTTTGTCGATATTTTCAGGTCCCATAAGCCTAAATTTCCTGTGATGAACTCATTAATCAGAAATGTTAAATCCATTAAGATATCTGTAAGTAATTGGCCCAACCTAGTTATTTTTTAAAAATTTTGCTTGCACATTTGTTTAATTTTTTTTTAGACTTTGCAATCCATAACAAGACAAGCAACTCCATCCCTTTCATCATTAGAAACATTAAGATGTCCTTCCCCAGACCTAGAATGTAGATCTCGCTCAATGCCTCCTCTTGAAAAAGCGTCAGAAACTCCTTTCAGAACTTTTAGTACTCTATCGTCTCTAAATTTTAGCCAAAATTATTCATTGGCAGAGACAAAGTCAGATAAAGCTCCTACATTAAAAATTTTATTAAAATTTAAGAAAAATATAACTCAAAAATATATGAAAAAAGATATTACGAAATCAAAAAAAGGAGCTGTAAGAGACGCTAAACGCGAAGAACTTTGTATTAAACAACACAATGATGCAGTGAAGAAATCTCATAGTTCTAAACGAAACTTTCATAATTACAAATTTTCAGATAAAGTGTCATATAACTTAAATAACTCAACCAAAGAACGAGATTTTAGTTGTCTGTCATCATCAAAACAAAAACATGATAATCAAGGTCCAAGTATAAAAGATGTCCTAAAATTAAATGAATCATTAAATGAATTAAAAAGAAAAAAGAAAGTGGAAGAATCAATTTGTAAAAATAAAATAAATTACTTTTATTTAGATACGTTTGACAGAGCAGATTGCAAACAATGCTCAACTAAAAATAAAAAAAGAATGGCAGAATTTTACAAAAGAAATTCAGCAAAAAATGATTTCAATAAATCTCAAAACCGATCCTATGCTACTCGTAGCTTTAGTAAAAATTTTACTGCACAAATTAATTCTATAAATGAGCAGAAAGATAAACCTATGCTTGTTCAAGATCAAAATTTAGAAAACACAAGCAACTCTGCATTGACTTTGTTTAATCTTATCAAAAGTCAAACGCAGAAAAATTATTGTGTAGAAGATAATATAAACATATATAAGTTTGAGCCTAAGCAAAAAACTGATGTTTATGAATTTGCCTCTGAAGAACAATCCACATCATTTCCACAAGAAGTTTCAACAAAAGTGAGTTCACAAAACGTCAACGAAAGTAAAAGATTACTTGATATTCTACAAAAAAATATATCAAATCCTATTTTACCTCGAAGAGTTACCAGTAATCTTAAATTTAATCAGACAGCACTTTCTAATACTACAGTTAGAGAGACAATACCAAAACTATCGCCAGAAAAAATCCGGCTTTTCCATAATAGGTTTAAGCTGACAGAATCAAAAACAAAATACAATAATGTTACAAATGTAAAAAGTCAACCTTTAGCAAATCATTCACCAAATAAAGAAAAAGAAGTCTTTTTGTTACATCCCAAAGATGATCTAGAAAGTAAAATTAATACTGAATTAGAAGCAGTTCCTAGGGTTGAACTAGGAGAACAGTCGAAAGAAAAATTGGCGCAAACTATTCGAAATATGATTGAACCGGTTATTGAAAAAGAAGTTATAAAGTACGATGAAGTTAAGTCAGGTTAGTAAATGATTAGTTTCAAAATTAAATTATCGTGTTTAGGATAAAAAAAGACGTAAACTTTAATCCTAAATATTTTTTAGCATTGGAACGCATGGAAAAACATCTGGACTATTGCCTAGAAAAACTTGGATTTCCAAAGGAAACAAAATCAACTTCGCATATCTCTAAATATAATATGAATTGGGTGGCCAAAAAAGGACAGAAAAAAGTTTATGAAAATTTGAAAAAATCCAAGATGGAAATTGAAGACTCTGTTAAAAGAAGCTCAACCAGTATTTCAAGAAATTCAAAATTGGGCATTTTTAAAGAATCTTCTAATCCTCAACATAATATGAGAGCTGTTGCTAGCAATAGGATTACTAAAAATGAACTTAATGTACCTACTGATAAAAAAGAAAGTTTCAAAAAAATAAAGTTACAATCTCAAGATAAATACAAAACTCAAAAAGAAGGTCCATCACTGATAAAGTTGTTTGAAAGAGAAGAAGAAGAGATTCCTCCCGCGCAAAAGTTTCAATATGATGTAATTGATTTTAAGGAAAAACCAAAGATAGATTTTTTGAAAGACGAAAAATCACTTTCTTTTGAAAAAACAAACAACAATGCACATTCTGAGAACCCGCATAAGTCAAACTCCAGAATAAAAAAATTATCTGGGAATGAACTTAACGCTAAAGAATATTTTCTATCAAAAGAAGGTTACACAAATAAATATGAAAAAGAATCATTTAAGTATTTAGCTCCAAATAATCCCGACAGAAGCGACTGTCCCAAAAAGAAGAGAATTAATCCATGTAAAGAAAAATTAAAATGGCCTAAAGAGGAACATCCTTGTACACCCCGAAAGAAACCGAAAGACAATAGGGACCCTTGTGAAGGGAAAATTAAACCTCCAAACAGAGCCGAATCTTTACATAATTTACCTGAGAATAAAGTAGATAAGGAATCTTTTCTGTTGGAAGAGGATTACACAAAAAATTCCAAAGAAGAATCATTCAGCTATTTAGCTCCAAATAATCCTGACAGAAGTGACTGTCCCAAAAAGAAGAGAATTAACCCATGTAAAGAGAAATTAAAATGGCCAAAAGAAGAACATCCTTGTACACCCCAAAAAAAACCGGAAGACAATAGAGACCCTTGTGAAGGGAAAATTAAACCTCCAAAAAAAGCCGAATCTTTACATAATTTACCTGAGAATAAAGTAGATAAGGAATCCTTTCTGTTGGAAGAGGATTACACAAAAAATTCCAAAGAAGAATCATTCAGCTATTTAGCTCCAAATAATCCTGACAGAAGCGACTGTCCCAAAAAGAAGAGAATTAATCCATGTAAAGAAAAATTAAAATGGCCTAAAGAGGAAAATCCTTGTATACCCCGAAAGAAACCGAAAGACAATAGGGACCCTTGTGAAGGGAAAATTAAACCTCCAAAAAGAGCCGAATCTTTGCATAATTTACCTGAGAAAAAAGTAGATAAGGAATCTTTTCTGTTGGAAGAGGATTACACAAAAAATTCCAAAGAAGAATCATTTAGCCATTTAGCTTCAAATAACCCGGATAGAAGCGACTGTTATGAAAGCAAACGTATTCGCCACAATTCTTTTTCATTTAAAGAGACTGATGATACAAAGATAAAGAATGAAGTTATGCAACATGTACAACTTAAAGGGGACTCCAAGAGCACATTGAATCCTATTTCAATAAAAAGTAAGGCCAATTCTAAAAAAAAACACTAAAAAATTATCACATAACAATTAGCAGAGTGATTACAATAAAAATTAACTTCTTATTTGTTTAGGAACCAATTCAAATTGCAGTAATACATTAAGTTCCAAGTCAGAAATATTAAAAAGCAGTTCAACACAAAAACCTAATCTCCTTGTAAATGAAAAAGAAAACCCAAAAATTGGGGAAAAATCCGAATCTATGCCGCCATGCCAAGCTTCTACGACTATTTCAAAAACAGTCTCCGATTTTTGTATGTTAATTATTAGAAAAGGTATTACCAAAATAGTCTTCGATTTTTATATGTTATTCATAAGAAAAGGTATTCTTAAAGCAGACAAGAAAAGTAATTTTGTAGTAATTTGGTTTCTTCTATTTTTAGGTGATGGAGGAAAAAAAGCAGCACCTATCGTCATCACACTTGCAAGATCTCAACCAGATTTTTATGCGTTTGGTTCTCCCGGTAAGTTTAAAGTACCCGTAAACTTGGTTCAGAAGATATCTAAAACTACTAATTGAATTTTAGGTTCAGGAATTGGCCTTATGGGTTCCAGTGGTAGCTCAGGTGGGGGCAAAAAAGGTCCATACGACATTCAGAAAGCTTCATTATTCGGTTGGGGTAAAAAGAAAAACGATAAAAAAGATAATCAGAACGATAGTAAAAACGATACTAAAAACAAGAAATATCCTTGGGCGAATAAAAACAGTGATTGTCACAAGAGAAACCGCAAGACTGAAGTCAAGAAAACGAAAAGTGACTCTTGCGTTGATAGAAACAAAAAAGACGAAGAAATAGCGGATCCGTATAATTGTGTAAAACGCAAAAAATCCCAAAAAGATTGTAAGAAGAAGGATCCATGTGAGACTAAAAAAACGGATCCATGTGCCACTCAAAATAAGGATCCATGTGCCACTCAAAAAAAGGATCCATGTGCCACTCAAAAAAAGGATCCATGTGCCACTCAGAAAAAGGATCCATGTGCCCCCAAAAAGAAGGATTCTTGTGAGACTAAAAAAAAGGATCCTTGTGAGACTAAAAAAAAGGATTCATGTGACTCTAAAAACAAAGAAAAGAAAGACCCTTGTAAAGATTTGAACCAGTCTATTTCTGGGGTTAAATGCGAAAAAAAGGAATCAAAACCAAAACAAGACCCATGTAAGCAAAAGGATCCATGTGCCACTCAAAAAAAGGATCCATGTGCCACTCAAAAAAAGGATCCATGTGCCACTCAAAAAAAGGATCCATGTGCCACTCAAAAAAAGGATCCTTGTGAGACTAAAAACAGAGGTAGTGGATCCAAAGATCCATATAGTTGTGTAAAAGGTAAGAAAAGTAAAAATAAAGTAAATTGTGAAACCAAAGAAAAGAAAGACCCGTGTAAAGATTTGAAAAAGTCTATTTCTGGGGTTAAATGCGAAAAAAATGAATCAAAACCAAAACAAGACCCATGTAAGCAAAAGGATCCATGTGCTACTCAAAATAAGGATCCATGTAAGCAAAAGGATCCATGTAAAACACAAAACAGCATAGACAGTCTCGGAGAAAAGGCTAAAAAAATTATTGAAAACAAAAAAGATTCTTGTAAACAATCAAATTCAAAGAGAGATTGTCAACCTTCGAATAAAACTGATGACAAAAAGGGTAATTTCTTAAAATTTTATAAATAAAGAAAATGTATAAAATAATTTTAACCTTTTTAGGATCTTCATCATGTTTAGAAAAATTCGTTAAGAAAAAGGAAGACCCATGTAAAGCACATAAAACATCTTGCCCAAAAAAGGAAGATGATTTTTGCAATAGTCTATGTAAGAGTTCAACTGCAGAAACAAAAGCAAAACCAGATTGCAGCAAAAATAAATCAGGCAAGTTTAAATTTATTTAAAAAATATATAGATTTTGCGTAACTCAAATATAAACCCACTCAAAGGACATGACACTAAAAATGTTAGCAGTGTAGTAAACATGCTTTAATGCACATCCTTATTGACAAAGCTTATCAATTCTAAATACTACTGAAACCTAAGACGATGTTCTCTTTTATTTGTCCAGGTTCAGCTTTTCGAACTCCGGCTGAAATCGTTGATGATTCTTTTTCGAGGTCCTCTGCATGCAAAAAAGTTGAATCTGACAAAAATAAATCTAAAAACAAATACCCCTGGAACAGTGATTGCGGAGAACGCTCCAAAAATAAAAATTGTGGTAAAATATGCATGTCATTTAATCTGCATAATAATTTGTTTACAGCTGATTCCTAATTTAATAAATTAGTAAAATCCCCATTATTCCATTTTAGAGACACAAAAGAAGGATGTATGTGAAACGAAGAAACAAGACGAAGATATCTGTAAGGCAAAATCTAGTTGTGATGTCCAGAAAACAAAACAGACACAAAAATGTGAAACGAAAAAACAAGACGAAGAAATCTGTAAGGCGAAATCTAGTTGCGATGTCCAGAAAACCTCAGACTCTTGCAAAAAAACTAGCGATGGTTCTAATAAAAAGAGAGAGGAAGTAAACCGACATTTAAAGGAATGCGCGGAACGAACTAAAAAAACAGATGGTGGCGAAGGGAAAAACCCAAAGAAAAAATGCAAAGATGACAATATATCTTCAAAACCTCCAATGGTTTGCTGCTCGAAAATTGGCTTACCAATTAGAGAACCTAGTAGTACCGAGCCTCCCAGAAGGAAAATGTCTAACAGTTTCCCCTGGAATGTAGGTAAGTCTAAAACTGGTGTAAAATAGCATACCTATACAAACTATTTTCGGTTTTAGATGAAGTAAATATTAGCGAACCCCAGACAAATAAAACTCCATCAAAAGATAAATTTCAGAACGAAGTTCCTTCCAAACAAAGTATTTTGCAAAACAATCTTAAAGAAAATAAAAGAAGTAACACGATAGTTACACAAGATGAAAGAAGAAAACGTGCAGAAAAACTTCGAAACAGATTGGATTTAGTATATGCCGAGTTAGACCAAAAAATTAAGCTTGACAGTAACCAAAATACACAACCTCAACAAGCTACTGCCAAGCTGACATCTCAGGAACCTTCGTCTGTAGACAAAAACAAAAGCTTTGATATTCCGAAGGACAAGTCAGAATTTAATAAAGAATATTCCGATCAACTTAAATTATCTACATCCCCAGATCAAGTACCGCTGCAATCGAAGGTAAATGCAGCAGAAACTATTTCGCAAGCTTTAAGCAATAAATCTCTATTAGAAACTGTTGATCAAAAGGAAGAGTTGTATTACGATGCTAAACAAGTTATTGTTCAAAGTGAATACGAAGTTCTGTCATTTATAAAGACAAACATTGATTTAATAAAAGATGAAATCTATACTCTGAAGGTTTTAGTACCAGAAAATCCAATTACAGAGCTGGATTTTACAGACCCATTTGACTCCATAAAAGAATTGAACTCAGAAAATTTAAAACCAAGTAATGAATCTTCTAAAGCATTGTTTACAGACACAAAGTCTACAAAGTTACAAAGCCTAGAGCAAGATGAAAATATTAATAACATTTCTTTTACCTTCACAGATTATTTACATCCCAAACTTGAATTAACGGATATGATGGTAAAAGAGAGTTTTATAGAGTTTATGAATGAGGTTACCTATCAACTTTTTACTAATCAAAATTTTAAAAAGACTGATTTAGCTAAAAAATTGTTTGAGGTATATGAAAAATCGCAACATCATTTATCTGAAAACAAAAATATAATAGAGGATAATCAAAATATTAATGATGTTTCCAAACAGTTATGTGAAGTTTTATTTGAGGCTTATCAGAAACCTTCCTATAATTTAACTAAATCTGATTTTAATACATTTCAATTTTATAATGAAACTAATAAAAAATTAAATAACATAAATGAAAGCGTTAATAAAACCGATAATAAAACTTCGAAAAAGGATATATCTGAGAGTTCTCTAGGTTTGGATAACAAAGCAAAAAAAAAATATTCAACTGTTCCATCCCCAACAAAAGGAAACTGTGAAAAAAATATTTTTGAACCAAAAACTGAATTTAAAACACCTGTTTCTGCGTTAAAAGCAACAACTGTGCCTAAACCACTAATTACTGAAAGTTCTCAAAGTTTAGATAACAAGGTAAGAAAATTCGATTCCACAGTTCCATCTTCAAAAAACAAAATTTTTGAAGTAAAATATAAAGTTGAAACACAAATAACTGAAAGTTCTCCAAGATTAGATGTTAAAGCAAATAAAAATACAGTTCCATCTTTTAATGAAAAAAACTGTGCAAATGCGATGAAATTCGATTGCTCTGAAGCAGAAAAATATATTTTTAAAACAAATACTGAATTTAAAACACCCGCTGAAAAAGCTGATGATTTAAAAACAGCATTTGTACCAAAATCATCAATAGCTGAAAGTTCTCAAAGCTTAGATGATAAAACCAAAAAAATCGAATACACAGTACTATCTGCAAGTGAAGACATCTCTGCAAAAGCGATAAAATTCGTCAACTTTGAAGCAAAAGAAGATATTTTTGAACCTAAAACGGAGTTTAAAACACCTGCTGAAATATTTGATGCTTCAAAAACAACATTTGTACACGAATTACCACCAACTAAAAGTTCTCAAAGCTTAGATAATAAAGCAAAAAAAAATGATTCCACAGTTTCATCCTCAAATGATGAAAACTGTGGAAAAGCGATAAACTTCGATTGCTCTGAAGCAAAAAAAGACATGTTTAAAACAAAAGATAAATTCAAAACGCCTGCTAAAATAGTTGGTTCATTAAAATCAACATTTGTTCCTCACTTACCATACAAATTACCTGCTAAAGATTCACTGAAAATTCCAACAAGTCATAAAGAAGCAAAACAACAAGAAAAAATTGAAGAAGGAAATCTCTGTACAAATATCCAAAGTTCAAATTTTATTAAAGATAAACTCCAAAAAGAAGTCGAAGATGTTAATATGAATTATGATCGTCGTAAAACGGATGAATTTCTAAACAAAATAGTCAGCAAAACTGATTCTCCTCCGGTGACACTAAATATTTCTATCACAAAAGTTTTTAATCAATGGCCCAAAGCAGATAACGACATAAAACCCATTATAAAAAATAAAAAAGACATTGTGAAGACCACTTTAAAAACTAAATTGAAACCAAACCCTTTTCAAATAAAAAAGAACCTAGTTATTGCTCTTGAGAAAAAAGATAAGTTAAGCAAACATGCTAGGATTGTTTTAAATAAAACGTCAGAGGAAGATATAAACGTTGAAGCAAATTATGTAAAGACGCCGATCCAATCAGTACCTGGATTTTCGGAAAAAAATAGAAAAATCCTCCCCTCACAAGAACATAATATTTTGGGTCAATCTAAGTTAAACATACATTCATCAAAAGTAGGGCACAAACATTTTTCTGCGATGCATGGTGGACATTCGGAAGTAGAAGAATCAATGAAAAAAATTAATGAATGTATGAAGAATAGACAAAATAATAATTCAGAAGTATGGAGTGAAAAAATCGTTGTTACACAAAATGAGGTAAATTCGGAAAGTGTTGGATTTAAGAAATGTGATAATGTGGATGTAGTTAACCAGGAGTTTTTAACTTGTAATCCAAATGTTGAAGAAAACGCAAAAAGGTCCAACATTTCAGAGCTATGCAATAAAATTAGGAAAAAGAAAAATGTGTCCAAAAATGGTAATAATCATGAACTAAAAATTAATTCTTTCGTACGTCCTTATAGTACCTTTAAGATTAACCGCTTTAAAAAATTGTCTTTAAAATATAGAAGTGACAGATGTAAATCTACAAAATCTGAAAAATCAACAATTAAACGCGTTAAACCATACCAAGTTGGTAATAGTCGAGAACTTATTGAACATCTGAAAAATCAAGCAAAAAATATATCCAAATCAGATTTGTGTAAAATGCAAAAATATGATATAAATGAAAATAAGATGATGAAAGGTGCAAAGACTTGTGTCACAAGAAAGAAGCAATATCCTACACATGAAGAAAAGAAGAGAGATATTTGTAAACATGCGAAAACTAATATTGTTGTAAGCAAAGCAGAAGCCAAAATAAAAGAAGTTGTGAAAGATAAAAAAGAAGACGAGAGAAAATCAAATTGCACAGTAAAAACGAAAACAAAAGAGGTGCTTCTACATAAAAAAGAAGTTTCGACGACTTGTGCTACAGGTGAGAAAAAATATCCAACACATGAAGAAAAGAAAAGAGACATCTGCAAACATGCCAATGATAATATTATTGTCAGTGCCAAAAGCACAGCAGAAATTAAAAGACAAGAATCAAATTGTATAATAAATAATAAAGTAAAAGAAGAGCTTAAGCATAAAAAAGGAGATGCAAAGATCTGTGCCACAGGCGAGAAAAAAATCAAAGATATAAATGATAATATTATTGCTTGTGCCAAAAGCTCAACAGAAATCAAAAGAAGAGAGACAGTAGAAGATAAAACAAGAGATGATAGTAAATCAAATTGTCAAATTAAAGAACAACTTAAGCATAAAAAAGAAGATACAACTTGTGCCTCAAGTGAAAAAAAGTGTCCAACACGTGAAGAAAAAAGCAGAGATGTATGCAAACACGTAAATGAGAATATTATTGCTTGTCCCAAAAGCAAAACAGATATCAAAGGGAAACGGGTACTAGAAGATAAAAAAGAAGAGGAGATAAGATCAAATTGTATAATTAAAAATAAATTCAAGGAAGAGGTTAAGCATATGAAAAAAGATTCAAAAATTTGTGCCACAGGTGAAAAAAAATCTTCAACAAAAGAAGAAAGTAGAAAAGATGTATGCAAAAACGCTGCCAAAGAACCGGAATGTTTGAAAAGTAAATATCCTAGTCACAAGGAAAAAAAGGAAGCTATTTGTAGGTTTCATCAGAAGAAGGAGATACAAAAGAGTGTCGAACCTCTAGGTTTGTGTCTTAGAGAAAATCTCAGAGTCGATAAAAAAATAAGTTGTCTGGAAGGCAAAAAAAGAATCGATTTTTATGAAGATCAAGCAAATTCCAAAAATGCAAAAACTGAGGATTGTAATAAGAATAGTGTTCAAGCAGATGCCATGAATCTAGGTACACAGATAGAAAGGAAAATAGATCCTCCTTTACTCAAGGGTAAGGTTTTACTTTCCCAGCAACAAGTGGAAAATATTTTTAATATATACATTTTTAGGAAGAGATTTGAGTGTTCTTACAAGCTGTATGAAAAAATCAAGTTCTTCTGATGAGCTTGAGTTAATGGAAAAACGAAGAAACCTTAAAGCAAAAGATCAAAGTGTCCTCAAACAGTGCGCTCTTATGGCTAAAGAACTATCGAACATCACAGAAACTATTGAAGGTAGACACAAGACATAATTTAGCCTTCTTCAATCCATCTTTGGACATAGGCCTTCCCTAATATCTTCCACTCTTCTCTGTCTATCGCCGTGTTCATCCAGCTAGTTCCCGCGTGTTTCTTCCAATCGTCCTGCCCATCTCATTTGGGGTCTTCCCCTACTTCTTTTATTTTCCCAAGGTCTCCAGTTTACAATACATTTGTTCCATCGATCGTCTTTCTGTCTGATATTAAAACCGGTAAATTTCCATTTTAATTTTGCTCCTTCTCCTCTGACATCCCTTACTTTTGTTTTTTTTCTTATCCATGCATTCCTTTTTCTATATGTCAGCTTTACAAGTAACACTTGTCTTTTCATTGATCTTTGGGCTTTTGTTACCTTATCCATGTTTGATTTTGTAAGTGTCTAGGTCTGGGACCCATAGGTAAGTACTTGAAGGATATTTGTTATTTTTTAATATGTGGTTTAATAATTTGTCCCAGATAAATATTTCCTCTACTTGTTCTATTTTATTTTGGTTTATTCTGCCCGTAATATCTTCATTTGTATTTGTTATGATTTTAGTTTTAGTGTTGTTCATACTTAAGCCTATATTTTTAGCTGCCGTATCCAGTTCTTCCAGCATTTTTATCAGTTCTTCTTTTTTGTCTGTGACTAAGGCGATATCATCAGCATATCTTAGGTGGTTCAAGAATTATCTGTTTACTCTGATGCCTATTTCTTCCCAATCTAAGCTTTCTAGGGCTTGGTTAGATAATTTGGGGGATATTGTGTCACCCTTCTGACACCTCTTTTTATGCGGATTGGCTTGGTTCCTTCGTGGATTTTGATTGATGTTGTTGCTTCGCCATATATTGGCTATTAAGTCTGTATATCTGTGATCTATTCGGCTATTAATTAAAGATGCTTTTACTGGCCAGAGCTCAATGCTATCGAAAGCTTTTTCGAAGTCTATAATGAGACATACACAGCGTGTAATCTAAATTATGCAATAAACTATAAGGAATGGTAGGAAAGGTCCAATGTGGTTCGGTTTTTTGTTTCCAAGTTAGCATTTGTCAAGTTTGAAGAGTGGGGGAAAAATGCAAACTATCGAAAGCTAAGACTTCTTTGTTAAAATTGACATTTATATAAAATCCAAGACGGCGCATGATTTTAGACTTTAGCATTTTTTAAGACCCCCGCCAAATTTTATTGTGCTGTATCTTTTACAAGTGATATGTCCTACACGGCAAAGATGTACTTTTCTTTTCAATTTTTAAAATGATGTCAGTGGTGTACACAAACTTTTGGCAAGTGGGTTAAAAATATTCAAGTTTTAAAAACTTGGATTTTCTTAAAACTACAAATTAAGGATATACAGTAAAAGCTCTCCTTGCGGACACCGCTATTAAGCGGACACTCCCTTTAGGCGGACAAATTTGTTGGAACCAAGCTTTTGCCTATTTCTTTACATGTAAAATTCACTCCTATAACCGGACACTATAATGACCGGACGCGGACAATATTTTTTGGTTGAAAAATTCTGAAACCTCTCTTAATCGGACGCGAACTTCTAACGACATGGGCATAAATATTATGTGGTATGTCTGCAGCCGGGGAATTACGTCTTTCCGTTTTAATGCGGAGACTAAATACTTTATCGTCGTATTCACAACATATTTTATTCGACAAGACCGCTGTGTTTTATTTTTATTGTTCAGTTGGGTGGTAATAGATCTCTTTGAAATGGCGCCTAGTAAAAAACTTCTTAGTTTACGTGAAAAAATGGAAGTTGTTAACGTTTCAGAGAGGGAACATCTATCAGCACGAAAGATCGCTAAAAAATTTATTATCGGAAAAACTCAAGCAGCGGAAATTATTAACAAATATTAAAATTTCGCAGTTCTCTCTCTTAAGCGGACACCTCCAATAGGCGGATAAAATCGACGTAACCGTGAGTGTCCGCTTATAGGAGGTTTTACTGTATAGCATATATAGTACAAGACCCAAGCTTTTGTTTTAGATATCTCCAAAACCGAAGGGCTAAGTAAAGCAGATGGAGAAAAATTAGTATGCAAAGCTATGCGTTTTGGAAAAGGGGAGAAGTTAATTTGTACGCAAGACTTGCTTTCTGACAGCTGTCAAAATAATTCTAAAACATCAATTTATGAAGATGCCGATGATGGCGTAATACAAGTTTTAAAATGTCAAATTGAAAAGGATGAATCTGGAAATGAAAAATTGGTCTGCAGGGAAATTGGAATACCTCCAGGTAAAGTTTGATTTTTTTTTAAATTATTATTTATCATCTGCTGATATTACAAATCAATTAAATATAGTCTTAATAAGAAAATATATTGCAGCCAACAGAACAAAAAATTAGACTCGATCAGAGTTATTACGGTGAAGTGGCGTGAACTTTTAGGGGTGAATCATGGTTTTTAACGGTTTACAGCGAAACTAGACCTCCTAAATATTCTGGGAAAAATCGAAAAAGCCAGGTTTCTTTGTTAATTTCTTGTTCGATAGAAGGTCAGGCACAGATGGAAGTTTTGCTGAAAATCGTGAAAAAAATAAGTTTACCACATTTCAACCCAAAAACTCGTCTATTCTGTCTATTTACCCTTCTTCAATCCATCTTTGGACATAGGCCTCCCCCAATATCTTCCACTCTTCTCTGTCTGTCGCCGTGTTCATCCATCTAGTTCCCGCGTGTTTTTTCAAATCGTTCGCTCATCTTATTTGGGGTCTTCCCCTACTTTTTTTATTTTCCCAAGGTCTCCAGTTTACAATACATTTGTTCCATCGATCGTCTTTCTGTTTTCTGTCTGATATTATGACTGACAAATTTCCATTTTAATTTTGCTACTTCTCCTCTGACATCCCTTAATTTCCTTTTATTTCTTATCCACTCATTCCTTTTTCTATCTGTCAGCTTTATATATAACATTTGTCTTTCCATTGATCTTTGGGCTTTTGTTACCTTATCCATGTTTGATTTTGTAAGTGTCCAGGTCTGGGATCCATAGGTAAGTACAGGAAGGATACATTGGTTATACAGTTTCGTTTTGAGATACTGAGGATATTTGTTATTTCTTAATATGTCATCCAACTGTACTGAAACCTTTTCCAAAGCCTGCTTGTTCCTTTGATTGATATCCGTCAAATTTTGTTGTTAGTCTATCTGTTAATATTTTCGTGAAAAGCTTATAAATTACATTGAGAAGTGTTATAAGTCGATAATTTTTTAGGTCTGCTCTATCGCCTTTCTTGTGTAGAATAATGGTTATTGATTCTTTCCAGTTGTTTGGGATTATTTGTTCTTTTAGAATTTTATTCAGAGGAATATGGAGAGTATTAACTACAGCTTTACCACCGTACTTGAGCATTTCTGCCGTTACTCCGTCTTTTCCAGGTGATTTGTTATTTTTCATTTTCTTTAATGCTCTCTTTATTTCCGCTTTGCTTATTTCAGGTTATAGCTCTGAGTTTATGTTCTTTATTTTTGTTTGGAGTTTCTTCATGGTCTCTCGCGATGGTTCCCTTTTTGTTTGGTATAATTCTGTATAGAATACTTGTGTTATATTTATGATATCCTTTAGTTTCTATGGCGTTAATATCCTTTATTTTAATTATTTCATATCTACCTAGAGTCGGCCTTAGACATTTCATATTTCTGTTATTTTCTATAATTCTCTCAACTTTAATTTATTGGCTATTTCTTTTATTTTCTTTTATCATTTTTCTAATAATTTTATTTATTTCTGTGTATTCTATAGATGTTCTTTTTCCTTCTCTCTCGAGGGTCCGCCTTTTTCCATTAGTCTCTTTGTTTCTTCTGATATACAATTTTCCCTCTTTTTATCTTTTTGCGCGATGTCTTTTCCTACTTTGATCATAGCTCTTGTCAGCGTATCATTTATTTCATCTATATTTTCATTTAGCCTTTCTTTGTATATAGCTTTATTTTATGTAAGTTTATTCATGTCAACTTGTTCATTGTTATTATTAATTTTTCTTTTCATTTCGAAATTGCTTTCAATGCAGATTTTTGTTCTGACCATCCTGTGATCACTGCCTGTTGTAAAGCTGTTTAAAAACTCGTATCGAGTCTAATTTATTTTTCCTGTTGCTTGCTTTTGATGCAATCAATAAAGGAAAACATTGTTTGATTTTGCTGAACTTATTTCAATTATTTAGAGATAAACAGCGAAGAAGATCTGATTGATTATATGCAAAATGAGGATTCAAAGGGAAGTCTGAAAAAAGTTACATCTAAAAAAATGGTGTGTCGAGAAACTTTGCCAACAAAAGGTAGATTTTCTTTTTTTTCTGGCTAAATATTTAAATAATAATCTTATCCATCACATCATAATAGTTACATCAGTAATGTCATTTTAGACAAGAAAACTATTAAATAACACAGTATGGTGAGTTATAAACCATAACTCACTAGTGACTTCCCACTAAACACAGAAACATTTTAATAATATCAAAATAATGTTTAATTTAAAAACATAACGTTAGGTTGGATGTTAGTTCTAACGTCATATTCATAGTGAAAAAGAAGCATAATAACCCGTTTTCTGACGTTAGAAAAAGATTCTTATGTTTTTATAACGTTTTTTTAAGTGTTTTTCAACCGTTAAAAAAATATTGATTTTTTAACAGTGAAAAAGAAATATTTTTCTAACATTGAAAAATAAATGTTTTTTTAACAATGAAAAAATATATTTTTTTCAAATATCTCTAAAGATAAGGTAACTTAAATAATGTAAATAATATACTTCTATTTTGGAAAAGCAGAGCAGCAAGAGTCCGTGGTTTTCGTGAACTCGACACTCAGTAAAGGAAATTCAGATCCGTAGTGAATACAAGGCAAATAATATTCAACTGAATGCTCGTTTGAAATTCGCACTCTGATCGGATGGGGTCCCGTGCCGAGGCATTCGTTTGGTCCCGCTGCGAGGCTTGCGAATTCTGCCTCAAATGAATACGGGGCTTAAGGTCCGGCGGCTAATCATTCGCGGTGAATTGTGGCATTTCCTGTCTGATTAACTGTAACGTAGGTATGCGATATTCCATACAAAACAATTTTTTTACTTTTGTTTACTTTTCTTACCTAATTTTGTGATGCTTCATTTAAATCATTGCATACATATTTGTTATTCTTTAACTATACCATCTTTTCCACACAACTGGTGTATATTCGTATCCAAATATGTATTCACTATCATTATTAATAATTGTGCTTTTAATGTGCCATGTTTGTTTCTACAAAAGGTAAATATTTTAACCAAAATTGCACAAAGCGTATCTGCTACCAAATCGTATGAACTCGCAGCGAAAAGCAGCGACCTCTATAGTATAATTTTTTTTAATGATTAAAAACATTTATTAGCTTCATATATCTTAAATTCAACGTTAGAAATGAGATCTAGGAAAAACATTATAAAAATAACCATATATTGATGGTATTATTTTTAATGTTAATAAAATTATGGTTTTTTAAATATTGGTTTCTTAACATTATTAAGAAATATATTTTTGGTAATGCTTTTAAATGAAATTTTCGTTAGGATTTTCAACACGTTTTTTTAATGTCAACAGTTGACTTAATTTTAACACAAATTTGTGCTAGAAAAAAAAACATTTTTTTTTCAACATTTATTTAACATTTTTTACGATTTTGTGCTTAGTGGGTTATGGTTTGTAACCAGGGTCATGCGGTGAAATTGTAGACAAGAGAAACAATTTTTTTTTAATTTGCGTATTTGTATTTTTCTATCCTTTTCAGTTTTCGGTAAACTTTAATTTCTTGTATTAGCAGACCGTATGATACCTATTTATCTTTTTTTTTAAACTTTGGGAATTTTTTTTTACAAAAATACCCAAAAACACACTTTATGACTACACAACTGTTGTTTTAAAGGCCTCTAGAAATTTTTGTTTACCAAAAAATAATCAGTCGTACCCACCCAGCTGTCAAAGTAACTTATGAAATTACTTCAAGTACAAGTACCAAGTACATTAAGATTTGGAAAAGTACTTGAAGTACTAAGTACATTTTCTTTTCAAATGTACTTCAAGTACCAAGTACAATATAAAAGTACTTGATTTTCCCCAAGTCTTTTACTTTTATGATAAAAGTACTCCAAGGACTTTAAATATGGCAAAAAATGAGAAAAATGCTAAAAAAATTAAAAAAAATTTCAAAAAAGTAAAAAATGTCCAAAAATGTTAAAAAATTTTAAAAAATTTCAAAAGGTGTCAAAAACCGTCAAAAATGTATAAAAATTTCAAAGATGTAAAAAAATATAAAAATGTTTACAAAATTTTCAACCTAAAAGGTTATTTTTTGGAATATTATTGTATGTAAATATGTATTACTTATACAGGGTGTTTCAGACCACCAGCACAGGCCAATTATTTTAAAAGGGATAATTATTTTTAAACATTTTTAAATCACTATCAAGGTAGTGAGATGTGCTCTTTCTGATGATGTAGGCTTTAAGGTCCTAGCCTTACAAGAAGTGTCAAAATTCCGCTCGACGTTGATTTTTTTCAATGGAACATGCTATTTCTGATTGCGGATTTCAATTCTACGCGGAATAATTAAAATGTTTTATTCGGAAACTTTTTCCCAAAAATGCTGTTTTAAACCTCAAAACTGATATTAAATTATTTCGCAGTTATAACCAAGACAAAAACGGAAAGCAACCAAAGTCTAAATTAAATGACACAAGACAGGCAAAAACAATCTTTTCAATGGAAATGTGTCATTGAGTGTCAACAAGTTTGGGAAGTAAATATTTTGGTTACTTTCCGTTTTTTTCTTGGTTATAACTGCGAAATAATTTAATATCAGTTTTGATCAAAGAAATTCAAGGAACCCAGTTGAATGTTTTTGGTTTTGATGTTTAAAAAAGCATTTTTGGGAAAAAGTTTTCGAATAAAACGTTTTAATTTTTCAGCGTAGAGTTGAAATCCGCAATCAGAAATGGCATGTTCCATTTAAAAAAATCAACGTCGAGCGGAATTTTGACACTTCCTGTGAGGCTAGGACCTTAAAACCTACATCATTAGAAAGAGCCCATTTCACTACATTGATAGTGAATTTAAAATATTTAAAAATAATTATCCCTTTTAAAATAATCGGCCTGTGCGGGTGGTCTGAAACACCCTGTATATACCTAAATTGCATTTATTTATTTTTTCTGAACTCATCATTTTACATACAAATGCCATAGAAAAGTAATGGAAAGAGATAATTTTATTACACAAAAAGCTGCAAAATTGAGCCAGTCGCATCAAAATGTTTTTAACGTTTTATAGTGTTGCAATAGTGCCACAGTTACCCCGAACATCCCTAGGAAACTCAATGCCATTTGACAGGTCGTTAGGTTAAAGTTCTCACTAAGCTCAAAAGAGGCGCTGCGGTCGCGCGTTTGTTCCTTATTCTATTTTTTTTGAGAATTATCTGTGGTTTGGATTTTTCGTCCCCCTTTTTTTCAGGTAGAAAAACCTCTTCCACCGCATTTTATTTCGGGTTCATTTTAAATCTATCTTTTGGCTTATGTAGGTAATCTTTGCTGCTGTGACGCATTAAAATTAAATTATGTTAAATTTGTAACTTTTGCAATTTTAAATATAAAAGAATAAGAATTTCTAGTTGCTTTTCTGGGTGAAGTGTCTAAAGTTCAGACGAGTATAAAATGCATAGTTTTCCGAGACATTTTAAGGTAAGTTTTCTTATTTTCTCATTTGAGGTTAGATTGGCATTTGATAAAACTTGTATTGGTAGTGTCCTTTTAACTTCTTATCGCTTACTTTACGGAACTCTGAATACAGGTTTCCAATGCCTGATAGGTGCCTTATTTGCCCATCAATTAAGCACAAATTTGTTAATTTTATGTCTATCCCTTTCTTTTGATATTAAGTAAAAGGGAGACACATACAAAATTAACACTAAATTTGTGCTTAATTGATGGGTAAACGAGGGATTACCCAGCAGCGTAAGGTACTTTGAATAAATTTATTTCTTAATTTTAAATCTTTATCTTTCCATAATCTAGTAAAATGATTAATGTGTTTATAAGTTGATTTTTTTTATTGTTTTCAGCTTTTGGATGAGATGTGTGACCACTGATAAGCTATGTATATACTACTTTGAAACATACCCTACACAACTTACAACCAAGGCGAGAAGGTACTTTTAAATCATGTCAGATTTTCGTCAAGCTGTTAAAAAGTAGACATTTAAGAATGATTCTCTTCACGAACAACTGTTTCATTATTTATTCACTCATCACTCGCCAGATATGTTAAAAGCAAATTTAAATATGCTAGATAGTGATTGGTTTTTCATTATATTTTATTTTACCAATCAATTAGACTATGTATTATTTCATCAATAGTTAGTCGTTAATTTGTAGCTTTTTTTATGATAATAAAAACTCATTTAAAAAATGTTTTATTTATTGCACTTTATATATCATTTTCAATATGTTTATATCTTATAAAGACATTTATGACATTAATGTCTTTATAAAATATTGACTGATAAAAAATTTAAAAAAAAACTTTAAAATTAAAGAAAATTTATTATAAAAGGCGATTTAAATTTCTCGCCTTAACTTTTAGTTTATCACTAAGCTCTGCAGTAGGCGCCACAGAGCTAACGACCTGTCAAACAGCCGGAGTTGCCTATCTAATAAAAACTCACTGAACCGCGCCGCAAATCCTTTATCTATGACCCCGAACTCCAGGGTAAATGGGACCTACCCCAAACGACAAAATTGTTTAAATATATTAAGTTTTGCAATAATTTGTAAATCACTTATAGAAAGTACTATTTTTAAATTAGCCCACACAACTGCTTAAAACATTGTTTAAATCAACTAAATAAATAAGCATAACAATCGTAAATCTCCAAGGAATTTTTTGAGGTGTATCTAGTCAGACTAAATAAATTTTCGGGTTCTTTAAACCAACCTCCATCAAACGTAGAAATTACGTCTGCTGCAAGGCGACTAGGTTAATCTCCAAAAATCGTGCTGCAAGTGCAATATACCTGCACTACCGTTCTACCGACACCCCTCAATAGATGGGATGACTACTGTAGTAGTTTCTCACACTGAATTTAAATTTCATGTTCCACGAAATAATGAAGGTGCGTGCAAATAATTAAGCCAATAGGCAATATTCTTCGAAGAAGTGTGTACCTAATTAATTAAGACTTCCCTGCCAAGTTGACAAAAAAAAACGGACAGGTGGCAACCCTGAGGTTACCACTTGTCTTCGGCGCATTAAAGTTATATCTCACCTATATCGTCGTTGATCTTACAAACTGACGTATCTCAAAAAATGCAGTTTTGAGAGAAGACCAAAATACCACCTTATTCGTGTCATTCTTTTATCTCACAAAGTGTCGTAACTGAAAAATCCTTTAAATAGCACAAAAGTCATTAGATCCAAGAACATTTTTAGTGATATAAATCCAATATAAACTTTCCCTAAAACTTCAAATTGCTCTCTTGTAAAATTACAATAAATGAGTTACGTACGTCACACTATGGTCCGAGGGATCAATATTTTGGCCAAAAATAGACTTTTGCAGTTAAACTCTCTAATCATCTAAACGCAAATCGATAAAGAAGTCTAATGCTAATATACAATTAAAAAATATTTTTTATTACCCCCCCCCCCCCACTCTTGCCACCACCATTTTCGTAATTTATACTGCCTAAAAGCCTTTAAAAAGTGTATTTATTTTTAATATGGTCTGCAAATTACACAGCCTCACAAAAAGTTATAAGCTGCAAAACTCTGAGGGTAGACCCCCCAAATTCTCCTAATTTTGGTGCACTAAAATCCAGTTCCCCAAAAGAAAATGAGTCAACTATGGAATTTGCCCCTATTAGCCACCCCCCTGGGGGGTAAAATTTGATCTATTATAAAAATTTAAAATATATATATTCTTAAGTATGTTGGTCCGCAAAACTTTAAGGAATAAAAAGTTTTGTAACCATTCAGTAACCCAATCCCCCCTTTTACACCGTTTATTTGGGGGTGAAAACTTTTTAAATGGACATGAACAGTTTATCATGGAAATATTTCTATTTGCTAAATCCAACGAAGACAATAAAAAAAAATAATTCACTCAGTCACCCTTAGCACAAAGGCGTATCCCAGGGCAGCTGTTGAGCTGTCCCCCTTTTTAACAAGGTCCCTTTTTAATAAGGTTTTTTAAAATCGGATATTGAAATTCAATTAGAATATGAATTCCCCCCTCTAAATTAAGAAAACCATCGAATTCAGAAACCGGCCCCGTCTTCTATTTTGGACTAGATACGACCTTGCCCCAGCAACCCTTTTTCCTCCCTAAGAGGAGAAGCCATAGACACTAAAATAAAAATGCATATAGAAGTTTAGTCATGTCTATAGTAAGCTCCATACAAAATGTATTTATAGACTCCCACTTCCACGCCTCCCTCTGCCAGGGGGATGCTAAACAGTTTTTCTTGTTCTGATTGGATTCAGCGAATACCTAATATTGCATTAAAAACCTTGAATGTTCCTAAAAAGTGAAGTTTTTACCTCGACATACAGGGTGAAAAAGAGAGAATGAATCCAATGAATGATTTAAATTGAGGATAAATTTATATTGATCATCATATTTTAGTTTGGGGGGTAATATGAGCAAGTTAAATAATTAAAACCTATTTTTTTTTTTGTTTCACCAACTTAATAATTTTTAACCTAGTTAACCCCCCACCATTATAAATTGTTCTTTTTCTCCCCCAGTAAAAATTATTTTATATTTGAATTTAGATGCTCCAAATATTCCAAAACCGATGTTAAATGTTTGCAGTTTCTACTAATTTCCTATCTATTTTGGCTGCCATCTTGAATTTTTCCCTTGTTTTTTAAAGTTCATTGCTAAGACAGGAGTTTTGATATCTATGATTCATTTTGCTTCTTTAAAGGTACTTTGCTCATTACTATCTATATAGAAGACATACGGAAACAAATTAAAATGCACTAGAATAGGTACTTTGTGTTTATCAGAATATGTACGGTCATGTTTAATAACGAATTTGGAGACTATCGCAACTTTTTGCACCAACAGTGTATGTACTCCGGAAAGTACATATCAGGACGAAAATATTTTTTCAAAAATGAATATGAAAGTTCGTGAAAGCTTTTTTGTTAGTCCAATGAAATATCGAGAAAAGAAAATTCATACACTTCTGGCACAATTTTTGAATCATTGGTATTTAAAGAATAAGTTTTAAAACCCCTGTGACTAAAATTATCAAAAAATAATCTAATTACCTTTGGTTAAAAAAGCCATTTTTAAAAAATTTTATAATTCTTCGCACTTCTTAGAAATAGCACATTAAAGTTAGTGAAAAATAATAAACAATAAAAAAAACAATTGCTGATTGTCAGGAAATGTCAAATTCAAACAACGATATTTCGAAGCCTGCTTTGGCAATGAAGCCAATTATGCTGGAATTTAAAGGTGCCATTATTTAGTTTTAAAAAATATGTAACCAATCACTTTTATTGTTAAGTTAGTTTTTGCTATTTTTGGCCAAAATATTGGGGTTTCAGACTAAGGTGCGTCAGTTTGTAAGATCAATGACGATATCTACATTGTACTTCAAAAATATCTTATTGTACTTGAAGTACTTTTTATGTACTTGAAGTGCTTTTAATGTACTTGAAGTACTTGTAATGTACTTGAAGTACTTTTAATGTACTTGAAGTACTTTCAATGTACTTGAAGGACTTCGAATCTACTTGAACAACTTTGAATGTACTTGAAGTACTTTGTATGTACTTGAAGTACTTATAATGTACTTGACGTACTTTACTTGACAAAATGAAGTACATTTCCAAGTACATTGTTAAAAGTACTTCAAGTACCAAGTACAATTACCGGATTGTAGATGTACTTCAAGTACAGTACTTGATGTACAATTTTAAGTACTATACTTGAAGTAGGTGTTATGTTTCCCAAGTGACAAATTTTACCACTGGACCTAATAGACTATTTTTGCGCGATTTATTTTTAACATAAGGCACTAGGGCCTTAAATAACTATTATCAATTAACTTTAATTATATCTGCTTTTTTAGACATTGATAATTCAAAAAAAGAAATGATATGCGAGATTCTCAAAGTTGAAAATATTAAAAAAGTTGAACCCCGCAAATAACACCAAGAAATTCACGTTGGAATATGTAAAAGAAGAAACAAAGATAGTAAAAAAAAATAGATTGAATGGAGCTGTTCTTGTTTTTGATGAAATTGTCTTTATAAATTTATTACTTTGTTTGTAACCTTGTATTCAATAGAAAAAATTCACACAAACAGTATTGTATAATTTATTTGCAAAAATAATTAAGAAAAACCCAGGAAGACAACAATGGTATGCATGATAATAAAATGCGTTTTAAATTGCATTAATATACACGGTGTCCCAGATAAAACTAAACGCTTTCTAAAAAAAAGTAAAAGGCTACCAAAAAAATTTTTTACGCTATTCGATTGTGTGTAGTCTCTAATACAAAACTATCAAATCAAATACAATATAAAAAAACATTTCCAAACTAGTAAGAATCCTTCATTTTGAAATGTGTATTGGAGAACTTGGCTTTACTTTTATCTCAATTCTTTTTACACAATACCACCTTCGCGTACTTAGCTTTTTTTACTTGAAATGTTTTTAATTTGATTAAATATTACACCTAAGTTATATGGATGATTCTACAAAAATGGTGCTGTGGAGTGGGAATGCATATTTTTCAAACACAGACTGCAAATGAAGCATAGTTTTTTAGTTATAAGATTTAAAACGAAATGTTTTCTTTATCGAGCATTTGAGTTTCATGTATAAAAAAATTGCAAGTTTATAATTTTTTTTATTACAAAGCAAATACCTTATTCCTCTGGTGTAGTCCCAAACCAAATATTAAAAACTCAGATTGAAAATAATATCCTAATAAATAATATTTAACCAAGTCTTAACTATTTATC
The DNA here is from genome assembly GCA_963576565.1 of Aspidapion aeneum. NCBI lineage: Eukaryota > Metazoa > Arthropoda > Insecta > Coleoptera > Brentidae > Aspidapion > Aspidapion aeneum. Next base: position 62,280,601 of record OY755046.1, on the reverse strand, counting down.
AAAGAATTGATAAAACTTAAGTTTGCAGTCATATTTTTGAATATCCGAATTTACATTTTCTCCGGAAAATTTTACAATTTTAAACGTGCTCCATTTTTAATAACACAATATTTGTGAATACCACTGGTTAATTTCTAGAGAAAGAGACGGCCGAGGGGTGAACAGCTAACCCAAAATGTGTACACCGATTGTGAAAATCCACAATCTTTTGCTAAGATTGTGTAAAGATTGTGAGGGATTGTGGTAAGATTGTGAAAGATTGTGAAGGATTGTGAGGGATTGTGGAGCCTATCAAAAATTCTTTTTGCCGCCCTCTTAATTTACCGTTACCGGCTACTTATGATTAGGCCGCCATGCGCGTACCCTTGGGGCTGGAGGGCGACGAACCCCCCGCGCCCCCCCACGCTACGCCGCTACGCCACTGGGACTGTGGTAACATTGTGAAAGATTGGGAGGGATTGTGTAAAGATTGTGGGGGATTGTGGTAAGATTGTGAAGGGTTGTGAGAGATTGTGGGTGATTGGGAGGGATTGTGTAAAGATTGTGAAGGATTGTGAACAGATTGTGAGAAATGTGTACACCGATTGTGAGAGCTGTTCACCCCTCGAAGACGGCCTTGGATATCTAATTTACTTGTGAGGGTGACAAGTTGTGACAGATAATGTCAACTTTAGTTTGGTTTAAGTTATAGATCTTTTTATTTTCGGCAGAAAATTAGGTCTTTTTAGAGAAATCAAAAAGGAACGCTTCAATTATCATTCCTCTGGTAAGTAAATATTCGACTGATATCAATAGTATAATATTTTTGTTGATTGTTTTAAAATTATAAGTATAGGAACTTTGTTTATATAAAACTTAAGTTAAGTAGTCTAAATAGATTTTAATTTAAATTGGAAAACCATTAAAAAACTCATTCCTCTGGTACTCATCCCTCTGGAATTTTTATGCAATAATTCCTAAAATTCGGGAAAATAAATGTTTCTAAGCTTACACCTAATTAGTTACATAAATTAAAAAAAACTAAATTATTTACTGTGCTGTACTGTTATTTAAAGGCAATGACCAAAAATGATATCCATATAGCCCACTTTTGGTAGAATCATCCATATATGTATTTTAGGCTTTGTCAGCAAAACATTTTGTTTTTGAGATAACAAAGCAAGCTATCTATTTATATCTATCTATAGCAATGCTAAAGTAAATGTGCACAATTTGTTATAAACAGTTTGTTATATCCGTCTGTAACTATGTACACAAAGAAACTATGCAATTTCAGAAATGACCCCGATAACTTTAATTATCAATAAATAGACAACAAAAGTATACAACCTATAACTTGCGTGCCCACAATAGAATAACCACAAGTTAACTACCTACAAAAGTACCTAAGAAATCATTCAAAATTGGGGAAACAAAATACAAGGAATAATTTATATTTCAACATTTTTAAATAAAAAAAACAATTCTATACATTGTGATTACGGATTGAGTGCAGGTAAGGTATAAAAGACAATTTTTTAGTCTAGGCGCTGGTTCCTGTTTCGTGTGACCTAATATGTGCGCCCAGTTTGACTACGGGGCTTTGTTAAGCACCCATAGTAGTATAAAAAGGTTTGGTCACGTCGTCGAACTGTCGTCGTTTTGGACATACCACATAAAAAAATTTAAATCAAGGATGATCCATCCCTCCCCCCCTAAAATACTCAATAATTTCTCAGTAATACAAGTCAGATAAAAAAATTGCACAAAACACAAATTTTTATTTCTTTTTTTTACCTTCAACTTTTAATTTTTTTCCGGATACGGTTCTGGTAGATTTGGTTACTAGTTCTTAAATTCTAAATTCTAGGCTTTACTCTGCTTTTTTTGTTTTAATTTGGGTTTTTCTTAAAATCAAACCTCCAAAAAAGCAAAAATAAATATTAACAGGCACCTACATGGTACTTTCTCTTTCTTTGGGTTACCTAAGTAAGAAATAAAAACGAAATTATTTGTACGGCAACCGCTATACGATTTAAATTCCTAAAAGCCAAACCAATGACCTACTTGGCCCAAAAAATAAAAAAAATAAAATTATTTTAATTAAAAAAAAGAAAAATACGCTTTACCAAATATAACAACAGGGCAGAGTAATTAAGGCATTTTTTTGGAACAAAACCAAAACTTTTGCTGAAAAAAAATTTTTGTATCAACAAAAATGGTTTTGACTATTATGTGTCAGCAAAAGCTAGTAAGATACATGTGAGTTGCTATTTCTAATTATAGTTTTTGTTGGAATGCTTAACTGGAGGCACGGCAATGCCCCGCCAAGTTCGCGCGGAAACTGCTCATTTTAGCCCATATTTGATCAGTGGCGTGTTTTATAGGGGGCCAGGGGGGTTCGGTTCGGTTCTGTTCAGTTCGGTTCGCTTGGCGCCCCTGGCGTCCTTTGAGAAAAAAATAGAAAAACTAAATTTAACCCAAAACAAATGGTGCCCCCCCGCCGTTTTATCCACGACACGCTACTGTATTTGACCTATCTAAAACTCTACTTCGGAATGCGCTACGTCGTGCACAGTCGTGGATCTTTAAAGAGTTAACAATCCCTCCAAGTTTCATGGACATAAAGTAAAGTAGTTACGAAATTTTAAAAAACGTCGAAATTGCCACTCCCTCAATCACTCACTCATGTATAGATCATCAAAATTCTGCTGTACTTCCAGACATCCTACAAAGCTGAAATTTGGCACACTGATAGAAATTTGGACCAAACCCTTGGAAAAAATTAAAAAACTCCAAAATTCTAATTCACTTCCCTCCCCTATACATGTAAAGTTATGTAAAAGTAACATTGCCCACTTCCAGAGGCGCTAGAGAGCTGAGCTCTGGCAGGCTGATAGGAAATATGATAAAACTATAGGAAAAAACTTTTAAAACCCTAAAATTTTAATTTGCTTCCCTCCCCTATAAATTTAAAGTGATGTAAAAGTAACATTGCCCACTTATAGAAATGCAAGAGAGCTGAGCTTTGGAAGGACCATAGGAACTATCATAAAACTATAAAAGAAAATTAAAAAACCCCAAATTTTAATTACCTTCCCTCTCCTATAAATATAAAGTTATGTAAAAGTAAAACAATAGGAAAATATTTAAAAAAACTCAACTTTTTAGTAAGGCATAGCAAAAGTTTTGAACAATTTTCCACATATTTTACTACTTTAAAACTTAAATATTTTCCAAATTCTTTAAAAAAGGAGTGAAATCATAACAAAAACATTTCATGTAAAAAAAAGCCAAGTATGCGAAAGTTTTATTCCGTAAAAAGAATTGAGATAAAAGTAAAGCCAAGTTCTCCAATACAAATTTCAAAATAAAAGGTTCTTGTTAGTTTGGAAGTGTTCTTCTAAACTTGGCTATTACGGCTGCAAATGACTCTTAGGCACAGTGCTAAATTGAACATAAAGAAGTTTGGCTGGGATAGCAAAGTTTAAAAAACATTTCCAAACTACATAGTAAGAACCTTTCATTTTAAAATATGTATTGGAGAACTTGGCTTTACTTTTATCTCAATTCTTTTTACGGAATACCACTTTCGCGTACTTGGCTTTTTTTACATGAAATGTTTTTGTTACGATTTTTTTGTCCCTTCTGTAACACGGTAGTTTTATATTACTTACCCAAAATGCCTGAAATAAGATAGCTAGTGAGAAACTGAGTGAAAAATCACACAGCGCAGTAATTTTACAAACGATTAAAATATACATTATCTTAAAAATAATTTATCCTTTTACTTAAGTTGTATCTGAAGGACAACTTAAAATTAAAAGAAAATTGGTTTAAAATAACACTGGAAATATATCAGATATTTTAGGTGTCAGAGAAGGAACATCAACGTTACAGAATGGACAAACATTAAAACACACAATTTAGAGTACAAAACAAAATTACAAAAATAGATAATGGTCAAAAATATGAAGGCAAATTATAAATATAACTATTTTTTCTATAAGCGTGCGGAAAAGTCCACTTTTCCGCACGCATTTTAGTGTGGAAAGTGCCACTTTTCCGCACTAGTGCGGAAAAATATTTCTTCCGCACTAGTGCGGAAAAGTAAATTTGTTACGATTTTGAGGTGTTCTATAACATTTAGACCGTTCAAAATACATTTGTATCTTTCCTAGCACACGAAATATCCTAAAAATATTCAAATTGACTAAAATTCTGCTATATTTTCAATATTTTCGATAAAATAAAGTTTTCAGTAAAATAGGTTCAAATTATAAGTTTTAAACCTCCCCGGTATAAATATCGTCATTGTCAATGTCAAACAACAATGAACACTAGTGGTTTTAGATTTGGCATCTTAAATCACCATAGCAACAAAGTACAAACAAACTGTCAAAACAAAGCCAATTTTGCAGATACAAGCGTCTTTTGAATTTTTCAAACAAAAAAATCAGATTTTCAATGGATTCTTCGGACGAAGATCTACCCCAGTCAGTTCTAGAAGCCGCTAGAATGTGAATAATAATAATTGATTTGATTAAAACGTTTTGAATATAAATAATTTTCTGATTAATTTTTAGTTTTTTCCTCACGCTTATAGAAAAAATAGTGTACCTAACTCGTGCGTAAAGTGTCTTTTCCGCAATTGATTGCTGGCCAAACTCCGCTATCGCGTCGTTTGGCCATCTGCAATCGCGTGCGGAAAAGAGGCACTTTCCGCACTAGTTAGGTAAACTACTATTCCAGTTAAATGTAAAAAAGATCAATAGCCCGATCTGTAACAAAGGAACAATTACTGTAACATCGAAAAATAGCGTTACCGAACGGGACAAATCGTGTTACAAGAAGCTTTCTTACTATCGAGAAAAAACAATTTTTTTACAGATAATTAAAATACCTTTCTTTAAATATTATTCTTACTTACCCCATATCTAAAATGTTCTTTATGTTGGGGTCATAGGGGTCTCTTGAGCCAAAGATGTTAGGATTCGCCGATCTTATCGTGAACCAGTATTCAATGGTGTTCTTCGTTTTCTCTAGTTGATAATAACAAGAGTGCAAAAATAGGTAGATGTATTCTTCAGACAGTTCTGGAAGGTGAGGTTGGGTCCCCATCCTATAATAATAATTTAAAAGAGAAATATGAATATATTATTTCTGGATAAGTACTCAAAAGGTAAACTAGTAAACCGAGGCTGCTTCTCACATTTTTACCTTCCTAGCCCCCGTAGCAATGGCTAGAGAAGGTATTATTTTTGATAACAATTTTTTTTTTAAATAACTCCAAAAATGTGTTATTTGGATGCATTTTGACCTATCCTAGCAATATCGCCGTGATGTCTGTCTGTGTGTGTGTGTGTATATTATTTCTGTCCGTAACACGAGAGCTCCTAAACCGCTAAACCGATTTTCATCAAATTTTCAGGTATAATAGTGTTCGACACTCTTACAGCTGGTTAGATTTTGGTCTAAATCCATTAATGCTAATGACAGTTCTTTGACAATTAAAAACTTTAAAAAATCTTTTTAACGGAGCATCGTATCAATACACTGTTTTCGGAATATAGTAGAATATATTTTACTCAATAATTCGTGTTATAACCAAAAAACGCTTCAGTTTCTCAAATATTTGCAAAAAACTGTTTTCAAGGCTGATTATCATGGCTTTACTTGAAGTGTGCTAATAGGCTAGCTAGGAATGTATCAGATCCCTCATGGATCCATTTATTTTTATTTGCATTTTTAATATACAGGGTGTTCCAAGTTAAATGTTTTATTATTAAAAATAGAAAAAAGTTTAAACTAGTAGAATTTTCGAAGCTCTTTCCGATACTTAAATAAAAAAAAAATAGAGCATCACTTTTTGGAGTTTTCAAGTTTTTTCAAAAAATATTTTTTAAAAATTAAAAAAACACCCGGTATTTTATAATTTTTTTTGATAAGTATTTTATTTTTAAACCAAAACTGTGTTTTGAAGTTAAAAATAAAAAACATATTTTAAATTCAAAATTACGTATTGACATTTTATTTACTAGAAAGATGTCTAAGCGTACGTAATTTTGAATTTAGAATATCTCCGTTATTTTAACTTTAGAAATACTCCGCCAATCTATGGGCACCTAAGCTCACACTAGGTACTATAGTTATAGTGTGAGCTAATATAATCAAAAACTGAAATATATTTTATTCAACTCCAGACTCAATTACCTTTCGTTTGATACCACAGAAGCCATGTTTTGATTTAAACTCAAATTTTTTAAATCTACCCCCATCCTTTAAAAAAAACTAAAATGTATTTTGTTTAACTCCAGACTCAATTACCTTTCGTTTGATATCACACACGCCATATTTTCACTTAAACTCGAATTTTTGCCATCTACCCCCACCCTTTTTTTTAAATAAACTAAAATTCATGTTGTTTAACTCCAGACTTAATTACCTTTCGTTTGATATCACACACGACATATTTTCACATAAACTCTAATTTTTGGAATCTACCCCCACCATTTTATTTGGCTTGCGTGCGGTGGATTTTGTTCATTTTTAAATGGGACCATCACGGCCCAAGACCGAACTTAGGTACCAAATTTCATTAAAATCGGACAAGCGGTTTTTGAGTTATGCGGGTTGGTCGTTACAGACAGACATACAGACAGACAGACAGACAGACAGACAGACAGACAGACAGACAGCAAAACAAAAAAGTTTCAAAATCATCTGAAACGCAAAGATATATAAAAATTTTTGAAATCGGAGCAACTTTTTTTTTCTCGAAAAAATTAGGATCACCATAGCTCACACTACTTATATAGTAGTAGTGTGAGCTAAAAAAAATCAAAAGATAATTTTTATTTAGAATTGAAAGACCTATTAGAAAAAAATTATAAAATACAGGTTGTCCAATTAAAATTTCTTGTATGTTTTTTTAAAAAACTGGAAAACGCGATGTTTGAGTTTTCTTTGACTCAAGTATTTTAAAGAGCGTCAAAAATTCTACTAGTTTGCCGATATAAACTTTTTTCTATCCTAAATAATAACAAAGTTAGCAATGGTGGACACTTAACTTGGAACACCCTGTATCTGTTCTTATAGTTAAGAAATTCAATTTCACCATCAATTGATGGTGTATTTATTCTATATTATAAAAGAATTAATAAATAAATTAATAGTTATTTAAACAACAAGGTTTGAAAACGACTCTTTGCACACGATCGAGACAGTTTCGTAGACCGAGCCGAAGGCGAGGTCTACAAGTCAAGGGAGTGTGCAAAGAGGTTTTCAAACGAGTTTTTTACAATATTTTTTATACGACTGTTAATAAAGAAAGAAAAATCAAATTTTAATTAATAAAAATAGAAAAAAGTTTAAACCAGCAAACTAGTAGAATTTTCGAAGCTCTTTAAGATACTTAAATAAAAAAAATAGAGCATCACTTTTTGGTTTTTTCAAAAAATATTTTAATAAATTAAAAAAACACCCGGTATTTTATAATTTTTTTTGATAGGTATTTTATTTCTGAACCAAAACTGTGTTTTGAAGTTAAAAATAAAAAACATATTTTAAATTCAAAATTACGTATTGACATTTTATTTGCTAGAAAGATGTCTAAGCGTTGGTAATTTTGAATTTAGAATATCTTCGTTAGTTTAACTTTAGAAAAAAAAATCAAAAGATAATTTTTATTTAGAATTGAAAGACCTATCAGAAAAAAATGATAAAATACAGGTTGTCCAATTAAAATTTCTTGTATGTTTTTTTAAAAAACTGGAAAACGCGATGTTTGAGTTTTCTTTGACTCAAGTATTTTAAAGAGCGTCAAAAATTCTACAAGTTTGCCAATTTAAACTTTTTTCTATCTTTAATAATAACATAGTTAGCAATGGTGGACACTTAACTTTGAACACCCTGTATATGTGCTTATAGTTAAGAAATTAAATTTCACCATCGATTGATGGTGTATTTATTGTAGATTATTAAAGAATTAATAAATCAATTATTAAATACTTTTAATTAGAGAAAAAGAAATGCACCTAGATAACATTCAATTATAACAAAAATAAAATTTAATTTATTTAATTTGCTAAGCTAAAAATTATGAGTAATAGGCAGAATTTGTGTACAGCGTGTCCCATTTTCGATGGGATTAAATGGGAAACTAGGTTATTATTAAAGATATCCCGTGATTTCGCTAATACAGGGAGTTTTTGAAAAAATTGCATTTTAATTAATTCCTTGTATCTCGCTTATTTTGCAAGATATTTTTATTCTGTAAAAACCTTTCTATGGCAACATTTTTAGAGCCAAATAATGTCGTTGTCAATTTTTTAAAATATTGTTTAATTTTTGAGATATGGTATTTATCATAAAAAAATTAAATACGGACCTGGATTTTTTTTATTACTACTTTGATTATTTCCATGCTATTATTACCTTAAAATGATAAAACTTTAATATTTTTTTGATTTAAGGTTAAAAAAAACTATTTAATATTTAAAAAAAAATTATAGTCCGAACCTGGAAATTATAAATTAAAAATTGCAAGACCTAGTGTGTCTTGAACGATTTTTAGTTTATCTGTTTTGAAATGATAATTAAAATATTTATAAATAAAGTAAAAAACGTTAAAAAGTTACAAAAAAATATCATACTAATTATTTGATAACAGCAGGTCGTGAAATTGTCATTTTACTTGTCATTTTTGTGAATGGCTTACAATTATTTTAAACTGGCTAGAAATCGACGATATCCAGATTTTGAAAAATGTGATATGTTTGACTGCTTCATTCAAGCAACAAAATCCCAATAGTTAAATGGCAGAAATATTTTTATGCAAAATGCGTTTAGAAAAATTACTCAAAAATGCCAACAATGTCTTACACATAATGGTAATCAGAAAAATTAGTTATTTTTTATAATTTGTTTTTTTTGTATTTTTCGTAGACTTTGTTTTAAATAAATCTGTAAATTGATGTAAAACCATTTTAATATGCTAAGTATCAAAACAGTTAAACTAAAAATTGTTTAACTAGCAATTTTTAGTTTATATTTATGTTGAAAATATCCAGGTTCGGACTAATTTTTTTTTTTAAATATTAAATATTTTTTTTTACCTTAAAACAAAAACATTTTTAACTTTTTATTATTTTATGATAATTAGCATGAAACCAATTAAAATAGTAATAAAAAAAATCCAGGTCCGTATTTAATGTTTTTATGATAAATACCATATCTCAAAAACTAAACAATATTTTAAAAAATTGACAACGTCATTATTTTCTTCTAAAAAAGTTGCCATAAAAATGTTTTTACAGAATAAAAGTATCTCGCAAAATAAGCGAGATACAAGAGATTATTAAAAATACAATTTTTTCAAAAACTCCCTGTATTAGCGAAACTACGGGGTATATCAAAAATCTGATTACGCCATTTTTAAGGGCTCAAAAAAAGAGCACGGTAAGGTGCAATCAGAAAATCAATATCTTTAATAATAACCGAGTTTCCCATTTAATCCCATCGAAAGTGGGACACGCTGTACATACCTTTATTTTTTCGTGACGACCAACTTTTTTCTCTGCGAAAATTCTTGAAAGTGATTCCTAACAGAGTGCGCGGGCGCAGAAATCTTTCGAACTTCGTACTGAATAAACGACGCATGCCACAGAAAAAAAAATTGCCGGTTAAATTTTAAATTAGATAAAAAAAGTAATAGTAAAGAATAACGGGCAATTTCTTTTTCTGTAGCTTAAAAAATGTATTAATGTCTAAATGGCAACATTGTCCCCAAAATTGCCACATAGCACAAATCAAAACAACATTAAAAACACACACTTCTTTAAGTTTAATAGGTCGCATTTTAACGTTATTTTCAAAACTTATTTCGTTGTGATTTTAACGTGGTTTTAAAAACAACGTTAAAAAGCGACCTATTAAACTTAAAAAAGAATGTGTTTTTAACGTTGATTTGATTTGAGCTATGTGGGCTGTATGCTTGGTTTAATAAGTCTGAAGCTCGAAATATTTCTAGGCCCACGCACTCTGTATGGAATCACTTTCAAGAATTTTTTCGCAGAGAAAAATGAATGTGTGCAAGAAAATTCACCTATTAGGGGAAGACGGGGAAATTCCGCCAGGCGGGATGATACCGCCACCCCAAGTATCTAGGCAACCAAAAACACCAGAGAGCTGCCAGCAAAAACATTCATTGAATTTCTTTGGCTGCCAGTTATGACAAACAGAACAGCAATGAGGTGCCAGAAGCTAAAGCATTCCAGTTAGAACGTGTCGCCGCCTTTGAATTCGGCTGGGGTCTAAGTAGGTAATCGTGACCCTAATTCTGAAACCTCGTAACCCACAAAAAAATGAAAATTCATGTTTTGCGTCAAATGAACCAAAAAGAAAAATATAGAACGGTCATTCCCGCGATTTCTAATAAGTGGCATAATGCTTACTTTTTTGCTTCTAATTTTTACGTTGTCGTTAGCTGGTGGTTAGATACCAATACCGTTTTTTAAATTTTAGATTAAGGTTCGAACAAAGTTAATTTTTGTATTGATCAATATATTTTTATAAAATATGTTGTTGTGTTTTTAGCTCACACTACTACTATACTATAGTAGTGTGAGCTATAGTGATCCTAATTTTTTCGAGAAAAAAAAAGTTGCTCCGATTTCAAAATTTTTTATATATCTTTGCTTTTCAGATGATTTTGAAACTTTTTTGTTGCGCCGTCTGTCTGTCTGTCTGTCTGTAACTGACGAACGTGCATAACTCAAAAACCGCTTGCCCGATTTTAATGAAATTTGGTACCTACGCTAGGTTTTGGGTGGAGATGGTCCCATTTAAAAATGAACAAAATCCACCAAACACAAGCCAAATAAAAGGGTGGGGGTATATTTCAAAAATTAGAGTTTATGCAAAAATATGGCGTGTGTGATATCAAACGAAAGGTAATTGCGTCTGGAGTTAAATAAAATACATTTTACTTTCACAAAAAGGGTGGGGGTAAATTAAAAAAATTAGTGTTTATGTGGAAATATGGCTTGTGTGATATCAAACGAAACGTAATTGAGTCTGGAGTTAAACAAAATACATTTTAGTTTAAAAAAAAAGGTGGTAGATTTGAAAAATTTAAGTTTAAGTCAAAACATGGCTTGTGTGGTATCAAACGAAAGGTAATTGAGTCTGGAGTTCAATAAAATATTTTTCAGTTTTTAGTTATATTAGGTCACACGTACACTATAACTATAGTGCCTAGTGTGAGCTTAGGTGCCCATAGATTGGCAGAGTATTTATTTATCAATCTTTCTAAACCAGTAGAAAGTATCACTTATGGATAAAAACTACTATGGAGGTATTACCTCGTACAATGGGGGAATTCCGCTGCAACTAATTTCTTTTATATTTATGGAAAAAATATACATTTTTTTATTGAAAATTCTAGTTATGTTAACAAGCTAAAGATTTTGCAATTAAAATTTTTTTAAGGTGGCGGAATTCCACCATCTGCACCTGCTCATCACTTACAAAATAGCCGGATGTACTGTAGCAGTGGCGCACCCAGGAATATGTCTTGGCGGGGCCCGAGGCCTCTTGGGGGGGGGGCCGAAGCCTCATGATGTCGAATTTTAAGCCATTTTTTGTGTTTTTTCTGAAATATGTCGAAAATATGTAAAAAAATCTAAGGCTTGGGAGGGGCTTGGGCCTCGCCCCCCCCCCTGGGTGCGCCCATGACTGTAGACTATTTCTGCAAAATTTAACAATGCTTTGGTGATTCGGCATAGATGCATTCAAAAATTTACTTTTTCTATACTGAAAAAACCATTGTGCATGTCTCTCTATTAACATTTTGGAATGCGCTAAAGTGAGTAAAAAGAGAGTTAATGCTTATTTATTACGTTAGTTTTATGCGTTTTCGCTAGTTTGCCAACCAATTCACGAGACAATGAGCCCCGGTCTCCCCTATTTAGGTTTCTTTTCAAAAATGGTAGCATCCTAGACGCATGATATACCACAAAGAATTATGATCAGTAGCAGTCGTATATGTTTGTTGGCAAAAAGCTTCATTTATCATGTCGTTTATATCGGCGTGTAATCCTCTATAAATTTTGAAGGTTTAAATATTATCAAATCTAACTTACCAGCTTTTAATTTTTTGCATGTCTTTTTTCTTCCCCTCCGGTATTTTCTTCAACCCATCTATAAAAGGATGCTTGTGCTTTAAATTCAATTGTTGGGACGACATTTTTATAATTCTTTTTTATGTAAAAATCACTACAATTTTAATAAATGTAAAAATATGTATTAGGAATTTAACAGATGTGATGTCGATTTTTTTTTATAAACCAGTTCTTTTGCAACACATCTATAAAACACACGTTAACCTCTAGATCAATCACAAGTTTCACTTCAAAATTTAGAAAAATAAAGAATTATTTTATTCAAACACTGAAACTAGGTAATAATTAAATCTTTAGTCTAAGAAAATATTTAAGAAAAAATGTTGTGTAAAATTGATGCCAAGAACCACTTTGATCGATGGTTTTAGCCCGTACCCACGGTTCTACTGCCGATGGTACCCACTAAAACTTACGACGAGAGAACCTGAGAAGAGGTGGCACCCATTCAGCAGTATTTCGTCGTGCTGCAGGAAATTTGAGAGCCTATTCCATGCAATTATCGGGCAATTCCGTAATTATGTCAATTTACAATCTGATATAATATGGGAAGATAATTAAATGCCCATTGCTAAACCATGTTTCCTTTTCGTAGTTTGAGTCAAAATTACGCAAGATACGTATTTAAAAATTAAAGAATGCAATGAACTCGTTCTATAGAAAGAAACCGCAACGAAAGTGGACATGGCTCAGGCCTAATGGAATAACGAAAAACGAAATTGATTACATACTGACTTCTGATAAAAATATGATAAAAATATCGTTAGAGATGTAACAGTCCAAAACAGCTTTACAACCTGCAGTGATCACAGGATGGTCAGAACAAAAATCTGCATTGATAGTAATTTCGAAACGAAAAGAAATACTCTGCCAATATATGGGCCCCTAAGCTCACACTAGGTACTATAGTTATAGTGTACGTGCGAGCTCATAAAACTAAAACCTGAAATATATTTTATTCAACTCCAGACTAAATTACCTTTTGTTTGATACCACACAAGCCATGTTTTGACAAACTCAATTTTTTGAAATCTTCCCCCACCCTTAAAAAAACAAAAACTAAAATGTATTTTGTTTAACTCCGGACTTAATTACCTTTCGTTTGATATCACACACGCCATATTTTCACGTAAACTCTAATTTTTGAAATCTACCCCTACCCTTTTTGAAGAAAAAAAAACTAATATGTATTTTGTTTAACTCCATACTCAATTACCTTTCGTTTGATATCACACACACCATATTTTCACATAAACTCTAATTTTTGAAATCTTCCCCCACCCTTTTATTTGGCTTGTGCTCGGTGGATTTTCTTCATTTTTAAATGGGACCATCTCGACCCAAGACCCAGCCTAGGTACTAAATTTCATTAAAATTGGCCTAGCGGTTTTTGAGTTATGCGCGTTGGTCGTTACAGACAGACATACAGACATACAGACATACAGACATACAGACAGACAGACAGACAGACAGACAGACAGACAGACAGACAGACAGACAGACAGACAGACAGACAGACATACAGACAGACAGACAGACAGACAGACAGACAGACAGACAGACAGACGGCGCGACAAAAAAGTGTCAAAATCATCTGAAACGCAAAGATATATAAAAATTTTTGAAATCGGAGCAACTTTTTTTTTCTCGAAAAAATTAGGATCACTGTAGCTCACACTACTATAGTCTAGTATATGTGTGAGCTAAAATGAATAATAACTTCTATACAGAATTATATCAAACAAAAATAAAGAACATAATCACCTGGAACAGACGGAGTAACGGCAGAAAAGCTCAAGTACGGTGGTAAAGCTGTAGTTAATACCCTCCATATTCTCTTGAATAAAATACTAAAAGAAAAAATAATCCCAAACAACCTTAACTATTATTCTACACAAGAAAGGCGATAGAACAGTAAATCCACTTTATTGCTTTGCAGATGATGGCAATGTAGTCTCCTCAGTCATACCACCCACTCAGTGTCTATCCGCACGTGAATTCCATCATCTTAGACTAACTCAAATATCGCAGATAAATAACGACCTGGAGATAATAGAGGACTGGGGCAACAAAAACCTTGTACAGTTCAACGCGCAGAAAACCCAAGCAGCCCTGTTTTCAAAAAAGACCAGCACCGGTGAGCCAAACATCATGCTATCTGGAAGTGCTGTCGCATTGCAGAGCCAGTTGAACATCTTAGGAGTCACTGCAGAGACCAACATGTCTTGGCACAGTCACGTGGCAGATATAGCTAAAAGGGCGTCCCAAAAGCTTGGGGTGCTATTTCGTACAAGACATCTGTATACACCAAGCCAACTGCTGACACTCTACAAAGCTCAGATTCGACCAACTATGGAGTACTGCTCACATATATGGAGTGCGGCACCCAAACATACCTTAATGCTTTTGAACACCGTGCAAAAGCGAGCTATCAAGCTGATCAATGACCCCGCACTTACCCGTAGCTTGGATAGTCTCGAACATCGAAGAACTGTGGGCGATCTCTCTCTCTTCTACAGGTATTATCACGCAAAATGCTCTAAAGAGTTGGCACGTATGATCCCCCCGGGAGTAGCACCTACTAGGCGAACACGTCAAACAGACGGTAACCATCAATTTACTGTCAAAATAGAGGCACCAAGAACCTCATTATATCAGAATTCATATCTCTGGAGAACAGCATCGCTGTGGAATAAACTCCCTGCGACAGTTTTCCCTGCAGGTTACAACCTGAACCGTTTCAAAACCAACACACACCAACATTTCCGCGCACTTGCCGCTTCTCGAGCGTGATAGGGATCTCCTTGCGAGTGCGCATACCCGTAAAAAAAAAAAAAAAGATTGGCCTGCGCAGCACTCGGTAAATAAGGTTACATATTAGGAAATAAAAAATAACCTCAGTACCTCAAAACGAAAGTGTATAACCAATATATTCTTCCTGTACTTACCTATGGATCCCAGACCTGGACACTTACACACACACACACACACACAGATCAATGGAAAGACAAATGTTACATGTAAAGCTGACAGATAGAAAAAGGAATGAATGGATAAGAAATAAAACAAAAGTAAGGGATGTCAGAGGAGAAGTAGCAAAATTAAAATGAAAATTTGCCGGTCATAATATCAGACAGAAAGACAATCGATGGAACCAATGTATTGTAAACTGCAGACTGGGAAAATAAAAGAGGTAGGGGAAGAACCCAAATGAGATGGGCGTACGATTTGAAGAAACACGCGGGAAATAGATGGATGATCACGGCGACAGATAGAGAAGAGTGGCAGATATTGGGGAAAATAGATAGATAGAATCGAAGTATTTAAAAAAATTGTTGCTGGCACGGCAAGTCGTTCAAAATACATTTTCAAACAACGCTTCCATGTACGGTAAGGTTTTCAAGTGGTTGTGTGTGTGTGTGTGTGTGTGTGTTATGATAAATTTTTCTTATAATTTTATTTTTTTATGTTTCCCGCAAAATCGAAGGAAAAAATATTATTTCTAATACGTGCCAAAAGAAGTTTTCCCGCACTTAAAACCAGTGGCGGATCCAGGGGGGGCACAACATTCAAAAAATGAGTAAAAAGTAATGTTTTTGCTAATAAAAATTCAAAATTTTTGCCTGCGGCGCATGAAAGTCTATTGTTATTATCATCGAAATTACAACCACTGACTAATTCAATAAAATGCTGCTTAAAAAAATATATACCGTTTTTTACCAACACAGAATGTCGCCTAAAGTGCCCCTCCCCCCGAGAAGCACCTCTGGATCCGCCCTTGTTTAAAACCAGTGGCGGCTGGTGACGTTATAAATTGGGGGGGGGGGGGCAGAAATTTATATTGCATGGAAAATGAGATAAAAAACTTACCTAAACAATTTTATTTTAGCATTATACAAACAAGCAGCTACTTGTTGTAGTTTTTAGTTTATTTGTTTATAGATAAAGTCTATTGGCCCTCCTTTTACATGCGCAAAGTGCTTGGATTAGCAGCAAAACCTCAAAAATCCCACAGAATTTTAAATAGTCTAATATTAAGTATAATATGTCTATTTTTTGCCACATTTTCATTATGTTCGGTAATGTTTTGCCTATAGGCACTATTCAATTGGCACCTAATATCAGTCTTGCCTAGCATAGAAAATTCTATGTGGTTATTTAAATAAGTAGCACTTACTTTGTGTCTTTAACTTTTCACTAAAGTGCCAGAGATCACACATCCCTTTTGCCACCCATGCAACCGCACAACCAGTTTTCAGCATCGTATAATTTTTTATTACTTGCACTAAAATTTTGGTTAATTTTTAGGATTTTTAGGTCCGGTCTATGTGGCCCTAAAGATTTTATTTGTAATCGAAGTTAATATGCCAACGTATTTAATTTAATCGACGGTATTTATTTCCATTTTAAAAACAAACGATAACAAAAACAATGACACGCGACCGGCAATGCTTTTTAATACTGACTAAAAGCCCAAATTAAAACAAACTCATACTCATACACTAAGGATAGAACCGGCATCGTGTAGAAGGGCAACGGACGTGTCCGTATGATGATGATGGCCGACTTCAACTAAAACACACATTCCTCCCGCCTCCGCATTAGAACATCCACCCATACCCCGCTGAAAAACGGGTGAAATTGAAACCTAGAACTAGACAATCATGTCGGAAGGGAAGATTTAACTTTTTTTTAATAAATCAATTAAAAATACTGTTTGTTGTCTAGTTTTGGGAGGGCACTGCCCCGTTGCCCCCCCCTATAGCAGTCGCCGCTGCTTAAAACTTATCCGAACTCCGCTTCGCGTCGTGTGCGGGAAAACATAACTACAATTTTCCATATTATTTTAATATCTTCCATTTATTGTTGTTTTATAGTCAAAAAAATTTAATGACTAAATTCTATTTTTAGTCTTAATAATAATTTTGTTTGGGTATTTGGGAATTTTTTGAAAAGGTAGCTCGATATTTACATAATTGGTTCGGTTCGGTTATAAATAAAAATGAGATATTCGAGAATTATTGAAATAAAGCCAGGCTACAATAGTGCCAGGCACAATTTTGACACCTTCACATTGTAATATCAGCTGTGATCTTTCAACACACGGCCTTTGTTTACTATATGAACCGGAATAAATATAGTGCCTTCTTTTATTAATTGAAAAAAAACGACGAAAGTTTTAAATTCGACTTTGGTATGTCAATTTTGAAGGATCAACTGTCAGTTTTCAATGTGAATGTGTCAAAATAGTGCCTGGCACAGTTAAAGCCCTGCCTGGCTGTATTTCAATATTTCGATGCATTTTAGGTTTCTATTTTCTCCAAGACTTTGGATAAACCTATATATTTATCGGTTTCACAACGTTCTACGTCTTCCGATACCCAATCTCCACTCGTTTCTGTTTGCCCATAATTCATCATCTAGGCCTCTTATTCTTATTTCACAGTATATTCCTTCTCTCCAGCTTCTCCTTGGCCGTCCTCGTTTTCTTCGGCCAGTTGGTTTCCATTGTAGTATTTGTTTAGGTAGTCTTTCATCATTCATTCTTTGTACATGTCCGTACCACACTAGTTGTTTTGTTCTTATATCATCCACTAAAGTACGTTCACCCACTGTCATAATTTCTCTTATTCTTTGATTTGTAACTCTTTCTCTTTTTGATTTCCCTGCTGCTCTTCTCCAATAGTCCATCTCCGTAGCGGAAAGCATTTTTTCTGTTCTGTCCTTGATTGGCCATACTTCTGAGCCGTATGTAATAATACTTTTTACAATGGTGTTATATATAAGCTTTTTGTTATGTTTTGATATACTTTGGTCCCAAATTATTCCATTTATTAAAGTTATTGCTTTTCTTCCTTGTACGTTTCGATCTTTTATAGCTTTGTCTAGTGTTCCGTCAGCTGTAATTTTTAGACCTAAGTATTTATACTCATCACAGGACTGAATTCGCTGCCCGGTATTTAAGATTAGATCCTGTTTCATTCCACCGATACACCCTTCTATTAGTTTTCGTGTCATATATTCGAGTTCGTCATAATCCTGAGCCACTACTATCTGATCATCGGCGAAACATAAAGTATACAAGGTGGTTTCGTCCAACGGAATTTCCATGTTTTGGCATTTTCTCTTCCATACTTTAAGGACTTGTTCCAAGTATATCTTAAAGAGCGTAGGCGAGATACAGCAACCTTGTTGAAGACCTTTATTTACTTGAAAGCCTTTGGTTAGTTTTGCTTTTATTTTAACTTTTGCCTTAGTATTGCGGTATAACTTTTTGATGGCCTTAATTAGTTGTACGCTTATGTTTGTGGTTTCCAACGCTTTCCAAAATAGATTTAGTGGTATACTATCATATGCCTTCTGCAAATCGACGTAAAGCAGATGCAGCTCTTGTCCGTACGTCATTTTCTTTTGAATAACTTGGGTTATATATTTGGATAAACCTGCTTTGCTAAAAAAACCGCAGCTTCATTACCATCTAATTTTGTGACTAGGTATGGGATAGGTCAAGGTACCTTCCTTAAGAACAAGAATGCTTGGTCAACAACTCTGCTGAATTTTAATGGCGAATCTTCTTTAAAATACGAAGAAAGATAATTTTAAAATGATAAAAGTCGATAAACAAATACCATTAACTTGGAATTATGTAACTATAGATTCATACCTAGGTGTACCATTTCTTCTTTTTGGTATGACACCAATGCGTACGTCATATGTGCTACTTTTACTAGACAGTCATATGTATGTATTTTAGCAATAAAGTAATAATATATCATATTTTAAAGAACTGATTGCAAAAAGGACAGTACACCATCTAATAAGTATAAAATTTTTATTTTTAGAATTTTATGAAGTCATACTTATTGCGTTTTACCATAGAGTAAGTAAGAACTGCCATAGGCTATCTGACTCTATGGTTTTACCTCATTCTTCTTACTTTCCTATATAATTGAGCTAGACCAATTTTTATGAGATTCTCACGAAAAATTATGTTTGACACTGTTACAAGTTTATTAGATTTTGGTCAAACTTCATTAACTCTAATGATGATGAGTTTTTACGCCCGATTTACCATATACACACTACAGTTTGCTGATGACCAAGTAATTGTGGCTAATGATAAAGAAGACATGGAGTATATGATGAGAAAGTTAACAGAAGAATACCAAAAGTGGGGATTAACAGTGAACCTGGACAAGACACAAAACTTATGTATTGGCAACGAATCCAGTGAGTTAGTACTAGAAAATGGACAAACAATATCTCCATGCAATGAGTATGTATGTATACTTGTGTGTCACATTTGATACGACAGGAACAGACTGTAAAGAACTGGAAAAACGAATAGTAGAGCAAAAAAGGTTATTGGATGTCTTAACAGTATTTTATGGACCAGATAGATAGAAAAGAATGTAAAATTTAATATAATAATATATATAAAACAATGGAATAGAGGCTTGTCGCATAACAGAAAAATACAAAACAAAAATGGAAAGTGTCGAAATGGATACAATAATATAAAATTAACTTATAATATCATTATAGCTGCGACCTCCCTCAGTTGTGTCGAATGTTTTTTTTTAATTTTGTACCTATTAAGACCAATCCAAAATCTTTCGATGTCAAAATTTTATGTAATCAAACTCTTTATATTCTTCTGTTTTCTTCAATAATTTATTGCATTTTCGATACTTTTACATTTCATATATTCACAAATGTACTCAACAACTACTTATTTCTTTAAATAAAATTGTACTGCAGATTACTATGTGCAGATTAAAAACTTAGAATGAGAAGAAATAGGCAACAAAGCAAACGGACAAAGAAGTAGGGGAAGACTCCAAATAAGATGGGCGGACTATTTGAAGAAACATGCCGGAATTGGATGGATGAACATATAGACAGACAGAGAAGACAGACAGAAAAAAAAAGTTGCTATATTTTAGTAATTTAAAAAGTTAGTTCTTAAAATATAAAGCTTATTTCTTTAACATTTTACTTGGTGTTCTATTGAAAAAAAAAAGTATTAACAGTTTTTCTGTAATAAATTTATAAAAAGTTATAAGTCAAAGTTTGTGAAAAAAAAATAATAAAATTAATAACAATATTTTATCAATTTTGAACAGTATCATCTAGAACAAGAATTTGGCACTATTTTTTTATTAAAGATGAACCTGCGTTTTTTGTTCATTTAAAATTAAAATCTGACCATGCGCTCTGTTAACCAAAAATTTTGCAACTTTTATTACTCATATATTTTTTTAATCATTTTTGCTTCCTGGTTTAAGTTGGAATGTTCCATTTTTTCTTTCAGCAAGTAAGCCTAGAGACTATCTTTTTATGACTTATCTTAAAGAATAGAGACGCGACAAACTTATCAAAGTTAAATTTATTTAACTCAAAATCGAAGGGAAATATCGGTCCTCTATACTCTCCTCCTTCCGTCCTTGTTAACTCAAGCCTCGCAATATAAAAATAAACAATTTGTGACAAAACATATACCGGGGGTGGCATCAATATGAGCGGGGCTCCTGATTTTCAAGTTCATAAAATGCAATTATTATTCATCAGCAATATTAGCTATGAGAGGACAGCTAAGAAATTAGACAATAGATAATAAACAAAATAGAAATTTGATACGCACGGAAAAATTTAATGTTCGAGCGCAAATGCCACGATATAAATACACACGTAGGAGGTAGGCAGAGTTCTGAAGTATGGAAATTTATTTCTACAGTAAAAAACTCAACAAAAGAAAAAGTAAACGTCCAGATCATCAAACCAGAACAGTGGACAGAACACTACAAGGGTCTGCTGCAGGAAACGAATATCTGTCAGCCTCTCCGAGGAGAGACATAGAAGAAGATGGAGAGGAAGTAATTATCGAAAAAGAAATCATAAAGAATAGTATTAAAAAGCTTAAATCCGAAAAAACTAGCGGACCTGGGGGAAAATACGCCCAAATGCTCAAATATAGATCAGAGAAGAAACTACTAGAAAATTTCATCTATATTATCAATCAATGCATAAACTTGTATCCAGTACCTGATGATTGGAAAATTGCATTCATATCATCAATACATAAAAAAGGAAACAAGCTGGATTGCAACCATCACAGAGGAATTTCAGTAACCAGTACTCTAAGTAGATTGTACGGTAGGATTCGTAGAGATTTAATAGAGAATGATTTTCATAAACAAGAAGAAGAAGAGCAAAGTGGATTTCGTGCAGGCAGATCTTGTAGTGATAATGTTTTTTGTCTTAAACAAGTAATTGAGAGAGAAATATAGAGACTTATGTTACCTTTATGCACCTACAAACAGCATATGATATCGTTCCAGTAAAAAAATTATGGACAGTGTTAGAGCAAACTAATATCATTTTCTTAGAAAATAAATAATAGATGATAAAAAACAATCTAAAAGGTTTTGAGATTTAATTGCTTCATATTTACCGTGTCAGTACAAACCTTACATAAAAGCGATAAAAGAACTATACAAAGGATCAAAATCTAAAATTGAAATTGGATATCGACTTTCAAAATAATTCTTGGTAACGAAAGGCTTAACGACAGGGATGTTGTATCTCTCCAACTCTTTTTAAAATATATATCGCAGTAGCTAAAAAACTGAAAACGTAAAGTACAAGGCATGGGAATATAGCTTAACGACCGGTTTACCATATATACACTACAGTTTGCTGACGACCAAGTAATTGTAGCTAATGATAAAAAATACATGGAGTATATGATGAGAAAGTTAAAGGAAGAATACCAAAAGTGAGGATTAACATTGAACGTCGACAAGACACAGTACTTATGTATTTGAAACGAATCAAGTGAATTAGAACTAGACACTGGACAAATAATAAGTATACTTAGGTGTCACATTTGATAAGACAGGAATAGACTGTAAAGAACTGGAAAAAGGAACAGGAAAAGCAAAAAATGTTATTGGATGTCTTAACAGTATTTTATGGAGCAAAGGGTTAAAAAAGAATGTAAATTTTAACATATATGAAACAATGGTGAAACGCACGCTGTTGTATAGAATAGAAGCTTGTCGCGTAACAGAAAAATACAAAACAAAAATGGAAATTGCCGAAATGGATGCAATAAGAAGATCAATGAGAATATCTAGAACAGACCACATAAAAAATGAGATCATAAAAGAAAGAATGGGAATCGAGGAAAGATTGCGAAAGCAGGTCCTAGAATGGCAACCAATAGGGCGCAGAAAAAAAGGGCGTCCTAAACTAGAATGGCAACAGTCAATCCAAAGATCAATGAGTCAAAAAAATCTGACAGAAGATGATTGTCAGGATCCAAGGAGGTGGAGAATAGGCGTCGGACAACGTAGAAAAACGTTCTAAACCGCCATAGTAGTAGTATATATTAGCTAAGGGGTCGTTTTTAATGCATTCTAGTTGGCAGAGCAGTCGTTATTAGCTCACACATATACTATACTATAGTAGTGTGAGCTATGGTGATCCTAATTTTTTCGAGAAAAAAAAAGTTGCTCCGATTTCAAAAATTTTTATATATCTTTGCGTTTCAGATGATTTTGAAACTTTTTTGTTGCGCCGTCTGTCTGTCTGTCTGTCTGTCTGTCTGTCTGTCTGTCTGTCTGTCTGTCTGTCTGTCTGTCTGTCTGTCTGTCTGTCTGTCTGTCTGTCTGTCTGTCTGTCTGTCTGTCTGTCTGTCTGTCTGTCTGTCTGTCTGTCTGTCTGTCTGTCTGTCTGTCTGTCTGTCTGTCTGTCTGTCTGTCTGTCTGTCTGTCTGTCTGTCTGTCTGTCTGTCTGTCTGTCTGTCTGTCTGTCTGTCTGTCTGTCTGTCTGTCTGTCTGTCTGTCTGTCTGTCTGTCTGTCTGTCTGTCTGTCTGTCTGTCTGTCTGTCTGTCTGTCTGTCTGTCTGTCTGTCTGTCTGTCTGTCTGTCTGTCTGTCTGTCTGTCTGTCTGTCTGTCTGTCTGTCTGTCTGTCTGTCTGTCTGTCTGTCTGTCTGTCTGTCTGTCTGTCTGTCTGTCTGTCTGTCTGTCTGTCTGTCTGTCTGTCTGTCTGTCTGTCTGTCTGTCTGTCTGTCTGTCTGTCTGTCTGTCTGTCTGTCTGTCTGTCTGTCTGTCTGTCTGTCTGTCTGTCTGTCTGTCTGTCTGTCTGTCTGTCTGTCTGTCTGTCTGTCTGTCTGTCTGTCTGTCTGTCTGTCTGTCTGTCTGTCTGTCTGTCTGTCTGTCTGTCTGTCTGTCTGTCTGTCTGTCTGTCTGTCTGTCTGTCTGTCTGTCTGTCTGTCTGTCTGTCTGTCTGTCTGTCTGTCTGTCTGTCTGTCTGTCTGTCTGTCTGTCTGTCTGTCTGTCTGTCTGTCTGTCTGTCTGTCTGTCTGTCTGTCTGTCTGTCTGTCTGTCTGTCTGTCTGTCTGTCTGTCTGTCTGTCTGTCTGTCTGTCTGTCTGTCTGTCTGTCTGTCTGTCTGTCTGTCTGTCTGTCTGTCTGTCTGTCTGTCTGTCTGTCTGTCTGTCTGTCTGTCTGTCTGTCTGTCTGTCTGTCTGTCTGTCTGTCTGTCTGTCTGTCTGTCTGTCTGTCTGTCTGTCTGTCTGTCTGTCTGTCTGTCTGTCTGTCTGTCTGTCTGTCTGTCTGTCTGTCTGTCTGTCTGTCTGTCTGTCTGTCTGTCTGTCTGTCTGTCTGTCTGTCTGTCTGTCTGTCTGTCTGTCTGTCTGTCTGTCTGTCTGTCTGTCTGTCTGTCTGTCTGTCTGTCTGTCTGTCTGTCTGTCTGTCTGTCTGTCTGTCTGTCTGTCTGTCTGTCTGTCTGTCTGTCTGTCTGTCTGTCTGTCTGTCTGTCTGTCTGTCTGTCTGTCTGTCTGTCTGTCTGTCTGTCTGTCTGTCTGTCTGTCTGTCTGTCTGTCTGTCTGTCTGTCTGTCTGTCTGTCTGTCTGTCTGTCTGTCTGTATGTCTGTAACGACCAACGCGCATAACTCAAAAACCGCTTGGCCGATTTTAATGAAATTTGGTACCTAGACTGGGTCTTGGGTCGAGATGGTCCCATTTAAAAATGAACAAAATCCACCGAACAGAAACCAAATAAAAGGGTGGGGGTAGATTTCAAAAATTAGAGTTTATGTGAAAATATGGCGTGTGTGATATCAAACGAAAGGTAATTGAGTCTGCAGTTAAACAAAATACATTTTAATTTATTTAAAAAAAAGGGTGGAGGTATATTTTAAAAATTAGAGTTTAAGTGAAAAATATGGCGTGTGTGATATCAAACGAAAGGTAATTGAGTCCGTAGTTTAACAAAATACATTTTAGTTTTTTGTTTTTTTTTTAAGGGTGGGGGTAGATTTCAAAAATTTGAGTTTAAGTCAAAACATATGGCTTGTGTGGTATCAAACAAAAGGTAATTTAGTCTGGAGTTAAATAAAATATATTTCAGTTTTTAGTTATATTAGCTCACACGTACACTATAACTATAGTACCTAGTGTGAGCTTAGGGGCCCATATATTGGCAGAGTATTTTTATTTATTAGCAAAGTCCAACTTGTTTTCCACTAAATAATTTTTTCCGAAATAAATAACAACACATTAAATTTATGAAAAAGCGATAATTTATTCACAGTGTAGGTAATTAAACTCAGAACTACTTTATTTTTTCAGAAAAATGACGTACGTCAAATTTCGTTGAAAATATTGACGATTTAGTTAGCTTGAAAATTAATGTAATTTAATAAGTTTCAGTATTTCCGTAGGGGAGACCGGAGCTACATTGGACACGCACCGGTATAAAATGGACAAGTTTGTATTTTGCTGAGTAAATAACAAAAGTGCTGCAAACGATGCTGTGTACTTCTTCTTTTTTTTTACACACTTCACAAAATATTGACACTTGGTTAGTTGGTGAACACTGTTGCCAAACAACACATATCTAGCAGTTTTTATAAAAAATAAGTTTCAATTAATGGCATAAAATTAAATCTGCCGATTACTGGTATTAAAAATATTTTAAATTTAGACATTTTGTTATATGCGCGGCAACACTGTCTCAAAATAAATATTCAACCCCAAGTAAGGTCAAACATTATCCTTTAGAAATCAAACAAGTTTTCGTGGCTAATCGGGTAAAACGAAGTTTTTGTTTCACTCATATTTTTCCGTGGGTAGCTCGAAAGGCTAACCTCACGAGGGTCCAACATCTAATGGACACCTCATAAGTTTTTTTTTTTTACGGGTATGCGCACTCGCAAGGAGATCCCTATCACGCTCGAGAAGCGGCAAGTGCGCGGAAATGTTGGTTTGTGTTGGTTTTGAAACGGTTCAGGTTGTAACCTGCAGGGAAAACTGTCGCAGGGAGTTTATTCCACAGCGATGCTGTTCTCCAGAGATATGAATTCTGATATAATGAGGTTCTTGGTGCCTCTATTTTGACAATAAATTGATGGTTACCGTCTGTTTGACGTGTTCGCCTAGTAGGTGCTACTCCCGGGGGGATCATACGTGCCAACTCTTCAGAGCATTTTCCCTGATAATACCTGTAGAAGAGAGATAGATCGCCCACAGTTCTTCGATGTTCGAGACTATCCAAGCTACGGGTAAGTGCGGGGTCATTGATCAGCTTGATAGCTCGTTTTTGCACGGTGTTCAAAAGCATTAAGGTATGTTTGGGTGCCGCACTCCATATATGTGAGCAGTACTCCATAGTTAGTCGAATCTGGGCTTTGTAGAGTGTCAGCAGTTGGCTTGGTGTATACAGATGTCTTGTACGAAATAGCACCCCAAGCTTTTGGGACGCCCTTTTAGCTATATCTGCCACGTGACTGTGCCAAGACATGTTGGTCTCTGCAGTGACTCCTAAGATGTTCAACTGGCTCTGCAATGCGACAGCACTTCCAGATAGCATGATGTTTGGCTCACCGGTGCTGGTCTTTTTTGAAAACAGGGCTGCTTGGGTTTTCTGCGCGTTGAACTGTACAAGGTTTTTGTTGCCCCAGTCCTCTATTATCTCCAAGCCGTTATTTATCTGTGATATTGCAGTTAGTCTAAGGTAATGGAAGTCACGTGCGGAGAGACATGTGGGTGGTATGACTGAGGAGACTACATTGCCATCATCTGCAAAGCAATAAAGTGGATTTACTGTTTTATCTATGAGGTCATTTATGTAAATCAGAAAAAGTGTTGGCGAAAGGATTGCTCCCTGTGGCACACCAGCATTTATTTGGTAAGAGTTGGAGTTCCGGCCATCCAGTGCAACATAAATGGATCTATCCTTAAGGTAACTTTCAAACCAAGTGCAAAGTCTCGGCGACAATCCCGTTGCTTTGAGCTTATTGAGCAGATTTTCATGCCAGACTTTATCGAATGCTTTTGATATATCTAAGGCAATTGTTCTTGTTTCACCTCGCAAATCAATCGCTTTTTGCCATAAGTGAGTGACGTATGTAAGTAAATCGCCAGTTGACCTATATTTTCGAAATCCGTATTGCTTGTCGTTGATAATTTTGTACTGACTGTTAACTGTTTTGTCCTTATGGGACTCCTCAGAACACTACTTGGCAGTGTTGCCACCCTCGATCCTGAGGTCTTCGGTAGAAGGCTTCGAGAAAAATCGGTAGATTTCGGTAGATTTTTTAATCATTTCAGCAAGCAGTGCTGGATAGTATAGTTTGGATTGATTTAGTAGGTAAATTGTATTTCTACGATTTGTTTTTGCTGACAAAATACCAAAATTAAGAATTAAATAAGAAAATTAGGTACATACTAGGGACCTATTGCAATAAAGCCAGGCAGAAATTGTGCCGGGCACTATATTGACAGTTTCGCATTTAAAAACTGACAGTTGATCTTTCAAAATTGACATACCAAAGTCGACTTTAGAAATCCAGTCATTTATTTTCCATTAATTGTGGCGTCACTATTAATTCAGACTCTTATAATACACAATGGCCTTATTTTGAAAGAAGACAGCTGTTCTTATAATTTGAAACTGTCAATATAGTGCCCGGCACAATTTGTGCCTGGCTTTATTGCAATAGGTCCCTATTACGTAGATAATATTATAAAAAAAACCTCAGGGTTTATAATAGCGTGATCTTTAATGCCGCTTGCGGCTGCCGGCTGAGTATATCGCAAAATCCAAGAGATGGCGCCATAAATACACTTTTAAAAACAATGGCTTGAAATAAAAATTTTATTCTGCAAAGGATCTTACATAAAAAGAATATTTTATTTATGGTGTTTTTTTTTAATCGCGATTACGAGGCGTATCAAAAAAAAACAAGTTTATATTGAAAAAAACTCGGTAGAAAACTATGGTTATTCGGTATATCGTAAAGTAAAAGCACGGATCACCTTTTGTTAGGTGATCCGTGGTAAAAGGCTAAATCGGTAGATCTACCGAAAAATCGGTAGAGGTGGCAACACTGACTGCTTGGTCCATGTGAAACCCTTATGAAGTTAATCAGACCGTTTCGTCTCTCATCCTACGTCTATAGTGAGAAAACCCTCGCAAGAACCGCCATCTACCGGGATACGAGAAAAAATAGAACAAGAGCAGGCGAGTATAAACTGCTATATATAACGATCCGTGACCTACGACAGCATTTCTGCCTTTCAGGCCAGATCAACGCTGATTAGCGTTTTTACCCACCTTCAGACGTGAACGTCAGTCAGCGGAATTTTTATTTTATCCTTTAGTACGAAACGAGGTAATAGCGCATGCCTCAAATAAAGGATAATGTGAAAAATGAGACATGCAAAAGGTCCTTATTAATTAATTATTAAAATGTATTGCGTTGTACTTCATTCTTTGTGGTTGTAGTAAATACATACTTTCATTCCAAAAAAGTCTGCCAGATGTAGCGAACCTATAGGAAACTACCTTCAAACCAATTATTATTATAAAAAGTGTTATGGTGCACATCGTCAAACGTAGTGTTTATGCAAAAAAAATATTTACCTTCTGCTATTAAGGTTTTTTCTTAATTTTATGTTAATTTATTTCGTATGGCATTAAAATAATTTTTAGTTAAATTATAGATATAATTATCACATCATTAGAAGCATAATTATCAAAACGTGGTGCCAAACGCAAACATGTTTGCTTTCAAAACTCTTTTAGCGTCCTAGAACATCAGTTAAAAGAAAAATCCTATGTGTGTTGACAAAAACTTTCATTTATCATGTTGTTTGGAATGGCATGCCATCCCATTCAAATTTTCAAAGTTTAAAATAGTACAGGATAATACGAAATTCCAAACGACATGATAAATTAAACTTTTTAAAACAAACATGAGTTTTGTCCTTTTCAACTGACGTGTCATGCTCGTGGTCGCTGCGATTTTTGAAAGCAAGCATACCTACAGTATATAGTTGGCTAACTCTTTAGATAGGTAGGTACTTCACTTCACGAACTGCGGAATTTATTATAATTTTTTTTTCTAACTTTCTCGGACATTTAGGCTTTTGGTCTTCTTAAAAAATTCGATCGATGTCTTTGAACGAAAACTTTCGGGTATTTCTTGATGGAATCTGGAAATAAATTGGTAAAATTTTTTTTTAAGTCACAAGCTTTTATAAAATGCACTAAAAATTAAAAAATAATTTTCTAACAGTCTAATATTATCATAATAATAAAAGCGATGGCCGACTGATGGAAATTTTGACGATGTTAGCACGATAAGATATCCGTATCAATTAAATATCACTATTTGCAAGAATCAATCTAGCAGAAAAATGCAGAGGTACCAAAACCACCCAACCCGACCAAAGATCCCAGAATTTCTCTGACATAGGTATGGCAATGGCATAACATTGCGGCACATCAAACATAGATCACAAATTTAGATTAACTTATGCTTTGATTTGCGGCCATCGCTTTTATTATTATGATAATATTAGAATGTTAGAAAATTATTTTTTAATTTTTAGTGCATTTTATAAAAGCTTGTGGCTTAAAAAAAATTTTTTACCAATTTATTTTCTACTTTTTAGTCTCAGCTATCTACTCTATTAAATGAAAATATTTGTTCAATAACAGAACAGAAGAGTTTATTCTAGATTATAATGAAATCGCTGATCGTGAGTTGTTTATAAACTCATTTTTCAATTGGGGGAAGGAGAGGGTGGGGGTAGAGGTAGAGATATATTTTTTGTTTGGGCTGTATTGCCATCGGACCTTTATGCATATACCAAATTTTATAAAAGTCGTTTGAAGTGAACTGTGACAAAAACGCATTTTTTATGGAAGGGGGTGGGTGGTAGGGGTGGGAGGACATTTTTTTATTATTGTTGTATTGTCATCGGACCACTATATTTATACTAAATTTCATCCAAATCGGATAATGGGAAGTGTGTCAAAAACGCATTTTTCTATAGATGGGGGTGGGGGTAGGAGTGGTAGGATTTATTTTTCAATGTTGTATTGTCATCGGACCACTATATGTATACCAAATTTCATCCAAATCGGATAATGGGAAGGGTTTTAAAAACGCATTTTCTATGGAAGGGGGTGGGGGTATGGGTGGAAGGATATATTTTTCTTAATGTTGTATTGTCATCGGACCACTATGTGAATACCAAATTTTATCCAAATCGGATAATGGGAAGTGTGTCAAAAACTCATTTTTCTATGAAAGAGCGTGGGGGTAGGGGTGGGAGGATATTTCTTTCTTAATATTGTATTGTCATCGGATCACTATATGTATACCACATTTCATCCAAATCGGATAACGGGATGTTTGTCAAAAACAAATTTTTCTATGGAAGGGGGTGGGGGTAGGGGTGGGAGGATATTTTTTCTTATTGTTGTATTATCATCGGACCACTATGTGTATACCAAATTTTATCCAAATCGGATAATGGGAAATGTGTCAAAAACGCTTCACAAGATTTGATAGATAGTTAGACAGAACATCTGAAGCTAAATAAAAGCTTGTAATAAAAATGTAGGACACTTCGACTTGTTGTTTGCGAAGAAGACACTTTTTGGTTATCTTGAAGTTTTTCGAACAATATCGACGTGTCCAAGGGTTTTTCCAAATTCTTTCAAGAAATACCCGAAACAGCATCTGTTAAGTTTTCGTTCAAACATACTCTTGGTATAGCCTGTACTATAGTCCTTGCCATACACAGTTACACTTTTTTGCCATCTTATTTCCTAACCAGAAATATACTAAAAAGTAAATGTCATGTTGGTATAAAGTTAAAGATAAAACTGTAATTGTCTCTGGATAAAAAGATGTTGACTGTAAGGTTGACAAAAAAAACGCGCAGATAAAAACAATTCAAAGACATGCCATTTTTCAGATTTTTTTTGAGGTTGGAAATGTCACAAAAGTGTAACTGCCTATGGCAAGGACTATACTTCTACCTTCGAACATTATTAATGTTGAAGTAATATTTCTTTCTTTTTTGTTTTCCTTTTAAAATTGGTTGTTTAGAAGTGCTTTGAATTTGATGAGTTTAAAGTTGGTTTATATAATTCCAAAAATTATATATAAATGTTAAAACAAAATTATTTAAAATGGCCAATTAAACAATTTGATATAATTAAATTTTCTTTCTATTAGGATTTATTTTTTTTTAATATAAAAAAGGCGGAAGTTATATCAAACTAAAGTAATATATTTATCTATACATATTTAACATTTTTAAATTTACCTAACAAAAAATCTAACCTTAGAACACTTGCTTCCTGATCTTTTCTTCTGTAATCCAAAATTCTTGCTTTTCTTCATATTGCTTTAGAGTTATTTCATGCAGTGTGCTTTCACTAGGCAAATCCCCTCCATATTCTTTTGGAAGGCACTTTTTCGGCAATAAACTAAACAGCTTTTCTTGGTCAATATTAGGAGGATGGGCTTTTATCTACAAAAATAATTTATATAAATAAAAACAATATTAAGAAATAAATTATCAATAACATAATAATATTTACATTATACGTTGATTAATATGGAGTGAGTTGAATCTAAAGTAGTGACCTATTTAATTTAGCAACCACTTCAAACTATAAAAATCTGATCTCACACTATCTCAAAACCAATGCCCTACTTAGGGGAGGATCAAGGGGATCTCCCCGAAATGGTCGATAAAGTTTTTTAAAAGATATTTTTCAGCGACACAGATAAACAAAAAAATTGTACAAGGTGGTAACTAAATTATTGGTCACTACGGTCTAGTCCTTGCCATACACAGTTACACTTTTGTGACTTTGACAAAAAAAAACATATTTTCCATTGACGGTATAGAAGTCAATGATATTTCCTAACCAGAAATATATCAAACAGTAAATGTCATAAAACTGTTTGGTTTTCACTTTCTCCAACAAGTGTTCCATGCCAATCCTCGACCGGACCGGTTTCGACCTTTTGGGCCATCCTCAGGTGAATGTAGGCGATAGCTCCGTGTAGAGCATAAGTTGTGTGAAACCACCAGAAACAACTACTCCGAGGGAAATTACCCCTACCGGCATTGAATTATACTGATGGTTTGAGGCGTTCGTTGGGAACTTGTTAAAACTGTTTGGTTTTCACTTTCTCCAACGTCGATCACGAGGATACGAATGATCCCCGTCTGGAACACGTATTGATAGTCAGGAACAAGTGTTCCATGCCAATCCACGACCGGACCGGTTTCGACCTTTTGCGCCATCCGCAGATGAATGTAGGCGATAGCTCCGTGTAGAGCATAAGTTGTGTGAAACCACCAGAAATAACTACTCCGAGGGAAAATACCCCTACCGGCATTGAATTATACTGATGGTTTGAGGCTTTCGTTGGGAACTTGTTAAAACTGTTTGGTTTTCACTTTCTCCAATGTCGATCACGAGGATACGAATGATCCCCGTCTGGAAAACGTCCAGTGACACACAGTAAATGTCATGTTGGTATAAAATTAAAAGTAAAACGGTACAACTGTCATTGTCTCTGGATAAAAAGATGCTGACTGTAGGTTGACTCAAAGACATGCCATTTTTCAGATATCCTTTTGTTGATGTCAGTATGCATATGATAAACAAAGAGGTGTGGAAATGTCACAAAACTGCCTATGGTAAGGACTATAGCTATAAGACTAATTTAATAATCTTACCATATCCACCAGTTCTCCTTTCATAAAAACTTTGAGGATACTCATGATTTTATCGAAAAAATAGACTGCGTTTAGAATGTGAATTACTTTCAAATTGATAGGGAGTCCTTCTTGCAAAAAATGCATATATTTTTTGATGGCTCCCAATTTGAGTTTTGATAGATGCATCAAACCAAACTAAAAAAAAATAATAATTCTTACCATATAATAGGGACCTATTGCAATAAAGCCAGGCACAAATTGTGCCGGGCACTATATTGACAGTTTCGCATTAAAAACTTATAGTTGATCTTTCAAAATTGAGATACCAAAGTCGAATTTAGAAATCCAGTCGTGTATTTTCCATTAATAGTGGCGTGACTATTAATTCCGGCTCTTATAATACACAATGGCCTAATTTTGAAAGAAGACAGCTGTTCTTATAATGCGAAACTGTCAATATAGTGCCCGGCACAATTTGTGCCTGGCTTTATTGCAATAGGTCCCTAATATTCTTTAAACGACTTTAACTGTTTCAAGCCCTTTATTTTTCTGTGGTAGAGGAACCCGGGGCATAACGGGCATCGGCTTTTTGGCTGTTCTAATTAAAGTAGTTCTTTTTGTGTTTTGCGAATATTGGAAATTCTTTTTATTGACGTCGAAGTAATTACCCCTATGAATAAAAAGGATCCGAGGATCCAATACGGATCCGTGGTCTGGTGGCCGGGGGCAATGAAAACCACTAACGCCAAAAAGCTCGAGAGCATGCAGAGGCTGGCGACCTTGAGCATTACCGGCGCTTTAAGGTCTACTCCTAACATAGCCCTGAAGAAGGAAGCGATGGCAGCATACCTTAGGATAAGGGACGCGGACGTGTGGAGAAGGAGCGGTGGACAAAAAGGACATTCGGAGATCGCGACTGTGACGCAAAAGGAGATTCCTTTATCGACGTACAGGCTAGCGATGCCAGAAAAGCGGTTAAGGGAGAAAAGGAGATACCGTGTACCCATACCACCAATGGATGAATGGAAGGAGGACGGAGTTGAATTAGCGACGCCACGGTCTGCTATACAGACGGATCAAGGCTGACAGACCGGAATTCGACCGGTGCAGGAGAGTACGTGGAAAGCAAGAGCATTGGAAAAAGCTATCCGCTGGGATCCAATGCAACAGTCTTCCAGGCAGAGGTTTACGCTATACTGGCGTTAACATGGGAGGAAGAAATTAGGAACGAAACAGGAAAACGCCTCTGCATCTGTTCAGACAGTCAAACTGCGCTGAAAGCACTGTGCAAACCAACCATGTCCGCAGGTTTGGTGCAGGAGTTTGCGGATGCACTTCAGGAATTGGCCGGCGTAAGAGAGGTAGAGCTCGTATGGGTCCCAGGCCACGTGGGAGTCCCCGGAAACGAGAAAGCGGACAGACTCGCCAGGGGAGGATCCCAGCAGAAATGCGTCGGGCCAGAACCGTTCCTGGGGCTCACAAGAGGGCAAATGAAGTCGGCCCTAACAGAGTGGACCCAGAAAGAGATACAAAGGGAGTGGACCAACACAGGAAACGCCAGACAGGCGAAGGAGTATGTGACAGGCTACAGCAAATCCCGTAGGGACTGGCTGCTCCGTAGAACACGAAGAGAGGTGGGAGCCATAGTGGGGGTCCTGACCGGACACTGCGTCCTACAAGGAAATCTGGCAAAGATGAGAGTGAAGGAGGACGCGACGTGCGAGCAATGTTCAGCCGAGGACGAGACCTCGGCGCATTTTCTCTCATCATGTGAAGCATACAAGGAGGCAAGAAGAGAGGTATTCGAAGAAGAAGCCTTTGAGACGGAGGACCTTCTGAATCTGAGGTGGCCCGATATTCTGGCCTTTGTACAGAAGACGGGCAGAAGCGAAAGAAGGACGCAGTAGGGGGGATGCCCGGGGGTTGGCGAAAAGGGCGCTTCATGTGCCTAGTCGCCAGGCCTAGAGCCTACCCCACACTATTCCTACTACTACTACTACCCCTATTATATTAAGATATGGTTCACAACTATTAAAGGAAGAGCTAAGAACTTATGGCATATAGTCCCATTGCTATTGGGCGGAAAATATACAGATGACGACTATTGCGTTTTTCATGAAAATTTTTTAAGGTGCTTTATTGCTTAATATGATATTATTCGTGAGATTTGATGGGAATTCCGTTAGACGAAACCACCTTGTATACTTTATGTTTCGTCGATGATCAGATAGTAGTGGCTCAGGATTATGACGACCTCGAATATATGACACGAAAACTAATAGAAAAGTACAATAAGTGGGGACTAGAGGTTAATCTCAATAAGACAGAGTATATGTGTATCGGTGGAATGAAACAGGATCTAATCTTAAATACCGGGCAGCGAATTCAGTCCTGTGATGAGTATAAATACTTAGGTCTAAAAATTACAGCTGATGGAACACTAGACAAAGCTATAAAAGATCGAAACGTACAAGGAAGAAAAGCAATAACTTTATTAAATGGAATAATTTGGGACCAAAGTATATCAAAACATAACAAAAAGCTTATATATAACACCATTGTAAGAAGTATTATTACATACGACCCAGAAGTATGGCCAATCAAGGATAGAACAGAAAAAATGCTTTACGCTACGGAGATGGACTATTGGAGAAGAGCAGCAGGGAAATTTAAAAGTGAAAGAGTTACAAATCAAAGAATAAGAGACATTATGACAGTGGGGGAACGTACTTTAGTGGATGATATAAGAACAAAGCAACTGGTGTGGTATGGACATGTACAAAGAATGAATGATAAAAGACTACCTAAACAAATACTACAATGGAAACCAATTGGCCGAAGAAAACGAGGACGGCCAAGGTAAAGCTGGATCTGATCTGATCACGTAGTCCATTCTTGATTTTCGGAAAAACACTGTATGAAGGATGGTCCAACAAATCGACGTTTTGTTTTGTTGCAAATGTATTATAAACATCTACCGTTTGGCATCAAAATCATTCTTCTAACCAAATATTTATAGAGATAAAAACGTCTAACATGGTCAAAATATAAACAATGAACCTTTATTGTTGATATTAAAATAAGTTTAAGTTAATTAAGGTCAAACATTGCCCCCTATTCCCCTCCCCAAAAGCTAGGGTCCTGGTTCGGGTATTTTTTAGCTTACCCCTTTCATATCTATGACGACAATCATTCCACTGGGTGGATTATTTTCCTGTGAAATGTCAACTAACATGTATGACAGTTTCATAATTGGAACTAAATCGAAATTCGAATAACTGGTGTCGTTCACTTTGAAGAAGTGTATAACATAGTTTTCATCAGTTCTTGTGGGCAAACTTGACATATGTCTAAAAAATTGAATTTTTGATTAGAATCCCGATCCATCATCTTAAAGGACAAAAAAAATCGTCCAGGATTTTTAAGGAAAATGGTTTATTTTCATTTTATTTCAGTTAAAAGGGAAAAGCTGCACATTTATTGAGCACAAATTTCAAAATAAAAGGTTCTTACTAATTTGGAAATATTTTTTTAAATTTGCTATTGCAGACAAACTTCTTTATGTTCAGTTTAGCACTGTGCCTAAGAGTCATTTGCCGCCGTAATAGCCAAGTTTAGAAAAACATTTCCAAACTTGTAAGAACCTTTTATTTTGAAATTTGTATTGGAGAACTTGGCTTTACTTTTATCTCAATTCTTTTTACGGAATACAATTTTCGCGTACCTGGCTTTTTTTACATTAAATGTTTTTGTTATGATTTCAATTCCTTTTTAAAGGATTTGGTTAATATTAAATTTTTGCAATGCCTTATTTAAAATTTTGTAGTTTTTTAATTTTATCCCATGGTTTTATCATAGTTCCTATCAATCTTCCAAAGCTCAGCTCTCTAACGTTTTTGGAAGTGAAGTTGACTTTCACATAACTTTATATGTATAGGGGAGGGGAGTAAATTAGAATTTTTGGGTTTTTTTTATTTTTTCATCGTTTGGTCATGATTTCTATCAGTCTGCCAAATTTTAGCTTTGGAGCATGTCTGGAAGTATAGTAGAATTTTGATGATCTATACATGAGTGAGTGAGTGGCAATTTCGACGTTTTTTGAAATTTCGTAACTACTTTACTTCTTTATAGAAGCCCATGAAACTTGGAGGGATTGCTAACTCTATGAAAATCTACGACTGTGCAAAGTTTTACATTCGTAGCTTATTCCGAAGTAGAGTTTTAGATAGGTCAAATATGGAAAAAACCACCTTGTATACTTTATGTTTCGCCGATGATCAGATAGTAGTGGCTCAGAATTATGACGACCTCGAATACATGACACGAAAACTAATAGAAGGGTACAATAAGTGGGGACTAGAGGTTAATCTCAATAAGACAGAGTATATGTGTATCGGTGGAATGAAACAGGATCTAATCTTAAATACCGGGCAGCGAATTCAGTCCTGTGATGAGTATAAATACTTAGGTCTAAAAATTACAGCTGACGGAACACTAGACAAAGCTATATAAGCTCGAAACGTACAAGGAAGAAAAGCAATAACTTTATTAAATGGAATAATTTGGGACCAAAATATATCAAAACATAACAAAAAGCTTATATATAACACCATTGTAAAAAGTATTATTACATACGGCTCAGAAGTATGGCCAATCAAGGATAGAACAGAAAAAATGCTTTCTGCTACGGAGATGGACTATTGGAGAAGAGCAGCAGGGAAATCAAAAAGAAAAAGAGTTACAAATCAAAGAATAAGAGAAATGACAGTGGGTGAACGTACTTTAGTGGATGATATAAGTACAAAACAACTGGTGTGGTAGGGACGTGTACAAAGAATGAATGATGAAAGACTACCTAAACAAATACTACAATGGAAACCAACTGGTCGAAGAAAACGAGGACGGCCAAGGAGAAGCTGGAGAGAAGGAATAGATAGTGAAATAAGAATAAGAGGCCTAGATGATGAATTATGGGCAAACAGAAACGAGTGGAGATTGGGTATCGGAAGACGTAGAACGTTGTGAAACCGATAAATATATATATATATATATAAATATGGGCTGAAATATTTCAAGAAAAGATGGTACAGCAGTTGCGCGAACTTGGCAGGGCACTGCCTTGCCCTCACATTTGTAATGTCGTTTTTCCGTTGCAACTAAGGTACCATGCTCTATGGGCGGAACCGGCCGTCGCTGTAACCAATGGCGGCGCATAAAGGGGGGCTAAGGGAGCCGTGGCCCCGACTTTTTTCAAATCCCATATTTTTTTAAAACCCATAATATATTTGTGTGTAAAATGTAATATTTTCTTTAGTTTAGAAGTTATACCCTTTACTATTTAAGGGCATGCGTCGCCGCTGGCTGTAACAAAGTAGGTATTTTCGAAATTAGAATGAAAAACTACTTACATGGTATTCATGCCTTTTATTAAGTCCTCTCTACACATATCTCTGTCATCGTATATTTCAGGACCTTCTTGTTTTAATTCATAAAACCTAAAAATTAAAAACAGAAAACTGTTTTTAATACAACAATGGGATAATTATTTTTTTAAATTTGGTATTTTTTAAAACATTGTTAATAGGGTGGTCCAAAAAATGCATTTTTTTTTTATTTGTCCGATTTCAAAGACTTTTGGCCAATTGGAAAGCTAAAGCTTCAGATTATACGATGCCTTTACTAAAATCTACGCGGTCCAATGTCTCTTCTATTAGGTTCCGAATAAATCTTATCTTTGCCGAGGCCTAATGGACCCCAATCAGGATAGACAATGGGCATTTTGGAAAAGCGTCCGCCATCTTTAGTTTTCGCCTGATGTCAATTTTGATACCGGGGTCGCAATCGGAAACTTAGCTCTCGAATAAACTAAATTTCTTTATATTTGGACAAATTTTGGTAGGTGGCTGTGTGTTTTTTTCAAAGGTTACAGAAGATGCTTTTTTAGGTATTTGTCTACATTTTTGGAAAAACCATTTTGTTTGAGAGAGAAACACTTTTTGGCTATATTTTTTTTCATAAATGTAGTGTAAAAAAAGACACCCAAAATCCTGTTGAAAAATGAGACAGTTAAATAAAATATACTAATAATTGAATTCTGATAGATTTTCTGTTATAAACTGATAGCAGCAGTTCTAAGGACCACATACACATTTTTATAAAAAAATTGGCTCTAAATTAAAATTACAAAATCCATAGTTTTATTTGTGGTATAAAACCACGGATCACCTAACAAAATACTCTGCCAATCTATGGGCACCTAAGCTCACTCTAGGTACTATAGTTATAGTGTGAGCTAATATAATCAAAAACTGAAATATATTTTATTCAACTCCAGACTCAATTACCTTTCGTTTGATACCACAAAAGCCATGTTTTGACTTAAACTCTAATTTTTGACATCTACCCCCCACCCTTTTTTTAAAAATAAACTAAAATTCATTTTTTTTAACTCCAGACTTAATTACCTTTCGTTTGATATCACACACGCCATATTTTCACATAAACTCTAATTTTTGGAATCTACCCCCACCCTTTTCTTTGGCTTGCGTTCGGTGGATTTTGTTCATTTTTAAATGGGACCATCACGGCCCAAGACCCAACTTAGGTACCAAATTTCATTAAAATCGGACAAGCGGTTTTTGAGTTATGCGGGTTGGTCGTTACAGACAGACATACAGACAGACATACAGACAGACAGACAGACAGCAAAACAAAAAAGTTTCAAAATCATCTGAAACGCAAAGATATATAAAAATTTTTGAAATCGGAGCAACTTTTTTTTTCTCGAAAAAATTAGGATCACCATAGCTCACACTACTTATAGTAGTAGTGTAAGCTAAAAACGTTACCGAAACTTTTGTCGTATGAGTTCGTAGATCGGTTTTCCTATAAATAAATATTATTGCACTTATTTGTTCTATTTAAGTAAAAAAAAAAACAAAAACGTATGTCTCAATTTTACCCTGACTGTCTTATTTTTGGTTTAGACGGCGACCCGACTCTTTATATGTAAATTTTATCACTGTCTTATATTTCCCCTGACCTGTCTCATTTTTGAACTTTTTCAAGGTAAAATATGAGACACAGTTTTAATTTTTTTTCTCATATTATAGGTCAAATTTCTATGTTTTTTACGTTCGCAATATTTTTCTGATTATCGTTTATATCCTAAAAAAAATTCGAGTCCTAAATAAAAGTCTAAAATCCTAAAAATACAAAAGTTTTAAAAAGTGTCTCACTTTTACACCACTTGGATTGTTTTTATATCGCTCCATTTGGAGGCAAGTACCTCCAAAACGAATCGATAAATTTTCGAATTTTTTACACGGTGTAAAGATATTCAAGAGTCTTTCAAGACAAGGCATCACTCGACCAACTTTCCCGATCGAAAATATACACTACAAAAAATTCATATGAAAACCAAAAACTGTCCTCCTCGTTAACAAAGCCGACGTGTGTAAAGGGTTTTCCAAAAAGGCTCGATTAATACCCAAAAAAGCCTCTCTTACCTTTAAAAAAAACACCCTGTATAGGTACGCTCGCCCACTTTGTTAATGTCCCCTTATTTTTTTCACATTTGTAGAATACAGAAAACAGTGCGTTGTTTAGCAACACCAAATTATTTAAAATAAGCATCACGATTTATTAAACGCTTTTCTTTAGCAGTTTAAAAATTCCGGGCTTTCCCGACGAGTTCAGTCATTTTAAGAAGACATTAAAAAAGTAGACGACCGTACATCCTTTTGTACAAAATTCTTCACTGAACTTACCTTTTGATGGTATTCTTTGTCAAGTCAATATCGTTTTCGCAACTCAATAGAAACAGGACTACCATTTCATCTTGAACTTTTTTCGGAACAAATTTTAAGTCGACAGTTTTTAACCAAGCCTTTATTTCATCGATGTTTTCTTGTGTCGTGCGTCCCTGGTCTACTATATCTTGAACTGCCCATTTGTATTCCAGTTTTAATTCCATATTGATTTGACACTATACAGAATTTTTTGAAAAAAAAGTATAGTTTAAGTAAGAGCTTAAAAGGTACTTATGATTAAAAAAAAATTAAATTAATAAAAAAATGATCTTTTAAGTGATGTATTTTTGTTAAAATTATTTTTAATGAACTTTGTTTACTAGGTAGCTTTTAACATATAAAAAAGAGGCGCCAGTAGGCACATTCAGCCATGCATAAGATATAGGCATTCTGAGTGTGAAGGTAGTTTTATTTTGGTTGAAAATTAAATTAAAAAAAATAAAATAAATAGATCCATCACGGATCTGATACCTAGCCTCTTAGCACAAGTGAAGCTATGATAATCAGCCTTGAAAACACTTTTTGTAAATATCTCGGAAACTAATGCTCCTATGAAGTTTTTGGTTATAAAAGAAATTACTGAGCAAAATCTAGTCTACATTATTCCAAAAACTGCATATTGGTGCGATGCTCCGTTAAAAAATTAGAATTTTTTAATTGTCAAAAAACTCATCAGCTCGTTAGTGTCGAACCATATATTTTACCTTAAAATTCTATGAAAATCGGTTCAGCGGTTTGGGAGCTATCGTGTTACGGATAGAAAAATACTCTGCCAATCTATGGGCACCTAAGCTCACACTGGGTACTATAGTTATAGTGTATCTACGTGAAAGCTAATATAACTAAAAACTGAAGTATGTTTTATTGAACTCCAGACTCAATTACCTTTCGTTTGATACCACACAAGCCATGTTTTGACTTAAACTCTAATTTTTCAAATCTACCCCCACCCTTTTTTTTTTAACTAAAATGTATTTTGTTTAACTCCAGACTCAATTACCTTTCGTTTGATATCACACACGCCATATTTCCACTTAAACACTAATTTTTGAAATTTACCCCCCCCTTTTTTTTAAATAAACTAAAATGTATTTTGTTTAACTCCAGACTCAATTACCTTTCGTTTGATATCACACACGCCATATTTCCACTTAAACCCTAATTTTTAAAATTTACCCCCCCCCCCCCCTTTTTTTAAAATAAACTAAAATGTATTTTGTTTAACTCCAGACTCAATTACTTTTCGTTTGATATCACACACGCCATATTTTTTCATAAACTCTAATTTTTGAAATCTACCCCCACCCTTTTATGGGGCTTGTGTTCGGTGGATTTTGTTCATTTTTAAATGGGACCATCTCGACCCAAAACCCAGCCTGGGTACCAAATTTCATAAAAATCGGGCAAGCGGTTTTTGAGTTCTGCGCGTTGGTCGTTACAGACAGACATACAGACACACACACAGACAGACAGACAGACAGACAGACAGACAGACAGACAGACAGACATACAGACAGACAGACAGACAGACAGACAGACGGCGCAACAAAAAAGTTTCAAAATCATCTGAAACGCAAAGATATATAAAAATTTTTGAAATCGGAGCAACTTTTTTTTTCTCGAAAAAATTAGGATCACCATAGCTCACACTACTATAGTATAGTATATGTGTGAGCTAAAAATACACACACACACACACAGACAGACATCACGACGATATTAGAGAATTATTGAAATCAAACAAGTTTCATGGCTAATCGGGCAAAAAGGAGTTTTTTGTTTCCCTTATATTTTTCCGTGGGTAGCTTGAAAGCTTAACCTCACGGGGGTCCAAGATCTAATGGACACCTAATAAGTGTAAGATTTGTCACTTGACCAGCAGTGTTCTGAGGAGTCCCATAAGGACGAAACGGTTAACTGTCAACACTGATTAGGTGTCCATTA
This sequence comes from Aspidapion aeneum, assembly GCA_963576565.1. Lineage (NCBI taxonomy): Eukaryota > Metazoa > Arthropoda > Insecta > Coleoptera > Brentidae > Aspidapion > Aspidapion aeneum. Next base: position 62,238,640 of record OY755046.1, on the reverse strand, counting down.
GATCTTGGACCCCCGTGAGGTTAAGCTTTCAAGCTACCCACGGAAAAATATAAGGGAAACAAAAAACTCCTTTTTGCCCGATTAGCCATGAAACTTGTTTGATTTTTAAATTCACGGGTATGAAATTTCACGTTTGTTAATTATTGAAATACGGCCAGGCTATAATTGTGCCAGGCCCATTAACGTATTAACCAGAGGAGACTAGGAAATAAACAAAAAAATCGGCCGTCTAGATAAACAATTTGTTTTAAAAAACGTACTTCTGCAGAAAAGAACTCATCGACTATTTTTGTTTGGTCCATAGAAAACTTTATTTTCTTTCTCTTTAAGAATCACCAAAATTATCCGATCTTTCCTTTACTTTTATTTCTTTTTTAAACCAATGCACAGAAAAAAGACGAAACTGTTCTTCTTACAAACCCTTACCAGATTAATTATACACGACCAAATATGGATATATAACAAGCGGTGATCACTTTAACTTGTGCTTCCAGCATTTATTTTGCTACTCCTTCGTTTTCCTTTATTAAACCAGTGCGAGAGAAAAAAACAAAACTATTCTCGATTACAGTCCCTCACCTAAAACAAAGGAATTAGAAAGATGCCGCAATCGTCTAGGCCCGCGTAAAGTATCTTATTTTGTTCCTCTTTGTTAAACTGATGCGAGAAAAAGAGACAAAACTATTCTTGATTAGAAGGTAGTCCCTTTGGACCCATTAGTATTTTGTAAAGGGTCAATGCGGCGTTTTTGACCTGTCTCTTTACGGTTCGGAATTGTTTTCGTGTTTTTTCTTAAAATATATTTTCGATCTGGACTCAAAATTAATCTTAAAAGACTTTAAAATGGTGTGGGAGTGTATTTTGTGCTAAAATCTCGACCATCTTAATCCAGAAGTTTCGTTTTACAAGTAAGTTAAATAACTTGTTTGACCTTCAAAACAAAAGAAAGACCAGTGCCGTAGAAGTCAATATAAAATCAGAAAAAAAAATTTTGGGTATTATATAAATAATTATTTATTTGTTAAAAGTGTTTAAACATAAGTTTAGTTAAAAATGTACAGGGTGTCCCAAGTTCATTTGAGCCTTGATTTTCAATAGATAAGGTAAAAAAGGTATCTTATTAATATGGAAAGTAATTTTTTTATGTATACCTTTTTTATTTAACCGTTTTTTTGTGTAAACAGTTTTTTAGATTTGGATTGAGGCAATTTTTTAGGTTGGGTTAGTCCTTTTTACCTACTCTGAATTTTTAACGTTGTCTAACCTGAAATAAAATACACCAAGCTAAAAGCATCCTAATCAAACATCTAATTGTCAATGGGTATCTATTCAGCTGTAAACTAAATTAAATTGCTTGTTTTAATAAGTTAGGTATTTACTTTTAATAAATAAATATTTTGCCGCCGTCACTGGTAAATCGATCGACCATAAAGAATAAACATACGTCTACTGTGTGTCGCACAGCGTTGCCATCGTCTTTCCAAAAAATATTTCTATTCTTTTCCAACTTATTGAAGCATCTAGGGGTCAAATCGAATTGTTTTGATGAATGAATTTTTGCCGCGGTTCCTGGTCTCCTCCGGTTAATACGTTAATGGCCAGGCCCTATTTTGACACATTCACATTGAAAACTGACAGTTGATCCTTCAAAATTGACATACCAAAGTCGAATTTAAAACTTTCGTCATTTATTTTCAATTAATAAAAGAAGGCACTATTTATTCCGGTTCATATAGTAAACAAAGGCCGTGTATTGAAAGATCACAGCTGATATTACAATGTGAAGGTGTCAAAATTGTGCCTGTCACTATTATAGCCTGGCTTTATTTCAATAATTCTCTATTGATAGGATAGGTCAAAATACATCCAAACAGTGGCGTATATAGAAAAAAGTTTCGGGGTGGGCCCGAGACAGTTTGGGGGGGGGGGCCGAGACCTCATGAGGCTGTATTTTATGATATTTTATGTTTGTATTCATGAAATATGTGGAAAATATCCAAAAAAATCTTAGCTTCGGGGCCACCCAGCCCCCCCCCCCCCGTATATACGCCACCGCATACAAATAACACATTTTCGGCGTTATCTCAAAAAAAAAAAATTCGTCGAAAACAATACCTTCACTAGCCATTGCTGCGCGGGCTAGGAAGGTAAAAAATTGACATTCCAATAGCCTTCCATACATACACGTGTATGAATGGCTGAAAATGATTATCCTTTTTGACTTTGATATCGCCTGTTAATTAATATTAGAACTATTACTTATGCGGAACCTATCCTAACACTATACAGAGTGTGTCTCCTAACACTTTAAGTGATTTTTTTTTAATTGAAGTTTTTCTTGGGTAAAGATATAGTCGGTTTCTTTGATATTCTTGTAGTAAAAAAACTTCGGCCCAGAGGCTGTGCTTGAGTGCGATCATATACACTATACACGGTAAAAAAACTTGTCTTAGATCAAAGCAAATTGCTTTAAAGTAAAATAATTTGTGCTTTCCTATTCACCAAGAGAATATTTTCTTGAATCAGCAGAAAAAATGTATTGCCTCTTTATTTTAATGTGAAACAGAAATTGTTTTATTATAAATTGGAACTGAATTAATCTAAGGCACCGTTTTCTCTGGAAATAAAATATTACTTATATGAAGATAATTTGCTTTGTTACAAAATGAAGTAAACTGAAACAAAACAATTAAAGAAGAAAAATAAAGTCTCATTTTAAGATTAAACGGTGCGTTGAACTAAAAAAAAAATATTTTAATTTAAAACAAATTGTTTTAAGGTAAAACAATTTATTCAAGAAAAGTACGTGTTTTCATTGAAGACACATTTTTTTATCGTGTAGGCCAGTCATTAGAGCGAAAAAAAGACCCCCAGCTTGCAAAAGGTGGTGTCGTCGCGATTTTGACATATGTTGTTCATATTGGAGACCTAAAAAAATTTGAATTTTCGACCTTGGGGGGAGCGGAAGCGGCTTTAGTTTTAGACAATAGTTGAAGACAATAAAATTTTCTACAAAAACGCTGTCGTATGTTTTTTGTCAGACGAACGGTTTAAGAGTTATGACGCTAAACATTTTGCCGTCCTTTTGGATTTTGATCAATTTTTAGCTGACACTACTACAATACTATAGTTAGTGTGAGCTATGGTGATGCTAATTTTTTCGAGAAAAAAAAAGTTGCTCCGATTTCAAAATTTTTAATATATCTTTGCGTTTCAGATGATTTTGAAACTTTTTTGTCTCGCCGTCTGTCTGTCTGTCTGTCTGTCTGTATGTCTGTCTGTCTGTAACGACCAACGCGCATAACTCAAAAACCGCTTGCCCGATTTTAATCAAGTTTGGCACCTGGGCTCAGTCCTGGGTCGAGATGGTCCCATTTAAAAATGAACAAAATCCACCGAACACAAGGCAAATGAAAGGGTGGGGGTAGATTTCAAAAAAGAGTTTATTTTAAAATATGGCATGTGTGGTATCAAATAAAAGGTAATTGAGTCTGGAGTTAAACAAAACACATTTTTTTCTTTAAAAAAAGGTTCGGTTTAATTAGAGTTTAAGTCAAAACATGGCTTGTGTGGTATCAAACGAAAGGTAATTGAGTCTGGAGTTGAATAAAATATATTTCAGTTTTTAGTTATATTAGCTGACACTTACACTATAACTATAGTACCTAGTGTGAGCTTAGGTGCCCATAGATTGGCAGAGTATTTTATTTAGTGGCCTTTAACTTCGAAATTGCTTATTTTTGAGATCTGTATTAACAAAAAATAAAGACCAACTAATAGTCTTTAAAACGAGACATCTTGGAGTTCTCTGGGTAGTACCCTTGCTGATATACGAACCCTGAAGTGTTCACCCGTTTCCTATTTATTTCCATAGTATATGCAAAATAAATCGAAATTATTAGGTTTTATGTTATTTTCTCAAAAGGTAAGCATTTTACAGAAAGTGTGTAATCCACTTTATTACAGAAAATTAAATTATCTTTAAAACGATGTATCACCGAAGTGGGCCAATTCCACGGTTAGCACTTAATTGGCATCCATAAATTGGTGTTGTTTTTTAAGATTTTAAGAATGTAATTTAACATTTTTCTCTAATAGGCTTAGTTTTTTTGAAAACTGAATAAAACCCAAAAAAATTTGATTTTTTTCCGTCATATTAAAAAATAACAACAACCAAGAGATGTAGATTAACCGTGACCTTGACCCGCATAACCGATACATCGTTTAAAAGATAATTTATTTTCTACAATATAGTTAATGAATGACATAAAAATTAATAATTTCGGTTTATTTTGCATATCCTATGAAAATACATAGGAAACGGGTGTACTGCTAACACTTCAGGGTTCGTATTTTAGCAAAGGTACTACCCAAAAAACTCGCTAATGTCTCATTTTATAGGCTATTAGCTGGTCTTTATTTTATGTTATTACAAATTTTCTCAAAAATAAGCAGTTTCGAAGTTAAAGACCACTAAAAAAAAATTGGTCAAAATCCAAAATGGCGGCGTAATGTTTAGCGTCATATCTCTAAAACCTTTCGTCTGACAAAAAAACGTATAAAAGCGTTTTTGTAGGAAATTTTATTGTCTTGAACTTTTGTATAAAACTTTTTTTTCTTAAACGTACAGTGACCAAGTAATTTAAAAAAAAACTCTTTTTGTGCATACTAAATCCAAGATGGGGGGGGGGGAGCCCCAAGATGGCGGGGGAAGCCGGCTCCCCCTAAGGTCGAAATCTCAAATTTGTTTTTAGGACTCCAATGTCAACAACATTTTATGGTAAAATCATGACTACACAACCTTCTAAAATCTAAAATCTATAATGACTGAACTACTAGTAGCGTAGAGGGGCTTTCATATTTGATGCAAAATGTAATAGGAAAAAATCCTTATTTTGACCCCTTCTAAGGGGTGGTAGCTCCACCCCTTAAAGTTTGGTGCATTATTTGAATTACACCCAGTCTATTTCTTCTTAGATTTTTTTTATTTATTAGGTATAAAAAATTTGATCTTTTCTTGTTTTATATGGATATATTGTGAGAGTTATGCAAATAAAGTTTGCTATAACTAAACCTACCTTTTGTTAAGATGCCTTAATTTATCTTAAAAATAAAATTCAAAAAAAAAGTTTTTCACTTTATTTTCACAAAAATCACGAAATTGTTAAAAAAGGGGCCACCTAAATAAGTAGCCCGTTGACTAATTAAATATTTACAAAAATTTGCGTTGTCGATACCTTTTGATTTGTTTAAAAAATCTTAACTGTTAAACAATACCCAACAATTCATTTAGTATAGAAGTCAACCAGGGTCGGGGAAAGGGAGGTAGGTTTAATAATACAATCAGTTCTACGACAGAATATTTTAAAATTATAATTTTAATTTAGTTTTTTAATTTTGCTTTGCAGTTCTCTTTTTACCTTACTTTAGCGTATTGAAGGTTAAATTGTTTAAAATACTTGTTACCTGTGTACCTATAATAATCTGTAACAATAAGCAGAATTAATTTTAAAATATCAGGTACCTAACCTAAGGTCAAAATAGCGCGTATTCAAAATGGCGCGTATTCAAAATAGCGCGTATTCAAAATAGCGCGTATTCAAAATAGCGCGTATTCAAATTAGCGCGTATTCAAAATAGCGCGTATTCAAAATAGCGCGTATTCAAAATAGTGCGTATTCAAAATAGCGCGTATTCAAAATAGCGCGTATTCAAAATAGCGCGTTTTCAAAATAGCGCGTATTCAAAATAGCGCGTATTCAAAATAGCGCGTATTCAAAATGGCGCGTATTCAAAATAACGCGTATTCAAAACAGCGCGTATTCAAAATAGCGCGTATTCAAAATAGCGCGTATTCAAAAGAGCGCGTATTTAAAAGAGTGCGTATTCAAAATAGCGCGTATTCAAAATAGCGCGTATTCAAAATGGCGCGAATTCAAAATGGCGCGTATTCAAAATAGCGCGTATTTAAAATAGCGCGTCTTCAAAATAGCGCGTCTTCAAAAGAGCGCGTATTCAAAGGAGCGCGTATTCAAAATAGCGCGTATTCAAAATAGCGCGTATTTAAGATAGCGCGTATTCAAAATAGCGCGTATTCAAAATAGCGCGTATTCAAAATAGCGCGTATTCAAAATAGCGCGTATTCAAAATAGCGCGTATTTAAGATAGCGCGTATTCAAAATAGCGCGTATTCAAAGTAGCGCGTATTCAAAGTAGCGCGTATTCAAAGTAGCGCGTATTCAATATAGCGCGTCTTCAATATAGCGCGTATTCAAAACAGCGCGTATCAAAATAGCGCGGATCAAAACAACGCGTATCAAAACGGGGCGTGATTACATTGGCGCGTATCAAAATAGCGCTTATCAAAACAGCGTGTGTTTAAAATAGCGCGTGTTCAAAACAGCGCGTCCAAAAATGATGCACGTTTAAAATAGCGCTTTTTAATAGAATGCTATTACAAAATGTTGCTTTTACAAAATAGTTCAACTAAGAGGTCTCTTTCAAAAACGTCCTGTGGGACGTTTTAAAAACGTTAAGAATACCTTCCAAAAACGTTAAGAATACGTTCCAGGGACATTCCAGGGACCTCTATCGAACCATGAGGGACCTAGGCGTACGTTTTTAAAACGTCCCCTGGATCCGAAGTGGACGTTTTAAAAACGTTTTTAAAACGTACCTGTGTTACTAGGGAAGGTCAGCTAGCTACTAGTTACAGGTAAGTTAAAGGCTGAAAAAAATTATATTAGCTCACACATATACTATACTATAGTAGTGTGAGCTATGGTGATCTTAATTTTTTCGAGAAAAAAAAAGTTTCTCCGATTTCAAAAATTTTTATATATCTTTGCGTTTCAGATGATTTTGAAACTTTTTTGTTGAGCCGTCTGTCTGTCTGTCTGTCTGTCTGTCTGTCTGTCTGTCTGTATGTCTGTCTGTATGTCTGTATGTCTGTCTGTAACGACCAACGCGCATAACTCAAAAACCGCTTGGCCGATTTTAATGAATTTTGGTACCTAGGCTGGGTCTTGCGTCGAGATGGTCCCATTTAAAAATGAACAAAATCCACCAAACACAAACCAAATAAAAGGGTGGGGGTAGATTTCAAAAATTAGAGTTTATGTGAAAATATGGCGTGTGTGTTATCAAACGAAAGGTAATTGAGTCTGCAGTTAAACAAAATACATTTTAATTTATTTAAAAAAAAAGGGTGGGGGTATATTTTAAAAATTAGAGTTTAAGTGAAAATATGGCGTGTGTGATATCAAACGAAAGGTAATTGAGTCCGGAGTTTAACAAAATACATTTTAGTTTTTTGTTTTTCTTAAGGGTGGGGGTAGATTTAAAAAATTTGAGTTTAAGTCAAAACATGGCTTGTGTGGTATCAAACAAAAGGTAATTTAGTCTGGAGTTGAATAAAATATATTTCAGTTTTTAGTTATATTAGCTCACACGTACACTATAACTATAGTACCTAGTGTGAGCTTAAGGGCCCATATATTGGCAGAGTATTTTTGTTGACTTGCTTGTTTTGCCTGTACACTCCCAAAATATCAAATAATTAAAAAACTTGATCAAAGTATTGCAATATTACCTACACAGTGTGAAAATGGTATATTATCAAAGCCATCAAATAAATGTACTTCAGATAGCTTCTTTATAGAGCAACTTTGACACATTTTTTTTGTCTGCTTGAAAAATTTATGTACCTATGTTGTAATATGTAAATCATAACAAAAACATTTCATGTAAAAAAAGGCCAAGTACGCGAAAATGGCATTCCGTAAAAAGAATTGAGATAAAAGTAAAGCCAAGTTCTCCAATACAAATTTCAAAATGAAAGGTTCTTACTAGTTTGGAAATATTTTTTTAAACTTTGCGATTACAGCCAAACTTTTTTATGTTCAATTTAGCACTGTGCCTAAGAGTCATTTACAGCCGTAATAGCCAAGTTTAGAAAAATATTTCCAAACTAGTAAAAACCTTTCATTTTGAAATTTGTATTGGAGAACTTGGCTTTACTTTTATCTCAATTCGTTTTACGGAATGCCATTTTCGCGTACTTGGCCTTTTTTTACATGAAATGCTTTTGTTATGATTTCACTTCTTTTTTAAAGGAATTGGATAATACTTAATTTTTAAAGTAGTAAAATACGTGGAATATTGTTCAAAACTTTTGCAATGCCTTACTTAAATTTTTGAGGTTTTTTAATTTTTTTCCATGATTTTATCGTAGTTCCTATTAGCCTTCCAAAGCTCAGCTATCTAGCGTTTCTGAAAGTACACAATGTTACTTTTACATAAATTTATATGTATAGGGGAGGAGAGTAAATGAAAATATTGGACTTTTCTGAGGGCACGGCAGTGCCTCGCCAAGTTCGCGCTCCGTAACCATCTTTTCTGGAAACATTTCAGCCGATATTTAACCTACCTAAAACTCTACTTCGGAATGAGCTACGAATCTCAAACTTTGCACAGTCGTAGATCTCCATGGAGTTAACAACACCTCCACGTTTCATGGAAGTCCATAAAGTAGTAAAGTAGTGACGAAATTTCAAAAAACGTCGAAATTGCCACTCACTCACTGACCCATTCACTCACTCATGTATAGATCATCAATATTCTACTGTACTTCCAGACATGCTACAAACCTGAAATTTGACAGACCGATAGAAATTATGACCAAACCCCTGGAAAAAATCAAAAAACCCCAAAATTTTAATTTACTCCCCTCCCCTATACATTTAAAGTTATGTAAAATTAGCATCGCCTACTTCCAGAAATGCTAGAGAGTTGAGCTTTGGCAGACTGATAGGAACTATGATAAAACTATAGGAAAAAATCAAAAAACCCCAAAATCTTAATTTACTCCCCTCCCCTATACATTTAAAGTTATGTAAAAGTAGCATTGCCCACTTCCAGAAATGCTAGAGAGTTGAGCTTTGGCAGACTGATAGGAACTATGATAAAACTATAGGAAAAAATTAAAACACCCCAAAATTCTAATTTACTTCCCTCCCCTATAAATGTAAAGTTAAATAAAAGTAATATTGCCGACTTCCAGACATACTAGGGAGCTGAGCATTGGAAGCGATAGAAACTATGATAAAGTTATAGAACAAAATTAAAACACCCCAAAATTCTAATTTACTTCCTTCCCCTATTAATGTAAAGTTATGTAAAAGTAACACTGCCCACTTCCAGAAACGCTAGAGAGCTCAACTTTTTAAGACTGAAAGACAACTATAAAGATAAAACTATATGAAAAAATTTAAATTATTTTTTCCTATAGTTTTATTATAGTTCCTATCAGTCTACTAAAGCTCAACTCTCTAGCATTTCTGGAAGTGGGCAATGCTACTTTAACACAACTTTAAATGTATAGGGAAGGGGAGTAAATTAAAATTTTGGGGTTTTTTGATTTTTTCCTATAGTTTTATCATAGTTTCTATCAGTCTGCCAAAGCTCAACTCTCTAGCATTTCTGGAAGTGGGCGATGCTACTTTTATATAACTTTAAATGTATAGGGGAGAAAAGTAAATTAAAATTTTGGGGTTTTTTGATTTTTCCCAGGGGTTTGGTCATAATTTCTATCAGTCTGCCAAATTTCAGCTTTGTAGCATGTCTGGAAGTACAGTAGAATATTGATGATCTATACATGAGTGAGTGAGTGGGTGAGTGGCAATTTTGACGCTTTTTGAAATTTTGTGACTACTTTACTACTTTATGGAATTCCATGAAACTTGGAGGGGTTGTTAACTCCATGGAGATCTACGACTGTACAAAGTTTGAGATTCGTAGGTCATTCCGAAGTAGAGTTTTAGGTAGGTAAAATATCGACTGAAATGTTTCAGAAAAGATGGTTACGGCGCGCGAAGTTGGCGAGGCACTGCCGTGCCCTCAGATATTACCCTCGATATTACCCATGACCTTAGGGCCTATCCTTAAATTATGTAAACTCAAAGGGGGGGAGGGTGGTTTTGGCCTTGTGTTACACTCAATGTTATCTTAAAAATGCGTTACGAGGGGGGGTTGGGGGGTCAAAAATCCAGAATTTTTGCATTACATAATTTAAGAATGCTTCCTTAGGGTAAGAAAAAATTTCTTACTCTAGGACTACAGCCTACCAGTAATACTAGTCTAATGGCCCATTTATGCTCTTAGGATAATTATGACCCAGGGACTGATGTCACTTTCATCTGTCCCTGGAAACTCAATTAAATATACAGGGTCTCTAAAAGATCTGTACAAAATCTTAGCACATATTCCTGAGGTCCAAATAAGTCGATTTAAAGCAACTTACCTTAGTCCGAAATTGCTCTGTTTCAGAGATACAGGGTGTTTTTTATTTTAATTAAAGCAAGTGAAACTATTTTCATAGAAAGTGACTGAATACCTACCTAACTCATTTACTGGCTAAATTTAATCCTTAAAGGTAGCAGCAAAATCTTTTGATCCAAAATAATTTCAATATTCCATTGCGGCATCGAACACTAAAAACGGAAACATCTCGAAAACGGCTCACCCTAGTAGATTTTATCAAAAGTACCTTTTTTTCTTAAAAAAGCTCAGGAAATTATTTTACCAACAAAAAAAGTTAAAAAATACACTGAGAAAAAAGTTATGGTCATTTTAAACCATAAGATGAGCATTGTGAAGCGCCCTCTAACGGCCATAGTGAAAAAATGTCCATATTTAGGTTTCGCATCTCAAAAAACCCCCGATTACCAATTTTTAAAATAATGCGTTGAGAAATGCTCATAAATTTTAATAAAATCTACCCAGGAAGCAAGGTGACGTTTTTTAAACGTCAAAAACAGGTCATTTTTAATGACCATTGACGTCTCTAACCTGACGTGTAAATGTCCTTTAAATGACGTTCAAAAGACACACCCGAAATGACGTCATTTTTAGACGTTTTAAAGACGTCAGCAATATGACGTATTTGGGACCAAATTAGAACATTACACACACACAGACACAAACCTATTTATGACTTTTTTAAACTCGTCTGAATATGTGAAATATTCCCTGCAGTTGAGAACACTGAAGGAAACTTAGACACAGAAGGTGACTCTTCTGTGACTTAGACCTGAAAGTACTGGAACTGGGTACAGCGGTGTTCGTCCAGAGACAAACTCTATGTGTTCGTCTGTGAGGTACACATCAAAATAAACCTATACCTAGACTTACACATCTCCACCTTGAAGCGAAAGAAGCCTCGAAGTTTGTCTTGATTTAATATTTAATTTATTTTACATACGTACCCCTACATTCCGTATAAATCCGGTCGAGTACTGACTGGGGCGCCATCTATGTAAGTATGAGTGTATGTCCCTTGGACAAAGTGTGCAGTGTGGGTAGTGACCAATATATGACGTTTTTCAGACGTCAAAAACTACACTACGAAAAGATGTCAAGTAACTGACGCCTTAAAGACAACATTTTTTGGTAGATGACCTGCTGGTCATCCAAATGACCACTTTTCTACAAAAAAAAGACGTTATTTGATGACTCCTTGCTACCTGGGGACCTCTAAAAAATTATATTCTTTGTTGAAAAACGTTCAATATTAGTTATAGAACAATACGCAAAAATGATTTAACCCACAACCGCGCAATTGTGGCTTAAACGGTTGTTGCATAACACCGTCCATATATACTACTATATTTTTTAAATATGTATGTATACAGACAGAGGTTAAATTTTTTTGTTTTGGTTCAAACTACTTTTTTGAATTTCACATAGGAATTTTTTTATTATAAAAGTCGGTGAGATAGTCTGGCAAACTTCAATTTTTGTTGGTTGATTGAATATGAAATGGTGGCTTTTTTATCTTTAGAAAACACACACATATGGGGTGACAGGTGGCTGAACAAAGATGGACATTCAAACCACCAGATGCTGGAGAAGGACATGTATAATGTCATACAGAACGAAACAGAAACCTTTTGATCTGGAAGGTCCATTGATACCTAAGGTAAACTTCTCATTTATTGATACCTTAAGCCCAAAAATTGAGGAAAAAGTTATAAAACTGTTAGTCTTAAAGTAGGTATATTGATTTTTTTAAACTCAAAAATGAATGTTCAACATTTCCTGATAGATTTGCACTGTCAAAATTTATAGAAATAAAATGTATGAATATAATAAAAATTATTCAAAATTTTAAGTTTTTTTGCCAGTTATTGATAGGGAAATTTTCTGAAATTGCAGTTATTGATATCCCAGTAATGATACTTTTTTTGCTTACATTACTTTACTTTTTTATGAGTTATTTATAAAATACTCTGCCAATATATGGGCCCCTAAGCTCACACTAGGTACTATAGTTATAGTGTACGTGTGAGCTAATATAACTAAAAACTGAAATATATTTTATTTAACTCCAGACTAAATTACCTTTTGTTTGATACCACACAAGCCATGTTTTGACTTAAACTCTAATTTTTCAAATCTACTCCCACCCTTAAAAAAACAAAAAACTAAAATGTATTTTGTTAAACTCCGGACTCAATTACCTTTCGTTTGATATCACCAATGAACTTGTAAAAAGTTCGCTTTTTACAAGTGCATTGGTTCAGCGTCATCTGCCGCTACATGTTGTCAGAAACTAGTATAATATTGTTGTAAAGCTCGCCGGTTGCTACTCTAATTGTCTAAAATCACCCATATAAATCAGGGAGTCCCACAAGGATCAATTTTGGGTCTCATTCTCTTCTTGCTTTAATGGATTATTCGATAGTCAGTCAAGTAAAGGATTCGCTTATAAATGGCGCAAATTATTGTTAAGTTTAGGCATCAGTCAAGAGGCAGCGCTAGTGGTAAACACGATATAAGAACAATTTGAAAATATTCTATGAAATAAACACAAGGGGCCAAGCTGACTGAACCGCAGCAAAAATCCTTTATCTATGCAAGGGGCCATTCAAAAACTTCGTAAAAAAGTCAAATGCTTTTTGGCAAATGGAGGAGTTTTATTGCAGCAATGAGACTTGGTAACATAGTATAAAACAGACAAATTTATTTGTTATTTTTGCATTTTTGTTTATCTCCTTCTTTATTTAAAAATACTCAATTTTGTGTCTTTCTTTACTAATCCGAGGTGATTGCAGATGCGACAGAGGTCAACGAATTTTATCTTTGTTTACAAATACTTCCTGTGTAAATTTTAACGCCTAAAATTTGTTGACTGTGAATGTCAGTTTGGCAATTAACAGAGTTATTAAAGCCTCAGTCTTTTAAGCAACGCGTTTTTGATCGGTTGAATTTTTTTTACGTAATCAAAAAGTAGAAAGTTCTTTTCTTCCCATCGTCTTGTCTCTTTTCCTCCCATCATTTAGTCAATTCAAAGAATTCAAGGTAAAAACACCCGTGTCATTATTTTGAATCTTTGTAGATAAATAACTAAAACAAATCTTCTTTGAAATGAATAGGTCAGGTAGTTTTACCTACAAAAAAGTCCAGAAGTTTTGCAGGTTTGGAGGTCTTGGACTCTGTTCCTTTGCTGGGAGACGAACCCTCAAGTGTTAGTGATACACCCGTTTTCTATGTATTTTCATGTTATATCGAAATAACTAAATACTATGCAATTTTTTCAACAACTAAGAATTTTAAAAAAATGTATTTAAAGGGTGGTTTACGAACATTGAAACAGACAATTTGGGGTATTTAGACTGCGAATTTGGAGAAACGCTCGGACACGTCGATTGTGTTTCCGAGGGGGACACTTTATGGCTATCTTCAAATTTTTGTAGCACCAACACTCTTCGAGGGGTATACTTTACCCCTATATTTTGAATATGGAAAGTAGGTCTAGTGATACCTTGTTTTGAAGGCCTTTTGAATGTCCTATCAACCGTGTAAAAATTTCAAAAATCTATCCATTAGTTTTTGAGATAATTGCCTTCAAACTTTTAAATTTAACATGGACATAAAATAAAAATTTAATTAGAATTTTATATTTTTTGGATTTAATTTTTATTTTATCATTCCATGTTAAATTTGGAAATTTGAAAGCAAATATCTCAAAAACTAATCGATGGATTTTCGAAATTTTTACACGGTTGTAAAGATATTTGAGAAAGCTTTAAAACAAGGTATCACTAGACCCACTTTCCCTTTTCAAAATATAGGGGTAAACCCCTCGAAGGGGGTTCGTGCTTTTCTTCAAATTCGCACTCTAAATACTCAGAAAGGGCTCTGTTTCGATTTTCGTGAAACACCCGATATATTGAACTTAATTGTAAAAAATTAAATTATCTTTTAAACGATATGTATCATTCAACTGAGTTTATTTAGTAGTTACTACTCCATTGGGGTACCTAAACTATTTTTAAAGATCACAAAAAAAACATGTTTTTTATTGGTTTTAATCAGGTTTCTGTAAAATTTTAGAGAAAATATCATAACACTTTTGTAGAAAAAAAAATCTCTTAAATTTAACGTCGATTCCTACAGGGACGTCCCACATTGTGGACAGCCCTGTGTGTTAGTAATAAATTAAATATTAGGGTATTAATATGTTAAAAGGGAAATTTTATTATCTTTAAGATAGTATCAAATGTTTTTCCTTGTAAAACTTCGTTTTTGACCAAATGGGATAAAACCTTCCCATTTGGTCAAAAACGAAGTTTTACAAGGAAAAACATTTGATACTATCTTAAAAAATTTTATGCTTTTATAATTTTAAGAAATAAGCTAGACTTAAGGGCGCTTCTGGAATGGGAAGTGTAACCGTAACCTCAGAAAGTTACACACGGTTTAAAGAAAAGTTTGGTCACCTATAACATGGTATCTTCATTTTTTTGTATACAGCTTGATTTTTGAGAAAATTAGGAAAAACTCATGATAAACATATTCGTCATTCAAAAGAAAATTTATTTTTGAATAACATGATATATAAAGTTACTCCCGATAGGGCCAATTTTTTTTAAAATTGGGTAAAACACATAATATCGTAATAATATTAATGTTGCCATATTGCCAGGATAGCCGCACTGTGTTTCAAAATCCTGAACCAGCTAGAAAAAAAAAAATGATTGTATCACGAGCAAAAAAAATAATAAATTTCTATTTGATAAGACATTCCATTTCGTCACATACAAAAATCAACCATTTAAAAAAAAAGACCTTTATTTTGCAGTGCAAACAAAATACCGGGAATTGCTAAAGACATCTAGTTTGATATTAAATTTTTTCTTAAAATAACTCACTAAACAATTCTATTAATCATCAAAACGAATTTTATACTTCACACAAAGATATGTCTGCCTAACTTGCGAGTGTCAGAAGGAGAGGGAAGAGTTGATTTTGGTTGTTTTCCTACTTACACAAGGTTGCATTTAAGAAACTAAGTTCCAAAAACCTTCACCTTCCCTACTATATTAATTAATTATATTAATAAAGATAATTTTGTAGGAAAATGGCGTCAATGTTGATCTCTACACATTTTTTCAGAAAATTTTGAAAAAGAAGACGATTTTTGGCGGCCATCTTGGCAATATGGCGGGGCGACAAAACGTTCCAAATTGAGCAAAATATGAATTTTAGTTCTAAATACCAAGACCTACAAACCTGCAAAAGTTCCAGACTTTTTTCCAGGTAAGGCTTATTTTATCTCCTAACCATACCATATAATGACTAGAACCAGAGATATGAGTCTGTTTTTCAGGGATGAACTCAGATATAAGTTGAGGGTTGAGAGATAATGATAAACTAGGTATATATATTGACAATTTTATTTGAAAACTCTTAAAATTAGGCTTTTGACTATTCACCGACATAGCCAATTAGCTACTATATTTCAGGCCGAACTCGTAGCCATTAAACTGTGTGACCGGTTGATTACTGACTACGAATGGACCAACAGGACAATAAATATCTCCGACATTCAAGCAGCCTTAAGAGCGCTTGATTTCTATACGGTCTCATTAAGAACCATGAGGAGCTGTAGGGATCCGCTGAATGCGCTTGGTAGCGCTAACAATGTGTCATTAGTATGGATACGAGGGCATTCTGGGCACGAGGGAAATGAGGCCATAGACCTACCAGCGAGGGATGCGACATCTCCTGATTTTTTCTGGATGGAGAATAGCTTCCAACAATACTGGATAAATATACCAAAACTGGCTCACTCTAAAGAGCTCATTAAAGGCCCTTGTAGAAACAGAGCCAGGAACATTATTGGACTTACCAGACAGGAGATACGTATATAGTGATTGGTCTTTTTACGGGTCACTGTCGACAGAGAGTACCCATGCACAGAATGGGCCTAACAGAAGAGGCCAAATGTAGACACAGTATGGGGGATGACGAAACAGTCAGACATGTACTGTGCGAATTTCCGGCTATTGCACGTTTACGTCAGAACACTTTCGGCAAACCTCAGATTGACTAAGATCTGAACGCAGTGTCTTACCCAAACTGATAGCCGGCCCTTTTGGAGGATTAGGCATACAGTAGTGAGAAACCACTCAAAAGTGAGCCACAATAGACCCACTGGTGGTCGCAAGGCCCACTCATATATGAATTAATGGATCGTTCATACTCGTCTTTTGTCTAGTCTTTTGTCTTGGTTTAGTCATATGTCTTGTCATAAGAAAGTTAAAACCACTGTTTCTTATGGGAGTGTTCATACAATGTTTTTGCTTTTGTTTTTGATTAGTCTTTGTCTTAAGAGTTGCCAACTTTCAATCCTTAGGACAACGACTAAGACGAGTGACAGACATCAGCTGATATTTGTTGTTTTTTTTTACAGGGCGTCCGAAGAGCGCAAGCGCGCGGCCGAAATTTTGAGTTTACCGCCATTAATCATGTTTTTAACAGAAAATCTCAACATAACCTCAAAATTTTATTTGTTTTTATTTTCTTTTTCGCTTTTGTTCTTTCGTGTCTGTGTTTCGTGCACAAATTAGGTTAAATAAGATTGTTTTGTGTAGAAAATGACTTTCGAAAAGGGACCTTTTTATTGAAATTGAATTTTTTTTTCAGTGAGTTATGACTAAGACTAATCAAAAACAAAAGACGAGTATGAACAGCCGATTTTGTTAAAGACAGCTAAGACTAATCAAAGGACTAAGACGAGTATGAACAATATACTTAAATCCTCATCATCATTCACCGCTTATTTTTCTAAAAATGTTATGCATTTAGAAGATCTTTTTGCACCAGAATTTTCCCAAATTTTAAACTATTAATTAATAAAATTTATGTAAGGTAATTGATAAAAAAATGTGTCATTCATCACATTCTCCCATTCTATCTGAAAAAAACCACGAATCATTAAAATTGACACGGAGGCTTTCGACCAAATACCATTCAATCGAAAATATCAACATGGCGACGGACGAAAACAATTGAAGAAGTCTATTGGGTTTTTCGCCATTTAGTGTGGGTTTTGCGCGAGAAAAACAAATGAAAATCAGGAAAATTTAGTGATGATTGGCTTTTGTTTCGATCCGGCTCCAAGGACCACAGTGGTATTCAAAAGGTAAGGCGGTATTCTTTGTTTTATCCCTAAATTAGGACACCAATAATGGTTTTTTTATCCACAGCTCTAAATTATAAGCTCATTGTCACACGAATTATAGATTAATCGCCAATTTTAATCCTTATCCAATTAGCTATTCCTAGTGTCTGATAAACTCCAATAATAATCTAACCTCCAATCTAACCCCTTTCGGTCCTTTGAGTTATGTTATGTTACCTTCTTAGCTGTTTACCAGTCTTGTGTTCTACCCTAACCTATATTCTTTAATAATGGTGTGCAATAAATTATTTAATCTTTCTTTTCAGATAGCACTAGAAACAAAAACCAACAAATCAAGAGTCAAACTAAGAGCCATTAAAAAATGGCTTCAATGCCAGACCCTCAAGGGGGTCAAACCATTGAATACCAATGGTATTCAATCATGGACTCATCAAGAGTCTCCACTTTTTTGATCTCAATGTTGCTGATTGTTTATGGTTCATTTAGGAGCCTCAATATGGAACAAGAAGCGAGGGAAAGAGCTCAGGGGTAAGTAAAAATGTTTTTTCTGTGTTTGGTTTGGATCAAGGGATAAATAGCCTATGGCATTACTTGGCATGAAATAGAGACCCTCTATGTATGACATATTTTCAATGAATTATCTATTAAAATGATTCTTGGTAAAGGAGAATTTATTCCATATCATGTTCTATGGAATGAAACATGAATTACAGATAGGTTTCTAGTAAACCTTTGTGGAACTCACAAAGAGACTAACTCCAATAACCTTACACAATCCAACTTACTGTTTAAAATTTTAAAAAGCATTCATACATCTAACATAAATCTTCTTTTCTCCAATGCATCAATATTGAGCAGTTTCCGCAGAGATAAGTAGTCAATTTGATCTCTGGGAATTTTCAGTTTATAATTTAATATTCTTAAAAATTTATTTGGATTTTCTCCAACATTTCAATGTATTTATTAAAATGTGGGTTCTATATCTGGCAGGCATACTCAACATGTGAACGTACTAAGGAGCAGTACAATATTTTAAAACAAAAAATATTGTTAAATTTATCACAAGTATGAGATAAATTTTTAAACTTTTGTTACAAATATTTAAGAACCTTAACCTGGTCAGCACTATTCAACAAAGCTGAATTTAGTGAATAGTTAAAACTTATTGGTGTTTGAATTTAGTGTGAACCTAAATAGACCTCCCCCTTCTAACTTTTGAACAAAAAGAGATATTGATTTCTGGTAAAAAGTCTTTTTAATAGGACTTTTTTTGAGAAAATTTGAGCTAAGTGACAGTTATGTCAAACTAACCTAATGTCAAAAAATTGACATCGATAGTAGTAGTGGTAGAAGCTTTCGATAGCATTGAGCACTGGGCAGTAAAAGCATCTTTAATTAATAGCTGAATAGATCACAGATATACAGACTTAATAGCCAATATATGTAGCGAGGCAACAACATCAATCCAAATTCACGAATGAACCAAGCCAATCCGCATAAGAAGAGGTGTCAGTCAGGGTGACACAATATCCCCTAAATGTTTTAAAAGCTTAGATTGGGAAGAAATAGGCATCAAAGTAAACTGACAATTCTTGAACCACCAAAGATATGCTGATGATATTGCCTTAATAACAGACCAGAAAGAAGAACTGATGAAAATGCTGGAAGAACTGGATACAGCAGCTAAAAATATAGGCTTAAGTATGAACTACACTAAAACTAAAATCATAACAATCACAGATGAAGATATTATGGTCAGAATAAACCAAAATAATATAGAACAAGTAAAGGATTATATATACCTGGGACAAATTATTAAACTGAAAACAGAAAACCTGCTGAAATCAAGAGATGAGTAAGATTGGCCTGGGCTAGATATTAAGAAATAAAAAATATCCTCAGTACCTCAAAACGAAAGTGTATAACCAATGTATCCTTCCTGTACAGCGTTTCCCATTTTCGATGGGATTAAATGGGAAACTCGGTTATTATTAAAGATATTGATTTTCTGATTGGACCTTACCTTGCTCTTTTTTTGAGCCCTTAAAAATGGCGTAATCAGATTTTTGCTATACCCCGTAGTTTCGCTAATACAGGGAGTTTTTGAAAAAATTGTATTTTTAATAAACCCTTGTATCTCGCTTATTTTGCTAGATACTTTTATTCTGTAAAAACATTTTTATGGCAACTTTTTTAGAAGAAAATAATTACGTTGTCAATTTTTTAAAATATTGTTTAGTTTTTGAGATATGGTATTTATCATAAAAAAATTAAATACAGACCTGGATTTTTTTTATTACTTTTTTGATTGGTTTCATGCTAGTATTATCATATAATAATAAAAATTTAAAAAAATTTTGTTTTAAGGTAAAAAGAAATATTTAATATTTTAAAAAAAAATTAGTCCGAACCTGGATATTTCCAACATAAATATAAACTAAAAATTGCTAGTTAAACAATTTTTAGTTTAACTGTTTATCAACTTAGCATATTAAAATGGTTTTACGTTAATTTACAGATTTATTTGAAACAAAGTCTACAAAAAATACAAAAAAAAAAACAAATTATAAAAAATAACTAATCTTTCTGATTACCATTATGTGTAAGACATTGTTGGCATTTTTGAGTAATTTTTCTTAACGCATTTTGCATAAAAATATTTCTGCCATTTAAATATTGGGATTTTGTTGCTTGAATGAAGCAGTCAAACATATCACATTTTTCAAAATCTGGATATGGTCGATTTCTAGCCAGTTTAAAATAATTGTAAGCCATTTACAAAAATGACAAGTAAAATGACAATGTCAATTCCACGCTTTTGTTTTGTAAATTTCACGACCTGCTGTTTGGTTATCAAATAATTAGTATAATATTATTTTTGTAACTTTTTAACGTTTTTTACTTTATTTATAAATCTTTTAATTATCATTTCAAAACAGATAAACTAAAAATCGTTCAACTAGTGTGTCTTGCAATTTTTAATTTATAATTACGTTGGAAGTTTCCAGGTTCGGACTATAATTTATTTTTCAAATATTTTGAATAGCTTTTTTAACCTGAAATCAAAAAAATATTAAAGTTTTATCATTTTAAGGTAATAATAGCATGGAACTAATCAAAGTAGTAATAAAAAAAAAATCCAGGTCCGTATTTAATTTTTTTATGATAAATACCATATCTCAAAAACTAAACAATATTTTAAAAAATTGACAACATCATTATTTTGCTCTAAAAAAGTTGCCATAGAAAGGTTTTTACAGAATAAAAATATCTTGCAAAATAAGCGAGATACAAGGAATTAAATAAAATGCAATTTTTTCAAAAACTCCCTGTATTAGCGAAACCACGGGGTATAGCAAAAATCTGATTACACCATTTTTAAGGGCTCCAAGAAAGAGCACGGTATGGTGCAATCAGAAAATCGATATCTTTAATAATAACCGAGTTTCCCATTTAATCCCATCGAAAATGGGACACGCTGTACATGGAATACTGGGCAAAAATTTTAAGAGTTTTTTTAAAGTGAGGACATGCAAGATTCGTAAATATATATATACAAGATGTCCCAAAAGTGTGAGTCCACCCAAACTATATTCTGAACCGAACATCAAGAGATCTATTTTATGAAAGGGCGACTGGGCCGCCCCTACATTATAGGTGACATAAAGGCGATCAATTAAAAATTTTTTAATTGAAATCCCTATGGAGTGATACCTTGATTGAAAGGTCCTTGAAAAACTACCATTTTGACATACATCTTTATATTGGGCAAATATTATTATTTTCATTGCTTTTTTTGACAGATCAACAAATTGTCTACTCAACCCTCCTAGTTCGGCAGCCCAAGAGAACAACGTACAAACTTTGGACACTATGCATGCCCTGTGCTTGCCTCTCGGAGCCAGTGTATCTTTACTTGTGATGTTTTTCTTTTTTGATTCGATGCAGATGTTGTTTGCCATATGCACAGCTAGTAAGTATCTAATTGTAGTCCGCAAGACACCGATCTATTTTTTAAGTGATGTTTCTTCATTTTGTCAAGACGTCCAACTATTTTCTTTGCAAAAAATAGTCACAAAGATAATTGGCCTAACCTGGATTTGAGATAAATTGAAAATTTTATTGCTAATTTTAGTAGTAAAAGGGTTTTTTTTAATATTCCGGTTGAAGCCACTCTGTTACCCTTGAGCATTTTGGAATTTTGAAGATGGTGGCTGATTAAAGATAAAAAAAACAAAAATAAAAAAGTTTTTAAAAACCAAACCAAGACTGGGTGCAAACCATAGCTATTGGTGTTCCACTAAACATAATAAAAGTTCCGACCTATCTTCCTTCAGGAATATTGTTAAAAAGACTTGGATTTTCGACTGTTTTTCCTTTATCAGTCTTATACTCAAAAAGTACACACTTTTTGAGAAAATATGTCAAAAAATTTAAAGCCTATTAAAAGGCCTATCAAACGAGATATTTCCAGGCCTCCTAAGTACTACCCTTCCAGAGATACGTACACTTAAGCATCACCAACATGCAGATTTCATTTAAAATAAATAGACCAACATTTTAAAATTTAACCAATTTTCTTTGAAACGAAAACTTTTAGGAAGAAAAGTATGAAACACTTTTTTGTAGACAATGAAATTTTCATTTAAAATGTGCACTTAGTGTGGTTTAGGTAATTGGGTAACGCTCCAGTGGCGTCCTTAGATTAAAATCACATTTAAAATACTCTGCCAATATATGGGCCCCTAAGCTTACACTAGGTACTATAGTTATATAGTGTACGTGTGAGCTAATGTAACTAAAAACTGAAATATATTTTATTCAACTCCAGACTAAATTACGTTTTGTTTGATACCACACAAGCCATGTTTTGACATGACAACTCAAATTTTTAAAATATACCCCCACCCTTAAAAAAAACAAAAACTAAAATGTATTTTGTTAAACTCCGGACTCAATTACCTTTCGTTTGATATAACACACGCCATATTTTCACTTAAACTCTAATTTTTGAAATATACCCCCACCCTTTTTTTAAAATAAATTAAAATGTATTTTGTTTAACTCCAGACTCAATTACCTTTCGTTTGATATCACACACGCCATATTTTCACATAAACTCTAATTTTTTAAATCTACCCCCACCCTTTTATTTGGTTTCTGTTCGGTGGATTTTGTTCATTTTTAAATGGGACCATCTCGACCCAAGACCCAGTCTAGGTACCAAATTTCATTAAAATCAGCCAGGCGGTTTTTGAGTTATGCGCGTTGGTCGTTACAGACATACAGACAGACAGACAGACGGCGCAACAAAAAAGTTTCAAAATCATCTGAAACGCAAAGATATATAAAAAAAATTAAAATCGGAGCAACTTTTTTTTTTTCGAAAAAATTAGGATCACCATAGCTCACACTACTATAGTATAGTGTATGTGTGAGCTAAAAAATATATAGACAGTTTGGTAAACTTATCACGTCCTTGCAATGCAACTATAGGTAAATTTAGTGGGAATAAAAAAACAAAAGAAAATATAAATAATTAGCAGATTAATGTCGGGTTTTGTTTTTAATTTTGTGCCGTTTGTTTTCCTGATGTGCTTGAATTCTTGTTTTTGTTGTTCCAATGTACGATCTAGTCTGAAGGTCTGATGAAGACAAAAACCATTGTCGAAACGTTACCGATGGATTAAAACGTATATTTACCAGAACAACAGTGTCCTTATTCCCACTAAATTTACCTATAGTTATATACACAGTGTTTCACAAACATCGAAATAGAGGCCTTTTTGGGTATTTAGAGTGTGAATTTGGAGAAACGCTCGGACACGTCGATTTTATTTGTGAGGGGGACTCTTTTTGGTTATCTTGAAATTTTTTTAGCATGAACCCCCTTCGAGGGGTATACTCTACCCCTATATTTTGAATAGGGAAAGTGGGTCTAGTGATACCTTGTTTTGATGTTCTCTTGAATATCTTTACAACCGTGTAAAAATTTCGAAAATCCGTCGATTAGTTTTTGAGATATTTGCTTATAAATGTTCAAATTTAACATGGAATGATAAAATAAAAATTAAATCCAAGAAGTATTAAAATTCTAATTAAATTTTTATTTTATTAGTCCATGTTAAATTTGGAAGTTTGAAGGCAATTATCTCAAAAACAAATGGATAGATTTTTGAAATTTTTACACGGTTGTAAGGACATTCAAACGGCCTTCAAAACAAGGTATCACTAGACCCACTTTCCCTATTCAAAATAAAGGGGTAAAATATACCCCTCGAAGGGGGTTCGTACTACAAAAATTTCAAGATAGTCAGAAAGTGTCCCCCTCGCAAATAAAATCGACGTGACCGAGCGTTTCTCTCGCACTGTAGATACCCAAAAAGGCCTCTGTTTCGATGTTCGTTAAACACTATGTATATGACGTGAGACTCAGTATATTTCAAAAATACTAAATCAAATTAAATTAATAAGTGTAAAAAACATTCTAACACACAAAACACACCCTTTAATCATACCATACACACCTTAACATACCATATCTACCTTCAATCTTTTAAAAAATCTAAACCTGATTGTATTCAAATCTATCTCTGATATATTTTGCCAACTAATTTCTATCGTATTAATTTGTAAGTTACAACCCAACATGTATAGGGTGTCTCAAAATCAAATTTACTTAATTAACACCCTGTATAATATTTTTTATTTTTGTTCTCTCACAAAAACATACAGGGTGTTCTGAAATTAGACGTCAATATTTTAAACACATTCTACGGCCCAAAATACAGGGTGTCCCATGACTTAGGGGCCATAGGCCAACAGGTGACAGAGAAGGTCATTTCTGATATAAAAGTTCCTATAATGCATGTGTCAGAACTCTTTCTTTGTCGAGATACATAGCATCAAAGTGGCGATTTTTTAAACTTGTTTGGTAATAACTATTTAAAAAAACGCAGTAAAAATATGAAATTAGGTAAAATCGTGAATTAGAACAGGAGCAATAAGTTGAAAACAAAATAATTTTGTGCAATGTTTTTTATATATTTTTTGTTAATAAAAACAAGTCTCTCTCGAGAAATAATAATAAAATATTATTGATATTTTTTAAAAGAATAAGAAGTAAGCAAAAATTATGTTTTTTTTTTAATTATTGTTTTTATACATTTTTAAAAACAGATGTATGTTGACCCCCATGTTATATAAACTTTTTTTTCGGAAATAAATTCCTTTATCACCTGCAGCCCCTAAGTTATGGGACACCCTGTATAGATAAAAGTTCCTAGATACAGGGTGTTAAAATTAAGAAATAAAAATCGAACTTTTTAAATATTATTATGAACAGTTTTAAACTGATTATGTTCAAAATTGGCACCCAGAGGTTTTTTGAGATTCGAAACCCGAATAAATAAACACACACTGTGTTTATTGTATTACAATCTAGTCAGTAAGACTAATTAGCAATTTTGTTTTAACTTAATTTACTAGAAAAGTCAGATTTAAACTTAGGGTTCACTCAACAGTTCTCCCCGCTTTGTTTAGTCTGTAACTCACAATTGTGTTGTGTTTATAGCATTATTTTGTTTTATGTAATTTACTTAGTTTACTAGCTGCACTTCTGATTATTTAAAATGACCATAACTTTTTTCTCAGTGTAGTTTTTTACTTGTTAAAAAGACAGTTTCTTAGGCATTTCAAAGCAAAAAAGGTGCTCTTGTTACAATCTGCTAAAATAAACCATTTTCCAGATTTTTTGGTTTTTATTGTTTAAAATATCTTCGTTATTTTTAACTTTAGGAAAAAAATCAATCGACAATTTTTGTTTAGAATTAAAACACCTATCAGAAAAAATTATAAAATACTGTCCAATTAAATTTTTTTAAATGTTTTTTGAAAAAACTCGAAAACTCCAAAAAGCGATGCTCTATTTTTTTAAAGTATCTTAAAGAGCATCAAAAATTCTACCAGTTTCCCAGTTTAAACTATCTTTAATAATAAAAAAGTTATCAATGGTGGACACCTAACTTGGAATACCCTCCCAACAAACAATTAAAGTTGTAACGACGAAACCCCAACTAGAAAGAATTTCTTAAAAGTAACCGCAACGTACTCGCGCTACAGCGACGTTATAATTCCCTAAGTGGGGAACCAATTTCTGGTTATAACTACTTGGCCAAGTGTTTAAAGTCACTGTAGTAACAACTACACTACTACGTCGTAGCCAGGTATCTACTACGTCGTAGAGGCTGTTTTTTTTCCGTAATGGCATAAAAGTTGCGATGTAGTTGCAAATAATATAATCGTTTCTTTTTGGTAGAATTGTTACACAATATGGTGGACACAACAGTAAACAGACTGGCTTAGTTTTTTTGTTTGGTTATGGTTATAATATGAACTATGTTATCCAAAAGTGTGAGAATTTACGAGCAGAGGATCAAAATTCGAGTGCGACGCAAAGTTTTTTGTATAACATGCATTATATATATTGCAAAAAACCGGTGCGCCCGTAAAATTGAGCCGTTTTCTGGTAGCTGATGGAATTTTTGTGTTGTGATTTTGGAGGTTATGTTTTCATAATCGACAGTTAACTCCAACAAATGGTGCTTAAGAAGAGCATTTTTGGTAAGCTTCAACTAATTTGTTTATAAAATAGTATGGCTCTTTAATATGAGCTCATAAAACGACAACAAAAATATTAAATTTTCTTTCTTACATAAAAACATGGCGTCCCACACTATATTCCCTGATAGTCGAAAAGGTTACTTGAAAGTAGTTGCGGCTTTAAAGTTGATCCAAAAAGTTATTTTGTCTACATTGTTACATCAGATGTTACTATGATGACACAAACTTTTGTGGTAAAAATTAAAGTTATAATGTAGTTGTCGGATACACTTGTTTGGGACTCCAATGAAGCTTAACTTTCTAGTGGTAATTAAGTAGGATATAAAAGTCAGGGCGACTACGAAATAACGACTAAAAAGAAAGTAAAACTTTAGCAACGTCCTATTGTGGTAGAGAAGACTATCAGAATCGACTATCAAGAAACAATCCTATGAAGTAGTTTAGAGGGTCGTTTTTACGAAACATCTACTATTTCCTGATACTAAATAGTTGTTAGAACTAAAAAGTAACAAATTTTGGTTGGGATCACCACATTTCTACTATAAGAAAGTAGCAAAGCCTTTAGAACATGTAGCCGCTACTATAAATGTTAGTTGGGCTGTATATTAAACTTACAAACACGAAATGCAAACAAAGCTGGGACACTGTGTACCTGTGTTTAAAGAAATATTATAAACTGGGCCAACAAATTAATATTGGTGTTCCCATAAAGGTTTTTATCTGTAATAGGTGTACCTCCTTTTTCAGGCAGTATTTAAAAAAAAAATTGTTTTGTCATGCTTTCTAATCACAGGTAATCACTCAGTTTTTTTTACATACTTAGTTGATCTTGTTGTTAACAAGAAAAGTTAAACATAATTATTAATCTAAATGATTTTAACAATGAATTTTTTTAATATACCTGGTGTCCCAGATGAAAGTAATTACTACTACTATGTCGGTTTAGAACGTTTTTCTACGTTGTCCGACGTCTATTCTCCACCTCCTTCGATCCTGACAGTCATCTTCCGTCAGGTTTTTTTTGACTGATTGATTTTTGGATTGACTGTTGCCATTCCACTTTAGGACGCCCTCTTTTTCTGCGCCCTATTGGTTGCCATTCTAGGACCTGCTTTGGTAATCTTTCGTCGCTCATCCGTTGTACATGGCCGTACCATATCAGTTGCCTTTTAGTGATGTCATCCGTTATGCTTCCCTCGATTCCCATTCTTTTTTTTATGATCTCATTTCTTATATGATCTGTTTTAGATATTCTCATTGATATTCTTATTGTATCCATTTCAACACTTTCCATTTTTGCTTTGTATTTTCTGTTACGCGACAAGTCTCTATTCCATACAACAGCGTGCTTTTCACCATTCTTTCATATATGTTAAATTTTACATTCTTTTTTATCTCTCTGCTCCATAAAATACTGTTAAGACAACCAATAACCTTTTTTGCTTTTACTATTCTTTTTTCCAGTTCTTTACAGTCCGTTCCCGTCTTATCAAATATGACACCCAAGTATACATACTCATTACATGGAGATATTGTTTGTCCATTTTCTAGTTCTAATTCACTTGATTCGTTTCCAATACATAAGTAGTCTTGTCCACGTTCACTGTTAACCCCCACTTTTGGTATTCTTCCGTTAACTGTCTCATTTTCTCATGTCTTCTTTATCATTAGCTACAATTATTTGGTCGTCAGCAAACGGTAGTGTGTATATGGTAAATCGGTCGTTAAGTTGTATTCCCATGCCGTGTACTTTGCGTTTCTAGTTTTTTAGAGCTACTGTGATATATATTTTAAAAAGAGTTGGAGAGATACAACATCCCTGTCTTAAGCCTTTCGTTACCAGGAATTCTTTTGAAAGTCGATTTCCAATTTTAATTTTAGATTTTGACCCTTTGTATAGTTCTTTTATCGCTTTTATGTATGTATGATTGATATTAGTCTGCTCTAACACTGTCCATAATTTTTCTACTGGAACGGTATCATATGCTTTTTGTAGGTCCACAAAGGTAACATGAGTCTCTATATTTCTGGCGCTCCTTTTCTCAATTACTTGTTTATGACAAAAAACATTATCACTACAAGATCTGCCTGCACGAAACCCACTTTGCTCTTCTTCTTCTTGTTCATGAAAATCATTCTCTATCAGATCTCTAAAAATCCTACCGTACAATCTACTTAGAGTACTGGTTACTGAAATTCCTCTGTAATTGTTGCAATCCAGCTTGTTTCCTTTTTTATGTATTGAGGATATGAATGCAATTTTCCAATCATCAGGTTCTCGATGTCTGTTTATGCATTGATTGATAATATATGTGAGATTTTCGAGTAGTTTCTCTGATCCATATTTGAGCAACGAAAGTAATTCCTTGACTTTTTTTTTTTGTTTTGTTTTGTATAACATTTCAGCCCATATTTGACCTTTCTAAAACTCTACTTCGAAATGAGCTACGAAACTCAAACTTAGCACACTCGTAGATCTTTATAGAGTTAAGAATCCCTCAAGTTTCATGGACTTCCATAAAGTAGTAAAGTGGTTACAAAATTTCAAAAAACTTCGAATTTGCCACTCACTCATTCACCTACTCACTCATGTAGAGATCATCAAAATTCTACTGTACTTCCAGTGGCAGTATTCTTGAAATCTCCCCGAGTGAGTACTCCCCGGGGAGTGACAACGTTTCTCACCGTATTGCATAAATGCAGTATTCTTGGTTCGGGGAATACATGAAAAGTGATATGAAATGAGCGCACTGTTGCCAATTTTCAGATGACAGCACGTGACAATTTTGACCAATAAGAAAGCAAAAAATTTTGACAGACAATTAACCAAATACAGTTATGTGTTGAAGGGATGTAACCCCAATTTTTATTTCCTTGATTTTTTGTTTGTGGACATGGATGGAGAAAAAATTAGTTATATTAAATTTGCCCCAAGATTTTTTATTTAAATATGACTTATTTTTTCTTAAATAATAGCTCTGTACTTATGTTATGAGATCAAAATTTGTGTTAAATCTAACCGCGTTCAATTGAGCAAACATATCCTAACCGGTGTGTCGACCACCAGCATTTTGCAAAAAAAATGTCCCCACAAAAAAAGTTGTTCTTCGAAAAAAAAAAATGCTTTTCAAAAAACTAATTTACAAAAAAAAACTAAAAATATTTTTTTTACAAAAATTATTTTTGAAAATAATACTTTCTTAAAGAGTAGTTTTTTCAAAAACCAATTTATAAAAAAAAACTAAAAATTTGTTTTAATAATAATTTTTCAAAAAGCAATTTTTTTAAAAAAAATATTTAGCCCAAAAAGATTTAATGGTGGAGTTTATCAAGGAAAAGCCTGTAATGGAGGCCAAAAAATATACTTCAACATTTACAAAACACAGGGAAAAGACTTTAAAAAAACAAAACCCACACGTAACCAAAACAACATTTTCTAGGTTATCTCAGAGTTTTTGAGAGAGATCTCCCCGGTGAAAAGTCGCCAAAATGTCACACGTTTTTCGGGTGAGAATTTCAAGAATACGATTGGGGGAGAAACGCCCACTTTCGCTCGAATTTCGAGGAGTACTCGCTCGGGGAGATTTCAAGAATAACGACACAGACATGCTACAAATCTGAAATTTGGCACACTGATAGAAATTGTGACCAAACCCTTGGGAAAAATCAAAAAACCTCAAAATTCTAATTTACTCCCCTCCCCTAGACGTGTAAAATTATGTAAAAGTAACATTGCTTTACTTCCAGAAGGGCTAGAGAGCTGAGCTTTGGGAGACTGATAGGAAATATGATAAAACTATAGGAAAAAGTTTAAAAACCCCAAATTTTACACTCCCTTATAAATGTAAAGTTATGTAAAAGTAACATTGCCCACTTCCAGAAACGCTAGAGAGCTGAGATTTGGAAGGCCGATAGGAACTATGATAAAAGTATAGAAGAAAATTAGAAAACCCCAAATTTTAATTAACTTCCCTCCCCTCTAAATGTAAAGTTATGTAAAAGTAACATTGCCTACTTCCAGGAAGGCTAGAGAGCTAGAAGGCTGATGGGGTTCCTTGAATTTCTTTGGGCTGATGAAACCATAGGATAAAATAAAAAACCCCAACATTTTTAATAAGACATTGCAAATGTTTTGAACAATATTCCGCATATTTTACACTTTAAAACTTAAATATTATCCAAATTCTTTAAAAAAGGAGTGGAATCATAAACATTTCATGTAAAAAAAAGCCACAAGTACGCAAAAGTGGTATTCCGTAAAAAAAATTAAGATAAAAGTAAAGCCAAGTTCTCCAATAAAAATAAATTAAAGGTTCTTACTAGTTTCGAAATGTTTTTCTTAACTTGGCTATAACGGCTGCAAATGACTCTTAGGCATAGTGCTAAATTGAACATAAAGAAGTTTGGCTGGAATAGCAAAGTTTAAAAAAACATTTCCAAACTAGTAAGACCCTTTCATTTTAAAATTTGTATTGGAGAACTTGGCTTTACTTTTATCTCAAATCTTTTTATGGAATACCACTTTCGCGTACTTGGATTTTTTTTACATTAGTGTTTTTGTTACGATTCATTTTATATTATACTCCTCCTAAGCCTTTTTTTGTTGGAAAACTCCATACCTTATTTTTCTTAAAAAGAAATATTTTTTAAAACCTTTATACTTATTATATTCTACAGGTACCTACCTATTTCATTAGGTAGGTGCGTACGAATCCAGAAACCTAAAAAAATTTCAATTGACTTTCTAAAAATTGCAAAAATCCAAAACCACTCGATATATCTTTAAAATTGGAACTCCACAGAGTTTTATTTAAAAATTACAACAGAATAAATGATACGCCACTGTTTCTTATTGTTGTTGGTCCAGAATGTTTATGAAACGTGCCTAGTCATCCTGATAACAATAGAAGCCCAATAAAAGGGTGTGAATTGTAAACTGGCCGGATTCGAGTTGAGCCAGCGGTAACAATAGAAATCCAATAAAAGGGTGTGAATTATGAACGGGCTGGAGTCGATTTCGTTGAACGTACTAGATGAGTACCGTTTTTTCTTGTAATATTAAAATTTTGTTCATGATAAATTTGCTAAAAATGAAGACCAATCAACTAAGACTAAAGTGCTGTAAACAGAGGGAGATAGATCATTTTATTTTCGCCGGACACGCTTATACATAACAAAAAAACCTAGAAAAATATTTGGGCGGTTTTTATTATCTAGATAAAATTGTATTTAATTTGACACTGATACTACTCCATATATTTATTAAAATAACACCCTCTTTTTTGCATTATGATTGAGAATAAAAATATTTTTTTCTATAAGCGTGCGGAAAAGTCCACTTTTCCGCACGCATTTTAGTGTGGAAAGTGCCACTTTTCCGCACTAGTGCGGAAAAATATTTTTTCCGCGGAAAAGTAAATTTGTTACGATTTTGAGGTGTTCTATAACATTTAGACCGTTCAAAATACATTTGTATCTTTCCTAGCACACGAAATATCCTAAAAATATTCAAATTGACTAAAATTCTGCTATATTTTCAATATTTTCGATAAAATAAAGTTTTCAGTAAAATAGGTTCAAATTATAAGTTTTAAACCTCCCCGGTATAAATATCGTCATTGTCAATGTCAAACAACAATGAACACTAGTGGTTTTAGATTTGGCATCTTAAATCACCATAGCAACAAAGTACAAACAAACTGTCAAAACAAAGCCAATTTTGCAGATACAAGCGTCTTTTGAATTTTTCAAACAAAAAAATCAGATTTTCAATGGATTCTTCGGACGAAGATCTACCCCAGTCAGTTCTAGAAGCCGCTAGAATGTGAATAATAATAATTGATTTGATTATAACGTTTTGAATATAAATAATTTTCTGATTAATTTTTAGTTTTTTCCTCACGCTTATAGAAAAAATAGTGTACCTAACTCGTGCGTAAAGTGTCTTTTCCGCACTTGATTGCTGGCCAAACTCCGCTATCGCGTCGTATGGCCATCTGCAATCGCGTGCGGAAAAGAGGCACTTTCCGCACTAGTTAGGTAAACTACTATTTGTTTAACTTTTTAATCGTTAAGAAAACTTTATTTTTTTATAACCAAGATTTTTAATATCTGCGTTTTGACCATATTATAAGCAAATATTTATTATGTAAATAAAAATCATGTAGATAAGAAAGAATCGTTAGCCATAGGAAGTGATAACAGAGTTTACCTGGAGATAATAGTGGATATGTGCTTGATTTATTAAAACATACGGGGTGTTTCATCGAAAAATAACTTTTTTTATAGAAGATAATATCATAGCAAACACATTTCATGTAAACAAAAGCCAAGTACGCGAAAGTAGTATTCCCCAATACAAATTTCAAAATGAAAGGTTTTTACTAGTTTGGAAATGTTTTTTTTAAACTTTGCTATTCCAGCCAAACATCTTTATGTTCAATTTAACACTGTGCCTAAAAGTCATTTGCAACTATAATTGAAATGCATTTCCAAACTAGTAAGAACCTTTTAATTTGAAATTTGTATTGGGAACTTGGCTTTATTTTTATCTCAATTCTTTTTACGGAATACCACTTTCGCGTACTTGGCTTTTTTTACATGAAATGTTTTTGTTATGATTTTACTTCTTTTTGAAAGGATTTGGATAATATTTAAGTTTTAAAGTAGTAAAACATGCGGAGTATTGTTTAAAACTTTTGCAATGTCTTATTAAAATTTTTTAGGTTTTTTTTATTTTTTCCTATCGTTTTATCATAGTTCCTATCAGTCTTCTAGAGCTCAGCTCTCTAGCGTTCCTGGAAGTGGGCACTGTTACTTTTACATAACTTTACATTTATAAGGGAGGAAAATAAATTAAAAATTTGGTGTTTTTAAATTTTTTCCTATAGTTTTATCATAGTTCCTATCAGTCTTTCAAAGCTCAGCTCTCTAGCGTTTTTAGAAGTGGACAATGATACTTTTACATAACTTTACATTTATAGGGGAGGGAACCCAACTAACATTTATAGTAGCGGCTACATGTTCTAAAGGCTTTGCTACTTTCTTATAGTAGAAAGGTGGTGATCCCAACCAAAATTTGTTACTTTTTAGTTCTAACTACTATTTAGTATCAGGAAATAGTAGATGTTTCGTAAAAACGACCCTCTAAACTACTTCATAGGATTGCTTCTTGATAGTCGATTCTGATAGTCTTCTCTACCACAATAGGACGTTGCTAAAGTTTTACTTTCTTTTTAGTCGTTATTTCGTAGTCGCCCTGACTTTTATATCCTACTTAATTACCACTAGAAAGTTAAGCTTCATTGGAGTCCCAAACAAGTGTATCCGACAACTACATTATAACTTTAATTTTTACCACAAAAGTTTGTGTCATCATAGTAACATCTGATGTAACAATGTAGACAAAATAACTTTTTGGATCAACTTTAAAGCCGCAACTACTTTCAAGTAACCTTTTCGACTATCAGGGAATATAGTTTGGGACGCCATGTTTTTATGTAAGAAAGAAAATTTAATATTTTTGTTGTCGTTTTATGAGCTCATATTAAAGAGCCATACTATTTTATAAACAAATTAGTTGAAGCTTACCAAAAATGCTCTTCTTAAGCACCATTTGTTGGAGTTAACTGTCGATTATGAAAACATAACCTCCAAAATCACAACACAAAAATTCCATCAGCTACCAGAAAACGGCTCAATTTTACGGGCGCACCGGTTTTTTGCAATATATATAATGCATGTTATACAAAAAACTTTGCGTCGCACTCGAATTTTGATCCTCTGCTCGTAAATTTTCACACTTTTGGATAACATAGTTCATATTATAACCATAACCAAACAAAAAAACTAAGCGAGTCTGTTTACTGTTGTGTCCACCATATTGTGTAACAATTCTACCAAAAAGAAACGATTATATTATTTGCAACTACATCGCAACTTTTATGCCATTACGGAAAAAAACAGCCTCTACGACGTAGTAGATACCTGGCTACGACGTAGTAGTGTAGTTGTTACTACAGTGACTTTAAACACTTGGCCAGGTAGTTATAACCAGAAATTGGTTCCCCACTTAGGGAATTATAACGTCGCTGTATGGTATACTGAGACGTAGCGGGAGTACGTTGCGGTTACTTTTAAGAAATTCTTTCTAGTTGGGGTTTCGTCGTTACAACTTTAATTGTTTGTTGGGAAGTTAATTAAAATTTGGGGATTTTTAATTTTCTTCTATAGTTTTATCATAGTTCCTATCGGCCTTCCAAAGCTCAGCTCTTTAGCGTTTCTGGAAGTGGGCAATGTTACTTTTACATAATTTTACAATTACAGGGGAGGGAAGCAAATTAAAATTTTAGGGTTTTTTAATTTTTTCTTATAGTTTTAGTTTAACTGCCAAAGCTCAGCTCTCCAGCGCTTCTGGAAGTGGGCAATGTTACTTTTACATAACTTTACATATACAGGGGAGGGGAGTAAATTAGAATTTTGGGTTTTTTGCTCCAAGGGTTTGGTCACAAATTCTATCACTGTGTCAAATTTCAGCTATGTATCATGTCTGGAAGTACAGTAGAATTTTGATAATCTATACATGTCAGTGATAGAGTGAGTGATATATGAGGATCTGAGGGCACGGCAGTGCCTCGCCAAGTTCGCGCGCCGTAACCATCTTTTCTTGAAACATTTCAGCCGATATTTGACCTACCTAAAACTCTACTTCGGAATGAGCTACGAATCTCAAACTTTGCACAGTCGTAGATCTCCGTGGAGTTAACAACCCCTCCAAGTTTCATGGAATTCCATAAAGTAGCAAAGTGGTTACGAAATTTCAAAAAACGTCGAAATTGCCACTCACTCACTCATGTATAGATCATCAATATTCTACTGTACTTCCAGACACGCTACAAAGCTGAAATTTGGCAGACTGATAGAAATTATGACCAAACCCCTGGAAAAAATCAAAAAACCCCAAAATTTTAATTTACTCCCCTCCCCTATACATTTAAAGTTATGTAAAAGTAGCATCGCCCACTTCCAGAAATGCTAGAGAGTTGAACTTTGGCAGACTGATAGGAACTATGATAAAACTATAGGAAAAAATTAAAACACTCCAAAATTCTAATTTACTTCCCTCCCCTATAAATGTAAAGTTAAGTAAAAGTAACATTGCCTACTTCCAGACATGCTAGAGAGCTGAGCTTTGGAAGACCGATAGTAACTATGATAAAGTTATAGAAAAAAATTAAAACACCCCAAAATTCTAATTTACTTCCTTCCCCTATAAATGTAAAGTTATGTAAAAGTAACACTGCCCACTTCCAGAAACGCTAGAGAGCTGAACTTTTTAAGACTGAAAGACAATATGATAAAACTATATGAAAAAATTTAAAAACACCAACATTTTAATTTAATTCCCTCTCCTATAAATGTAAATTTATATAAAACTAACATTGCCCACTTCCAGAAACGCTAGAGAGCTGAGCATTGGAATGCTGATAGAAATTATGATAAAACCATGGGAAAACAATTTAAATAGTCCAATATTTTCATTTACTCTCCTCCCCTATAATTGTAAAGTTATGTAAAAGTAACATTACCCACTTCCAGAAACGCTAGAGAACTGACCATGGGAAGACTGATAGGAACTATGATAAAACTATAGGACAAAATTTAAAATCACGACAATTTTAATTTATTTCCCTCCCATATACATGTAAAGTTATGTAAAAGTAACATTGTGCACTTTCAGAAACGTTAGAGAGCTGAGCTTTGGAAGGCTAATAGGAACGACGATAAAACCATGGAAAAAAATTAAAAAGCCTCAA
Organism: Aspidapion aeneum; assembly: GCA_963576565.1. Lineage (NCBI taxonomy): Eukaryota > Metazoa > Arthropoda > Insecta > Coleoptera > Brentidae > Aspidapion > Aspidapion aeneum. The sequence continues at coordinate 62,202,715 of OY755046.1, read as the reverse complement.
AAATTTAAGTAAGGCATTGCAAAAGTTTTGAACAATATTCCGCATATTTTACTACTTTAAAAATTAAGTATTATCCAATTCCTTTAAAAAAGAAGTGAAATCATAACAAAAACATTTTATGTAAAAAAAAGCCAAGTACGCGAAAATCGCATTCCGTAAAAAGAATTGAGATAAAAGTAAAGCCAAGTTCTCCAATACAAATTTCAAAATGAAACGTTCTTACTAGTTTGGAAATATTTTCCTAAACTTGGCTATTACGGCTGTAAATGACTCTTAGGCACAGTGCTAAATTGAACATAAGAAGTTTGGCTGTAATAGCAAAGTTTAAAAAAACATTTCCAAACTAGTAAGAACTTTTCATTTTGAAATTTGTATTGGAGAACTTGGGTTTACTTTTATCTTAATTCTTTTTACGTAATGCCATTTTCGCGTACTTGGCTTTTTTTTACATGAAATGTTTTTGTTTTGATATAAACATTTTTCTAAATTATCACCCTGTATCTTAAAATACATAGACATACATAGTTGCTTAAAATAAAACACATCGTTTTATGCAATTTTCCAGCATCCTGATAAACAACAAAATTGGTTTAATTAGGAACTACATACTCTTACTAAGCCATAATTAATAATTCTATATGATTAGTTTTAATAAAGCTTACTCAAGTCTTCAATTAAGTTGGTCATAAAATTTTTATCTTGTTTTATAAAAATGTATTGCTTTCTTTAAAATTTGCATCAAATATTTACGTTTTCATTATTTCATAAAAATCGAAGAAATGTTTTGGGAGTTTATGGCGGTCCGCCATGTTGGATTTTTCTGGAAAACTAATTAGATGTCTTTCTTCTGGCAAGTAGAGGGCCTAGATCATGAACACAGGGCTCTCAGCACCTTCATATTTTATGAAAATGTTCATATTTTTTTTCATAAAACTTCATATTTTTAGAAAAACCTTCATATTTTTCAAATTTTCCCCAATGAAGAAACTTCAGTCATAGAATAAGTGTGGAAATTTTCAATATTTTTCCTAGTCTTGAATTTTGAGTTCCTTTTAGTTTATTATTAGTTTGTTGCCTCTGAGAAAGTCTGAGTAAAGTAGGGCTTTATTGCCTTTTGTTTTATTATTCTTATGTTTGTTGCATTTCTTATGGTAATTAGTTGTTTAAATTAAATATTTACGTTTTCATTATTTCATAAAAATCGAAGAAATGTTTTGGGAGTTTATGGCGGTTCCGCCATGTTGGATTTTTCTGGAAAACTAATTAGATGTCTTTCTTCTAGCAAGTAGAGGGCCTAGTGAACACAGGGCACCTTCATATTTTATGAAAATGTTCATATTTTTTTTCAGACTTCATAAAACTTCATATTTTTAGACAAACCTTCATATTTTTCATATTTTCCCCAATGAAGAAACTTCAGTCATAGAATAAGTGTGGAAATTATCAATATTTTTCCTAGTCTTGAATTTTGAGTTCCTTTTAGTTTATTATTAGTTTGTTGCCTCTGAGAAAGTCTGAATAAAGTAGGGCTTTTTTGCCTTTTGTTTTATTATTCTTATGTTTGTTGCATTTCTTATGTTAATTAGTTGATTTGGTTATCCGTGGTTAGTTCTGAAAACGTCTAATTGAGCAGGGTTTTTTCATGAATTTTATTCTTTTACTCTGTAATGTTAACTTTTTTTAAATGTTTGAGCCGAAATAGGTATTTAAAGCATACCAATTATATCATCGAGTTTTTTTACGGGTATGCGCACTCGCAAAGAGATCCCTATCACGCTCGAGAAGCGGCAAGTGCGCGGAAATGTTGGTGTGTGTTGGTTTTGAAACGGTTCAGGTTGTAACCTGCAGGGAAAACTGTCGCAGGGAGTTTATTCCACAGCGATGCTGTTCTCCAGAGATATGAATTCTGATATAATGAGGTTCTTGGTGCCTCTATTTTGACAATAAATTGATGGTTACCGTCTGTTTGACGTGTTCGCCTAGTAGGTGCTACTCCCGGGGGGATCATACGTGCCAACTCTTCAGAGCATTGTCCGTGATAATACCTGTAGAAGAGAGATAGATCGCCCACAGTTCTTCGATGTTCGAGACTATCCAAGCTACAGGTAAGTGCGGGGTCATTGATCAGCTTGATAGCTCGTTTTTGCACGGTGTTCAAAAGCATTAAGGTATGTTTGGGTGCCGCACTCCATATATGTGAGCAGTACTCCATAGTTGCTCGAATCTGGGCTTTGTAGAGTGTCAGCAGTTGGCTTGGTGTATACAGATGTCTTGTACGAAATAGCACCAAGCTTTTGGGACGCCCTTTTAGCTATATCTGCCACGTGACTGTGCCAAGACATGTTGGTCTCTGCAGTGACTCCTAAGATGTTCAACTGGCTCTGCAATGCGACAGCACTTCCAGATAGCATGATGTTTGGCTCACCGGTGCTGGTCTTTTTTGAAAACAGGGCTGCTTGGGTTTTCTGCGCGTTGAACTGTACAAGGTTTTTGTTGCCCCAGTCCTCTATTATCTCCAAGTCGTTATTTATCTGTGATATTTCAGTTTACTTAACTTTTCTGTGTTACTAGATGTACAGTGTTTTGGTATATTTCCACAAAGGTCTACTGCACTTATTTCAAGAGATAGAAAATAGGGTACCTATTTTCAAGAAATGTAGAGTACGTCCCAAACCGCTAGAAAATTGTAGATACTAATATTTTAACAGTGGCTTTATCAAATGGCAGTTTATCATATATTTTTGAGTTTAGAAAGAAAATATCTATTTTTTTAAGTTAAATCATTAACATATTAATTTGTAGGAAGTTTCGTAAGATATTTACAATGTTTGTGTTTTTATAACTTTTTTTTATGGTATAGGATAAAGCCTAAAACTTTTGCATTTATAATTTTTTTTCTATTTCTTTGAATAATTGCAGTAGACCTTGGTTTAAAAATACGGAAACACCTTATACCTTGATATAAAATATGCTTTAAAAAATGTGCCTTGTTTTTGTTTGGCCATAGTTGTTTGGATGGGGATCCAGGCCTAATTCAACTTCAAAATGTTTGCTAATACTTTTCTTAATAAATAAAATCAAGAAATATATATTTTTGCTGAGTAAATGAGTTTTCCTAAAAAACAGTTGCGTTTGACATAACAAGCCATTTGGTAGAGGACCCAAAAAAAACTGAAGTTTTTATTCAGATTTCCTTCATATTTTCTTTTCTTAATTTCATATTTTTCATAATTTTATAAAAAAAGTTCATATTTTTCATATTATTTTGCTGTTGAGAGCCCTGTGAACATCGAAACAGAGGCCTGTTTGGGTATTTAGACACACGGACACTTTGTTTGCAAGGGGGACATTTTTATAGCACGAACCCCCTTCGAGGGGTATACTTTACCCTTATATTTTAATTAGGGTAAGTGGATCTAGTGATACCTTATTTTAAAGGCCTTTTTAATGTCCTTACAACCGTGTAAAAAGTTCAGAAATCTATCCATTAGTTTTTGAAATAATTGCCTTCAAACTTTAAAATTTAACATGAACTGTGCTTAACTTATACTACCTTCTGTTTCGGTCTAGGACAACTGGGCGCCGCCAACTGGGCGCCGCCAACTGGGCGCCGCCAACTGGGCGCCGGCCAACTAGCCGCCGGACTAAAATTTTTTTTTTATAAAATGTGTAGATGAAAAATAAAATATATTATTTATATAAAAACCAGTCCTGTGATGAGTATAAATACTTAGGTCTAAAAATTACAGCTGACGGAACACTAGACAAAGCTATAAAAGATAGAAACGTTCAAGGAAGAAAAGCAATAACTTTATTAAATGGAATAATTTGGGACCAAAGTATATCAAAACATAACAAAAAGCTTATATATAACACCATTGTAAAAAGTATTATTACATACGGCTCAGAAGTATGGCCAATCAAAGATAGAACAGAAAAAATACTTTCCGCTACGGAGATGGACTATTGGAGAAGAGCAGCAGGGAAATCAAAAAGAGAAAGAGTTACCAATCAAAGAATAAGAGAAATTATGACAGTGGGTGAACGTACTCTAGTGGATGATATAAGAACAAAACAACTGGTGTGGTACGAACATGTACAAAGAATGGATGATGGAAGACTACCTAAACAAATATTACAATGGAAACCAACTGGCCGAAGAAAACGAGGAAGACCAAGGAGAAGCTGGAGAGAAGAAATAGATAGTGAAATAAGAATAAGAGGCCTAGATGATGAATTATGGGCAAACAGAAACGAGTGGAGATTGGGTATCGGAAGACGTAGAACGTTGTGAAACCGATAAATATATATATAAAAACATCTTTAAAAAATCCTTTACGCAATATTTTTGAAATTTGTTTTTGTTAAGTAAAGTTTAAGTCAACTGTTGAATCTTGGTAGTTGTAGTGTTTGGTAACCTGGTCACACTACAATTTACGTTTTTTATTACAACAATGGCGGATCCAAAAATAGCGGATTTTCTTATTTACTAACCGATTTGTCTCAAACTTGAAATATTACATTGCTTGAGGTCATTTAACACAATTTTTAACTCAAACTTAAAAAAATCAAAATGGCGGATCCAAAATGGTGGATTTTCTTATTTATCAACCGATTTGTCTCCAACTTGAAATATTACATTGCTTGAGGTCATTTAACACAATTTTTAACTCAAACTTAAAAAAATCAAAATGGCGGATTTTCTTATTTACCAACCGATTTGTCTCCAACTTGAAATATTACATTGCTTGAGGTCATTTAACACAATGTTTTACTCAAACTTAAAAAAAATCAAAATGGCGGATCTAAAATGGCGGATTTTCTTATTTACCAACCGATTTGTCTCAAACTTGAAATATTACATTGCTTGAGGTGATTTAACACAATTTTTAACTCAAACTTAAAAAAAACAAAATGGCGGATCCAAAATGGCGGATTTTCTTATTTACTAGCCGATTTGTCTCAAACTTGAAATATTACATTGTTTGAGGTTATTTAACAAATTTTTTTACTCAAACTTAAAAAAATCAAAATGGCGGATCCAAAATGGCGGATTTTCTTATTTACTAGCCGATTTGTCTTAAACTTGAAATATTACAAAAATTCTGTTAAATGACCTCAAGCAATGTAATATTTCAAGTTTGAGACAAATCGGCTAGTAAATAAGAAAATCCGCCATTTTGGATCCGTTATTTTGATTTTTTAAGTTTGAGTCAAAAAATTTGTTAAATGACATCAAGCAATGTAACATTTCAAGTTTGAGACAAATCGGCTAGCAAATAAGAAAATCCGCCATTTTGGATCCGCCATTTTGTTTTTTTTTTAAGTTTGAGTAAAAAATTGTGTTAAATGACCTCAAGCAATGTAATATTTCAAATTTGAGACGAATCGGTTGGTAAATAAGAAAATCCGCCATTTTGATTTTTTTAAGTTTGAGTAAAAAATTTTGTTAAATGACCTCAAGCAATGTAATATTTCAAATTTGAGACAAATCGGTTAGTAAATAAGAAAATCCGCCATTTTGGATCCGCCGTTGTTGTAATAAAAAACGTAAATCGTAGTGTTACCAGATTACCAAACACTACAACTACCAAGATTCAACAGTCGACTTAATGGATTTAACTTTACTTAACAAAAACAAATTTAAAAAAAATTGCGTAAAGGATTTTTTAAAGATGTTTTTATATAAATAATATATTTTATTTTTCATTTACACATTTTATCAAATAAAAATTTTTAGTCCGGCGCCGAGTTGGCCCGGCGCCCAGTTGGCGGCGCCGAGTTGGCGGCGCCCAGTTGGCGGCGCCGAGTAGGCGTCGCCCAGTTGTCCCATTCCGCTTCTGTTTGTAGCACAATCTAGAGACCCTGTATGTATGACATATTTTAAAGAAATAACTGGTTTTAATTTATTAAAAATTTTTTGATTTTTATTTAATACTGACCTTTTTTTGTTTTTTTTTTAGTAATTGCAACAGTGGCTCTCGCCTTTCTTCTCTTGCCCATGTGTCAATACATCATCCGTCCTTGTTCGGACGGTACCAAGATCTCCTTCGGCATGTGCGGTCGATTTACTGCCGCCGAACTGCTCTCATTCTCGCTCTCTGTCTTCATCGTGTGTATATGGGTTTTGACAGGTAAGACAGAGGGAGATAGTAGTAGCGACTATACTTGATGTTGTATTAAAGTGGCACCGCGTCATCAAAACCGTGATGGGCGGGAAGGGAGTAGAGGGGTACATACAGTGGCCCGCACTTCCTGTAATTTTTTCATTGGTATTGATTCCCAAAACGAGGCACTGCACTAATTAGTCATTAGCTTACTATTTTACTTGCTTTTTATTTATGTCTTCTAAACGATTTTATTAGAAAGGAACATATATACTCTTGTCTGGTTGTTACGAACATATTGATTTAGCTGTGCTATGACGCTTTCTATTCGTTGTTGTTTTGACTGTTTTAATGTCAAACAAATTGGGACCTACTTTTTACAAAACAAATTACCGTTTTTGCAACTAAATCAATATTTGCGCTCATTTTAATATAATTTTGGATCCTCTTTTATGTTTCGGATCTTTATTTATTAGGTAAGTACCTATTTTATATCTCCTTTAAAAGGTCTCGGTGTTTTATTATAGACATATAAAGCGGCACACTGCAGGTACAAAGTGAAACAACAATTTTTTGGGGCTTCTTTACATAGATTTTGCCGCAAAACTTGGTTTACCATAGCTATGTTATATACATACTCAACTAGAGGCCCTTTTCGCAAACCCCGATTTGTCCGTACACCATATATCAAACTGATGCACGTTCCCCTTAGGATTTAAGTTTTCTTTCTCTAAGAGGACTTAATTTTGCTTGGCACCTCTTTGTCGAGGGCAGGGATCTTTATACTGCGTAGCAAGTATACACAGTGGACCCACGCTTTTACACCCCTTCCGAAAGGTGGTCCTGCTACATGTTAGACTTGCATCTATCTAACATCGCTATCGTCCCAGCAGAACTTGGTTACAGACAATAGACTTCTTTCAATTTTGAGCGCAACACTGGTGGTCGTCGTGAGTTGACTTTTAGGAGATTTATGCTGGCGTCGTCCTGGTACCGACTATATAGCACTTATAGCAGGCTCCTGGGTTAATATTCCTTGTTCCTCGGCTGGCTGCGTGTCGGCTCCTGGACTACACCTGCGTATATTCTCGATGTTTAAGGTCAACTTATATTTATATGTAAAAAACTAGCATCCACCTGCTTTTGTCTCAGAACGATGTCAAATCAATGTAGCGAAAATATTCTTAAAACACTATATTATTCAAACTTCTACTCGCATTTAAAATACGGCATAATGCACTAGGGAAAAGCAGCAAATATTAATCGAGTTTTTGTTTGGCAAAAATATGCTGTTCGCATTTTCGCATTATTAAGGGTTTAAAGAGGGGGAAAACTTCTCGCAGTCTTTTTAAAGAATTGCATTTTCTAACGGTTACTGGCTTATATATTTACGAATTAATTTGTTTTGTTAAAAATAATATAAGTATATTTCAAAAAAACTCTTTAAATGGTCCATATGACACAAGGATTAAAAATACATTATGTAGTGATCAACACTCAACTACACTATATCAGAAAGGAGCCTATTTCAATTGTTGTTTATTTTTTAATATGCTTCCAGAGGAAATAAAAATGACAATTAATCTTAACAGGTTTAAAGCTGAAACCAAAAAGCTTTTAATTGAAATAACTCCGTATGATGTTAACGAATTTTTCAACTTTTTTAAATAAAGCGGTTTATATAAAAGTATTATTTTTTAAATTGTTTTTTAAACTTTTCAAAATTGCACCTGATGGAGTGAAATTATTTTAAACTTTTTAAACTCAATTTTCTATTTATTACTTTTAGCTGGTTAGATTTTTAGTTGATTTTACTGACTTTTATTTGTCACTAGTCGTTGGTTCACAAAATCACTATTGTTCTTCAATAAAAAACCTCGTATGTCCCTTTGGTACATCAATTTTAACAAATCTATTAATTAGTTGAAGAAGCATAAGATTACAGAATTATTAAAAAAATGGTGCTGTTCCAGACATTAATAAAAAGCTTACGAGGGTTTAAAGGAGGAATTTTGGGTAATTTGAGAAAAAAAATTAAAAATTTCATATCTCTTAGGACCCAAGTTCTAAGGTTGAAAAGATAGCAAATGACCCCAACAGTATCCCAAAAAAATTTGACGGTTCATGTGCCGAACACCCTGTATAGTCGGAACCAGGATGGGCCAGCATAAATCTCCTACAGTCAACTCACGACGACCACGACTGTTGCGCTGAAAAGGAACAAGGTCTATCGTCTATAACCAAGTTCTGCTGGGACGATAGCGATGTTAGATAGATGCAAGTCTAACATGTAGCAGGACCACCTTTCGGAAGGGGTGTAAAAGCGTGGATCCTCTTTGAATACTTGCTACGCACTATAAAGATCCCTTTCCTCGACAAAGAGGTGTCAGTCAAAATTAAGTCTTCTTAGAGAAAAAAACTTGCATCCCAAGGTGCTCGTGCATCAGTTTGATGAACCAAAAATGGTCTCCCCACCACTACTACTACTACTACCCCATTTTAGGGAGTTGCTCTTCTTTTCGCTGATACTATATTTTTCTATTTTGCAGGACATTGGCTCTTGATGGACGCCATGGGCATGGGACTATGCGTGGCCTTCATTGCATTTGTGCGACTGCCAAGTCTCAAAGTTTCAACACTTCTTTTGACAGGGCTGCTCATATATGACGTATTTTGGGTGTTCTTCTCTTCATACGTGTTTAGTGCTAATGTTATGGTCAAGGTAATGTATTGAGTTTTATATTTTAAACCATTGATTTCTAACAAAAGTAGATTAGAACTATAGAAAAACGGCTTTTATGTCCCTATTCTTATTTTTAATTATCTATGAATTGACATCAACCACGATCACATGACACACCTTATATAACTTTTTTTTTAAATGCGCATTTAAAAATACAAATCGACGTGTCCAAGCGTTTTTCCCAGTTTTTAATTTAATTTATTTGTTGTCGAATTTATTTCATTTGGCTGTTCCACACTGTATAATATTTTGGTTTAAAAATGGCAGCCATATTTAAATCTCCAAGCGTTACTTGCAAAAAAACGGGGTAAGTCAGTGTCACCTGTCGCTATATTTTAGATGTTAATTATTTAAACTATAGTTGATATTGTATTAAAGTGGCACCGCGTCATCAAAACCTTGATGGTCGGGAAGGGAGTAGAGGGGTACATACAGTGGCACGCATTTCCTTTAATTTTTTTATTGATATTGATTTGCACTAATTAGTCATTAGCTTACTATTTTACTTACTTTTTATTGATGTCTTCTTCTAAACGATTTCATTAGAAAGGAACATATATTCTCATCTGGTTGTTACGAACATATTGATTTAGCCGGGCTTTGACGTTTTCTATTTGTTGTTGTTTTGACTATCAAACAAATTACGACCGAGCTTTTTACAAAACAAATTACCGTTTTTGCAACTAAATCAGTATTTGCGAACATTTTAATATAATTTTGGATTCTCTTTTATCAAACAAGTTTCGTGGCTAATCGGGCAAAAAGGAGTTTTTTTGTTTCCCTTATATTTTTCCGTGGGTAGCCTGAAAGCTTAACCTCACGGGGGTCCAAGATCTAATGGACTCCTAATAAGTGTTGACAGTTAACCGTTTCGTCCTTATGAGACTCCTCAGAACACTGCTGGTCAATGTGACAAATCTTGCGAAGTTAATCAGACGGTTTGGTCTCTAATTAAATGTAATTAGTGAGCGAACTATAGCAAGAGGCGCCATCTACCGAGATACGAGAGAAACAAAAAACCAAAAGCAGGCGAAAACACTGCTATACAATATCGATCAATGAAAAGATCGAATGCAAATAAAAGAAAACAACTTATAGTCCGTGACCTACGACAGCTCTTTGTCTTTCAGGCCGGATCAACACAGATTGCATTTTTACCCGTCTTCAAGACAGTGAGCGTCAATCAACGGAATTTTTAAGCCAAATAATACTAACAAACGTTTATAGTATTATTTGGCTTAAAAATTCCGTTGATTGGCGCTCACTGTCTTGAAGACGGGTAAAAATGCAATCTGTGTTGATCCGGCCTGAAAGACAAAGAGCTGTCGTAGGTCACGGACTATAAGTTGTTTTCTTTTATTTGCATTCGATCTTTTCATTGATCGATATTGTATAGCAGTGTTTTCGCCTGCTTTTGGTTTTTTGTTTTCTCTCGTATCTCGATAGATGGCGCCTCTTGCTATAGTTCGCTTACGAATTACATTTAATTAGAGACAAAACCGTCTGATTAACTTCGCAAGATTTGTCACATTGACCAGCAGTGTTCTGTGGAGTCCCATAAGGACGAAACGGTTAACTGTCAACACTTATTAGGTGTCCATTAGATCTTGGACCCCCGTGAGGTTAAGCTTTCAGGCTACCCACGGAAAAATATAAGGGAAACAAAAAAACTCCTTTTTGCCCGATTAGCCACGAAACTTGTTTGATTTTTAAATTCACGGGTACGAAATTCCACGTTTGATTCTCTTTCATGTTTCGAATCTTTATTTATTAGTTAGGTACCTATTTTATCTCTCCTTTAAAAGGTCTAAGTGTTTTATCATACACAGATAAAGCGGCACACTGCATGTACAAAGTGAAACACTAATTTTTTAAGGCGTTTTTACTTAGATTTTGCCGCGGTGCCACTTATATACATCCTCAACTATAGTTGACTATGATATCCATTGTTTTGGTAGATTTGTAACTGAAAGAGGATTCTAATATATCTTGCGCTTTTTACAATATTTTAATATTTATACGTATTTAATACGGTAATGCATCTACAGAGACAGTTTTAAGTTATTTATGTATTATTTAGCTTTGAAAAATTTTGGATATTTTTTTTTATCGATCATGGATTATTTATAGTTTTTCGAATAATTTATTATATTTATATTTTGATTTTTTCTTCCTTCTAGGTAGCAACAAGGCCAGCTGAAAACCCTGTAGGCTTAGTGGCACGCAAGTTGCACATAGGGGGCGTAGTTAAAGACGCACCCAAACTCAGCCTTCCTGGAAAGCTGGTGTTCCCCAGTATACACAATGCAGGACACTTTAGTATGTTAGGTATGTACAGAATGTCTCTGCTAGTACAAACTCAAACCTACTATCTGTTAGTGATTTACTGTAGGCAGGGACAACACCTCTCTTGGGCGGAGTTCGGGCATCAACGAAGTAAGCAAAGTTGATGATCAATACAAGGCCGTGGTTCGGAAGTCACTTTAAGCGGAGGGTCCCCTGTTAGGAGGCTAGATGGCGCTAGCACGATAAAGACCCTGTGCTCGACAAAAGAGGATCAAGCAAAATTAAATTCTTCATTGGAAAAAGAAAATTGCCTACCGCGGGTGTGCTTGGCGGACCTAATTAGTTAGATCACAGATATAATTATATCCTATAACTACTAACATGTAGAATTGACAACATAGCAGAGTAATAGTCCCTCTAACGCCCCGTAAACCAAACTATACTCTCTATCAGGATTTCTCCTTTGTTTCCTCCTGTGCTCGAGGTCTAAATCGATCTTACCTTGGTCAATTGATCACCAATTCATCCTAACCTGGTTATTTCTGGACAGGTTAGGATACGTTGTCGATCAATTGAGTATGCAACGTCGCAGTAGCAATATAAAATTGTTTAGTTAGATCACAGATATAATTATATCCTATAACTTAATACTAACACGTATAATTGGCAACACAGCGAAGCAATAGTCTCTCTCTAACGCCTCGTAAACCAAACTAAACGCTCTATCTCTCTTTTCAGGATTAGGTGACATAGTGATGCAGGACTTCTTCTTTGTTTCATCCTGCGCTCGAGGTCGAAATTGATCTTACCTTGGTCAATTGATAACCAATTTATCCTAACCTGACTGTTTCTGGACAGGTTAGGATACATTGTCGGTTAACTGATTATGCAAAGTCGCAGTAGCAATATAAACTTGTTTAGTTAGATCACAGATATAATTATATCCTATAACTCAAGACTAACACGTAGAATTGGCAACATAGCAGAGTAATAGCCTCTCTCTACGCCTCGTAAATGAAATCATTCGTCTATGGCTCTATCTCTCTTTTCAGGATTAGATGACATGTGATGCCAGGACTTCTTCTTTGTTTTGTCCTGCGCTCGAGGTCGAAATCGATCTTACCTTGGTCAATTGATCACCAATTTATCCTAACCTGGTTGTTTCTGGACAGGTTAGGATACATTGTCGATCAACTGATTATGCAACGCCGTAGTAGCAATATAAACTTGTTTAGTTAGATCACAGATATAATTATATCCTATAACTCAATACTAACACGTAGAATTGGCAACATAGCAGAGTAATAGCATCTCTCTAACTCCTCGTAACCCAAACTAAACGCTCTATTTCTCTTTTCAGGATTAGGTCACATAGTGATGCAGGACTTCTTCTTTGTTTCATCCTGCGCTCGAGGTCGAAATTGATCTTACCTTGGTCAATTGATAACCAATTTATCCTAACCTGGCTTGTTCTGGACAGGTTAGGATACATTGTCGGTCAACTGATTATGCAAAGTCGCAGTAGCAATATAAACTTGTTTAGTTAGATCACAGATATAATTATATCCTATAACTCAAGACTAACACGTAGAATTGGCAACATAGCAGAGTAATAGCCTCTCTCTAACGCCTCGTAAATGAAAGTTTACAATAGTATTCCAGACAATGTACTGCAGGGATCTAACAAAAAAGTGATACATAATCTCAAAAAACATATAAGGGAAAACCGAAGACAATAAAAGGACATGAAATAAAACTACATTTCTTTATTAGAATAAATATTTATTTTATTTGGTAAAATGTTAAGTTATAAGGCCTCGGTGCCAGTTTATTGTTAACTGTTTTGAGGTCTGTAATAAATTGTTATTAAAAAAAAAAAAAAAAAAAAATTAAACGCTCTATCTCTCTTTTCAGGATTAGGTGACATGTGATGCCAGGACTTCTTCTTTGTTTTGTCCTGCGCTCGAGGTCGAAATCGATCTTACCTTGGTCAATTGATCACCAATTCATCCTAACCTGGTTATTTCTGGACAGGTTAGGATACGTTGTCGATCAATTGAGTATGCAACGTCGCAGTAGCAATATAAAATTGTTTAGTTAGATCACAGATATAATTATATCCTATAACTCAATACTAACACGTATAATTGCCAACACAGCGAAGTAATAGTCTCTCTCTAACGCCTCGTAAACCAAACTAAACACTCTATCTCTCTTTTCAGGATTAGGTGACATAGTGATGCAGGACTTCTTCTTTGTTTCATCCTGCGCTCGAGGTCGAAATTGATCTTACCTTGGTCAATTGATAACCAATTTATCCTAACCTGGCTGTTTCTGGACAGGTTAGGATACATTGTCGGTCAACTGATTATGCAAAGTCGCAGTAGCAATATAAACTTGTTTAGTTAGATCACAGATATAATTATATCCTATAACTCAAGACTAACACGTAGAATTGGCAACATAGCAGAGTAATAGCCTCTCTCTAACGCCTCGTAAATGAAATTAAACGCTCTATCTCTCTTTTTAGGATTAGGTGACATGTGATGCCAGGACTTCTTCTTTGTTTTGTCCTGCGCTCGAGGTCGAAATCGATCTTACCTTGGTCAATTGATCACCAATATATCCTAACCTGGTTGTTTCTGGACAGGTTCGGATACGTTGTCGTTCAATTGAATATGCAACGTCGCAGTTACAATATAAACTTGTTTAGTTAGATCACATATATAATTATATCCTATAACTCAATACTAACACGTAGAATTGGCAACATAGCAGAGTAATAGCATCTCTCTAACTCCTCGTAAACCAAACTAAACGCTCTATTTCTCTTTTCAGGATTAGGTCACATAGTGATGCAGGACTTCTTCTTTGTTTCATCCTGCGCTCGAGGTCGAAATTGATCTTACCTTGGTCAATTGATAAGCAATTTATCCTAACCTGGCTGTTTCTGGACAGGTTAGGATACATTGTTGGTCAACTGATTATGCAAAGTCGCAGTAGCAATATAAACTTGTTTAGTTAGATCACAGATATAATTATATCCTATAACTCAAGACACACGTAGAATTGGCAACATAGCAGAGTAATAGCCTCTGTCTAACGCCTCGTAAATGAAATTAAACGCTCTATCTCTCTTTTCAGGATTAGGTGACATGTGATGCCAGGACTTCTTCTTTGTTTTGTCCTGCGCTCGAGGTCGAAATCGATCTTACCTTGGTCAATTGATCACCAATTTATCCTAACCTGGTTGTTTTTGGACAGGTTAGGATACGTTGTCGATCAATTGATTATGCAACGTCGCAGTAGCATTATAAACTTGTTTAGTTAGATCACAGATATAATTATATCCTATAACTCAATACTAACACGTAGAATTGGCAACATAGCAGAGTAATAGCATCTCTCTAACTCCTCGTAAACCAAACTAAACGCTCTATTTCTCTTTTCAGGATTAGGTCACATAGTGATGCAGGACTTCTTCTTTGTTTCATCCTGCGCTCGAGGTCGAAATTGATCTTACCTTGGTCAATTGATAACCAATTTATCCTAACCTGGCTGTTTCTGGACAGGTTAGGATACATTGTTGGTCAACTGATTATGCAAAGTCGCAGTAGCAATATAAACTTGTTTAGTTAGATCACAGATATAATTATATCCTATAACTCAATACTAACACGTAGAATTGGCAACATAGCAGAGTAATAGCATCTCTCTAACTCCTCGTAAACCAAACTAAACGCTCTATTTCTCTTTTCAGGTTTAGGTCACATAGTGATGCAGGACTTCTTCTTTGTTTCATCCTGCGCTCGAGGTCGAAATTGATCTTACCTTGGTCAATTGATAACCAATTTATCCTAACCTGGCTGTTTCTGGACAGGTTAGGATACATTGTCGGTTAACTGATTATGCAAAGTCGCAGTAGCAATATAAACTTGTTTAGTTAGATCACAGATATAATTATATCCTATAACTCAAGACACACGTAGAATTGGCAACATAGCAGAGTAATAGCCTCTGTCTAACGCCTCGTAAATGAAATTAAACGCTCTATCTCTCTTTTCAGGATTAGGTGACATGTGATGCCAGGACTTCTTCTTTGTTTTGTCCTGCGCTCGAGGTCGAAATCGATCTTACCTTGGTCAATTGATCACCAATTTATCCTAACCTGGTTGTTTTTGGACAGGTTAGGATACGTTGTCGATCAATTGATTATGCAACGTCGCAGTAGCATTATAAACTTGTTTAGTTAGATCACAGATATAATTATATCCTATAACTCAATACTAACACGTAGAATTGGCAACATAGCAGAGTAATAGCCTCTCTCTAACTCCTCGTAAACCAAACTAAACGGTCTATCTCTCTTTTCAGGATTAGGTCACATAGTGATGCAGGACTTCTTTGTTTCATCCTGCGTTCAAGATTGAAATCGATCTTACCTTGGTCAATTGATAACCAATTTATCCTAACCTGGTTGTTTCTGGACAGGTTAGGATACGTTGTCGATCAATTGATTATGCAACGTCGCAGTAGCAATATAAACTTGTTTAGTTACTTCACAGACATAATTATATCCTATAACTTAATACTAACACGTAGAATTGGCAGCATAGCAGAGTAATAGTCTCTCTAACGCCTCGTAAACCAAACTAAACGATTTGTCTCTCTTTTCAGGATTAGGTGACATAGTGATGCCAGGACTTCTTCTTTGTTTTGTCCTTCGCTATGATGCGTACAAAAAATCTCAAGGCTTGGCGCCACCCAATTCCAAGCTTACGTACTTCCATTGCTCTCTCCTGGGATACTTCTTGGGCTTGTTGACAGCCACAGGTACATAACAGCTGCATTTCTGTACAGGGTGTCCCCCAAAAAAATTTTTTTTGGGGTTTTAGTTGTCCTGCGGGATACAAAAAATTCATTCCACTTGCAGGGCTCCATTTTCAAGAGAATCTTAAAGGTAAAATAAAACCCGTAGTTGGATATAGCAGGCCGTTTTTAGGTTATGGAGGCTTTTTGAAAAGTCTGCATTTAGGTATGGGGTGGCCTTTTTTATTTATAAAAATTCCATTTTGCTTTTTTATAGATTTTTTATAATTAATCCAAATGTGAGATTAAATTTCATCTGTCACTTGTAGTTTTTGAGATGATATTACATAAAATTGTTATTTCTTTATGGAATGACCCCTTTATTTCTTTATATTTGTATTTTTTAATATTGTTTTTTTTTATATTTTAATTTGTTTAAAATACAGTCGAACCTCTCTAACTCGAACCTCTTTAACTCGAACCCCCCTATAACTCGAACCTTTTAAGCGGTCCCTGCACTTTTTACATGTATTTTAACCTATGTAACTCGAGTTTCTATAACTCGAACTCTCCATAACTCGAACTGTTTTGGTTGTCCCTTCAGGTTCGAGTTATAGAGGTTCGACTGTATGTTAAAATGCTGAAATTAAGAAATAAATCAGAGAGGTAATTAAAAAACAAAAATGTGATACCTTATTTTACAGGAAATTTTACATAAAATCTATATGTTTGTGGCGGATTCATTTTACAAACACAACTTTTTTTGGGTATTACGCCACTAGTAAGGAAATATTATTTTAAAAAATTATAAAAAACACTGCGTTTCTCCTAGAAAAATAAAAATCACTAATTTGTCAGTGGCTTTCTATAAAAATAAATAGTTGCCTAGTAAAACCTAAACCACTTATCTTTTAATTGAATTTGAATACGCTACGTTTCGATTGCCAATCTACAATCGTTTTCAAGCTTTTTATTTATATTTTCTCTCAAAATCTTAAATGTTTCTTGTTCAAATATATTTTTTATTATTATATCCTTACTAGTGGCGTAATACCCAGAAAAAGTTGTGTTTGTAAAAGGAAATTTTACGTTAATCCAAAAACCCAATAAAAAATGGTCTTTCCTTAACAAATGTAATAACTTTATATAACATCTTAAAAACTAAGTGGCAATTTGATAGTTGGATTTTTTATTTAAAAAAAGTTAAAATGCAGAATTGAAACGCTCAAGTTTTAAGAAGAATCATGGGAGCGGTCTATAACTTTTTATTTATATTTATAAATAGTTTTTTTTTTAATTAATATTTATTTATAACTGTCGAACAGAATTTCATCTGTCCCTTTTATTTTCGAAATCAGAGCAAAATTTCCTTTACTTGATTTCAAGTCGGTTTTTACTTTTAAAAAAAATTAATTTACATATTTTATTTTTGCAGTTAGCTCAGAAGTATTCAAAGCTGCACAACCAGCGTTACTATATTTAGTACCGTTTACGCTGTTGCCGCTTCTCACGATGGCTTACCTCAAGGTACGATCATAACGCCTACCTTAGTATTATTTTATAAGTGTCCCAAAAAAAAATCAGTAAACATTTAGACCAGTATTTGCTAAATGGTCTAAAGTCCTACGTTTTAAAACTCTAAAGCTAAAAGTCTAGATTTTTCTTGAAGGTTTAACTTATTTTTTCCGTTTGATGCATTAATTTTTAATATTTATATGATTTGTTGGCTTGGCCATGTTTTTTTATTGTAACAATAATATTATATCCACGCAAAACTTAAAAATAAATAAAAAATATATAATATTTTAGTTTCAAAAATCGCCGTATTTAAACCTTCAAACGTCACTAGGAAATGACTAATGGGGGGTTAGTTAGTGAGTTATATAGGGTTAGTTCTTTGTACTGTGTACTTTTTTTTTACGCACTTTATAGAACATTAATGACTTTTGGTTAGTTGGTAAACACTGTTGCCAAACAACATATGTACCAGTTTTGGTAGCTCTTAAAATAATTGTCTGGCATCAAAAATATTTTAAAGGATCCTGCACACTTGTAATGAGTTTCTAGTGCACGGCTAATATCGATAAACTTTTAGTATGTTGTTCGTCTCACTTTACTGACCAATAGTTGTCAAGGGCCCAATTCCATCCTATGACTAGTTTTGGAGATACGAGGGCAATTTAAAAGATATTGCACTAAAACTGTAAAAATGTTGTAGTTTGATTTTTAAGCTTTTTTACACGAATCTAAAAAGCGTCTACATCTTAGCATGTTTTTAGCAAAAATTGTTATTTTCCTATACAGGGGATATCCAAAAAGTCTGCACACCTGTATTGAGTTTCTAGTGCACGGCTAATATCGATAAAATTTTAATGTTGTTCGTCACCTTACTGATCAATTGTTGTCATGGGCCTAATTTCACCCTATGACTAGTTTCGGAGACACGGAGGCAATTTAAACGATATTGCACTAAAACGGTAAAAATGATGTGGCTTGATTTTTAAAAGTAGTCACAAAAGTATCTCTTATGTACATATATTAGCATGTTTTTAGCAAAAAATATAGATTTTCTATACGAGGGTACCAAAAAGTAAATTAAAATACGTAGGTAAAATAATCGAAAAGGTTGATTATAATTAGAACAAATTAAATGTCTTTTTACCTCTAAAACCAAATTTTAATAAAACTTCGTTTACGAGGTACACATGAAAAGTAGTGCAGTTATAAATTATAACCAAAACTTTCTTAAAACAAAACTTCATAAAAAAGTTTCATAAAAGTTTGATTGTAATTCTAATCAACCTTTTTGATTATTTTACCAACGTATTTTGGTTTACTTTTTGGATACCCCCGTATAGAAAATCTATATTTTTCCTAAAAACATGCTAATATATGTACATAAGAGATACTTTTGTGACTACAACGAAAGCTTTTAAAAATCAAGCCACATCATTTTTACCGTTTTAGTGCAATATCGTTTGAATTGCCTCCGTGTCTCCGAAACTAGTCATGGAATGAAATTCGGTCCATGACAACTATTGATCAGTAAGGTGAGACGAACAACATACTAAAATTTTATCCTTTAGATTACATTTTGTCACAACGTTATATGTGCGGCAACACTGCCTCTAAATAAAAAAACTCAAGTCTGCATTATTCGGCGACAAGTATGGTCAAACATAGTGTAAGATAAAGTTTAAACCAGGTAACTGCGCATGCCTCAAATAATGGATAAGTGAAAAATGGGACATGCAAAAGGTCCCTAATAATTATAAGTTAATAGTAAAGGCCGGTTCAGGCGCAGCCAGTAGTTTATTAGAGTGAAGTAATTTAGTCAAATATGTCTTCTGTTCACACAAGTCAAGTAAATCAGTAGAGTTTATTTAATCAAGTCGAGTAAAAACAGCGTCTACATGAAGCCATTGCTTTCGACTGTCTCCAGACGTCTAGTCGGCGCGCTAATCGGCTTTTCTGTGTGGTGGGGGCTGCTACTCGACCAGAAAAATAGAATAGAGTTCTATTTTCAAAACTCGATCGTGTACTCGACTTCCAGTGGGCTCGACTAAAACGAATGTGTTCAAATGAGCCAAGTCACTAAACTACTCGACCACTTGACTAAACTACTGGCTGCGTCTGAACCGCACTTAAAGGCCGGTTCAGACGCAGCCAGTAGTTTAGTAGAGTGAAGTGATTTAGTCAAATATGTCTTCTGTTCACATAAGTCAAGTAAATCAGTAGAGTTTATTTAATCAAGTCGAGTAAAAACAGCGTCTACATGAAGCCAGTGCTTTCGACGAGTTAATTAGTCAAAGTCGTGTGTCGCCGTTCGCAGCTGAAAATAACCTCGAAATAAACATTGGGTATTTTTTATTGAAAATAGTGCTATGAATCGAATTGTGCAAGTGAAAAAAAAGTCCTTCTTTGTTCAATTTTAAAACTTGTGATTCATGAAACAGAAGACATATGTTTAGAAATAATGCAAAAGCCTAAACGAGTATGGGTAAAAAGCTGGATTCTTAGAAGAAATGACCTCATCTAACTGTCTTTTAAAACAACTGGCTTTAGAAGAACCAAAAGAATATTGCTTGCCGTTTTTGTTTATTTTTATACAGTTCGTTTCGAACATCCCACAGGCACTCATGTTTAACATATTCTTGAACGAATTTTAAAGTAGTGTCTTCTCCCCATTTTGCCATATTAATTGTATGGGTTAAAATATTCACCACACCAAATCTTCAATGAAGTTTAAATTATTTCCTTCAACCGTTCTTCAACTAAATTGTAAAATACTTACGACTGGGCGAGGTACACGGCGGAACACTTGGCGAACAGTCGTGGTCGGATCGGACGTCTATTTTAGTTAGAATTGTCTATTTATTAGGATCGTTTCTAGGATGCGCGTTGACGTTAACCGCAATTGATGAAGAGACCGAAATGTCATACAATGCGCATGTGCGCAGGCGTAATGTTCCTCGCGATATAACTACGCGAGTTAGGCGACCAACAATACATCACATAAACCAAAACGACTACACTAAACTCGTGCCGGCCTGTCCAGGCGTATCTAGTCGGCGCGCTAATCGGCTTTTCTGTGTGCTGCTACTCGACCAGAAGCTGCGTCTGAACCGCACTTAATACACAGTTAATAAAAAAACATGATACTTGGTATGTTAGGTTAGGCAAATGGATTTTAGCATGAATAATACTTTTTGAAACTTTTGCTATAACACCCTGCATAATTTCTTTTATTTTTACAGGGTGATTTACGGCGCATGTGGTATGAACCCTTCAAATCCCTCAGTGTTGCCAAGCACCTACAAGATGTGTGATAAAAAGACTTTTGAACAAAAAAAAAACAAGAAGAGAAAAATGTCTGCAAATTTAGGAAAAATCACCGTAATGGGTAATGGTGAGGGAATTCTGAACAAAAAGACAAATTTAAACGTACAGAGTGTCACAGACAACAGTAACTATATGGGGTTTTCAGAAACTGTAAGACATACAATTTTTGTTAAATAAGAAAAAAATGGCGCTATTCCAAGCATAATCAGATGCTCTATCGAAATTACGAATATCTACAAGGCTTTTCAAAATATCGAGCAAAAACCAAAAAAAATTTTTTCTGGAAAACTGAATTACATTATTGGGCAAAATTATAGCAAATTAACAAATTATAAAATTATATCAAAAAGCAAATTAAGTACATATGCACATAGACTACAGAATTGCTTTCGACGATTTATAAGAGCACATGGTTTCTAAATCTTATTAGATAAGAACTCGGTTATATTTTCTCTAGTTTGGATAATATTTTTCTTTATTAAAGTGACTACAATTTTCTGCTGGACAAAAATATAGCAACATAGATTTATCTCCTCAGGTTTTCAAAGCCTTAGATATTTAGTTTGAGTTATTTATGTTAACTGATAGGTGGTATAGGAACTAGGGAAAATTTTAAATATGGGTCTTGCAAAAGCAGTCGATATTAAAAATCAATTTATGAAAATCTACAATCAGGGTATCAAGTAAACCGAAATAGCTAAAAATGTATTATTACATTGATCTATAGTATGAAGAACTCTAAATAATTTTAAAGTTAGAGAATCTGTTCTGCCACTAAGAACCACCTGACGTCAAAAAAAGCATTGTCGTATCAAAATAATGTGTAAAGATAACTTATTTATATTTTGAACAAAACTCTTGACACGTTTGAAAGAAGGTTGTCACTGTGAAAATACTCTGCCAATATATGGGCCCCTAAGCTCACACTAGGTACTATAGTTATAGTTTACGTGTGACCTAATATAACTAAAAACTGAAATATATTTTATTCAACTCTAGATTAAATTACCTTTTGTTTGATACCACACAAGCCACGTTTCGACTTAAACTCAAATTTCTAAAATCTACACCCACCTTTAAAAAAAACAAAAACTAAAATGTATTTTGTTAAATTCCGGACTCAATTACCTTTCGTTTGATATCACACACGCCATATTTTCACCGAAACTCTAATTTTTAAAATATACCCCCACCCTTTTTTTAAAATAAATTAAAATGTATTTTGTTTAACTCCAGACTTAATTACCTTTCGTTTGATATCACACACGCCATATTTTCATATAAACTCTAATTTTTGAAATCTACCCCCACCCTTTTATTTGGTTTGTGTTCGGTGGATTTTGTTCATTTTTAAATGGGACCATCTCGACCCAAGACCCAGCCTAGGTACCAAATTTCATTAAAATCGGCCAAGCGGTTTTTGAGTTATGCGCGTTGGTCGTTACAGACAGACAGACAGACGGCGCAACAAAAAAGTTTCAAAATCATCTGAAACGCAAAGATATATAAAAAATTTGAAATCGGTGCAACTTTTTTTTTCTCGAAAAAATTAGGATCACCATAGCACACTACTATAGTATAGTATATGTGTGAGCTAAAAATTCCAGAACTGTCAAAAGGCGCTTAGTTCAACTCAACCTGTTAAATTATCATCCATCTAAAAAAACACTCTTTTCAATAAAAAATCTACGTTCCCGTTTCAAATTTGTAATTAATTGGACTGCCAAAGATTGGAAAAAACTCTTATGGCGACAAATTAAAGTTTACCTGCTTAAAAGTGTTGGTGTCGTCTCACATGTCACACTTCATCACTTCGAAACAGGCTAAATTTTGATTCGTCGCAAAAAATGAGTTTTATCCATTCTTTGGCTGTTCAGTGAGCATGATTTACAACAAATTTGAAATGGTAACGCCCATTTTTTTATTGAAAGTAGTGTTTTTAGGCTGAATGATGATTTAGTAGCTTGAGTTGAACTAGACCGCCTCTTACAGTTCTGGAATTGTTGTCCAAATGACAACACTCTTTAAAATCTGCCAAGAATTTTTAGCTCACACATATACTATACTATAGTAGTGTGAGCTATGGTGATCCTAATTTTTTCGAGAAAAAAAAGTTGCTCCGATTTCAAATTTTTTTATATGTCTTTGCGTTTCAGATGATTTTGAAACTTTTTTGTTGCGCCGTCTGTCTGTCTGTCTGTCTGTAACGACCAACGCGCATAACTCAAAAACCGCTTGGCCGATTTTAATGAAATTTGGTACCTAGGCTGGGTTTTGGGCCGAGATGGTCCCATTTAAAAATGAACAAAATCCACTGAACACAAACCAAATAAAAGGGTGGGGGTAGATTTAAAAAATTAGAGTTTATGGGGAAATATGGCGTGTGTGATATCAAACGAAAGGTAATTGAGTCTGGAGTTAAACAAAATACATTTTAATTTATTTAAAAAAAAGGGTGGGGGTATATTTCAAAAATTGAAGTTTAAGTGAAAATATGGCGTGTGTGATATCAAACGAAAGGTAATTGAGTCTGTAGTTAAAAAAAAATACATTTTAGTTTTAAAAAAAAGGGTGGGGGTAGATTTGAAAAATTAGAGTTTAAGTCAAAACATGGCTTGTGTGGTATCAAACGAAAGGTAATTGAGTCTGGAGTTCAATAAAATATACTTCAGTTTTTAGTTATATTAGCTTTCAAGTAGATACACTAAAACTATAGTACCCAGTGTGAGCTTATGTGCCCATAGATTGGCAGAGTATTTTGATAGTATTTTTTTGGATATGTCAATCAAATTTCTTAGACTTAAAAGATATTCTTGGCCAGTGTTTGTCAGCAGTAGAACAGATCCTTAAACTTTTAAATTCTTTATAGTTCTCGATACTGTAGATCGAAGTAATAATAAATTATTCGTTGTTTCGGTTTGCTTGATAATCTGTTTTTACATTTTCATAAATCGATTTTTAATCTCGATGGTAACCACAGAAATAGATTGGACACCCCCATGTTAAACTCTTAATACAATTAATGGCATTTGAACAGCGCCATCCCATAGCTGTCTGTTTGAACTAATTTTTGCGCTCTGCGCCTTGTATATTATTATACAGGTCAGTTAGTTTTTAATTTTTTGTTGAAATTCCTTGTTTTTTGAGATAATAAAATTATGTTAAAAAAATAAGTCCAAATTTTGCATAATAGAATAACAATTTATTTTAATCATAATTTATATTAGTATGAATACATTACAAATCAGTAACTATTACACTTACACCGAACCGACAAGACGCTAGCGCTACCAAGTCCACTTCCAATCCCTGGCTTCGCATGCGTAGATCTACCAATATTATTTACCTCATGTATTAGAATCGATGTACAGGGTGATTTTCACTTGAATGATTCTAACCACATGAAAATAGAAAGTTTCAAAAACCTAACCTAACGAAACCTAATCAGATCTAACCGAACCGAACCAAAGCAAACTAAACCAATATTTTTTTTCAAAAAAAAACTTTCCTGACTTCCTACCTGGGATGCTAGAGGATGTAAATCCGGGTTCTACTACGTTATACCTCGCTCGTCAAAACGCCCTATATAACGATTTTTTTGTATGGAAATGATTCTTTGGACTATTTTTAGTCGATTTAGATACGGGAAAATAAAAAAAAAAGTATGGTTTTTTTGAAAAATAATTTTTTAAAAAAACGTTACACAGTGATTTTCTTTGACTTGTTTTGGTTGAAAAAAATCAATTTCTATCACTGAATCGTCAAATTTTCCACATAAATTTGTAAATTAGCTTAGGATTAATAATTTAACAATTTTAAATTAATTACATACCTAGTTTTTCGTGTTTTTTCGCGGTTTTTTCACATAATTTTGAAAATTTGTACAGTTGAACTTCCCACAGATGTTTTGACACATTGAGAGAAATTTTTTGCTGGGCCGACTGTTTCCAGGTCATTCGGCCATATCAAATTTCCCAATTCGATTTGCTTACGCTGACTTACCCTCAGATGCACCGTAAGCACTTAAGCGCGATCATGGGTTTAATCGCGATTAAGTCCTTGTTGCACATACAAAACAACAAAGATTGAGAATGGATTAGCAAAGCCTTGTTAGGGGCATCTGAGGGTTAAAGGCCCAAATTATAGGAAATTATTTATTTAGAACCATTCACCAAGAATCGGCGCAGCCGATTCTTGCTTATTGCTTGTGCGGTACGGTACGGTTCGGTTCGGTTCCGTTCAGTTCGGTTCGGTTCAGTTCGGTACGGTTTGGTTTGGTTCGGTTCGGTTCCGTTCAGTTCGGTTCGGTTCAGTTCGGTACGGTTTGGTTTGGTTTGGTTCGGTTCGGTTCGGTTCGGTTCGGTTCGGTTCGGTTCGGTTCGGTTCGGTTCGGTTCGGTTCGGTTCGGTTCGGTTCGGTTGGGTTCGGTTTGCCTCAGTTAAGTTCGGTTTGACTTGTTCTTAGGTAAGGTTTGTTGTGTCTTAAAGTAATTCAGCAGGAGTCGGCGCAGCCGACTCCTGCTGAATTACTTTAAGACACAACAAACCTTACCTAAGCCCGACCCGAACCAAACCAAACCGAACTGCTGAATTACCGTTTTTGTGGTTTACTTAATGTAAGGTCAGGTTAGGCTGATTAGAATGTTCGCCTGTGCTGATTTTTACATCATTTTATGATAAATAACAAACTATATAGCTTTCTGCATCATTTTTTCCATTATAAATACTCAATAGACGATTTTGGACGATTTCACAGAGTCAAAAATGCGCGACCAATTAAATGGTTGGAGCCAGATGTCAGGTAGAACGTTAGATTTAAAAAATATGGTGTACCCATATTTCTATGCGTAAATACATTTCTAAAAACACAATTACCTTTTTTCGTCCATTGCCAGACAGTTGGTCACCTTATTTTGGCTAATTGACCATTTAGATCAAGTTCAGTGGATTGTGAGCCGCCCGTTTTTATCTCGACATCACAAACGTCAAATAACCTCTTTCTATAACAATTTGTGTAATTTTTTACTAATTTTTTAATTTTGAAATTTCTAAAAAAAATGTGAAAAATCCGCATTTTTTTTTCTTGAAAACGGTATAAAAAGACCTAAACTTATTATTAAAAAAAAAAACACGCATTTTCCAGCATCGAGGTATATCGTAGTAGATAGGGTTCTACTACGTTATACCTCGCTCGTCAAAACGCCCTATATAACGATTTTTTTGTATGAAAATGATTCTTTGGACTATTTTTAGTCGATTTGGATACGGGAAATTAAAAAAAAAAGTATGGTTTTTTTTTAAATAATTTTTTAAAAAACGTTACATAGTGATTTTCTTTGACCTGTTTTGGTTGAAAAAAATCAATTTCTATCACTGCATCGTCAAATTTTCGACATAAATTTATGAATTAGCTTAGGATTAATAATTTAACAATTTTAAATTAATTACATACCTAGTTTTTCGTGTTTTTTCTCGGTTTTTTCACATAATTTTGAAAATTTGTACAGTTGACCTTCCCACAGATGTTTTGACACATTGATTGAGTTTTTGCTTGGCCGACACTTTCCAGGTCATTCACCCGTAAATCCGAACCGGACCGTACCGAACCAAACCTATCCAAACCTAACCCTACCCAACTAAACCTAATTAGCAGTACGTGTTGTAGTTTAGTTTGGTTAGGTTAGGTTTGGTTCAGTTTAGTTAGGTTCGGTTTGGTTCGGTTCGGATTCACATCCTCTAGGATCCCGGGCAGGAAGTCATGAAAGTTTTTTTTTTGAAAAAAATTATTGGTTCAGTTTCCTTCGGTTCGGTTAGATTTGATTAGGTTTTGTTAGGTTAGGTTTTTGAAACTTTCTATTTTCATGTGGTTAGAATCATTCAAGTGAAAATCACCCTGTATGCATCTATTCTAAGACATGAGGTAAATAATATTGGTAGATCTGCGCTTGCGAAGCCAGGGATTGAAAGTGGACTTGGTAGCGCTAGCGTCTTGTAACCGAACCGTAACACAATAAGCACCTCTCATTCTAAACCTTTTTTGAGAGAAGTCATCGCTCTGCTCTGCAAGATTTCACTTTCCCGTGATAAAACGCAAACACACTGATTTTTTTTTGGATTTTTATCTCAAAAGAAATGTTAACAAAATTCCACTTCAACGCGAACATAAAAAAAATCTTCGCAAAAAACAAATTTGACAAGTTTTATCGATGTGCACATCAAGTGCTTGACAAATTCAAATTCCAAAAGACATTTCAAGACACGCAGGATACAGGGCTTAACGGTGCATTTTCTGCTGGGATAGCGCCATCGCGGAGCTATCGTCCTGAACTAAAAATACGGGATGTAGGGCTAAAAATATTTGGCGGGAAAGCCGATTTGTCATTACTATTTTTTAATTGGTGTACTGTGATGGTAACTGCTTTTCCATGACTCATACTTACAAATTTTATTAGTTACTATACCACCTATGAGTTTAACATAAGTAACTTAAACTAAATATCCAAGGATTTGAAAACATGATGAGAAAAAGGTTTGTTGCTATATTTTTCTCCAGCAGAATAGTGTAATCAATTTAATAAAGAATTAATATTTTTCAAACTCAAGAAAATATAAACGTGTTCTAATCTTATACGATTTAGAAAATATATATAATATATAATAAATTTTATAATTATTGTTAGATCTGTAGGAAAGACGGCCAATGAAATTTACATAACGGTTTCCGGAATCTTCATATAGTTACTTCCATCTGGGACACTGTATTATTTATCTCATTTTAAAAGCAAGATTCTAAGAGATAGTTTAATCACACTTGTTCTTTATTCCCTGGAATAGTGTTAATTTGGTTTGTGAAAATTTATATCCCCGTTGTTAACAGTTCTAAAAAAAAGAAATCATTTTATATTACAATTTTTTATTTATTAAACCCTATATTTTTTTCTTAAAATATAGGTTGATAAAAAAATGATTCCTTTTTTTTGCCTGTTACAAAAATTCCAAAGTAACACCCACTGAACATATTAGTTAAGTACGAACTATTTTTTTTAACAAAATAATTTGTTCTATAAGAGTTCCTTAAAAAAACCAGCACTGCTCTTTTTTCTTATCTAACTTTTCTATTCATATTTATTCTGTTTTAGATTGTTAATTGTTTTGCCAAAATATTTTTAGGTAATTATATTTACATTACTATCAGTGGCGTAACACAAAAATTATAAAAATAAAAAGTTTTTAATTGAATTTATACAGGGTGTTTTAACAAAAACTTAATAGAGGGTATTTCTTGATGCAATTTGGAAAATTATTATTATGTAATTATGGACAGTGTTAGAGCAAACTAATATCAATCATACATACATTAAAGCGATAAGAGAACTATACAAATGGTCAAAATCTAAAATTAAAATTGGAAATCGACTTTCTAAAGAATTCCTGGTAACCAAAGGCTGAAGACAGGGATGTTGTATCTCTCCAACTCTTTTTAAAATATATGTCGCAATAGCTCTAGAAAACTGGAAACGTAAAGTACACGGCATGAGAATACAACTTAACGATCGATTTACTATATACACACTACAGTTTGCTGACGAACAAGTAATTGTAGGTAATGATAAAGAAGACATGGAGTATATTACCAAAAGTGGGGACTAACAGTGAAAGTGGACAAGACACAGTACTTATGTATTGGAAACGAATCCAGTGAGTTAGTACTAGAAAATGGACAAACAATATCTCCATGCAATGAGTATGTATACTTGGGTGTCACATTTGAGAAGACAGAAACAGACTGTAAAGAACTGGAAAAAGAATTGTAAAAGCAAAAAAGGTTATTGGATGTCTTAACAGTATTTTATGGAGCAAAGAGATAAAAAAGAATGTAAAATTTAACATATATGAAACAATGGTGAAAAGAACGCTGTTGTCTGGAATAGAAAAATACAAAACAAAAATGGAAAGTGTCGAATTGGATGCAATAAGAAGATCAATGAGAATATCTAGAACAGATTATATTATAAGAAATGAGATCATAAGACATAAGACTAACGGATGACATCACTAAAAGACAACTGATATGGTACGGCTATGTACATTGGATGAACGACGAAAGATTACCAAAGCAGGTCCTAGAATGGTATTTTTTTTAAATTTGTCAAACACACTGTGTTTATTTTATTACAATCTAGTCAGTAAGACTAATTAGCAATTTTGTTTTAACTTTATTTACTAGAAAAGTCAGATTTACACTTAGGGTTCACTCAACAGTTCTCCCCGCTTTGTTTAGTCTGTAACTCACAATTGTGTTGTGTTTATAGCATTATTTTGTTTTATGTAATTCACTTAGTTTACTAGCTCAAACGGCTTCACTCTTTTTAGTCTTCGAACAAGCATAGTATTGTCTAGAAGCTGAATTGCTTCCACATTCACATGCCGATGGAGTCTATCTTCATGGCTTTTTGCGTACTTTTTTATAGTCTCTGCTACAGTTTCGATTTTTAGATCTCGATGAAGGTCACTATTTCGAACGTACCAAGGTGCATTCACAATGTTTCTTAATACTTTATTTTGAAATCTCTGTAAAACTAGAATGTTACTCTCTTTAGCACAACCCCATAGTTGAATACCATATGTCCATACTGGTTTCAGTATTTGTCTATAAAGCAGTAACTTATTATGAATTGTTAAATTGGACTTCCTTCCAATTAGCCAGTTCATTTTTCTATACCTTATCTCAAGTTCTTCTTTTTTTTCTTAACATGTGCTTTCCAGCGTAATTTGGCATTAAGTGTTATACCGAGATATTTTGCCTGATTTGAATATGGTACGGGAATGTTATTAATTGTTATTTGTATGTGATTTACTTTACTTTTGTTTGTAAAATCAACATGAATTGATTTGGTTTCATTTAATTTTATTCGCCACTTTGTCGTCCAACTGTGAACTTCGGTGACTGCATCCTGAAGTTTTTCTATGCATTTTTCAATAGATTTTTCTACCGTCAATAAACCAGTATCATTGGCAAATGTTGCTAAGTGACAATTTCCTGGCTTTGGGATATCGCAAGTGAATAATAAGTATAGATAAGGGCCTAGTACGCTACCCTGGGGCACGCCTGCTAGAATGGTATGGCGCAGAAAAAGAGGGCGTCCTAAACTAGAATGGCAACAGTCAATCCAAAGATCAATAAGTGAAAAATACCCGACAGAAGATGATTGTCATTATTAAGGGAGGTGGAGAATAAGCGTTGAACAACATAGAAAAACGTTCTAAACCGACATAGTAGTAGTAATTTGGAAAAACTTTCGAACGCCATGATTTTGTTTGCGAAGGGGACACTTTTTACCCCCTTATTTTGATTAGGGAAAGTAGGTCGAGTGATAACTTCTTTTGGAGGTCTCTTAAATGTCTTTACAACCGTGTAAAAAATTCGAAAATATATCGGTTAGTTTTTGACATATTTTCCTTCAAATTTGACATGGACTGATAAAAAAAATTAATCAGAAAAAAGTATCACTCGTCCCACTTTTACAAAGTTTACTCTTCGTTGGGGGGTGAGTGCAACAAACATTTGAAGAGAAGCCTAAAAGTGTTAATGTGTTCTGACAATTTTCCAAATTCC
The DNA here is from genome assembly GCA_963576565.1 of Aspidapion aeneum. Classification (NCBI taxonomy): domain Eukaryota; kingdom Metazoa; phylum Arthropoda; class Insecta; order Coleoptera; family Brentidae; genus Aspidapion; species Aspidapion aeneum. Next base: position 62,172,313 of record OY755046.1, on the reverse strand, counting down.
ATAAAAAAATTACTGAAAAAATCTCTGTTAAGTTTTCCTTGAAACACAATGTATGTACAAAGTCGTTTGAGGGGTATCAAAGTAAAGAAAGTCTCCTCAAAAGTACAAAAATATTTTTACTTCCATAGATAATTTTTATTAGAAAAAGCATAACGCCGTTACTGATCTACCGATAAGTTCGTTTTAGAACTAATAATTTTTCTGTTTTTTCACAATTTTATTCTGCCAACTTTTAAGCAATATAAAATATTTAATATAGTTTTTTTTCATGAATTTAATCGAAAAATAACTGTTTTGTGTATCTTTCTTTTTTTCTGTGATAGAAATCTAACATATTATACATACAAGTCACTTCTAAATTCTTTTAAAATGCAAATTAATCATGTAGTTTCTGGGAAAAGTGGTTTTTGGTTTAAATTGCTTACTCCTAAAAATATAATTACTACCTCAAACCTTTACTTTTTTGGCAACCGTACAATTTGTCTGTAAAAAAAACCACAAAAGGTGTCTAATGTGGCTGGAAATACTCATATTAAGACGTACAGCTGATTTCAAAAAAAATCTGATACGACTGGAAAAAGTCGTTTTTTCCCAAATTGGGCACTTTTACAGGGTTTAAGGTACTTCTAGGGGAGACAGAGAAAAACTGACCACGCATTGCGAGGCTCAAATTTCAAGAGAAGACTTATAGTGAAAACCGCATTTTGAAATATCGTCTCGTCTTTGAGCTAAGGGGGCTTTTTGAAAAGTCTGCATTTTGGAGGGGGGTCTATAACTTCGTTATTATTGGAAATATTGATTTAGAGTAAATTGCAATTTTATAGACTTTGTCACGAGGAATTCACTCGCCAAATTAAATTTTAACTGTTACTTTTAGTTTTTGAGATATGACATAAAGTTGCATTTTTTCTTATGGAATGGCCTATATTTTAATTAATTTTTGAATTCGTCATTGAATTCTTTTCAGAATGATGTATCATATGTCATAGTTTGATCAAGCGGTTTCGGAGATAATTAAAGTTTTTCATTTTTGTCTAGTGTGCGTTGAATGACGATGCGCCATTAACGTGAAAGCCTTGCGGTCAAATGCTACTTCAATGCTCCTATAGTTTTGTTGTCTTATACTATGCAAATCAAGTTGGTCTTGCGTCTTGGCGTTTTGTCATTGTTTTCAATTGTTTAGACAATTTGACATTACGCTTTGATATGAAATTATTTTGCACAAAAGCGTTTTAATTTTATTTTGAAATATGTATCATTTTTGTTACTTTTTATAACTAGGCTTTGAGGGCCGTCAGCTGAATTATAATTTTTCCAAACCAGGCTTACTATATTTTTGACTGTGTAAAATAATAAAAATACTGGAGTGCCTTGACCTGCCTCAGCAGGAAATCATAGCGCACTAGAAATAAGTGAAAAAGCTGAATATCTCCTAAACCGCTCAATGAAACTATGACATATGATACATCATTTTGAAAAGAATTCAATGGCAAATTCGAAAATTAATTAAAATATGGGCCATTCCATAAGAAAAAATGCAACTTTATGTCATATCTCAAAAACTAAACGTGACAGTTAAAATATAATTTAGCGGGTGAATTCCTCGTGACAAAGTCTATAAAACTGCAATTTACTCTAAATCAAAATTTCCACTAATAACGAAGTTATAGACCCCCTTCAAAAATGCAGACTTTTCAATAAACCCCCGTAGCTCAAAGACGAGACGATATTTCAAAATGCGGTTTTCACTATAAGTCTTCCCTTGAAATTTGAGCCTCGCAATGCGTGGTCAGTTTTTCTCTGTCTCCCCTAGAAGTATCCTAAACCCCCTAAAAGTGCCCAATTTGGGACACCCTGTACATATATTATATCGGGTTGACATTTACATTTTACGGTAGTGTTATGACGTCCAATAAGAGACTGTTTTTCCTTTTGCATGTTTATAAAATAACTAAAATAAAACTTGATAAAAACCAGCTAGCAATATATTAATGGCAGTTTTTAGAAATCACGCGCTTGTATTTGTTAAATTAAATTTAATTTTGAATTGAATATCTTTATTAGCTTTGATAAATAATACATTTAAAAAGTAAGTTCGTTCTTTTTTGCTGCACTGCGGCACCTGAGTTTTAAAAAACTGTGAAAAAATTCTTGCATTCTTTGCTCTCTCGAAGGGGTCATTTTAGAGTACTCGAAGTAGCGCCTGATCTTCCCGAACTTGACTTACTTTTGGCCTGCCAGATCATCCTTATTTCCTTTCAAGTGATTGTGCTTTTATCCATCTTATATTTATAGAACAAACTGCTGCTGGACTACAGCTGGAAAGGACCAACCATTTCCAGTAACAATTTTGGCTTTTAGTTCTTTGGTCGTATATAAGGCCAGTTTAAGATTAAATACCATGTTATTATTTTTTTTTTACTTGTCATTGACAGTTTTGATATTGTTAAAATAATTTCGTGTTAATAAAGCTGATGGTGGCTTAGAATACACTGCTCAAATTTTGGAAAGTACTTTAAAAAGACGTATCAGTTTTTTTTTTAAATCAGCTGTACTTTAATGACAGGGGTACGTTAATCCGCCAAGAAGTTAGTTAAATATTTTTCTATAAAGATTGATTTAAATCAAGCACTGGTGGGGGTGGCTAACTACAGATTGATTATTGCATTTTGCTAGGCCTAATACCGTTTTCGATCAACGATCAAAAACCGCTCTCTAGATCAATAGTTGGTCTGTTCTATTTAAGCATCGCGTCACTCCCGCCGAGATTTCTTTATTAGACCTTGCTGGGCCCGTTGTACCCCACTGTTTTAGCCTTGAAAACCCGCCGCCTTAGCAAAGGAGCAGATTTTTCTCGGCTGAAACATTTTAATATCGCTAAGGCTAAGCACACAGCTTCCGAAATGCGAATGTCTTAACGCGGTGAGTGCCGGGCGCTCGGTTAAGATATGTGGAGAATATTCTTCATTCTCCATACACCAATCGACACATCGAGTCTTCAACGATTCCCAGAATTCTAAGGTGTTTATTAAGGCGACAGTGTCCTGCTAAAAGCCCTGTCACCACGCTCATATCTTTTCCCCCGAGTGTGAGAAAAGACTCCCTAGAGGCGCTCACCTCCCCGAGGTTTGACTTGCCTCATTCCTTCCGTGTCTTCCCAGAGCACCTGTTTAAGTCACGTTTTAGAGTCGTCATGGGTTCCTGCCCCATTGGATCAGCTGATGATCCCATTCTAGCCAGTTGGTTAGCCTCCTCGTTTCCAAAAATGTCCTGGAACCCAGAGAAGATCAACTTTGTTGTGTTCTGCTAAGGTTTTTAGTACATCCCTACACTCAGCTACAAGGACAGAGCTTACTCTGACCAATGTGATGGCGGAGTTCTACTGTCTGAGCATATCGAACCCTCACAAAATGACACACCTTGAAACAAACACCCTATTAGTTAAATATTTTTCTATAAAGATTGCTTTAAGTCAAGCACTGGTGGGGGTGGCTAGCTACAGATTGATGATTGCATTTTGCTAGGCCTAATACCGTTTTCGATCAACGATCAAAAACCGCTCCCTAGATCAATAGTTGTTCTGTTCGATTTAAGCATCGCGTCACTCCCGCCGAGATTTCTTTATTAGACCTTGCTGGGCCCGTTGTACCCCACTGTTTCAGCCCTGAAAACCCGCCGCCTTAGCAAAGGAGCAGATTTTTCTCGGCTGAAACATTTTAATATCGCTAAGGTTAAGCACACAGCTTCCGAAATGCGAATGTCTTAACGCAATGAGTGCCGGGCGCTCGGTTAAGATATATAGAGAATATTCTTCATTCTCCATACACCAATCGACACATCGAGTCTTCAACGATTCCCAGAATTCTAAGGTGTTTATTAAGACGACAGTGTCCTGCTAAAAGCTCTGTCACCAGTCTCATATCTTTTCCCCCGAGTGTGAGAAAAGATCTCGCTCTGGAGGCGCTCACCTCTCCGAGGTTTGGCTTGCCTCATTCCTTCCGTGTCTTCCCAGAGCACCTGTTTAAGTCACGTTTTAGAGGCGTCATGAATTCCTGGCCCATTGGATCAGCTGATAATCCCATTCTAGCCAGTTGGTCAGCCTCCTCGTTTCCAAAAATGTCCTTATGTCCTGGAACCCAGAGAAGATCAACTTTGTTGTGTTCTGCTAAGGTTTTTAGTACATCACTACACTCAGCTACAAGGGCAGAGCTTACTCTGGCCAATGTGATGGCGGACAGTGCAGTTCTACTGTCTGAGCATATCGCACCCTCACAAAATGACACACCTTGAAACAAACACCCTATTAGTTAAATATTTTTCTATAAAGATTGCTTTAAGTCAAGCACTGGTGGGGGTGACTAGCTACAGATTGATGATTGAATTTTGCTAGGCCTAATACCGTTTTCGATCAACGATCAAAAACCGCTCCCTAGATCAATAGTTGGTCTGTTCGATTGAAGCATCGCGTCACTCCCGCCAAGATTTCTTTATTAGACCTTGCTGGGCCCGTTGTACCCCACTGTTTCAGCCTTAAAAACCCGCCGCCTTAGCAAAGGAGCAGATTTTTCTCGGCTGAAACATTTTAATATCGCTAAGGCTAAGCACACAGCTTCCGAAATGCGAATGTCTTAACGCGGTGAGTGCCGGGCGCTCGGTTAAGATATGTAGAGAATATTCTTCATTCTCCATACACCAATCGACACATCGAGTCGTCAACTATTCCCAGAATTCTAAGGTGTTTATTAAGGCGACAGTGTCCTGCTAAAAGCCCTGTCACCAGTCTCATATCTTTTCCCCCGAGTGTGAGTAAAGACTCCCTAGAGGCGCTCACCTCCCCGAGGTTTGGCTTGCCTCATTCCTTCCGTGTCTTCACAGAGCACCTGTTTAAGTCACGTTTTAGAGGCGTCATGGGTTCCTGCCCCATTGGATCAACTGATGATCCCATTCTAGCCAGTTGGTCAGCCTCCTCGTTTCCAAAAATGTCTTTATGTCCTGGAACCCAGAGAAGATCAACTTTGTTGTGTTCTGCTAAGGTTTTTAGTACATCCGTACACTCAGCTACAAGGACAGAGCTTACTCTGGCCAATGTAATGGCGGACAGTACAGCTCTACTGTCTGAGCATATTACACCCTCACAAAATGACACACCTTGAAACAAACACCCTATTAGCTAAATATTTTTCTATAAAGATTGCTTTAAGTCAAGCACTGGTGGGGGTGGCTGGCTACAGATTGATGATTGCATTTTGCTAGGCTTAATACCGTTTTAAATCAACGATCAAAAACCGCTCTCTAGATCAATAGTTGGTCTGTTCGATTTAAGCATCGCGTCAGTCCCGCCGAGATTTCTTTATTAGACCTTGCTGGGCCCGTTGTACCCCACTGTTTCAGCCTTGAAAACCCGCCGCCTTAGCAAAGGAGCAGATTTTTCTCGGCTGAAACATTTTAATATCGCTAAGGCTAAGCACACAGCTTCCGAAATGCGAATGTCTTAACGCGGTGAGTGAGTGATCATTAGTAGAAAATATTCTTCATTCTCCATACACCAATCGACACATCGAGTCGTCAACTATTCCCAGAATTCTAAGGTGTTTATTAAGGCGACAGTGTCCTGCTAAAAGCCCTGTCACCAGTCTCATATCTTTTCCCCCGAGTGTGAGTAAAGACTCCCTAGAGGCGCTCACCTCCCCGAGGTTTGGCTTGCCTCATTCCTTCCGTGTCTTCCCAGAGCACCTGTTTAAGTCACGTTTTAGAGGCGTCATGGGTTCCTGCCCCATTGGATTAAGTGATGATCCCATTCTAGCCAGTTGGTCAGCCTCCTCGTTTCCAAAAATGTCCTTATGTTCTGGAACCCAGAGAAAATCAACTTTGTTGTGTTCTGCTAAGGTTTTTAGTACATCCCTACACTCAGCTACAAGGACAGAGCTTACTCTGGCCAATGTGATGGCGGACGGTGCAGCTCTACTGTCTGAGCATATCGCACCCTCACAAAATGACACACCTTGAAACAAACACCCTATTAGTTAAATATTTTTCTATAAAGATTGCTTTAAGTCAAGCACTGGTGGGGGTGGCTAGCTACAGATTGATGATTGCATTTTGCTAGGCTTAATACCGTTTTAGATCAACGATCAAAAACCGCTTTCTAGATCAATAGTTGGTCTGTTCGATTTAAGCATCGCGTCACTCCCGCCTAGATTTCTTTATTAGACCTTGCTGGGCCCGTTGTACCCCACTGTTTCATCCCTGAAAACCCACCGCCTTAGCAAAGGAGCAGATTTTTCTCGGCTGAAACATTTTAATATCGCTAAGGCTAAGCACACAGCTTCCGAAATGCGAATGTCTTAACGCGGTGAGTGCCGGGCACTTGGTTAAGATATGTAGAGAATATTCCTCATTCTCCATACACCAATCGACACATCGAGTCTTCAACGATTCCCAGAATTCTAAGGTGTTTATTAAGGCGACAGTGTCCTGCTAAAAGCCCTGTCACCAGTCTCATATCTTTTCCCCCGAGTGTGAGAAAAGAACTCGCCCTAGAGGCGCTCACCTCCCCGAGGTTTGGCTTGCCTCATTTCTTCCATGTCTTCCCAGAGCATCTGTTTAAGTCACGTTTTAGGGTCGTCATGGGTTCTTGCCCCATTGGATCAGCTGATGATCCCATTCTAGCCAGTTGGTCAGCCTCCTCGTTTCCAAAAATGTCCTTATGTCCTGGAACCCAGAGAAGATCAACTTTGTTGTGTTCTGCTAAGGTTTTTAGTACATCACTACACTCAGCTACAAGAGCAGAGCTTACTCTGGCCAATGTGATCGCGGACAGTGCAGTTCTACTGTCTGAGCATATCGCACCCTCACAAAATGACACACCTTGAAATTTAGAACAATTTAATTTTTTGAGATAGTGCAGATTTTTGTTCTGAGGGTGCGATATGTTCGATGGCTCCTGCAAGAAGCGATTTCGGAGCGGTCGAAAGCAGTGTTGATCAAAAACGGTATAAACTTTGTTTCGAGGTTATAATGAAGTATGAATGCAACTAACATTATTTTATTTTCTTTTTTCTATTTTATACTTATACTTTTTGAAATTTATTTATATTTTTTTTTAGTAATTATGTTATGACGGGTAAAAATTATTACCTTTTAGTTGGTTAAAAATTGTAAAAATTTTCTGATTTTTTTAAAAATGGTAGAAAGATTACAAACTAACTAAAAAAAAACTTACTTTTAGCTGTTAAGTTTGTAGAAATAAGTATAAAAAAGTTACAGAGGCGGACCTTAATTTTGGAGGATATATACAGGGTGTGCCAGATACAACACATCAGGAATTCTGAAACGGGTTTAAAAAAAAGTAGACACGCTAGAAAAAATTGTCATTCGATTGGGCATAGTCGCTAATACAAAAGTCCCAAATTTTATTAAATTTGTTTACAAGTTGTAGTTATTTTTAATTTTGATACAGCGTCTGATTAAGTAGAATTGCGCCACTTTTTTACATTTAACCAATATTGTATGTCCGTAATTCCCATAAATCCAGATAAAAGTATCTACATGGGCTTTTGTCTGGGAGGAAAGAAGATTTTGGAAACGCTAAGACATACAACTTTGATTAAATAAGAGAAAAGTAGCCCTATTCGGAGTCCCATGAAATGCTGTATTGGAAATAAAAATATCTACAGGGGTTTTTAAAATATTGAGCAAAAACGAAAAATTTTCGTCGCCATTTTGGAAACAAATTTAGGAAAATTTCGAAGTTATGTATTGGCGACTAATGACAATCGAATGACAATTACGAATTTTTTAAAGCATTCTACTTTTTTTTGGGAAACCGTTTCCGAAACGCCCTTGTAGTTTTCTTTTATCTGGGACGCCCTGTATAGTCTAGGATTTAAAAAAATGGTGAGATATTTCTTTTGTTTCATATGTGGGTCCGCCGCTGAAAAAAGCTCTATAACCTAAGAAGACTAATCACATTTCGTCACATGTTCATTTTATGTATGTAACTCATTTATTTGGTCTAATATACTAGTACAATGAATAGAGGAGTTTTACCCTACAAAAGGTCCGGTAGTTCTGAATTTTGGATATGTGATTAAGGTCGAAAGGGTAGTTAAAAATCTGAGTTTTCGTCACCCCCACCCCTGTGCTTCCTCCGCCATCTTAAAAAAACCATCAAAAATTGGCACTTTTTGTAGTTTTTTGCCTGTAACTTCGTTCCAGTACACTAAATCGCAAAAAGAGTTATATGAAATTTTTTAGCGGATATAATTATCTACAATTAGTGGTACCATGGTTGTTCTGCGAGCAGTAGTACCGGAGCTAGATAATTTCTAAAAATGACTAAAATCACGTGCTTGGGCAAATTTTCAGATTTTTTCAACTTTAGACGGCATAAGCTCCGAAATACTTTGTTCTAGGGTAAAAGTTCTAAGAACATATCTTGTAGAGAATTTTATCAGCTACAAAAGCCATTCTTTAAATGTATTTTTAAATATTGTAATGGAGTGGGAGTAACTTTTAACTTAAAGTTAGTAAGTTAGAAAATAATAATTTTTTTAAATTTAGTGCTTTAAACGGCACGTTTTTTATTTATTTTATTTTTTTGTGCAAATTTAGTGACGTACAAAAAGGTAAGAGAGCTTAGGGGTCAAACACCTCCTTAAACTAACCACCTCTTCAAAAACCCCCCCAGACTCCCCAAAATCTAACATATTTAGGTTTTCTCAAATTTTCTCAAAAAATACGCTTCTAAGAGAAAAATGTGTAATATACTTTATTGTAGACAATGAAATTTGCTTTTGAAAAAGGTACAACTCGATGGGGGTCAACTATTTATAAACTCTTCAGCGGCGTCCGTTAATTGAAGTAATTTAAAAAAGTAAAAAAAAAATTGTTTTAAATTAAGCACACCACTGGAGCGGTAAATATGAAATATGTTTTACCATGTTACACAACGTGTAAAAGGAAATTTTATTATCTACAACGAAGTAAAAAACAATTTTTTTGATAAAGGGCATGGTTTCCAGAAAATGAAATAAAACCTGTGCAAAACATAATTTTTAAAATATTTTATTAAATGGCCCCCATTTACGGACGTCGCTGGCGGGTTCGTTGAAAGTCAAACCCCATCGAGTTATACACCGTTAAAAAGATAATTTTACTCTCAATAAAGTGCATCATAGCATTTTTCTAAATTAGGCTTAGTTTTTGAAAAAATTAGATAAAACTTGTAACAAAAATATTTTAATTTGTGATTTTTTAAAATTGGTTAAATTTACGGGCGCGTCTGAATTTATAACCATGAAACCAATCCGACTTTCTTGTACAGCATTTTAAAGGAAATTTTATTTGTTACAATAATGTATAACACATTTTGTTCTATAAACCTTGGTTTAAAAAAAAATCGAATAAATCATGGAAAAAACATGGATATTTTTTTACTTTTTTAAACTACTTCAATTAACGGACGCCGCTAAAGAGTTTATAAATAGTGGACCCCCATCGAGTTGTACCTTTTTCAAAACGAAATTTCATTGTCTACAATAAAGTATATTACACATTTTTCTCTTAGAAGCGTATTTTTTGAGAAAATTTGAGAAAACCTGAATATGTTAGATTTTGGGGGTCTGGGGGGGTTTTTTGAAGAGGTGGTTAGTTTAAGGAGGTGTTTGACCCCTAAGCTCTCTTACCTTTTTGTACGTCACTAAATTTACACGAAAAAATAAAAATAAATAAAAAACGTGCCGTTTAAAGCACTAAATTTAAAAAAAATTATTATTTTCTAACTTACTTTAAGTTAAAAGTTACTCCCACTCCATTACAATATTTAAAAATACATTTAAAGAATGGATTTTGTAGCTGATAAAATTCTCTACAAGATATGTTCTTAGAACTTTTACCCTAGAACGAAGTATTTCGGAGCTTATGCCGTCTAAAGTCGAAAAAATCTGAAAATTTGCCCAAGCACGTGATTTTAGTCATTTTTGGAAATTATCTAGCTCCGTTACTACTGCTCGCAGAACATCCATGGTACCACCCAATTGTAGATAATTATATCCTCTAAAAAATTTCATATAACTCTTTTTGCGATTTAGTGTACTGGAACGAAACTAAAGGCAAAAAACTAAAAAAAGTGCCAATTTTTTATGGTTTTTTCAAGATGGCGGAGGGAGCACAGGGGTGGGGGTGACGAAAACTAAGATTTTTAACTACCCTCCTGAGCTTAACAACATATCCAAAATTCAGAACTACCGGACCTTTTGTAGGGTAACCCCCCCTATTTTGGCCTCTATTCATTGAACTATACCCCGGTAGGGGGCGGATTTTACAACAGGTGCATCCCTAATGCCTGTTCTACACTGACATGGAGTTCTTTATGTAACAATATGTAATTCCGCAAATTTATATCAGAAGATTTGTTTATGTTTACTAATTTCTTAATTACAGTAATTTGTTTTGAATTTTTCTTGAAACTACTAAAGTAACCTTTGTGTTAGCTTATCTGTTAGTGTTCCAAAATCCATCTTTTTTGCCCTGAATGTTACCGTAATTCTTAGTAACAATAACGGTAACAGCTGTCAAATTTTCTGTTATTTTAACTGATCCAAAATGTCCCTAATAAATCCATGAAGAAATCCATTGTCAGTGTAAAACAGTTATAAGTATACAAAGTACCACCGTATAATTTTCCTAAATATTTGGGACAATTATTAAGGTCAGTCACTACGATACACATAACACGAGATGTTGAGCCCCTATTCTTTACGATCCGTGAGTCGAGTGCAGGTGAGTACATTATTTCCTCTCCTACAATTCACCTGAGTTAAAGTGAGAAGAGATAATCATTTACAGGCACGGGAATAAGAATAAAGGATTAAAGGCTCAGGTCAGATAGTTGGGCATTAACCTTGTAATTAAGTTGCAATTATAAGTTTATTTCGTGGGTTATGGAAAGAGGAAAAAACAACCACTTATCTTATGGCTATGTTTCGAGTAACGAAATAAAAAAAAAACTACAACAATTATTATAGAGTTTATGACAAAAAGAAAAGATCCAATTTTCTTAACCCCCCAGTAAAAATTTTAAAAAACGCTAAAACAGGTGTTGGCTTTTTAGCTCACACATACACTATACTATAGTAGTGTGAGCTATGGTGATCCTAATTTTTTTGAGAAAAAAAAAGTAGCTCCGATTTCAAAAATTTTTATATATCATTGCGTTTCAGATTATTTTGAAACTTTTTTGTTGCGCTGTCTGTCTGTATGTCTGTCTGTCTGTAACGACCAACGCGCATAACTCAAAAACCGTTTGGCCGATTTTAATGAAATTTGGTACCTAGGCTGGGTCTTGGGTCGAGATGGTCCCATTTAAAAATGAACAAAATCCACCAAACACAAACCAAATAAAAGGGTGGGGGTAGATTAAAAAAATTAGAGTTTATGTAAAAATATGGCGTGTGTGATATCAAACGAAAGGTAATTGAGTCTGCAGTTAAACAAAATACATTTTAATTTATTTAAAAAAAAGGGTGGGGGTATATTTCAAAAATTAGAGTTTAAGTGAAAATATGGCGTGTGTGATATCAAACGAAAGGTTCCGGAGTTTAACAAAATACCTTTTAGTTTTTGTTTTTTTAAGGGTGGGGGTAGATTTCAAAAATTTGAGTTTAAGTCAAAACATGGCTTGTGTGGTATTAAACAAATGGTAATTTAGTCTGGAGTTAAATAAAATATATTTCAGTTTTTAGTTATATTAGCTCACACGTACACTATAACTATAGTACCTAGTGTGAGCTTAGGGGCCCATATATTGGCAGAGTATTTTAATAGTAAAACCAACGTACACATTTTTATATCTCTATTTTTGCCTTTTGTTTTAAATTTTTAAGTCCAGACTGAAGTCATGACATAACATGTTTAGTGTATCGTGATTTAGACCAAAGAAAGAACTATAGGCACATTTAAGCAACTCAACTTTAAATCGAATCCAATTGAACCACAAAACAGTTATTATTGTTGAGCGAATTAAATCTGTCTTAATTTTTGTTTAATTTATACATTTTTTTAACAGGGTCATATACAGTGTTGGCCAAAACTCCCTAAAATTCTATATAAATCCGATCCTGTACGAACTATCAAAGAACAAAGTGGTGCATTTGAAAACTTTCATCCAGCTTTGAAAACTTAACATCGTATTGTACGCTGAGTGGCCTTACAAGCCTTCAGGGCACTAATTTCCCGTCGCCTTCTAACACCGTACTAGCTTATTTGTTACGCTCCTGACCACTTTTAACGCCCGGATATTTTTAACAGGGTTAGCACAAGCCCTGACGGTTCCCGGGTCCTTGGGATCATTCCCTTAAGGGTGAAACCTTGGGATCATTCCCTTAAGGGTGAAAAATCCTAGAGAAAACAGGATATTGGTTTAGGTTAAAAATTACTATAATAATTAATTTGGGTTGTCATATACACAGGTCGATAATTCCAGATACAATTTACTTATTTTTAATCGTAGGACCGGCACTGCACTCTGCTTTTTCTAGAAACTGCACTCTTTTACGCCCTGTTGACTCGGCTTGGTTTCTTTAGTAATCACTCTTTCGTAGCCCTGCGGATTCCCTGGCCTGGGCGACTTGAGATCCTGAATCTTTAAACCCCCAAAACCAAATGACACGACCCCCAAAAAGTCACCGTTACTTCACCGTTCCGCTTACACGTCCGTCCTTTTGCGTAATAGCTAACTTCCACGTCATCGCAAAAGTCTAGCATGGAAACGTTCTATTGGTCAATTATCGCAAACCTCAAAATGACTTCGATTTTTGCAGGGTTAGCGTTAACCTAGTTTTTGGCCTGAACCCAGGGCAACGAACCCATTACGATGTTTGCGTAATTTTTTAGACTAAATTGCGCGAACCAAAAATTCCACATACAATTTATAACTTTTAAGGAATATTTAATGCCCACAATATGTTTAAAAATAGTAAAAAAACATTTTTTCTCTGTAATTTTAGGCAAAAAGTATAATCATTCAAAAAATACGTGAAAATTTTATATCTAGACTATCCTTTGTTTAATTGTTCTGAAGTCTTCAGGACTTATATAATTTAGGTCTCTTTCAAATGGTACTCGTTTTTTCAAAAGGCACTACATGATTTTTTGGGGAAAATCGCCGGAACGCGTGAACTAAGAACTAGATTTCATTAGTAGTAGTAGTGGTGAGGGGGTTGACCCACAGGTCTGACAAGTAGGCCAGAGTAGGCCCTTTTTGCCATGCCCCAAGTCTGTCCCTTAACCCACTCTCTGCACTTCCCTTTGATGGTTGGGTAACTCATTGGGCCTTCCTGTTCTCTTTACAAAGTCCAGTAAGTCCTATTTGAGCATGTGCAGTTCTTCCTCGCTCAGAGTTGGCGCTCCGAGTGCCTGTTGTCTCATCCTTGCGTAGGCCTCGCATTCTGCCACGAGGTATCTTGATGTCTCTTCTTCCTGTCCACAGGCTGGGCAGGTAGGGTCATTCTCGACTCCTATACGTGTCATGTGCCTCCTCAACCGGTTAAGTCCGGTTAGAGTACCTATCAGCAGTCCGAGGTCTTTTCGTGTCCGTCTCAGCATCCATCTAATTCTGGTCGCTTTTGGACGGTCTACGAATTCTCTGGTCTGTCTGCAACCCGTTCCTGTTTCCCAGGAGTTTAATAGCGCGTCCTGGGCCCATATGTTGAGTCCGCTTTGCACTTGTCTTTTTGTCACGCCCAAAAGTGGCTCCGGTCCTACATAGGCGGTTCCTGCCCCGAGTCGTGCGAGTTCGTCCGTCTTCTCGTTGCCTGGTACCCCCGTATGTCCCGGAACCCAAACTAGCGTCACCCGTTTGCCATCGCTTAGGGTCTCCAGCGCCTCTGCGCATTCTTCCACCAAGCCGTCAGCAATCTTGGGTGCGTTTAGCGCCTTCAGGGTGGCTTGACTGTCAGAGCATATATGTATAAGCTCCTCTTCGCTGTTCCGAACCTCTTCTAGGGTTGCCGCCATTATTATGGCGTAAACTTCTGCTTGAAAAACAGTAGCCTGCTCACCGAGCGAGTAGCTCTTCTGAACTTCTAGTTTTTCCACGTATACTCCCGCTCCTGTGGTTTGCCTCTCTGATAGTTTGGATCCATTAGTGTAGCAAACTAAAGCGCTCTCCTCAAACATCATTTCGTCTCTCTGCCACGCTTCCGTGTCTGGGATGTGGATTTTGTACCTCTTCTCGAGCCTTCAAGGTGCGTGTGCTCTGCTGACCGTCATTGACGTGAGGGGGATTTCTCTAATTGTCAGCTCTTCTATAGCTAGATGACCAGCTGTTTCCCCTCTTTCTCTCCACTGATCCGTGTCCCTTAGACGTAGGTAGGTCCCCATCGCCTTCCTCTTGATCCAAGTTGGTAGCGATGGTAGTCCCAGAATTGTCTCTAGGGCCAGGATCGGGGTAGTTCTCATAGCTCCGGTTATCCCTCAACACACCAGCCCCTGTAGGCTTCTGAGTTTTAGGGATGTGGTCGTTTTCTCAGATTTCAAATGCTCTACTTGTTTTTTGGTAGTTGATACACAATCAGATTTATATACAATTTCAGGGAGTTGCTCTTCTTTTGGCCGATACAGTATTCGTAAACGACTTTGCCTTTAAAACTGCGCAGGTAAAATGTATGCACGATTTTAATGCGCAGTTTTAGGGCGATTTGCTTGCGCAGTGTCAATTTTTACACGATTTACTTTTATTTACTGTAACATGCACAGCATTTGAACTTTTTTCACAATGACACTTTCGGTGACGTCACAACTTTAAACGATCATGTAATTATGAACAGATACTAAAAAAGTTTTGACCACGAGATATTAGAACAGCCAGAGATTGGATTGCACAATTATCTTTATTCTATTATCCGTGGTTTTAAAGTATCTTCTAGAAAGAGCTTTTGGTATCAATTTGTTATTATGTGACCTTTATTTGTGAGGTCATATGGAGACGGTGGATAGAATAGACCGGTGTTCGGATCTTATATATATATGTCGAATTTTTTACGTCACTGGTGGTCCAGCTGATTTTTGTAAACAAAAGTTAGATATGAAGAACAACGGAACAACTAATATTTTTTGAATATTTTGAGAACTAAGGCAATTTTCCTACAGTTTTCTAGTACATCCTTATAAAATGTAATTTTCTAAACGTATTGTCGTTATTTTTTATTAGCCCGCTTTATTTTTATTACACAAAACTTAAACTACAAGTCAAACTGAATGTGATCGTTTAGTATCAAAGGTGAACCGAGGACTTGGGAAGTAAACAAAGATATAGGTCAGCGGATTAGTTTTGAAGCTGAAACGAACACATTATTTTCTTCGAATTTTAATTTTTGTGTAAACAGAAATGAAGCGAGCTAACAAAAATAACGACTGGTATGTCTGAAAAATATTATTTTATAAGAATATACTAAAAAATAGTAGGAAAATTACCTTAGTTTTCAAAATGTTCAAAAAATATTAGTTGTTCATATCATATCTAAATTTTGTTTACAAAAATCAGCTGGACCATCAGTGACGTGAAAATTCGACATATATATATATATATATATATATATATATAAGATCCGAACACCGGTCTATTTTATCCACCGTGATATGGAGATGTCTAATTCGCACCATTAATTCATGTAGTTATTTTTATATATTATGATGTTTTTTAGAGAATCTTTTTTTTAGTTAAGGTTTGCTTTTTTTATGTAAAAATCAAACAAATGTGAACATAGGCGATAAGTTGTGTTATTGTTTTTATAATATAAATTTAAACCGAACTTAAAATTGTTTTTAATTTTGAAAATTCATAAATTTTTACAAAAACATTTAATTGGCCGTATTATCTAATATAAATATATCAAGTTTTATTGAGTTTATTAGCAAGATGTTTTAAAGTTTTTGAAAAACATTTTTTTATTTTTGATCAATATTTCAAAGTAGTTAAAACCAAGTAGTTAACTACTTTTTGAAGTAATAAGAGTACAACTTCTTTTACGGAAACAGTAGTTAACTACATAGTAAACTAGTTTTTTTGATAGTTACTGTATGATCAGATTTTCTTACGATTTTAGATGTTTGCTAAATTTAGACAGTACTGTAGGTGTCTGGGGAGAATATCTTGTGATATTTGACACAATCAAATTCCTCAAATTTTAAAAACTTTTTAAGACGTTTATTTACAAAAATAAAATCAACAAAATTTAATTCAAAGTATCCCACGCAAAATTTTGGATACTTTAAAATTTTAAAAAATAAAATTATTTCTGGACCTTAGGGTTTCTTCGTTTTGATTTTTTAGTAATTATTCAATGTTAAAGTACCCAAATAACTTTTCTAACAAAAAAAAACAATACAAAATTTGCGCTTACAATATGAATCCCGGGGTCAGTGCAGTTTCCCCAGTTCCATTTTTTTCTGTATCATTTTTATTGAATGGTACAAAAACGTATCTAGAAGACCAGCAACTGTGTACACCCCACCTACAATTAAAAAAAAATAAATGGATTAGTGATGATATTGTCACGAAGGGCGCTTAACATAAAGTCAAACCAATATTTCCCAAATAATTAAAAAGAAACTTAATAATTATTTTTCGCAATAACTTTTTGGGACAACCTACTATAAGTCGATATAAACCGATTGACGTCAATAACTATTATTGCAACTTGGCAGAAATAGTTGATAAATAGGCTGGCAAAACATATTTCCGGGCTTTTTTTGACAGACTCGTAAGAACAAAATACTGCGAGGCGAGGCGTTGCCTCGCCGAACTAAAGTTTCGGCTTTTTTCCCTATAACGAACTTTAAGACCGGGTGAGTGCGGGCCACGTCGAGTTACGTAACGACCCAGAAAACTGACGACGATTTGAGTGTAAACTGGGGTTTGTGGTAACCAGCGGTGGAGCAAATCCTGTTGATTTCAGGTAAGTCTGGGTGTTGCTCCTCGTAGCCAACTCACTAACCTTTGTAATACCGGTTCTTATCTTTTATAATACATCTTTTAATCCCCTACAGGTGTTATTAAATCTGCATCCCTTAGTTTTTCAACAAAAATCTCCGTCGGCTCGAATCGAAATAACTTCGTTAGATCGATTCGACCGGCGCGGTATCAATTAAATAATTGTTGAATAACGAATAAGTCTTGGGGTTGTAAGGTAACTGGTAATTAACGACCTGCCAACCCAAGTAACATTTCTTTATTTATAGCAGAAGCTAAAAGGTTGCCAGCGCCTTTCCTTAAAACCATTAGTTTCAATGTTTGGTCGCTAGCACGTTCCCATTACCCTTATATACCCCTTAGACCTCCTAAATGGGACTCCCCAATTGGTGGTGGCAACCTTTGTATTAAACTCACTATAAAACCATAAGAAATAAACTCCAGCTTCGCCCTCTAGCGGTTCCACCAGTATAGAACCTTTTAGAGCCTAAAGCTATTATGCCAGGTTCTATAAGCAACTCAGAAACGTCCTCTATCCTATTATAAAACTAGATTTGGGAATTTGGTATCCTGGCGATTCTGTTGAATACCATAATACCTTTAGAGTAAAGAAGTTTTCCTATGGCGATATTTTAGATTCACAATGGCTATATAATATAATAATTTAGGTCACAAAATTGCCAAAAATGTCAGAGTCCCAAAATTATTTAATCACATAAAAATATACCGAGTTTGTCGTTTTGTTGATGATCAAATTGCCTGCCAGATTTATTTTTTTATTTATAAAATGGTATCTGAAAAGCTCTCAAAACAAGCGCGCCGGCTTAAGAATGCTTTTTAATAGATTTTTGATAACAAAATAACAAATATTTAAAATTAAAAAAAAATCATTTACACTATTCACCAATTAAAAAGTATGTTTGGTTTACATAAATCAAAATTAAAGTAAAATTATTGTTAAAAAACACTGCTAAAACGACTAGATAAATATTTTCTCTTTACAATATTTTTTAAATAAATTTATATACGCCATTATGGTTTTATAGTGGTCACTTGGTTTTATTTGTTACTGTATCGCAAAAAGGATTTTTGAGTGCCCTTATGAAACCAACAAAAAAAAACGATGTAAACATAGTCAACATAACCTCACTTAAATTTTTTGTATTTGTTTTTAAAGTGTTTAAAAGCGTATAATTCAACACTTTTAAATGTTTTTTATCGTGCAATTTCGACACAATCGAGAGGGCCAGTGCAATGATATTCGTTGTGCCTGCAGGGTGGAGGGCAACCTCTTATATAGGTCGTCTAAACAGGCCTTATCTAGGCCTGGGTGTCCTACCCAGGAGGACGGAAACTCAACAATTATTAATTATTGTCAACAATTATTAATTATTGGGCTTTAAATCATCAATCTTGCAATAGGTAGGTATGTACCAATCGGTACCTAGGTATATCTATTATTTTTACAAGAAATACCTAAAAAAATAAAACAGGAAAGTATTTACTTACTTCTGTTAGAACCCTTAAGGAAACAAGGTTTTATAAGGCCGCCTATTTAAATAATATTTAATATACAGCTATGGGTAACTATAAATACAAAAGAATTAAGTTTACCTTTAAGCCTTCCTATAAAACCTTTTTAAAATGCCTAAAAGTAATGGCGAAAACAAAAAGTCTAAAGTTTATATTTACCACTCTTAAAAACCTTAAGGAAACTAGGTTCTATATGGCCGCCTATCTAATCATATTTACTTTTAAACTACTGGTAACTATAAAAACAAAAGGATATAAGATAACCTTTTAGCTCTATTATATAATACTTTTGTGATGACCTAAAGTAATGAAAAAAACTAAATGACCAAAGTTTATATTTATTTCTTTTTAAAAACTTTAGGTAAAATGGTTTTATAAGACCATCTTTATAAATCAGAAATCAATAAAACCAAAAGTATCTAAAAGGAACAGAAGGAATATCAGTTTTATTATACTCCCTTGATAAATCACTTTTTGGTTGTATAACACCCCTTTAGGTAATTGGTAATATAAATTCCCTTTATGTAGCCAAATTGATCCTAAAACCCATAACAGCACCCTCTAAATAACCTAGGAACCAAATTAATAAAACCTTGAGTGGTAATAATGTTACTTGGGAATACCTATAACCAACCCCACGGCCCCCCTTATACGTGATACTTTCCTAGCCTATTAGCACATATTGAAAACGTGTTACGGACATAACTTCACACACACAATTTGCCGCGAGAATTTTTGTTTAATTAATTTTTATTTTAACTTAACTTAATTAAAAACATTAAAACAAATGTCTCCACAAAATATATAATGAAAAAAAATAATTTACAAAAAAAAAGACTATGAAGAAATCAGCTGTTAATGGTGGACCGGTTTTTACAATGGGTCTTATGGGAGGATTGGGAAACCGTGTCAAGCAGGTTTGATAACATTAGTGTTCTGTTTGCTAGCTATGACAATAAGGAAGTTTTAACAAAATTTTGACAGATGTAGCTTAAAGATTATGTGAAAAATAACACTTTTAAACAATTAAAAAAATGACATTTTATTTCAAACGTAAGATCATCGCGTTGGGCATATAATCCAAATTATACGTATTTGTAATGACGTCATTTTTGTTTATATTTGTTTAGTATATTATAAACAGCGGTGACAATAAACTTTAAAAAAAAAGTAGTGTCTATGATTAATTCATTTTTTAAATAGGTAGGTAATTGGTTAAGTGAAGTATCCGTCACTGTCAATCAAAAACATGAGTTTGTCAACTTGTCGGAAATTATTTTAAAAAGTTGTAAAATGCCGAGGAACAAATAGGTATAAGGAACAATCGCAGCTGATAATTTTAGATATATTGGCTTTTTTCAACTGGAAAGGGAACAACTCCGAAATGGAATCGCACTTCAATTTGAGAATGTGATACAGCGAGCCGCAGATGCAACAATAGTAAATATATCAAAAATATCTACGCCATACGTTTTTTTCTCACCTGGTGACGTCACTACAAATGCGTATAATTTAGACTATATATTCTGGTTATGAAACATATTTCCGGGCTTTTTTTGACAGAGACTCGTGAGAACAAAATACTGCGAGGCGAGGCGTTGCCTCGCCGAACTAAAGTTTCGGCTTTTTCCCTGTAACGAACTTTAAGACCGGGTGAGTGCGGGCCACGTCGAGTTACGTAACGACCCAGAAAACTGACGACGATTTGAGTGTAAACTGGGGTTTGTGGTAACCAGCGGTGGAGCAAATCCTGTTGATTTCAGGTAAGTCTGGGTGTTGCCCCTCGTAGCCAACTCACTAACCTTTGTAATATCAGTTACCGGTTCTTATCTTTTATAATACATCTTTTAATCCCCTACAGGTGTTATTTAATCTGCATCCCTTAGTTTTTAAACAAAGATCTCTGTCGGCTCGAATCGAAATAACTCCGTTAGATCGATTCGACCGGCGCGGTATCAATGAAATAATTGTTAAATAACGAATAAGTCTTGGGGTTGTAAGGTAGTGACTGGTAATTAACGACCTGCCAATACCTATAACCAACCCCACGGCCCCCCTTATACGTGATACTTTTCTAGCCTATTAGCACATATTGAAAACGTGTTACGGACAGACATACACACACACAATTTGCCGCGAGAATTTTTGTTTAATTTTTATTTTAACTTAACTTAATTAAAAACATTAAAACAAATGTCTCCACAAAATATATAATGAAAAAAAATAATTTACAAAAAAAAAGACTATGAAGAAATCAGCTGTTAATGGTGGACCGGTTTTTACAATGGGTCTTATGGGAGGATTGGGAAACCGTGTCAAGCAGGTTTGATAACATTAGTGTTCTGTTTGCTAGCTATGACAATAAGGAATGAAATTTTGACAGATGCAGCTTAAAGATTATGTGAAAAATAACACTTTTAAACAATTTAAAAAATGACATTTTATTTCAAACGTAAGATCATAGCGTTGGGCATATAATCCAAATTATACGCATTTGTAATGACGTCATTTTTGTTTATATTTGTTTAGTATATTATAAACAGCGGTGACAATAAACTTTTTAAAAAAAGTAGTGTCTATGATTAATTCATTTTTTAAATAGGTAGGTAATTGGTTAAGTGAAGTATCCGTCACTGTCAATCAAAAACATGAGTTTGTCAACTTGTCGGAAATTATTTTAAAAAGTTGTAAAATGCCGAGGAACAAATAGGTATAAGGAACAATCGCAGCTGATAATTTTAGATATATTGGCTTTTTTCAACTGGAAAGGGAACAACTCCGAAATAGAATCGCACTTCAATTTGAGAATGTGATACAGCGAGCCGCAGATGCAACAAAATTGAGCCCAACAATAATAGTAAATATATCAAAAATATCTACGCCATACGTTTTTTTCTCACCTGGTGACGTCATTACAAATGCGTATAATTTAGACTATATATTCTGATTAAAAAGTTAAACATATGTACAAAAGATTTTCGCCAAACTAATTTTTAAACCCTTAATATCTACTTTTTGGAGAAAAACAAAAATTTAAATATCTCAAAAACTATTCACTTTTGCAGAATGAATATTAGGGTTGAATTTCTTCCTTACCACCTCCCCCCAAAGAAATGTATCGAACTACCAAATTAATTAATTAGGTTTCACAAACAAACTTTGGAAAAACCCCTCTTAGCTCGAAAATGGCCTGATGTATCAAGATATGGTTTTAAGAGAGAGATAATAATTTGCTAAACTTACCAATAATTGCACAGACGTTCGTGAGAAAATGACCAAAAGACCGGGATTTTTCTGTATATTTTACCATAAGTGGAGAGAGCTCATATTGAAAAAATATTCCAGGCATCCCTAAAAACCATTTCTTATCAATTTTCACATCAAAGGGTAGAATTGTGACGTCAGTGTCAAATGTTATATGCTCACGTGCTACGGCAATTTTGCCACATTTAAAAAAACTTAGAAAAACTTTTTCTATGTATTTTTAGGCAAAATTGGCCATTAACCATTCGAAAGAGGGATAAAAAATTTATATTTTCTGAAAATTCCAAAATAATTTGACAAAGGATAGTCTAGACATAAATTTTTAAATCTGGGAAAAATTATCAAACCTGGCAAATTTGTGAAAATGTGGGTATTTTTAGCAATTTTTTGTGTTAAATATCGACACAGGTTGTTGTGGCAATGTTGCCAATATCTTAACACTAAAGTTCCTTTGTCACTTCTATCACATTTGGATGACATGACATTTTGTTAAATTTAAAAATTAATATCTTTACTATCGTTTATGCAATTGTTATGAAAATTTCAGGAGGAAAACATTTTTTGCCCCTACTACTATGTCGGTTTAGAACGTTTTTCTATGTTGTCCGACGCCTATTTTCCACCGCCTTCGATCCTGACAATCATCTTCTGTCAGATATTTTTGACTCATTGATCTTTGGATTGACTGTTGCCATTCTAGTTTAGGACGCCCTCTTTTTCTGCGCCCTATTGGTTGCCATTCTAGGACCAGCTTTGGTAATCTTTCGTCATTCATCCGTTGTACATGGCCGTACCACATCAGTTTTCTTTTAGTGAAGTCATCCGTTATGCCTCCCTCGATTCCCATTTTTCTTTTATGATCTCATTTCTTATGTAATCTATTCTAGATATTTTCATTGATCTTCTTATTGCATCCATTTCGACACTTTCCATTTTTGTTTTGTATTTTTCTGTTATGCAACAAGTCTCTATTCCACACAACAGCGTGCTTGTCACCATTGTTTCATATATGTTAAATTTTACATTCTTTTTTATCCCTATGTTCCATAAAATACTGTTAAGACATCCAATAACCTTTTTTGCTTTTACTATTCTTTTTTCCAGTTCTTTACAGTATGTTCCTGTCTTATCAAATGTGACACCCAAGTATACATACTCACTGCATGGAGATATTGTTTGTCCATTGTCTAGTTTTAACTCACTGGACTCGTTTCCAATATATAAGTACTATTTCTTGTCCACGTTTACTGTAAATCCCCACTTTTGGTATTCTTCCATTAATTTTCTCATCATATACTCCATGTCTTCTTTATCATTAGCTACAATTACTTGGTCGTCAGCAAATTGTATTGTGTACACGGTAAATCCGTCGTTAAGTTGTATTCCCATGCCGTGCACTTTACGTTTACAGTGTTTTAGAGCTACTGCGATATACAGTGTGTCCACGTAAGTTGGCGGCATATGGGAAACTTTTTTATTATTAGCTTTACGAAAAAAAGTTATTCTTCATAAAAAGTTCTGCATGGTCCAAAACCTAAAATGCAACCTTCAGATGTTAAATTTTTTCAGTCATATTACGAGGTTTGTCAAAAAATGTGATTTTTGCTCTAGAGTAAAGTACCTTTCTTTTTGACAATATCGAAAATTGTTATAAAGAAAAGATGTTTAGAATTAAAAATAGCTTTCAAATATTCAACATTGTTTATTTACATTATTATTATTTGCATCTTAGATTAATTATGCATTAATGTGCAAACTTAAATTTCCAACGTAATCGCAGAGAAAATGTAGAAAAAAATATTTTTTAATGTAAATAAACAATGTTGAATATTTGAAAGCTATTTTTAATTCTAAACAACTTTTTTTTATAACAATTTTCGATATTGTCAAAAAGAAAGGTACTTTACTCTAGAGCAAAAATCACATTTTTTGACAAATCTCGTAATATGACTGAAAAAATTTAACATCTGATGGTTGCATTTTAGGTTTTGGACCATGCAGAACTTTTTATGAAGAATAACTTTTTTCGTAAAGCTAATAATAAAAAAGTTGCTCATATGCCGCCAACTTACGTGGACACACTGTATATTTTAAAGAGTTGGAGAGATACAACATCCCTGTCTTAAGCCTTTTGTTACCAGGAATTCTTTTGAAAGTCGATTTCCAATTTTAATTTTAGATTTTGACCCTTTGTATAGGTCTTTTATCGCTTTTATGTATGTATGATTGATATTAGTTTGCTCTAATACTGTCCATACTTTTTCTACTGGAACGGTATCATATGCTTTTTGTAGGTCCACAAAGGTAACATGAGTCTCTATATTTCTCGGCCTCCTACTCAATTACTTGTTTAAGACAAAAAACATTATTACTACAAGATCTGCCTGCACGAAACCCACTTTGCTCTTCTTCTTCTTGTTCATGAAAATCATTCTCTATTAGATCTCTAAGAATCCTACTGTACAATCTACTTAGAGTACTGGTTACTGAAATTCCTCTGTAATTGTTGCAATCCAGCTTGTTTCCTTGATGTATTGAGGATATGAATGCAATTTTCCAATCATTAGGTACTGGATGTCCGTTTATGCATTGATTGATAATATATGTGAGATTTTCGAATAGTTTCTCTGATCCATATTTGAGCATTTCAGCATATATTCCCCCAGGTCCGCTAGCTTTTCCGGATTTAAGCTTTTTTATTCTTTCTTCGTCGATGGAAAAATTTTGCCCCTCCTTCGAATAATCTCACAATTGTAATGATGTCAGCCAAATTTGCCTACTTAGTTCAGTTAAGTAAAAGCAAAAAAAGTTATTGGATGTCTTAACAGTATTTTATGGAGCAGAGAGATAAAAAAGAATGTAAAATTTAACATATATGAAGCAATGGTGAAAAGCACGCTGTTGAATGGAATAGAGACTTGTCGCGTAACAGAAAAATACAAAACAAAAATGGAAGTTGTCGAAATGGATGCAATAAGAAGATCAATGAGAATATCTAGAACAGATCACATAAGAAATGAGATCATAAAAGAATGGGAATCGAAGGAAGCATAACGGATGACATCACTAAAAGACAACTGATATAGTACGGCCATGTACAACGGATGAACGACGAAAGATTACCAAAGCAGGTCCTAGAATGGCAACCAATAGGGCGCAGAAAAAGAGGGCGTCCTAAACTAGAGTGGCAATTCCAAAGTTCAATGAGTCAAAAAAATCTGACAGAAGATGACTGTCAGGATTGAAGGAGGTGGAGAATAGGCGTCAGACAACGTAGAAAAACGTTCCAAACCGACAAAATAAAATAAAAAAAGTTCAGCGAAAAGGTCACGGTTATCAATAAGATTTTTTTAAAACCTTACTTTCAATCGTAGTCCGCTAAAAATAAAAGAGACGACTTACCCGATTCTCCGCTCATTATGGACACCGTTTTTTGATGTTTGGTCACGGAATATTGATTGCTGTGTATCACGGACCCGTCCCTTTTAATGTAGGAAGTAGGAACTATTTTGAGGTAATACTGAAACATGGTGGCACCTATAAAAAAAAGGAATATGTTCTATTGGATTAAAAAGGTTTGGCCATTTTGGTCTTATGGGATTCTCTACCCTAAATTTCGCAAAATTACGTTTTTCCGACTCTTAACACAGGATGTGGTTTTTTGATAAACTGTATAGTTTTTAAAATATCAATTTTCAAAGTTAGGCCATTATGGTCTTATGGGATTCCCTACCCTAAAATTCGCTAAATGACGTTTTTTCGAATCTTAACTCAGGGTGTGGTTTTTTCGCATTTCTATGGCCCTACCATACTGCAAATCGGTGCTTTTGTTGATAAACTGTATAGTTTTTAAAATATCAATTTTCAAAGTTAGGCCATTTTCGTCTTATGGGATTCACTATCCTAAAATTCGCTAAATAACGTTTTTCCGAATCTTAACTCAGGGTGGGTTTTTTCCCGAATCTCTATGGCCCTACCAT
This sequence comes from Aspidapion aeneum, assembly GCA_963576565.1. Classification (NCBI taxonomy): domain Eukaryota; kingdom Metazoa; phylum Arthropoda; class Insecta; order Coleoptera; family Brentidae; genus Aspidapion; species Aspidapion aeneum. The sequence continues at coordinate 62,146,564 of OY755046.1, read as the reverse complement.
ACTGCAACTCGGTGCTTTTGTTCATAAACTGTATAGTTTTTAAAATATGAATTTTCAAAGTTTGGCCATTTTGGTCTTATGGAATTCCCTACCCTAAAATCCGCTAAATGACGTTTTTCCGAATGTTAACTCAGGGTGGATTTTTCCCGCATCTCTATGGCCCTACCATAGTGCAACTCGGTGCTTTTGTTCATAAACTGTATAGTTTTTAAAATATGAATTTTCAAAGTTTGGCCATTTTGGTCTTATGGAATTCCCTACCCTAAAATTCGCTAAATGACGTTTTTCCGAATGTTAACTCAGGGTGGGTTTTTCCCGCATCTCTATGGCCCTACCATAGTGCAACTCGGTGCTTTTGTTCATAAACTGTATAGTTTTTAAAATATGAATTTTCAAAGTTTGCCCATTTTGGTCTTATGGGATTCCCTACCCTAAAATTCGCTAAATGACGTTTTTCCGAATCTTAACTCAGGGTGGGTTTTTCCCGCATCTCTATCGCCCTACCATACTGCAACTCGGTGCTTTTGTTCATAAACTGTATAGTTTTTAAAATATGAATTTTCAAAGTTTGGCCATTTTGGTCTTATGGAATTCCCTACCCTAAAATTCGCTAAATGACGTTTTTCCGAATGTTAACTCAGGGTGGATTTTTTCCCGCATCTCTATGGCCCTACCATAGTGCAACTCGGTGCTTTTGTTCATAAACTGTATAGTTTTTAAAATATGAATTTTCAAAGTTTGCCCATTTTGGTCTTATGGGATTCCCTACCCTAAAATTCGCTAAATGACGTTTTTCCGAATCTTAACTCAGGGTGTGGTTTTTTCGCATCTCTATGGCCCTACCATACTGCAACTCGGTGCTTTTGTTGATAAACTGCATAGTTTTTAAAATATGAATTTTCAAAGTTTGGCCATTCTGGTCTTATGGGATTCCCTATCCTAAAATTCGCTAAATGACGTTTTTCCGAATCCTAACTCAGGGTGGGTTTTCCCGCATCTCTATGGCCCTACCATACTACAACTCGGTGCTTTTGTTCATAAACTGTATAGTTTTGAAAATATGAATTTTCAAAGTTTGGCCATTTTGGTCTTATGGGATTCCCTACCCTAAAATTCGCTAGATGACGTTTTTCCGAATCCCAACTCAGGGTGTGGTTTTTTCGCATCTCTATGGCCCTATCATACTACAACTCGGTGCTTTTGTTGATAAATAGTACAGTTTTTAAAATATTAATTTTCAAATTTTGGCCATTTTAGTCTTATGTGATTCCCTATCCTAAAATTCGCTAAATTACGTTTTTCCGAATCTTAACTCAGGGTGGGTTTTTCCCGCATCTCTATGGCCCTACCATACTACAACTCGGTGCTTTTGTTCATACACTGTATAGTTTTCAAAATATGAATTTTCAAAGTTTGGCCATTTTGGTCTTATGGGATTCCCTACCCTAAAATTCGCTAAATGACGTTTTTCCGATTCTTAACTTGATTTATCAATTTATTTCCTTTTAGGGTTAAAAATTCCCTAAAATAAATAAAGGGATCCATGACGGATCTGATACCTTCCTAGCCTATTAGCACACTTCAAGTGAAGCTATGATAAACAGCCTTAAAACCAGTTTTTTGTAAATATCTCAGAAACTAAGGCTCCTACGAAGCTTTTGGTTATAACACAAATTATTCAGCAAAATGTAGTCTACTATGTTCCGAAAACCGCATATTTATACGATGCTCGGTTAAAAAGTCAGCATTTTTAAAGAATTTTAATTGTCAAAAAACTTTCATTAGCATTAATGGATTTTGACCAAAATCTAATCAGCTCGTTAGAGTATCGAACGCTATTTTACCTGAAAATTTTATGAAAATCGGTTTAGCGGTTTAAAAGCTATCGTGTTACGAACAGAAAAAAAATAAACAAACACACACACACACAGACAGACATCACGAACAATATTGCTAGGACGACAATATACACCCAAATAACATATTTTCGACGTTATCTCAAAAAACCTTTTTTCGTCGAAAACAATACCTTCTTTAGCCATTACTAGGCTACGAAGGTAAAAAGGAAAATTCTTTACAATTGGCAACATTGGCTTACCTTCATCTGCCACCCCAACAAAATCCTTTAAAGGATTGTGAGATAAGCTGTCTAAGCTGGTGCCAAACGTCAAACGTTTTATCCGATGTGTCATATTGAAGTCACTCGAAGCGAAGGGTTGTACATCATGGACATGGACGTGGTTGATGCCGAAACTTTTGCCTGGGGCGATGTGAAAACTACCGCTTACCCTGTGGATATTAATGGAAAGAAATGGATATAATTTTCTATTTATGTACGAGGTATGACAATTACATTTTAAGACTGGCCCCCGTACTAACAGGTTTTAAATCTCCACGCCTCGGGCGGTTGGAGTTATTCACCTTGATGTGCGTTCTTCTACCGCGCGCAATCTTGTCGCATTTCCTCTCCTAGTTTGGCTTACGCAGTAGTTTAATAGCTCATTTGCCGGGATTATGACAAACGAAAAAATTGAGCAACGTATTAATTTAAAGTAAAACTTTACTGAATGCTTTCAAATGCTAAAAGATGTCTACGTAGAGCAGTGTATGTCTCGTGCAATGATTTTTATGTGGCATAAAAGCTTTTTCGAGGGTCGTGAAGAAGTTAAAGATGATGAACGAGAAGGGCGCTCCAGCACATCCAAAACAGCGATGCTCATTGTTTCTTTTTTCGATATTAGGGGTGTTATTCTTATTGAATGGGTGCGTGAGGGTCAAACAGTGAACCAACATTTATATTTGGAAGTATTTATGTAGCTAAGGGAACGTGTAAGGAAAAAACGTCCAGACTTGTGGAAGAACAACGCGTGGCTGCTCTATCAGGACAATGAACCGGCCCACAATGCCCTATCCATTAAGCAGTTTTTAGCTAATAAAAAGATCCCCGTCGGTAACCACCCATCATATTCGCCAGACTTGGTCCCTTGCGACTTCCACCTGTTTCCGAAAGTGAAAAAATCGTTAAAAGGAACCCCCTTTGAAATATTAGAACACGTCAAGGAAAAAATAATTCATCATCTAGGCCTCTTATTCTTATTTTACTGTCTATTCCTTCTCTCCAGCTTCTCCTTGGCCGTCCTCGTTTTCTTCGGCCAGTTGGTTTCCATTGTAGTATTTGTTTAGGTAGTCTTTCATCATTCATTCTTTGTACATGTCCATACCACACCAGTTGTCTTGTTCTTATATCATCCACTAAAGTACGTTCACCCACTGTCATAATTTCTCTTATTCTTTGATTTGTAACTCTTTCTCTTTTTGATTTCCCTGCTGCTCTTCTCCAATAGTCCATCTCCGTAGCGGAAAGCATTTTTTCTGTTCTATTCTTGATTGGCCATACTTCTGAGCCGTATGTAATAATACTTTTTACAATGGTGTTATATATAAGCTTTTTGTTATGCTTTGATATACTTTGGTCCCAAATTATTCCATTTAATAAAGTTATAGCTTTTCTTCTTTGTACGTTTCGATCTTTTATAGCTTTGTCTAGTGTTCCGTCAGCTGTAATTTTTAGACCTAAGTATTTATACTCATCACAGGACTGAATTCTCTGCCCGGTATTTAAGATTAGATCCTGTTTCATTCCACCGATACACATTACTTACTTTTACGGATTTTACAACCAACCCAAATAAAAAGAGCGGGTACGCCATGAGTTTGACATTACCATTGAAAATGTGGTTAAAATAGTTGGGCACGGGTAGCCAGCCTACCCAAACTTAATATTGTGAAGCCGCCCTAGAGTTTCGTGAAAACCGAGGGAATATATTCTTAAGTTCCCTGGTTGCAGTTACAAAACCATAGTCATCTTGTGAGCGTAAGCGTTTTAGTGTACATAGCTTTGATAATAACCGTTTTATTTATGTAAATGAAACACTTTCTTTAAAGCAAGTAATGATATAATGATAAAATAAAATACAGTACATGTTCCAAAGTATTGCATGTCGTCATTTCTATTAAAGTCACACAAAAGTTAAATTTATAACATTAAAAACATATATTTCATTAACCTCTTTTTTTCTAGTCTATCAGTTAAAGTATTAGCAAAACGCTCTTATGAGCAAAAGTTTGTATTTTGTGTTTCCCTAAAGTTTAATGGGACAAAGGGGTTTAAACAAAATAAATGTAACCTAAGGGTGGTTTTTCAAGGGTTTAAAATTATAAACATGATGTATCATGATTTTTTTCCAAATATATATCGATGGTTGAAAGGCAAAAGGGCATAAGCGACACATTATTATTTTTATAAATTTTTACATTTATTTTTTTTTTCTGCATTGAATGAGCTACTATTCAGGCTTCTACGATGATTTTTTTGTCGTCTGTAAAGTTTGAAAACTGTCGGTTATGACCTTTTACCTCTCAACCAGCGATATGTATACTAAAAACTTTAGTTTCTAACACATCTACAAAAAATAATTTATCCATGTACATATAGCCCGGTTTTTGACAGCCTTGGTGAAAAATCTTAAGATAAAAAACTGAAAATTGCATATTAATACGAGTATTTGTTAAAATGTTATGTAAGTCCTGTTTATAATTTCCAAACCACGCTTATGATAGGGATCATTGCCCTTATGTTCCATTTATTTTATTTTTAAGTTTAGTCAAACACCATAACAAAATCCTGATGGTAGTCCTGCTAGTATTAACTACTTTCCTAACCTTTACTTAAAGTTGATTAACTTTAAAAAAAACAAAAACTAAATTTTACTAAATGGTGTTTGATACAAGTGCAGGTCAAGCTAGAATGAGAGATCGTTTTTTTACATATATTTTTTAAAATGTTAGGTTAGGTTTTTTCTTAATTTCATAGGATAGACCGAATGATTTTGCATATTTTTTCACTCTTGACGTTTTTGAAAAAGTTATTATTAAGATGTGCAGTAAGGTTACTAAGGTCAAATTTCAACATTTTTAATCAAATAATCGACAGTTTTCCTCTAGGATATCTTACCTATTAACTGTCAAATCTCCAAATATTTGACAGCTTTGGTTAAAGACCGCTTTTATCTTCTCACTGATCTTTTCATCTTTGCACTGTTCTACAGTTTCTATGCTGTCCAAAGCCCACCTTCGTTCCCTAAAAAAAAATATTTCTTTAAAAGGAACAGTACTAACCCCCAAAAATCAAATTTGGGACACCCTGTACACTATTTTACCTGAAAATTTCATGAAAATCAGTTTAGCATCGATCGTCTTATGGACAGACATACACATACACAAACAGTCGTCACGACAATATAGCTAAAATAGGTCAAAATATCATTGTTCTCTAAACAAAAAAATGTTGAAAACAATACCTTTTCTAGCCATTGCTGTGCGGGGTAGGAAGGTAAAAATATACATTCAAACCTGTAGGCTTCCCGAACATCATCACATGTGTTACAGCAACCTTCTCTAGCTCCATAGCAACTTCCACAGTAGTCAGCTTTAGTTTTGTTGCCACCTTCAAGTTCCTTGGTTCCATTTATTTTAATTTTGTTTATTTCCTCTTTTTGAGCCTCTGCTATAGGTACACCATTAAGATCCAAATTTCTCTTAAATATACTATGAGCGACCTGTAGATGTTGCTCTCCTAAAACCAAAAAACAGAGAATTAAAAAAAGAAATAATAATGTAGGGCATATTTGAAGTATTTCTTGTTTCCATCTTTAAGGGGTGATCAGCAGAACCAAATTAGTACACCATCCTACAGGACTTTTAAATAAATTCTTGGTCCTGTAGTGTATTGTAGCATTGTGTTAAGTTCTGTCTAATTCTGTAGACAAATTTTGTACTACTGTGGCCAGCTGATTACCCCACACTTTAGTTCATTAGAAATTTTTTTATAGTTATTGCAAAATTTAAAATACTTCTAGAAAACTCATTTTTAATTTCAAGTCTCATTATTTTATTTACTATAAAAATAAACAAAATATTTAGAATACCTGATGAATCCATAGCATCTAAAGCTATAAAATCACAAGACACTTTTAGCACAGTTAGATCTAACTGAATATTGATTGTGGGATTTCTGGAAGTGTCTACAAATAGCTCTTCTGTGACATTTGGTGTAAGATAATCATACAGTTCTATCCAAAACAGAAGAGACATAATTATTAGGCTTATTATTGTGATTGTGCCACCTCCTGAAAAAAATATAATTTATAGCATTCTCCTAATTTTAGCAGCTCTAATGTAACCTAACTCAACTCTATGGACACTAAAACATGATCAGACATCTTGGGTTTTGCAGTGTAAACTCACCTAATGTCTGAATGCGGACATCTTCCAAAGTTTTTGGATAAGCGTCGAATCTTCTTAGCTTCTTGAATATATCGAGCATTATTTATCCCCCCAAATACTAGATCAAAAGCGCATTTAACAAGAAAATATAATAATTTTGAGGTTAACTTGTTTTATGCGTTTATTATAAGTTAACTTTTGATAAATTTTATTGTTTAGGGATAAAGGGAATTTGTATTTTATGGTATAGGCGTTTATAAAAGTATACTTTTTGTATTTTATCAAAAAAACTAAAAACTTGATCCACATCAACAAAATTTCCCCTTTATTTATTTACAATGCACAACACAAAACTTTGGTTGGTTGACGATTATCGCTATCTTTGTCGCACTTTTGTATTTGCAACCTTCTTTAAACTATTGGCTAGAAGGCCAAAATGTGCGCTAAAACTACGATCAATTAAACAAGATCAGCTGATTGTCAGACTTTCTTTAACCTCACTTTTTCGAGTCAAAATTTTTAAAAGGCTAGTATTTATCTTTTCGAAAATAAGGATTTTATTTACTTGAAATTATGTAAAAAATATTTATTTAAGTTACAACATCAGTGTTATTTCGTTTGTCTCAAGTTCAATTGGTTTTGAAAAAAATGCATAAAAGGTCAACTTTGGTTACACATAATTATTTCAAGAATGAGGTAAGCATTAATTCATAACTATGACTAGATATATTAGCAGATTGACAAGACATAGAAACAGGTCACACTACGGTCAGTCTGAGGGTTAGTCCTATTGACAGTACATTGAAGCTCTCAAAAAGTCAACAGCTGTAGAAGCACAATCGGCCTGCTTGTGGTACAATCCAGGAATAAATTACCAAGGCCCCATTAAAAAATACCTTCCTAGCCCATTAGCACACTCCAAGTGAAGTCCATCCTATATCAGCCTTAAACACAGTTTTTGTAAATATCTCAGAAATGGAGGCTTCTACAAAGTGTTTAGTAATAACATAAATTATTGAGAAAAACCTGTTCTACTATATTTTAGAAACCGAATATATATTAATGCAATGCTCTGTTAAGAAACATATTTTTTATTTTTAAACTGTCATTAGCATTAATGGATTTTGGCCGAAATCTAATTAGCTTTTTACAGTATTGTACTCTATTTTACCTGAAAATTTCAGCGGTTTAGAAGCTATTGCATTATGGACATACAAAAAAATATTGGCAAGGGGGGGCAGCTGCCCCCATGCCCCCCTGTATACTCCCTTGAATACTTATACATCATACACTATTACAAAACTTCCCCTAACACCTTCAAAATATATATTAGGAGCAAACAACAGTTGAACATTATGCAGGATGTAATAGCAGTATCTTTTTAAATGTTTAAGTCCCATTTATATGTTTTTTAAAGTTTCAATGTGCTAATATTAGGTCAACTAAGAAAACACTTTTTGGAGCTTGTCTCTGACAGATTTTTTTTTATAAACTGACAGTAGTAGTAGTAGTGGGGGGGTTGACCCGCAGGTCTGACAAGTAGGCCAGAGTAGGCCCTTTTTGCCATGCCCCAAGTCTGTGCCTTAACCCACTCTCTGCACTTCCCTTTGATGGTCGGGTAACTCATTGGGCCTTCCTGTTCTCTTTACAAAGTCCAGTAAGTCTGCTCATTTGAGCATGTGCAGTTCTTCCTCACTCAGAGTTGGCGCTCTGAGTGCCTGTTGTCTCATCCTTGCGTAGGCCTCGCATTCTGCCATGAGGTGTCTTGATGTCTCTTCTTCCTGTCCACAGGCTGGGCAGGTAGGGTCATTCTCGACTCCTATACGTGTCATGTGCCTCCTCAACCGGTTATGTCCGGTTAGAGTACCTATCAGCAGTCAGGTCTTTTCGTGTCCATCCCAGCATCCATCTAATTCTGGTCGCTTTTGGATGGTCTACGAATTCTCTGGTCTGTCTGCAACCCGTTCCTGTTTCCCAGGAGTTTAATAGCACGTCCTGGGCCCATTTGTTGAGTCCGCTTTGCACTTGTCTTTTTGTCACACCCAAAAGTGGCTCCGATCCTACATAAGCTACATAAACTGACAAGTAAGAGTTTAAATCTGTAAGATCAAAAGCTAATTATAAATATCTACCAACACAGGGGCCTGGTGATGTACTAAGGGACTATTCTTAAATTATGTATCACAAAAATTCATGATTTTTGACCCTGCCTCCCTTGTAACACAAGTATACATTGAAATAACATTAATTATAACTGAAGGCTAAACCTCCCTTCCCCTCTTTAGAGTTACATAATTTAAGAATGGTCCCCAAGTCCGAAAGTGCTTGCTTGTTATCTCCAATAGTTAAATTTTGCACAAAATAGAAAAATAAGTTTTAGCCAAGCCAGCCACCTTTTGCAGTTTTGATTTTAATAAAAAATTATTTTTTGGTTCCTCTATAGATACCAATTACACCAAGATCAAAAAATTTGAAAAAATGTTGCGATTCCTTAAATCTCCAGGTTGTTTTATCTTCCTAATTGGCCAAAACATATGTATGGTTTATGATTTTTCCTGAAAAAATATGAACTATGCAAAAAAAAATTACTACTGTTTAGAAATAAGAACAAGAGGCTTTAAGGAAAAATAACTGAAAATGACAAATAATCGCATCAGTGACCTTAGTACAAGACAATAAATTTTAAAAAATCGCCATTTTGAAAATGTGACCCAAAAAGAACAATTCTTGTGTAAGTGCGCGGAGGCCTTGGCCGTACTTATATGTATATGGGCAAGCCAACAGTCTTATTGAGGCGCCTGGGGTGTGAATCAATATTCATATTATTAAAAAAAGTTGTTTTGCTTTAAGGAAAAAATCTTTTTTTTTTCACACCCCGCCCCCCTTGCATATGACATCAGCGGCGGCATATACATAATTACATAATATCTTAATTACAAACATATATTACTTAAGAAAGTATGATGTTAAACATCTCCCTAAGAGAAAACTATTATGTTGTAAAAAAACTCTGTGTTTTGCGGTTTAAAGTGGGGCAATAGGTTAAATAAAACATAAAACAATGATATTAGTGTTGATATACTTTGCCCTAAACTAGTAAACATATTTTTTATTTTAAACCTTTTTTGTTTTAATTAATTTAACCTTCATCAAATAATTTAATTATATATAACATGGTATTATGTCAAATAGATTTTTATTTTATACAAGGTATTTCTTAAGTACTTAAGTGAGCATATTCCTTGGTTAGGAAAGTTAATAATAAAATTGTAATTTAAAGCTTCCTTAAAGTTAAAGCTTTTATGTGAACATGGAATTTTATACAAAGTAACTGGAATGGCCACAGCTATTCATTACTTTGACACTAAGGGAAAAATTTAAAGAGTTTTTTTAGAGTGAGAACATAGAATGGTAACCATTGTAACCTTTCTCTCTCTAGTTCTATCCACCGGTGGTATTCTGTGAACTTAATACTTCAAAGAGATTGTAATTTGTGATTGGTTATTAAAGTGTTTGTCAGTATTTTTTTGAAATTATTTTTGTTGAAAAAAAATAAAAAAAGGTAACATGAATTTTATAGGAGTAAAAAGCCGGTTTCGTTTTTGAAGTAAGTAGTTTTGATTAATTAAAAAACTTTATTAGTACCTAATCGCAGTAAAAATCCACAGAATATCATCAGAGAGTAGAAGTAAATAAATTGGTAAAATTTTTTTTTTAAGTCACAAGCTTTTATAAAATGCACTAAAAATTAAAAAATAATTTTCTAACATTCTAATATTATCATAATAATAAAAGCGATGGCTGACTGATGGAAATTTTGACGATGTTAGCACGATAAGATATCCGTATCAATTAAATATCACTATTTGCAAGAATCAATCTAGCAGAAAAATGCAGAGGTTCAACCAAACCCACCCAACCCGACCCAAGATACCCCACCATTTCTTTGACATAGGTATGGCAATGGCATAGCATTGTGGCACATCAAACATATCTTTGATGACCTGCTATGTTGAATATTCTTTAAGTGTTTAGATCACAAATTTAGATTAACTTATGCTTTGATTTGCGGCCATCGCTTTTATTATTATGATAATGTTAGAAAATTATTTTTTAATTTTTAGTGCATTTTATAAAAGCTAAACATTTTTTTACCAATTTATTTTCTACTTTTTAGTCTCAGCTATCTACTCTATTAAATGAAAATATTTGTTCAATAACAGAACAGAAGAGTTTATTCTAGATTATAATGAAATCGCTGATCGTGAGTTGTTTGGAAACTCATTTTTCTATTGGGGGAAAGAGAGGGTGGGGGTAGAGGTAGAAATATATTTTTTGTTTGGGCTGTATTGCCATCGGACCTTTATGCATATACCAAATTTTATAAAAGTCATTTGAAGTGAAGTGTGTCAAAAACGCATTTTTTATGGAAGGGGGGAGGGTGGGAGGACAATTTTTCATAATTGTTGTATTGTCATCGGACCACTATATGTATACCAAATTTCATCCAAATCGGATAATGGGAAGTGTGTCAAAAACACATTTGTCTATAGATGGGGGTTGGATAGGAGTGGTAGGATTTTTTTTCAATGTTGTATTGTCATCGGACCACTATATGTATACCAAATTTCATCCAAATTGGATAATGGGAAGGGTGTCAAAAACGCATTTTCTATGGAAGGGGGTGGGGGTAGGGGTGGGAGGATATTTTTTTTAATGTTGCATTGTCATCGGACCACTATGTGAATACCAAATTTCATCCAAATCGGATAATGGGAAGTGTGTCAAAAACTCATTTTTCTATAAAAGGCGGTGAGGGTAGGGGTGGGAGGATATTTTTTTCTTAATATTGTATTGTCATCGGATCACTATATGTATACCAAATTTCATCCAAATCGGATAAAGGGAAGTGTGTCAAAAACAAATTTTTCTATGGAAGGGGGTGGGGGTAGGGTTGGGAGGATATTTTTTCTTATTGTTGTATTATCATCGGACCACTATGTTTATACCAAATTTTATCCAAATCGGATAACGGGAAGTGTGTCAAAAACACATTTTTCTATAGAAGGGGGGGGGGGGGGGGTAGGAGTGGGAGGATATTTTTTTCTTAATGTTGTATTGTCATGGGACCACTATGTGTGTACCAAATTTCATCCAAATCGGATAATGGGAAGTGTGTCAAAAACGCTTCACAAGATTTGATAGATAGTTAGAAGATAGAGTGGAAAGGCTAATTGATCTAAGTGCCAAAAAGCGTTTTTGTGGGAAACTAAAAAAAACAGTACAATACATGCACGCGGACTTACGGATGACTCGATTTTAAACATGTTTGTTAAGGCATAAGGTGGGGAAATTGCACTTAGTTCTTATAGCCCCGTATTGGCCTTGACACATACATCATTTTGGGTTGAAAATCTAAAATTTGTATATTTTGGCACTTTTAGCCTGGCCACTCTACAGTTAGATAGTTAGACAGAACATCTGAAGCTAAATAAAAGCTTGTAAAAAGGAAAGGAAGCATCCTTTGCAGAATGCTCTCTCTACAAAAGATATTTAATATTTTTGCCTCACTTTGCATATATGTAAAGGCGTACCAGTTATATACCTTAGAAGCCATAGTGATAAAAAAGTTTATATAACATGGGGGTTAACAGTCTACTGGAGAAGTGGGGGGAAAAGGGTTAAAAAAAAGCTAATCTAATGAATACTTAGCTAATTATGATTGAAAAATATGGTATTTCCTTTTTTGATAAAATTTTAAAATGGTATAAAAAATTACATTTTTTGATTTTTTTTTTATTTTCACTTACTTATTCTTTTTAAAAAATATCAATAATATTTTTTATTATGTCTCAAGAAAAATATTGCCTTTGTTATGGTATTCATTAAAGTTTATACCAAAAAAAAAGTTTTTCCTGAAAAAATTTGACCGCATAATTTTTTAAAACATTTTTTATATTTTAAATGATTGCCCTTGCTTCAATACACGACGTTACCAAATTTCATATTTTTACTGCGTTTTTCAAAAAAGTTATCAAAATCAAAAAATCGCCAACTTTGATGCTCTATATCTCGATAAAGAAAGAGTTTTGACTCCTGGATTATATGAACTTTTCCATCAGAAATTACCTCCTCTATCACCTGTTGGTCTATGGCCCCTAAGTTATGGGACACCCTGTATATAGAGATCATTGAATTATATAATAATTTTAAAAATTATTACTTTGCAATGCTATTTAACTTAGGACACTCACTGTGTTTTGAGTTGATTAAGTGTGATGTTATGATTATGTAAAAAATTTGGGGCAAAGAAAAATCCTACTAAACTATACCTATTTAAAATTTTATGATCTAGATAATTTTAAACCAAGTTGTTTTTATTACTTTGTAATAATAAAATGTTTATGCAAAATGATAAACAGAAGTATAAACGTGATGACTTTTAAAAATTTTAAAGTTGCAAAATACCTACTAAATTTATCATCTAAGAAAGTGCTCTTTTTTAAATATTTTTGGAAATTTTTACCAATATTTAAATTTTGTTTAAATTTAAAAAGTTTTGTGGTTTAATTAAAATTCAAGGTAGTGTTCATGTACCTACTATTGTCTAAAAATAATGACATTTTTTTTAATCGTTTAGTTTGATTTTGAAATAAAAAATTTTTATTGATCAAATTAAAGTGAAGTATTTAAAGTGAACTTTAGTTTTTTGATAAAAAATGGAAGAAATTGATGTAAGTATGTATTAAGATAAAAGTTATTAAAAAAATTACTGCCTCCTCCTAACCTTTCTTAAAATCATGTTATTAATATTGAAAACTTGAGTGTGTTATATTATAGAAAATACTCGGCCAATATATGGGCACCTAAGCTCACACTAGGTTCTATAGATGTAGAGTATGGGTGAGCTAATATAACTAAAAACTTAAATATGTTTTATTCAACTCCAAACTCAATTACCTATCGTTTGATACCACACAAGCCATGTTTTAAGTTAAACTCTAATTTTTGAAATCTACCCCCACCCTTTGTTAAAAAAACTAAAATAAATTTTGTTTAACTCCAGACCCAATTACCTTTCGTTTGATAACACACATGCCATATTTTCACTTAATCTGTAATTTTTGAAATCTACCCCCACCCTCTTATTTGGCTTGTGCTCGGTGGATTTTGTTCATTTTTAAGTGGGACCATCTCGACGCAAGATCCAGCCAAGGTACCAAATTTCATTAAAATCGGACAAGCGGTTTTTGAGTTATGCGCGTTGGTCGTTACAGACAGACAGACATACAGACAGACGGCGTAACAAAAAAGTTTCAAAATTATCTGAAACGCAAAGACATATAAAAAATTTTGAAATCGGAGCAACTTTTTTTTTCTTGAAAAAATTAGGATCACTATAGCTCACACTACTATAATATAGTAGTAGTGTGAGCTAAAAATTATATATTCTGATTAATAAGAGTTTTCGTTTTATAGTTTAATTGTATATTTAAAGAATGATTTTTTGGGTAATAAAAATGCCACTTTGTTTATAGATAATTTTTATTTAGAATTGAAGGACCTATCAGAAAAAATTATAAAGTACAGGGTGTTCAATTAATTTTTTTTTGTTTTTTTGAAAAACTCGAAAAACCCAAAAATCGATGCTCTATTTTTTAAAAAATTTAAATATCTAAAAGAGCATAAAAAATTCTACTAATTTGCCAATTGAAACTTTTTTCTATCTGATACCTTCCTAGCTAGCCTATTATCACTCTTCAACACTTAAAAACAGTTTTTGTAAATATCTCGGAAACTATAGCTCCTACGAAGTTTTTGGATATAGCACTAATTATTGAGCAAAATGTGAACTACTATATTTCGAAAACTGTATATTGATACGATGCTCCGTTAAAAAGTTGGCATTTTTTTAAGTGTGTAATTGTCATTAGCATTAATGGATTTGTAAGAGTGTCGAGCACTATTTTACCTAAAAATTTTATAAAAATCGGTCTAGCGGTTTAGGAGCTATCGTGTTATGGACAGAAATAATCACGACGATATTGCTAGGATAGGTCAAAATATATTCAAATAACACATTTTCGGCGTTATTTCAAATAGCCATTGCTACGCGGGCTAGAAAGGTAAAAATATATCTATTGGGTACCAGCAAAAAACTGCATTTACACACCAAATTTTACCATAATTGGATGAATAGTTTATTTATTTTTAGTAGGTGTTTTTAATTATCTTAACATTGGTTTGAAAAAGGCTCATTTATCTCTGAAACTACTGAACTGATTTTTATTAATTTTAATAGTTCTGAACACTGTTTAAGAGTTAAAAAAATACTCTGCCAATATATGGGCCCCTAAGCTCACACTAGGTACTATAGTTATAGTGTACGTGTGAGCTAATATAACTAAAAACTGAAATATATTTTATTCAACTCCAGACTAAATTACCTTTTGTTTGATACCACACAAGCCATGTTTTGACTTAAACTCAAATTTTTGAAATCTACCCCCACCCTTAAAAAAAACAAAAATTAAAATGTATTTTGTTAAACTCCAGACTCAATTACCTTTCGTTTGATATCACACACGCCATATTTTCACATAAACTCTAATTTTTTAAATCTACCCCCACCCTTTTATTTGGTTTGTGTTCGGTGGATTTTGTTCATTTTTAAATGGAACCATCTCGACCCAAGGCCCAGCCTAGGTACCAAATTTCATTAAAATCGACCAAGCGGTTTTTGAGTTATGCGCGTTGGTCGTTACAGACAGACATACAGACAGACAGACAGACAGACAGACAGACAGACAGACAGACAGACAGACAGACAGACAGACAGACAGACAGACATACAGACAGACGGCGCAACAAAAAAGTTTCAAAATCATCTGAAAGGCAAAGATATATAAAAAATTTTGAAATCGGAGCAACTTTTTTTTTCTCGAAAAAATTAGGATCACCATAGCTCACACTACTATAGTATAGTATATGTGTGAGCTAAAACCATAAATACACAAATATCACCGAAAAAAAATCACACCCAATGACCCTCTTTAAAATGTTTATGGACAAAACAACGGATATTAATTTTGTATGGGCATTATAAGAATATACTCCTGGCGATATATGTTTAAAAATGCGACAGATATTTAACTTTATAAAGTGAATAATGCAATTTCATTATATTTCCAGGCAAAAAAGATACAGTCCATCTACCCTCTCTTTCTACTAGCCATCAGTTCCCTTGGAGTTTCTTACTTTGTTCTAAAAGACCTAGACTGGGAAGAACATGTCTCCATTGAGAGAGGTAAGAAAGGTTTTAGACGTGTTAAATATATCAAGACGTTCGATGAAATCTAACTGTTCAGGGTCTTAAAACATAACTTTTTCCAATTTTCGTGGCTAATCGGGTAAAAATAAGTTTTTGTTTCTCTTATATTTTTTTGTGGGTAGCTTGAAAGCTTAACCTCATGGGGGTCCAAAATATAATGGACACCTAATAAGTGTTAACTGTTTTGTCCTTTTGGGACTCCTCAAAACACTGGTTGGTCAATGTGACACCCTTGCGAAGTTAATTAGACGGTTTTGTCTCTAATCCTATGTAAATAGTAAGAAAACTCTCGCAAGAAGCGCCATCTATCGAGATACGAGAGAAACTAGAACAAGAGCGGGCGAAAATAAACTGCTATATATATCGATCAATGAAAAAATCGATTTCAAATAAAAAGAAACAAACCATCCGTGACCTACGACAGCTCTTCTGTCTTTCAGGCCAGAGCAACGCTGGTTAGCGTTTTTTACCCGCCATCAGACACGCGAGCGTCAGTCAGCGGATTTTTAAGCCAAACAATACAAACAAACGTGAAATTTAGTATCCGTGAATTTAAAAATCAATTGATTTTTAAATTCACGTACCCGTCAATGGCGGGGCTCTATTTATTATTTATTTATCTTGTATCTTGTAGTCATTTTGATTTATTGTAGTCAGGCATGCCACGCTGAATATGGAATTGCCTTTTTCCGAAACACCGATGTCCGTGGTTGACTTTACCGCTTTGAAGTTGCCTTTTATACTTTGTTACCATCCGTGACCTAAGACAGCTCTTCTGTCTTTCAGGCCAGAGCAACGCAGGTTAGCGTTTTTTACCCGCCATCAGACACGCGAGCGCCAATCAGCGGATTTTTAAGCCAAATAATACAAACAAACGTAAAATTTACTATCCATGAATTTAAAAATTAATTGATTTTTAAATTCACGTACCCGTCAATGGCGGGGCTCTATTTATTATTTATTTACCTTGTATCTTGTAGTCAGTTTGATTTATTGTAGTCAGGCATGCCAAGCTGAAGATGGAATTGCCTTTTTCCGAAACACCGAAGTCCGTGGTTGACTTTACCGCTTTGAAGTTGCCTTTATACTTTGTTACCATCCGTGACCTAAGACAGCTCTTCTGTCTTTCAGGCCAGAGCAACGCAGGTTAGCGTTTTTTACCCGCCATTAGACACGCGAGCGTCAATCAGCGGATTTTTAAGCCAAATAATACAAACAAACGTAAAATTTAATATCCGTGAATTTAAAAATCAATATGATTTTTAAATTCACGTACCCGTCAATGGCGGGGCTCTATTTATTATTTATTTACCTTGTATCTTGTAGTCAGTTTGATTTATTGTAGTCAGGCATGCCACGCTGAAGATGGAATTGCCTTTTTCCGAAACACCGATGTCCGTGGTTGACTTTACCGCTTTGAAGTTGCCTTTTATACTTTGTTACCATCCGTGACCTAAGACAGCTCTTCTGTCTTTCAGGCCAGAGCAACGCTGGTTAGCGTTTTTTACCCGCCATTAGACACGCGAGCGTCAATCAGCGGATTTTTAAGCCAAATAATACAAACAAACGTAAAATTTAATATCCGTGAATTTAAAAATCAATATGATTTTTAAATTCACGTACCCGTCAATGACGGGGCTCTATTTATTATTTATTTACCTTGTATCTTGTAGTTAGTTTGATTTATTGTAGTCAGGCATGCCACGCTGAGGATGGAATTGGCTTTTTCCGAAACACCGATGTCCGTGGTTGACTTTACCCCTTTGAAGTTGCCTTTTATACTTTGTTACCATCCGTGACCTAAGACAGCTCTTCTGTCTTTCAGGCCAGAGCAACGCTGGTTAGCGTTTTTACCCGCCATCAGACACGCGAGCGTCAATCAGCGGATTTTTAAGCCAAATAATACAAACAAACGTAAAATTTAGTATCCTTGAATGTAAAAATCAATTGATTTTTAAATTCACGTACCCGTCAATGGCGGGGCTCGATTTATTATTTATTTACCTTGTATCTTGTAGTCAGTTTGATTTATTGTAGTCAGGCATGCCACGCTGAGTATGGAATTGCCTTTTTCCGAAACACCGATGTCCGTGGTTGACTTTACCGCTTTGAAGTTGGCTTTTATACTTTGTTACCATCCGTGACCTAAGACAGCTCTTCTGTCTTTCAGGCCAGAGCAACGCTGGTTAGCGTTTTTTACCCGCCATCAGACACGCGAGCGTCAATCAGCGGATTTTTAAGCCAAATAACACAAACAAACGTAAAATTTAATATCCGTGAATTTAAAAATCAATATGATTTTTAAATTCACGTACCCGTCAATGACGGGGCTCTATTTATTATTTATTTACCTTGTATCTTGTAGTTAGTTTGATTTATTGTAGTCAGGCATGCCACGCTGAGGATGGAATTGGCTTTTTCCGAAACACCGATGTCCGTGGTTGACTTTACCCCTTTGAAGTTGCCTTTTATACTTTGTTACCATCCGTGACCTAAGACAGCTCTTCTGTCTTTCAGGCCAGAGCAACGCTGGTTAGCGTTTTTTACCCGCCATCAGACACGCGAGCGTCAATCAGCGGATTTTTAAGCCAAATAATACAAACAAACGTAAAATTTAGTATCCTTGAATGTAAAAATCAATTGATTTTTAAATTCACGTACCCGTCAATGGCGGGGCTCGATTTATTATTTATTTACCTTGTATCTTGTAGTCAGTTTGATTTATTGTAGTCAGGCATGCCACGCTGAGTATGGAATTGCCTTTTTCCGAAACACCGATGTCCGTGGTTGACTTTACCGCTTTGAAGTTGGCTTTTATACTTTGTTACCATCCGTGACCTAAGACAGCTCTTCTGTCTTTCAGGCCAGAGCAACGCTGGTTAGCGTTTTTTACCCGCCATCAGACACGCGAGCGTCAATCAGCGGATTTTTAAGCCAAATAACACAAACAAACGTAAAATTTAATATCCGTGAATTTAAAAATCAATATGATTTTTAAATTCACGTACCCGTCAATGACGGGGCTCTATTTATTATTTATTTACCTTGTATCTTGTAGTTAGTTTGATTTATTGTAGTCAGGCATGCCACGCTGAGGATGGAATTGGCTTTTTCCGAAACACCGATGTCCGTGGTTGACTTTACCCCTTTGAAGTTGCCTTTTATACTTTGTTACCATCCGTGACCTAAGACAGCTCTTCTGTCTTTCAGGCCAGAGCAACGCTGGTTAGCGTTTTTTACCCGCCATCAGACACGCGAGCGTCAATCAGCGGATTTTTAAGCCAAATAATACAAACAAACGTAAAATTTAGTATCCTTGAATGTAAAAATCAATTGATTTTTAAATTCACGTACCCGTCAATGGCGGGGCTCGATTTATTATTTATTTACCTTGTATCTTGTAGTCAGTTTGATTTATTGTAGTCAGGCATGCCACGCTGAGTATGGAATTGCCTTTTTCCGAAACACCGATGTCCGTGGTTGACTTTACCGCTTTGAAGTTGGCTTTTATACTTTGTTACCATCCGTGACCTAAGACAGCTCTTCTGTCTTTCAGGCCAGAGCAACGCTGGTTAGCGTTTTTTACCCGCCATCAGACACACGAGCGTCAATCAGCGGATTTTTAAGCCAAATAACACAAACAAACGTAAAATTTAATATCCGTGAATTTAAAAATCAATATGATTTTTAAATTCACGTACCCGTCAATGACGGGGCTCTATTTATTATTTATTTACCTTGTATCTTGTAGTTAGTTTGATTTATTGTAGTCAGGCATGCCACGCTGAGGATGGAATTGGCTTTTTCCGAAACACCGATGTCCGTGGTTGACTTTACCCCTTTGAAGTTGCCTTTTATACTTTGTTACCATCCGTGACCTAAGACAGCTCTTCTGTCTTTCAGGCCAGAGCAACGCTGGTTAGCGTTTTTTACCCGCCATCAGACACGCGAGCGTCAATCAGCGGATTTTTAAGCCAAATAATACAAACAAACGTAAAATTTAGTATCCTTGAATGTAAAAATCAATTGATTTTTAAATTCACGTACCCGTCAATGGCGGGGCTCGATTTATTATTTATTTACCTTGTATCTTGTAGTCAGTTTGATTTATTGTAGTCAGGCATGCCACGCTGAGTATGGAATTGCCTTTTTCCGAAACACCGATGTCCGTGGTTGACTTTACCGCTTTGAAGTTGGCTTTTATACTTTGTTACCATCCGTGACCTAAGACAGCTCTTCTGTCTTTCAGGCCAGAGCAACGCTGGTTAGCGTTTTTTACCCGCCATCAGACACGCGAGCGTCAATCAGCGGATTTTTAAGCCAAATAACACAAACAAACGTAAAATTTAATATCCGTGAATTTAAAAATCAATATGATTTTTAAATTCACGTACCCGTCAATGACGGGGCTCTATTTATTATTTATTTACCTTGTATCTTGTAGTTAGTTTGATTTATTGTAGTCAGGCATGCCACGCTGAGGATGGAATTGGCTTTTTCCGAAACACCGATGTCCGTGGTTGACTTTACCCCTTTGAAGTTGCCTTTTATACTTTGTTACCATCCGTGACCTAAGACAGCTCTTCTGTCTTTCAGGCCAGAGCAACGCTGGTTAGCGTTTTTTACCCGCCATCAGACACGCGAGCGTCAATCAGCGGATTTTTAAGCCAAATAATACAAACAAACGTAAAATTTAGTATCCTTGAATGTAAAAATCAATTGATTTTTAAATTCACGTACCCGTCAATGGCGGGGCTCGATTTATTATTTATTTACCTTGTATCTTGTAGTCAGTTTGATTTATTGTAGTCAGGCATGCCACGCTGAGTATGGAATTGCCTTTTTCCGAAACACCGATGTCCGTGGTTGACTTTACCGCTTTGAAGTTGGCTTTTATACTTTGTTACCATCCGTGACCTAAGACAGCTCTTCTGTCTTTCAGGCCAGAGCAACGCTGGTTAGCGTTTTTTACCCGCCATCAGACACGCGAGCGTCAATCAGCGGATTTTTAAGCCAAATAATACAAACAAACGTAAAATTTAGTATCCGTGAATTTAAAAATCAATTGATTTTTAAATTCACGTACCCGTCAATGGCGGGGCTCTATTTATTATTTATTTACCTTGTATCTTGTAGTCAGTTTGATTTATTGTAGTCAGGCATGCCACGCTGAGGATGGAATTGCCTTTTTCCGAAATACCGATGTCAGTGGTTGACTTTACCCCTTTGAAGTTGACTTTTATACTTTGTTAAAAAAATGTACTGTTAGGGGAGACAGGGAAAACTGACTCCTTTTTACGAACCCGATAGTTAAAAAAGTAAAACCGTACCTTCTTGATCCATGAAATATTACACAAAGTTGAAATTCTTTTATGGAGTGACCCTTTTTTACGCAGTTTCTGAAATCAGCGTAAAATTTCCTTTAAAATTGCGTAAATGAGAAAATAAGTTAGTTGTTAGGATCATATTGGAATAAAGCCATGCAATAATAGTATCAGGCCGTATTTTGACAGTTTCGCAAGACAGCTAATCTTTCAACATAAGGATTTTATTTACTATACGAACCGAAATAAATACCTTCGACTTTAATTATAGATAAATAAACGACTTAGTTTTAAATTCGAGTTTAGTATGTCAATTTTGAAAGATCAACTGTCAGCCTGCGATGTAAATCTGTCAAAATACTGCTTGACACTATTATGGCATGGCTTTATTCCAATAAGTGCCTATATTCTTTGTTTGAAACTCGTAGACAATGATTGTGTAGAACGGTGTTCACACTTGATAACGGTTAGAGATACTTACTAACCGAAACGTCGTGTTTTAAAATAAATAAAGACAATGGAAGTCCGAAATTTTATTTCTAAGTGCCTATATTATTATTACTATTTATAAGACAGAATTGTTGTATAGTAAATGTTATTATGTAAAGTGTTTTTAGGTCTTTTCCTGTTCTCAAGCGGCCTAATATTTTTCCCATCACTTTACGTGATCATTAACAAGTTAATGATTCACACTCATGAAGGAAGGAAGTTTGCTAGAGCTCACAACATGCATTATTATCATATCTATGACGTCAGCAATAAGTAAGTGCTCTATTAAAAAAATTAAATTAAAAAAATACAATCTTTGTCAACTTTGGACTATTTATTCTAAATATTAGTAAAAAGTTGTGTTGGGAAAAACGTTTGGACACGTCGATTTGTATTTTTAAATGCGCATTAAACAAAAAGTTATATAGGGTGTGTCATGTGACACAGTCGTGGTTGACGTCAATCGATAGATAATTAAAGATAAGGATAGGGACCTATGTAAGGTGTTTTTCCATAGTTCTTACCGTTTTCGAAATATTCCGCCTTGAAATTGTAAATTTTTGAACTGTTAATATTTCAAAAATGGTTAGACTTAGGTATAGGACATTGCACATGAATTATGTCTAGAATTTTCTGAGGAATCCAAAAAATAAATAATATACAGGGGGTTGCATTGAAAATAAGAAAGTTGGTATTGGCCACTGTCACATGACACACCCTATATAATTTTTTTTTTAAAATGCGCATTTAAAAATACAAACCGTGTCCAAGCGTTTTTCCACTCTCCATCATTTATTCGTTATCAAAATTATTCCATTGGGCTTTTCCACACTGTATAACTTTCCTATTTGACACTTTTTTGTAGCTTGTACAAGAACGGAGAAAAAGGGGGGTTGCATTTATTATAGAACCCCGTGTACAGCGTGTCCCATTTTCGATGGGATTAAATGGGATACTCGGTTATTATTAAAGATATCGATTTTCTGATTGCACCTTACCGTGCCCTTTTTTTGAGCCCTTAAAAATGGCGTAATTAGATTTTTGCTATACCCCGTAGTTTCGCTAATACAGGGAGTTTTTGAAAAAAATGTATTTTTCATAATCCCTTGTATCTCGCTTATTTTGCGAGATATTTTTATTCTGTAAAAACCTTTTTATGGCAACTTTTTTATAAGAAAATAATGACGTTGTCAACTTTTTAAAATATTGTTTGGTTTTTGTGATATGGTATTTATCATAAAAAAATTAAATTCGGACCTGGATTTTTTTTATTACTATTTTGATTGGTTCCATGCGATTATTACCTTAAAATGATAAAACTTTAATATTTTTTTGATTTAAGGTTAAAAAAAACTATGTAATATTTGAAAAAAAAAATTATAGTCCGAACCTGGAAATTTACAACATAATTATAAATTAAAAATTGCAAGACACACTAGTTGAACGATTTTTAGTTTATCTGTTTTGAAATGATATTTAAAAGATTTATAAATAAAGTAAAAAACGTTAACAAGTTACAAAAATAATATCATACTAATTATTTGATGGTAGCACAGCAGGTCGTGAAATTTACAAAACAAAAGCGTGGAATTGACATTGTCATTTTTGTGAATGGCTTACAATTATTTTAAACTGACTAGAAATCGACCATATCCAGATTTTGGAAATAGGATATGTTTGACTGTTTCACTCAAGCAACAAAATCCCAATATTTAAATAGCAGAAATATTTTTATGCAAAATGCGTTAAGAAAAATTACTCAAAAAGGCCAAAAATGTCTTACACATAATGGTAATCAGAAAAATTAGTTATTTTTTATAATTTGTTTTTTTTTGTATTTTTCGTAGACTTTGTTTCAAATAAATCTGTAAATTAACGTAAAACCATTTTAATATGCTAAGTATCAAAACAGTTAAACTAAAAACTAAACAATATTTAAAAAAACTGACAACGTCATTATTTTGCTCTAAAAAAGTTGCCATAGAAAGGTTTTTATAGAATAAAAATATCTTGCAAAATAAGCGAGATACAAGGAATTAATTAAAATGCAATTTTTTCAAAAACTCCCTGTATTAGCGAAACTACGGGGTATAGCAAAAATCTGATTACACCATTTTTAAGGGCTCAAAAAAAGAGCACGGTAAAGTGCAATCAGAAAATCAATATCTTTAATAATACCCGAGTTTCCCATTTAATCCCATCGAAAATGGGACACGCTGTACTGTGCACTACAATTTAAAACAAAATTTAATTCCCTGTTTCTAGGGCCGTTTCGGCAGTTCAGGCGCTCTTCTGCTGTCTCACAGGGCTAACTTCAACCTGTTACTCTTGTTCGAGAGACATGCTGCATACTTCGCACTATATTTCCGAAGCATACGCCTGGTTCGGTGCAGCGTACTTTTTTTACGACATTTGGTCCATGTACAAGGTGTGGAGTGCTAAGGTCAGTTGATAAGAATCACGGTTCCTAGAATAGACCCAAGGTCAGTAGAGAATAGGTTGCCTGGTAACTCCCAACGATCCTAAACACACAGGATTGCTTATTTCCATCTAACTCTATGTTAGCGTCGCTCAAGCGAGTCGAACTCTGCCTGCTTACGTCACCAGCGGACCAGTTGCTTTGTTTCGTGTGATTTTAAGGTGTTTTTGACGTTTTTATCTCCGTTTTCTTGCGGTTTTTCATTAATTTGACGGTGTGGTTGACTATTTAGGAGGTAAATTAACCTTTAGAAATGTGAATTAAATAAAAAATTTGGCTACTTTTGACTTATAAGTCCCTGTCATGAGCAGCACCTTAAAATCTTTGCATTTGGCATATATCAAATGTATTATGCGTTTGTCCCAACGATTTGTATTTTCAGTGTAGGTAGAGATCTAAGCCCTGAAGGGGAGAAAAACTAGAGATATCCCAAAAAAAATAACCCCTAAATTAAATTCGCCCCGCCTGGGAAAACAGAGTCTATTAAACAAAAAAAAACTGTAAAATCCAAAGGGCTTTTTCAAAACATAAGGGTCTGAAGGACCAAATAGAGATCTGAGCCCTGAAGGGGAGAAAAACTAGAGATATCCCAAAAAAAATAACCCCAAAATTAAATTCGCCCCGCCTGGGAAAACAGAGTCTATTAAACAAAAAAACAAAGGAAAAAATCGGCAACACGCTAGAAGCTTACCTTCTGTAATTCTGCTTGCTATCCCACAATTTCACTGGCGGCGCCGCCCCTTCTTGCGACTGGAATTTCGGTCTTCAACCCGAAAACACGTGCGACTTCTTTTCGTTTTTTGGCGGAAGTGGTTTCTTCATTCTCCTGTCACACACAGGGTGGCGCTTCAAACTTCCAGCGTGAGCAAAAACCGCGCATGATCGTACCAAAATGATCAGGTGATCAAAAAGAAAATAACTTTCAACAAAGGGAGAAATTATCACCTGATCGGAATTTTTCCCAAACACGACTTTCTTTTTTGAAGGTTTTTGCAGAAAGCCCAAAATATCAAAACAAACTTTAAGGTTAGGTTTTCCAAAAAATTCAATAAAAAGAAAAATAACTGGCAGCATTAAACAGTAGGGATTCTTCTTAAATAATAAAATACAGGGAGGGCAACGAGGTAGTGTCCTCCCAAAACTAGACAACAAAAAGTATTTTTAATTCATTTATTTAAAAAAAGATAAATCTTCCCTTACAACATGATTGTCTAGTTCTTTTTATTATCTGTGATTAACACCAAGCGATTAATTGGGTGAACTTTTTTAGCGTAAATAATTAAAAGCTGGCAGCAGCGCGCGGGGCAAGGTTTCATTTTCACCCGTTTTTCAGCGGGGTATTGGTGGATGTTCTCGAGCGGGGGCGGGAGGAATGTGTGTTTTAGTTGAAGTCGGCCATCATCATCGTGCGTAAACGTCCGTTGCCCTTTGATAATTGTTTCTAAATGAGCATGAAAAATAAATACTCTGCCAATATATGGGCACCTAAGCTCACACTAGGTACTATAGTTATAGTATACGTGTTAGATATTATAACTAAAATCTCAAATATATTTTATTCGACTCCAGACCTTTCGTTTGATACCACACAAGCCATGTTTTGACTTAAACTCTAATTTTTGAAATCTACCCCCACCCTTTTTTTAACTAAAATGTATTTTGTTCAACTCCAGACTTAATTACCTTTCATTTGATATCACACACGCCATATTTTCACTTAAACCTAATTTTTTAAATCTACCCCCACCCATTTTTTTTAACTAAAATTTATTTTTCTTAACTCCAGACTCAATTACCTTTCGTTTGATATCACACACGCCATATTTTTACATAAAATCTAATTTTTGAAATTTACCCCCACCCTTTTAGTTGACTTCTGTTGGGTGGATTTTGTTCATTTTTAAATGGGACCATCTCAACCCAAGACCCAGCCTAGGTACCAAATTTTATTAAAATCGGGCAAGCGGTTTTTGAGTTATGCGCGTTGGTCGTTACAGACAGACATACAGACAGACAGACAGACAGACAAACGGCGCGACAAAAAAGTTTCAAAATCATCTGAAACGCAAAGATATATAAAAAATTTTGAAATCGGAGCAACTTTTTTTTTCTCCAAAAAATTAGGATCACCAAAGCTCACACTATCGTATAGTAGTGTGAGCTAAAAAAAGAGAGCCTAATTTTACTTATGGTATAGTTTTTCTATTTTGTAACTTAAGAACTATAATGAGAATGAATTATACTATCAATCCCATAAAAAAAATGTTTGAAGAGAAAGAGTGTAGGTAGGACTAGAGATGACCGTAATTTGCAAAAATTAAAAAAGGTTGTTAATTAATTTGTATTTTGTATAAATTGTATGATAAAATGCCTTCTAGTTTTAGATCTGTAATATCAAATAAATACCTTTTTTTTACTACATAATATAAGTGTATTTTATTATATCCGCAACAAAAACAATACATTATACATCTAATGATTTAAATTGATTAAACTTTTAGAAAAAATCCTACTTTTATTCTAAAACTTTCAACTATTTGAAAAAGAAACTCCAACATATCGTCTGGTAGGAAAATTCAGCTATTAGAGCAAACGCTTGATTTATCAAATCATTAGTTTTGAATGAATGAATTTATTAATTATATTTAATAACAAAAAAAAATTTTTTTTTGCGAATAAACAAGAAAAAAGCGGGAAAAACTCACGATTGCAATGTGTATGAAATGAAGCGCGCTGAGCAGAGGTCCTCTAGTGACGTACGCAAGGCGCCGCCTACCGCTGAAAGATTCGAGCTAATAGGCAATCCTGTGTGTTTAGGATCGTTGGGTAACTCCGTGGTCGAAGCGGCGTGAGAGGTGACATCGCGTCATTTCACGAGTCGTTAAATACCGAGATGAATTCCAAGACGTGCGCAAGCGTTGATCTGTCACTTCTGCCAACCAATCAACTGAGAGATATTTCAGTATGGTTTTATACAGCAAAACTTTAATAATTCCCAGTTCTGTTTGATGAAAATTCGTCGTTTTTTTGCTGTGAAAATGTCGGTGACGTGCAAGTTGTGTGACAAATTATTTAGTGACCAATTTAATATATGTATGTATGTTTATGGTACGATAAACATTTTTTAAGATTTAGCGCATTTAAATTTGTCAATACTCCCATGGCAAAACAAAATAAACGTGAAATGCATATAGAAGAAATACTGCATATACCTCAAAAAATATTAATCGCAGCACATAGATATTGTATATTTTTGAAATCAAAAAGAAAAGACGAATCTTAAAATGCAAAAATATACAGGGTGTTCCTTCTCAAAAAATCGATTTCATTGTCACACCCTGTACAGGGTGTCCCAAATTCGTTGTTTTTTTATGGTGTCGGGTATTTCTAGGGGAGATAGAAAAAACTGAGCCCCCTTTGCGACGCTCAAATTTTAAGAGAAGCCTAAAAGTGAAAACCACATTTATATATAGCAAGCCGTTTTTAAGCTACGGAGTGTTTTTGTCTGCATTTTGTTTTTGTGTAAATAGCTTTCGTATAGATCTTTTCTTGAAGAATTGATGTAAATGGTTTTTATTTATCTCTTTTGATTTTAAGATATTGCATAAAGTTGCTATTTCTCTTACGGAATAACTCTTTTTATTCGATTTTTAAAAGCAGCTTAAAATTTCCTTTAAAATGATGTATCACACTCAATATTTTAATTTTTAATTTTTTTTTATTGTTTTCTTTATTTTTATTTTTTAATCACCTCTTTATTATTTTTTGTTTTTATAATTTTATAATATTAAAATATTTTAAACCCATTAAGCAAAAAAATACAAAAATATAAAGAAATAAAGAGATCCTCCCATAAAGAAAAATTAATTTTATGTGATATCTCAAAAACTAAACGTGACAAATGAAATTTAATTTAACAGTTGAATTCCTCTTAAAAAAGTGTCTTAAGAATGTTTTCACAGAAATAAAAAATATTAATAAATAAACAAGTTATAGACCCCTTCCCAAAATGCAGACTTTTTAAAAACACCCCGTAGTTAAAAACGGCTTGCTATATCAAAATGCGATTTTCACCTTTAAGCTTCTTTTGAAATTTGAGTGTCGCAAAGGGGGATCAGGTTTTTTTTAGCCCCTCTAGAAATACCCGAAACCCCCAAAAACATCCAATTTGGGACACCCTGTACATGGTGACGGATAGAAAAAAATTATGTTGGCTTTTAAAGTTGTCATAATTAACCAAAAAAATCTACAATTTATTATAGCCCTTTATTTTCAATGATAAACTGGCTGAGTGCTCCGGTTATAAAAAACCACCCGGTACCTACATAAAATTGTACCTAAAAATTAGAATTGACCATTATTTTATACCTTGAATTTTTTATTATACGTTAAGCTCTTCGATCTCGCGCCAATCCCGGTATTCGCGCCAATAATTTAAATTAGACATTTTGACGTTAATTTTGTCGCATGCTCCTTTGATGGAATTCATCTCGGTATTTAATGACTTGTGTCATTTCGAGTGCCACGATTTGAATAGAGCCCTTTGTTTACATATGTTTTTAAGTATTTTTATTCTTCGATGGTTTATTTTTTACATTTGTGTTGTTTTTTTCGGACTATATTTATTTAAGAACCGTAAATAGTTCTAGTTTACTTATACTTTCTACTTGTAGTTATTTTAACGGACTAAAAGCTTCCCAAGACATTTTGCCTTTGGGATATTTGGTATAACGTAAGTTTTATATTTCAGTTATTTGATGTATTTTATAAATAGTGTTTTTAGAGACACTTTAAGAAAAATAAAAAAACATATTTACATTTAAATCAATAAAGGAACACAAGAAACTTGGAGATTTTCTACTATATTAAATGCTTTTTATTTAAACGGACACTCCGGGTGACGTCATTTCCCGCTTCAACAACTGGCTCTGATTGGTCAGAAAGTTACTAGGTAACCTATTCGGACCTTATATGTTAAATTTTTCACGTCACTGGTGGTCCAGCTGATTTTTGTAAACAAAAGTTAGATATGATATTAACAACTAATATTTTTTGAAAACTAAGGCAATTTTCCTATCTGAGGGCACGGCAGTGCCTCGCCAAGTTCACGCGCCGTAACCATCTTTTCTGGAAACATTTCAGCCGATATTTGACCTACCTAAAACTCTACTTCGGAATGAGCTACGAATCTCAAACTTTGCACAGTCGTAGATCTCCATGGAGTTAACAACCCCTCCAAGTTTCATGGAATTCCATAAAGTTGTAAAGTAGTTACGAAATTTCAAAAAACGTCGAAATTGCCACTCACTCACTGACTCACTCATGTATAGATCATCAATATTCTACTGAACTACCAGACATGCTACAAAGCTGAAATTTGGCAGACTGATAGAAATTATGACCAAACCCCTGGGAAAAATCAAAAAACCCCAAAATTTTGATTTACTCCCCTCCCCCCAGTTATATAAAAGTAGCATCGCCCACTTCCAGAAATGCTAGAGAGTTGAGCTTTGGCAGACTGATAGGAACTATGATAAAACTATAGGAAAAAATCAAAAAACCTCAAAATTTTAATTTACTCCCCTCCCCTATACATTTAAAGTTATGTTAAAGTAGCATTGCCCACTTCCAGAAATGATAGAGAGTTGAGCTTTGGTAGACTGATAGGAACTATTATAGAACTATAGGAAAAAATTAGAACACCCCAAAATTCTAATTTACTTCCGTCCCCTATAAATGTAAAGTTAAGTAAAAGTAACATTGCCTACTTCCAGACATGCTAGAGAGCTGAACTTTTTAAGACTGAAAGACAATATGATAAAACTATATGAAAAAATTTAAAAACACCAAGATTTTAATTTACTTCCCTCTCCTATGAATGTAAATTTATATAAAACTAACATTGCACACTTCCAGAAACGCTAGAGAGCTGAGCATTGGAATGCTGATAGAAATTATGATAAAGCCATGGGAAAAAATTAAAAAAGTCCAATATTTTCATTTACTCTCCTCCCCTATAAATGTAAAGTTATGTAAAAGTAACATTACCCACTTCCAGAAACGCTAGAGAGCGGAGCATTGAAAGACTGATAGGAACTATGATAAAACTAAAGGACAAAATTTAAAAACACGACAATTTTAATTTATTTCCCTCTCCTATAAATGTAAATTTATATAAAACTAACATTGCCCACTTCCAGAAACGCTAGAGAGCTGAGCATTGGAATGCTAATAGAAATTATGATAAAAACATGGGAAAAAATTTAAAAAGTCCAATATTTTCATTTACTCTCCTCTCCTATACATGTAAAGTTATGTAAAAGTAACATTGTGTACTTTCAGAAATGCTAGAGAGCTGCGCTTTGGAAGGCTAATAGGAACTACGATAAAACCATGGAAAAAAATTTAAAAACCTCAAAAATTTAAGTAAGGCATTGCAAAAGTTTGAACAATATTCCGCATATTTTACTACTTTAAAAATTAAGTATTATCCAATTCCTTTAAAAAAGAAGTGAAATCATAACAAAAACATTTCATGTAAAAAAAGGCCAAGTACGCGAAAATGGCATTCCGTAAAATGAATTGAGATAAAAGTAAAGCCAAGTTCTCCAATACAAATTTCAAACTGAAAGGTTCTTACTAGTTTGGAAATATTTTTCTAAATTTGGCTATTGATTGATGATATGTGTTTATTTTATAGGTGGTTCAACCAGACCTAGCAGGGATAAAAGACAAGATTCTTCTCAAAGTTTTTAGACTAATGGCCTACTTAAAAGATAATTTTATGATTGTGGGACATCATATTTTTATTGGATGTTTCGGATTTTTGGTCATTACGGTAAGTAAAAAAAAATTACATTAAATTTCAAACAAAAAAAATTGGTTAAGCCGACACATTTTTCGTTGTATTTACCCCCCAAATAAAACATTTTTGGTGACTCTCAAAAAATATTAAAAAAAAAAATAAAAAATACAAATTTTTATTTTTTATTTTCAGTACTTAAGAGGAGGCTTAGGAGATTGTTTTTTCGGCTACGTCTACTTAATGGAAGCCAGTACTCCATTCGTTTCCATTAGAGGTATTTTATCCACTTTGGGAATGAAAGAGACGAAAATATACGTGGCGAATGGACTGCTCATGTTACTGAGCTTCTTCGTATTTAGGGTTGCCATGTGGCCATATGTCATTGCTCTGTATGGGAAGTCTATACAGGCGGACCTACTAACGGTAAGTTTAGTTTACAGTACCTATACCCAGTGTTGTCAGATGAAGTGTTGAGAGAATCGTGTAATTCGGCTGCCAAAAATCGTGAAAAGTGTTGAATATCTTCATTTTCAAAAAAAAAGACTTTAACAAACGTGAAATTTCATACCCGTGAATTTAAAAATCAAACAAGTTTCATGGCTAATCGGGCAAAAAGGAGTTTTTTTGTTTCCCTTATATTTTTCCGCGGGTAGCTTGAAAGCTTAACCTCACGGGGGTCCAAGATCTAATGGACACCTAATAAGTGTTGACAGTTAACCGTTTCGTCCTTATGGGACTCCTCAGAACACTGCTGGTCAAGTGACAAATCTTGCGAAGTTAATCAGACGGTTTTGTCTCTAATTAAATGTAATTAGTGAGCGAACTATAGCAAGAGGCGCCATCTACCGAGATACGAGAGAAACAAAAAACCAAAAGCAGGGAAACACACTGCTATACAATATCGATCAATGAAAAGATCGAATGCAATTGCACCCACGGAAAAATATAAGGGAAACAAAAAACTCCTTTTTGCCCGATTAGCCATGAAACTTGTTTGATTTAAAAAGACTTTATTGCGATATCAAATTGATAAACAACATAATACATAATTTCTTTATTTTCATAAATGCTAATACGGTATTATTTTTAAAACAACAAATAAAGTAAATACAGAGGGACAAAAGGACATTTTATAAAGACGACTCGGAATCGCTAGAGTTTTTACTTTCTGTTTCACCTAAATACAGGGTGTTCGGCACATGAACCGTCAAAAATTTTTGGAATATTGTTGGGGTCATTTGCTACCTTTTCAACCTTGGAACTTGGGTTCTTAGAGTCACGGCTAAAGAGATATGAATTTTTTAATTTTTTTTCTCAAATTCCCAAAAGACCACCTTTAAACCCTTGCAAGCTTTTTATTAATGTCTGGAAAAGCACCAATTTTTTTTATAATTCTGTAATCTTATGCTACTTCAACTAATTAATAGATTTGTTAAAATTTATGTACCAAAGGGACATACGAGGTTTTTTATTAAAGAACATTAGAGATTTTGTGAAAGAAAATCAATTTCAAAATTAAAAATTAAAAAAAGTATCGACACTTGAGAACTTCATTTTCTTTTAAAAACTTCTCTATTTGATTACCTTTCTAACGGTATGCTACACATTGATTTAAAAAAACATTTATGCTTTAAAATACGGATATTCCGTGAGACGGGCATTAATCAATCGGACTTGATAAGAAAAACAATTTGATGTTTATGATCGTTTCAAACAAAATACACACAATACATTATTGTTAAAAGTTTAACTTTTGTTTAAGTAGGTAAACGATCATAAACATCAAATTGTTTTTCTTACCAATTAAGAACGAGTCTCGCCCTTCTGATGGAATATCAGTATTTTAAAGCAGAAATGTTTTTTTTTATCAATGTGTAGCATACCGTTAGGAAGGTAATCAACTAAAGAAGTTTTTAAAAGAAAATAAAGTTCTCAATTGTCGATACTTTTTTTGATTTTTAATTTTGAAATTGATTTTCTTTCACAAAATCACTAATGTTCTTCAATAACAAACCTCGTATGTCCCTTTGGTCCATCAATTTTAACAAATCTATTAATTAGTTGAAAAAGCATAAGATTACAGAATTATAAAAAAAATGGTGCTTTTCCAGACATTAATAAAAAGCTTACGAGGGTTTAAAGGTGGGATTTTGGATAATTTGAGAAAAAAAAATTAAAAATTCATATCTCTTTAGCCATGACTCTTAGGGCCCAAGTTCCAAGGTTGAAATAGTATCAAATGACCCCAACAATATCCCAAAAAATTTTGACGGTTCATGTGCCGAACACCCTGTATAGTAGCCTACTATTACCGAGTTTTTTCGTAACATTTTTATTCAAAGTAAATTTGTAACATGTCTTGTTTTCTATAAAACTTTTTGTGTACAAAATATTGTTTATTGTTTTTCTTTTTAATTTATTGCGATACTGTGTTTTAATCAGATCGATTTGGGAGCATATCCTCTACGCCGCGCTAGAGGCAAACAAAGAACTTGAAAAACAAACTTAGTTAAATTTGGAACTTTTAGCGAATCTCCTATCTTCACATTGTCAATTTCTTTCCAAACTGGTGCAACATCATTTTTAGTATCATCTAATGGATAATTTTTTAGCAATCTCTTCTCTTAAAACTGACGATTTCTTTGGCAGAATTTAAAAATCGTGAGAATTGGCTTTTGATTCGTGTAATCGTCTAAAAAGGACTGAAATCGTGTAATTACACGATAATCGTGTAATCTGGCAACACTGCCTATACCTATTTTAGCTCACACATATACTATAACATAGTAGTGTGAGCTATGGTGATCGTGTCACAAACAAGAAAAAAAGTTGCTCCGATTTATAGAAAAAAAAATTATATCTCTGCATATCAGATTATTTTGAAACTCCTACTACTTTGTCGGTTTAGAACATTTTTCTACGTTGTCCGACACCTATTCTTCACCTCCTTTAATCCTGACAATCATCTTCTGTCAGGTTTTTTTGAGTCATTGATCTTTGGATTGACTGTTGCCATTCTAGTTTAGGACGCCCTCTTTTTCTGCGCCCTATTGGTTGCCATTCTAGGACCTGCTTTGGTAACCTTTTGTCGTTTATCCGTTGTACATGGCCGTACCATATCAGTTGTTGTTTGGTGATGTCATCCGTTATGCTTCCCTCGATTCCCATTCTTTCTTTTATGATCTCATTTCTTATGTGATCTGTTCTAGATATTCTCATTAATATTTTTATTGCATCCATTTCGACACTTTCCATCTTTGTTTTGTATATTTCTGTTACGCGACAAGTCTTTATTCCATACAATAGCGGGCTTTTTAGCATTGTTTCGTATATGTTAAATTTTACATTCTTTTTTATCTCTCGGCTCCATAAAATACTGTTAAGACATCCAATAACCTTTTTTGCTTTTACTATTTTTTTCCAGTTCTTTAGAGTCTGTTTCTGTGATTTTCAAACTTACTTGACCAAATCAGGATAGTTTTTTTTTTGGATAATAAAAACCTTACCGGGTGAGGAAAAGGATACTAACCTAACCGGGTCAATAATCAACTATCCTCGGTCTCTGGTCCGTCTCTGCTGGACAGGAAAAGTAGTAATTGTTTTTGATAAAAATCTAATTAGATCAAAGTGTTTTCGATAAAAATGTCATTTGATAAAAATGTAATTCGATAAAAATTCAATTCGATGAAAAAGTTTTTGATAAAAATGTAATTTAATAAAACGATGTTCGATAAAAATGTCATTGGATAAAAAAATTCGATAAAAATGTCATTCGATGATGAAAGTTATAAATAAAAATGTTATGTTAGTCCCATTTTGTGCATGGGTACTCTCAGTCGACAGTGACCCGTAAAAAGACCAGTCACTATACGTATCTCCTGTCTGGTAAGTCCAATAATGTTCCTGGCTTTGTTTCTACAAGGTCCTTTAATGAACTCTTTAGAGTGAGCCAGTTCTGGTATATTTATCCAGGATTGTTGGAAGCTATTCTACATCCATTTTAATATGGCTGATTTAGCAGCATTGTATGAAATCCCCAGGGCTAACTCGGGGCCGAAAAATTCTGCAGATGCCGCTTCCTTCGCTGTTAGGTCTGAGGCCTCATTTCCCTCGTGCCCAGAATGCCCTGGTATCCATACTAATGACACATTGTTAGCGCTACCAAGCGCATTCAGCGAATCCCTACAGCTCGTCACGGTTCTCGATGAGACCGTATAGGAATCAAGCGCTCTTAAGGCTGCTTGACTGTCGGAGAAGATTTTTATTGTCCTGTTGGTTCACTTGTGATCTCGATAAACATATATATTTATCGGTTTCACAACGTTCTACGTCTTCCGATACCCAATCTCCACTCGTTTCTGTTTGCCCATAATTCATCATCTAGGCCTCTTATTCTTATTTCACTATCTATTCCTTCTCTCCAGCTTCTCCTCGGCCGTCCTTGTTTTCTTCGGCCAGTTGGTTTCCATTGTAATATTTGTTTAGGTAGTCTTCCATCATCCATTCTTTGTACATGTCCGTACCACACCAGTTGTTTTGTTCTTATTGGTCGGTCGAGACGTCTTTCGCATGAAAAAGTCAACAAACCAACCGAACTGTAGCAATAGGGATCTCCAGTCCAATAGTTCCCACTCTTAGGTTACACTTTTGTGTTCTTAGTTAGGAATAGTAGCATAGGGAATAAGTAAAAAATGTAAAGAAACGCAGCTCAAAAACACTTTGACTTACCCTTGGATGAAAGGAACTTGGTACATGGACAACTGCACAATCGAATCCAAATAATTCCAATCAAAGTAGTAGCAGTAGCACATCAAAGCAATCCATACATGTTTATACACGACCGCGGTCTTAAAAAGCACGCATGTGATTTCACTTGGCGATCAATATATATCACTGGTATGGAGAGTACCCCAAATATTCGCATGAGATCCGTATAGCAAGACGGACTTTGGAGCACTGCTGTATGTAGCAATATAGCAGTAAAAAGGTATGTATAAAATTAGGGAAAACTTAAATTAAAAAAGGATGGAAAATGGATATACTCAAGGTAGAAAAAGCAAAAATAATAAAGTAAAGTCAATGCATTCTTGAGCATATAATTCACCGCGCAAATTCAAATTTTTACCCTTTTTGTAGGCAAGGCATATCTTAGTAACTAAATTAGTTTAAACCAAGAAATAAAAGTAACTTTAAGTATAAAGTTTGAGCATAACTCTAGCAAAAAAAAGAAAATAAAAAGCATTCTAATTTAGATAAATGTCTCTAAATTTTATATCTTAAAACTAAACGCCGGGACGAAGCATTCCGGCCCCCCTGAAAATACCCAGGGCATGGTATTTTCTGAACTAAGCATTAGGGAGAGGGCACAATTTCACCAAAGGCCTCTTGAATAAACCTTTGGAGGTTTTAACTGTAGCAACTCTTACTACATTATGAGTACCAGGGTGCAATCCTACTACTCGTCCCAATACCCAATTTAAGGGAGTGGTTTGATCATCTTTGATCAAAACCATCGTATCAATCGCAATGGGATCAATTTTGTCTTGATTCACCTTAGCGTGCTGTTGCAATGTATGTAAGTAATCTCTGTGCCATCTACGCCAAAAATCGCGATGCAGTTTTTGCAGCAACTGCCACCGAGAAAGCCTATTTAAAGGCACTTGGTCAAAATCGAGGTCTGGAACAGTCGTAAGTGGTTCCAGGCTAAGGAAATGACCGGGCGTCAGTGCAGTCAAATCATTTGGATCTGTGCTGACTGGACACAAAGGCCTAGAATTGAGGATAGCTTCTACTTGCGTAACCACAGTATAAAGCTCCTCAAAAGTAAGCACCTGTTCTCCAATTACTCGTAGTAAATGAGACTTTGCACTTTTGATGTTACTTTCCCACAAACCGCCCATGTGGGGTGCGGATGGAGGGTTGAAGTGCCAACGAATTGATTCGCGATTAGCAACTTCAGCAAACATCTCGTTAAGCATTTTAGCAGAAAGCGTAAAATTTGACGCGTTATCCGAGTAGACTACTTCCACGCGTCCTCTTCTGGCAATAAAACGTCGGAATGCTGCCATAAAAGCGTCTGCCGATAAGTCTGACACAATTTCTAAGTGTACCGCCTTCGTACAACCGCAAATAAATAGAACGACATAAGCCTTAAGTCGTTTTGCACCGCGCATGCGGCTCATTGTAATAGCAAAACTTCCCGTAAGATCAACGCCAACGTGTTGAAAAGCTTTTGCTTGTGAAACGCGAAATTTTGGCAAATTACCAACAGGGGGTTGATAATTACTGGGGCGCGTGCGCCAGCATGTAGAACAACGCGAAATTATTTTTCTTATATGCCTTTTAGCTGCAAAAATCCAATAATTTTGAAAAAGTAAAAATAAAGTCGTGTTTATGCCGGTATGCATATGTTTCTCGTGAGTATGCGCAATCAATAACTTTGTAAATTGAGAATCACCGGGTAAAAGTATAGGAAATTTTTTGTCATAATCTAATTCCGAATTGCATAATCTTCCGCCAATGCGTAAAATATTATTTTGATCCAAAAACGGATTTAATTTTCTAAAAACCTTTGGCAACGGTTTATTATCAACAAGTAAAGAAATCTCGTTTTGAAAATATTTATTTTGCACGTGTTTTATAAGCACAAATATTGCATTTTGTAACTCATATTGTATTAACCACGTAGAATTAATAATAATTTTCTCATTATTAAATTTACGCGCGCGAAGATTGTGAATAAAACGTAGTATAAAAGCAACAAGTCTAATTAAACGCAAAAAATTTGAAAATTTGTTAAGCAGACAATCCAAAAAATTTGGTTCAATTGTTGCAGCAAACACCAATTTTCGCTCCTCTTCGAGAGCTTCTTTGGGTGTAGTAATATTATTTTTAGTAAAATCCCATGTCTCTTGTGGCTTACAAAGGAACTCGGGTCCTTGCCACCAAAGGGAACAATTAATTAAATCTGCAGGCAATAGACCACGTGACCCGGGGTCCGCGGCGTTTAATTCAGAAGGAACATGGTTCCAATCGCAAGGCTGAATTTTTTCTTGTATGTATGTGACTCGGTTGGATACAAAAGTGCGCCACGCATGTGGTGATCCTTTGATCCAAGAGAGCGCTACCATACTATCCGTAAAAGCAATAGTATTTTGAAAAGCAATTTTATTAGCAAAAGTATTTTGAATAAATTGAATGAGTTTAGCTAGCAAAACTGCCGCACAGAGCTCCAAACGGGGAATACTGATTCTTTTTATGGGAGCGACTTTCGATTTTGCGCACACAAAATACGTTTTAATATCTCCGTTTTGATAAACAATACGAAAATAAACCGCCGCACACATACCGCGCTCGGATGCATCGCTAAATCCAACAATTTGACAAAATTGAAAATTAGAGAGATCAATCATTCTTGGGATATAAAAATCAGAAAATAATTTGAGTTCTTCCTCGAATTTTTTCCACTTGGAAATTATTTCCGGGGGTGCTAACTGATCCCAATCTAACTTTATAAACCATAAGTACTGGATTAAATTTTTTGCAAAAAACGTAACCGGTGTAAGAAAACCTAAAGGGTCAAAGCATTTCGCAAGGGTACTAAGCAAATTACGCTTAGTGCAAATTTTTGTATTATAATTAAAAGAATAAAAAAAGTTATCACTTTGAGGGTTCCACCTCAAGCCTAAAATTTTTAGAGAGTTTGCATCCTCTCGATCCAAAGAAAAGTCTTTGGTTTGTATGTGGGTTGCAGGCAAGTCTGCAAGCAATTTGGGTTCGTTTGATGCCCATTTTTTCAGTTCAAATCCACCTCGCCCTAATAACTCAATTAAATGATTTTTCATAAGCATGATTTGATCAAAATCATTGCAACTTACTACGCAGTCGTCTATATAGACGCTGTCCTTTAAAATCGCAGAAGCCAACGGTAAGTCTTGATAATCATCGGCTAATTTAAGCAAGGTTCGAATTGCTAAATATGGAGAACAGTTTACCCCGAAAGTCAAAGTTTTTAATTCGTAATCTTGCACCGATTCTTCAGAATTAAAATGCCATAAAATTCGTTGGTATTTATGTTGATTTTCCTCCACATTTATCATTCTGTACATTTTAGAAATATCGCTAACAAAACAATATTTATGTAGCCGAAAATTAAGCAAAATTTTAACTAAATCTCCTTGTAGTTTAGGGCCCGTGTGGAGGGCTTGATTTAGGCTAGGCTTATTTAAAGAATGACTCGATGCGTCAAAGACAGGACGAACAGGCGTGCTACTCGAGCTTTCTTTTATAACCGCATGGTGAGCAATATAAAAATATTCATGAATTTCTGAGTTATTAGGGGGTGAAACTGCACGCATGTGACCCATATCCAAGTATTCTTGCATTACTTGTGAGTAAGAAGTAAATAATTTTTTATCATTTAGCAAACGTTTTTCAAGCGAGTACAACCGACGCAAAGCAAGGGTTCGGCTATCGCCGAAATCAACGGGATTGATTTTAAAAGGCAACGAAACGGTGTATCTACCGTCCACATCGCGTATAGTAGTTTTTTCAAAATATTTTTCGCAAAAAATATCTGAAGGTGAATTTTTCTCCACCGTAGGAACCTCTTCCAACTCCCAGAATTTTTGCAAAGTATTATTTAAATCAGGAGTGGAAATAGTTGCCATAAAAGTAGAAATATTTTTTGATGCAAAAGCAGCATTTTGCAGAGGCATTTTTCCGAGCAAAGTCCATCCGAAGACTGTATTAATACAAGAGGGGGTGTCTGGACCGAAATAAAGTCTACCTTCTTCTAAAAGTGATCCATAAAGGTCCGCGCCAATAAGAAGCTGAATTCCAGCTTGATTATACCAACTGGGATCAGCTAATTTTAGACCAGTTAAGTAGTGCAAAGAATTTTGGTTAAAAGATACACTTGGCATTTTATCGCAAACTTGGTCTATTAATACAGGTTCTAGACTAAAAATTTTCGATTTATTATCGATAGCAGCAATTTTACAATGCACCGCATGGCGCGCCGTAGTAGACATATCTCCTAAACCGTTTACATTAAGCGAAATGTTGGATTTAGGAAGTCCGAGTGCATTCGCACATTTTTTCGTTATAAAGGAGCACATGGCGCCATTATCCAAGATGGCGCGTACTTCGTGCCAATTTCCGTATGCATCACGGATGTGCAGCAAGGCAGTGCAAAGCAACGTGTCATAGTCGCCAAGCACAGTACCCGCGTGAATAGATTTATTTTCAGTAATTTGATTTTCTACGGGGTTAGTTTGTGATCCACTAGACGTCACAGAAGAAGAAGCAATCACCGAAGCCGGGGAGTTATTTTTTAGGCATAAAAGACTGTGGTGATTTAAAAAACAAAATCTACATCTTTTTTGTGATGTGCACGAGTTTATTTGATGAAAACTAGCCATGCAGTTGGTGCATCCCTTATTATTTCTAATAAAATCAATGCGTTCTTGAATTGGTTTCACTAAAAAAGATTCACAGCTAAAAATCAGATGTGTATTTTTTGCTTTGCAGTAGAAACACGTGTTTTGTTTGGAATTTGGAGTTTTTTGTGACTGTCTGTTCGCAAGTAAAACTGTTTTATTTCGTGGATTACGGGGGGATCTCGAGAAGTTCCCTGGTCGTGAGTTTTGAACATTATCTTGTTTCATAGACAAAGATAAAGATTCAAGAGACGTGCAATGTTGCTCTAAAAATTTGTAAATATCTTCGTATTTTGGCATTAACTTAGAAGCGTGATTTAGTTCAAATAACTTACGCGTTCCGAGATCTAATCGATCCAAAAGCATGTTCGCAGTAATAAAGCACCAACTATGGGTCGCATATCCCATATTTTTTAAGCAATCAAGGTTTTCCTTGAACGTATCTAGCATTTTGCGCAATTCTAAAACGTCATCATTGGATAGCCGAGGTGAGTTTTCGATAGATTTCCAGTAAGAAACCGCACGCAAGCGCTTATTGTCATATCTGGAAATCAGCGTATCGTAGCAAAGTAAATAATTATTTCCTTCAAGAGGTATATTTTTAATTAAATTTAAAGCAGGGCCTCTTAAAATCGTACGTAAATATTTAAACTTCTCAATGTCCGAGCTCTTACGCGTATGTACAACCGCATTGTAAATCTCAATAAAGCTTGGAAACTCCTCAACATCGCCCGAAAAAGGAGGGACATTTAACTTGGGAAGAGAAAATTCTGGTTCCGGAAAAATAATTGTTTGATTATTTACCTCATTGTGGCTTCGATTTATTTCTTCAGCCTCCACCTCAAATAAATCATAGTGCAAAGCCTCAACCTCTACGCATCTATCCAAAAAATCTTTTTGTATTTTATTCTGAGCTTCCAGAGCTTCAGAATCGTCTGAAATCAAGATCAGTAAAGCATTATGATGCTTTTCAAAGCTCTTACAACAAGAAGAAAGTTTTTTAAAGTTAACTTTAAACCTTGTGTGAGCAGCTGGATTTGTTTTCGCCTGATTGGCATAGTGTTCAAGCACACTCAACTGATTGATTGCAGTCTGACGCAAGGCCTTAGCCGAGCTTACCTTTTTTTCGGTATCGTTTACCATTTTAAAAGGTTAAAGTGCAAAGTAAAGCAATAGTTAATAAGGGAAGCAAATTTAAAAAATATATCGTAGTACTTTTCAAATTCCCTCGTAAACCAAGATTCAAAGCAATATTAAAAGGCCAGCGGCTTTTAGCAAATATTGAATAAAGAACAGCAAGTTTTTAGCAAAAAGTATAAATGCTAATAAATATGCACAAAAAATTTAGCAACTGATAAGAGTTTCTGAATTTGTGTAGGTACGCAATACAATACAATACATCGACAGCGCAAT
Organism: Aspidapion aeneum; assembly: GCA_963576565.1. Classification (NCBI taxonomy): domain Eukaryota; kingdom Metazoa; phylum Arthropoda; class Insecta; order Coleoptera; family Brentidae; genus Aspidapion; species Aspidapion aeneum. The sequence goes on along the minus strand of OY755046.1, from coordinate 62,104,998 downwards.
AATTTTTAATTTTGAAAAAAAATAAATTTTTCAAAATTTGTATGCAATTTGTATATTTCACAAATAAAAAATGCAATGCAAGTTGGTACGTGCAACGTACAATAGACACACCGTAGATAAAATGTAAAACCTAAGATATGCCTTGTCTCAAAAAGACGCAAAGTAAAGTCCTAACTTCAAACACAATTATGCAACTCTGAGAGCACCTATTACGCAGAACGGGAAATCCGGCTCGAAGGACCAAAAAATGGTCGGTCGAGACGTCTTTCGCATGAAAAAGTCAACAAACCAACCGAACTGTAGCAATAGGGATCTCCAGTCCAATAGTTCCCACTCTTAGGTTACACTTTTGTGTTCTTAGTTAGGAATAGTAGCATAGGGAATAAGTAAAAAATGTAAAGAAACGCAGCTCAAAAACACTTTGACTTACCCTTGGATGAAAGGAACTTGGTACATGGACAACTGCACAATCGAATCCAAATAATTCCAATCAAAGTAGTAGCAGTAGCACATCAAAGCAATCCATAAATGTTTATACACGACCGCGGTCTTAAAAAGCACGCATGTGATTTCACTTGGCGATCAATATATATCACTGGTATGGAGAGTACCCCAAATATTCGCATGAGATCCGTATAGCAAGACGGACTTTGGAGCACTGCTGTATGTAGCAATATAGCAGTAAAAAGGTATGTATAAAATTAGGGAAAACTTAAATTAAAAAAGGATGGAAAATGGATATACTCAAGGTAGAAAAAGCAAAAATAATAAAGTAAAGTCAATGCATTCTTGAGCATATAATTCACCGCGCAAATTCAAATTTTTACCCTTTTTGTAGGCAAGGCATATCTTAGTAACTAAATTAGTTTAAACCAAGAAATAAAAGTAACTTTAAGTATAAAGTTTGAGCATAACTCTAGCAAAAAAAAGAAAATAAAAAGCATTCTAATTTAGATAAATGTCTCTAAATTTTATATCTTAAAACTAAACGCCGGGACGAAGCACTTATATCATCCACTAGAGTATGTTCACCCACTGTCATAATTTCTCTTATTCTTTGATTGGTAACTCTTTCTCTTTTTGATTTCGCTGCTGCTCTTCTCCAATAGTCCATCTCCGTAGCGGAAAGCATTTTTTCTGTTCTATCTTTGATTGGCCATACTTCTGAGTCGTATGTAATAATACTTTTAACAATGGTGTTATATATAAGCTTTTTGTTATGTTTTGATATACTCTGGTCCGAAATTATTCCATTTAATAAAGTTATTGCTTTTCTTCCTTGTACGTTTCTATCTTTTATAGCTTTGTCTAGTGTTCCGTCAGCTGTAATTTTTAGACCCAAGTATTTATACTCATCACAGGACTGAATTCGCTGCCCAGTATTTAAGATTAGATCCTGTTTCGTTCCACCAATACACATATACTCTGTCTTATTGATATTAACCTCTAGTCCCCACTTATTGTACTCTTCTATTAGTTTTCGTGTCATATATTCGAGGTCGTCATAATCCTGAGCCACCACAATCTGATCATCGGCGAAACATAAAGTATACAAGGTGGTTTCATCCAACGGAATTCCCATGTCTTGGCATTTTCTCTTCCAGACTTTAAGGACCTGTTCCAAATATATCTCGATAAACATGCTTCGACAAAAGTGTTAAGCGATAAAAAAACCGCGATCCTAATATTTTTGTTCATGATTTTAGGCTCTAACCAAGCTTCCTCGGAACTGCCTAATCAGTATCGGCATCCTACTGTTCCCTCAACTGTGGTGGTTTGTGGTAATGTGCAAAGGGGCCGCAAAGATTTTGTTTAAAAAACCGACAAAAGGTGCGGGAAAGCCAGTTAGCAACAATTCAAACAACAACCACGTCAAAAAGAAAACTCGGTAAGTTTTTACTTCAAAATTAGTTTTTGTTTTTAAATAATTTGTTATTGTTTATAGTTTATTTTTGGATTGCATGGGACATGCTGAAAATTTTTAGATATATATATATATATATATATATATATATATGTAGAGTGGCCGGGCTATATATATATATATATATATATATGTAGAGTGGCCGGGCTAAATGATCTAACTGCCAAAATATACAAATTTTAGATTTTCCACCAAAAAAGATGTAGGTGTCAAGGTCAATATGGGGCTATAAGATCTAAGTTTCATTTACCCACCTTATGCTCGATATGGCATATTTAAAATGACGTTATCCGTAAGTCCGCTTGCATAAATGCTTTTTGGCACTTAGATCACTTAGCCTTTCCACGCTACATATATATTTATCGGTTTCACAACGTTCTACGTCTTTCGATACCCAATCTCCACTCGTTTCTGTTTGCCCATAATTCATCATCTAGGCCTCTTATTCTTATTTCACTGTCTATTCCTTCTCTCCAGCTTTTCCTTGGCCGTCCTCGTTTTCTTCGGCCAGTTGGTTTCCATTGTAGTATTTGTTTAGGTAGTCTTTCATCATTCATTCTTTGTACATGTCCGTACCACGCCAGTTGTTTTGTTCTTATATCATTCACCAAAGTACGTTCACCCACTGTCATAATTTCTCTTATTCTTTGATTTGTAACTCTTTCTCTTTTTTATTTCCCTGATGCTCTTCTCCAATAGTCCATCTCCGGGACAAATTTTTAGATACTCTTCTCAATCCATTTTATTATGGTTGATTTAGCAGCATTGTATGATATCCCCAGGGCTGGTTCGGGGCCGAAAAATCCGACAGATGCCGCTTTCCTCACTGTTTGATCTGCGGTCTCATTTCCCTCGTGCCCAGAATGCCCTGGTATCCATACTAATGACACATTGTTAGCGCTAACAAGCGCATTCAGCGATTTTTTAAAAAGTTAGAATAAGAATAGATTTTCATTCTACTGACAGTTAAAAGCGGCGTTGCCATGTGTCTAAAAATTTTCAGTATGACCCTGTACAAGGTGACCTAAATTCGAAGTTTTTAAGGTTTTTAAGGCGTTTCTAGGGAAGATAGAAAAAACTAAATACTGACTCTCCCATAAATGCTCAAGATAGGCTTTAAAGTAAAAATCGCATTTTGCTATAGCAAGCTCTGTTTAAGCTAGGACAAGGGTTTTGGAAAAGTCTGCATTTTAATTTAAATGCAGTTTCATTTTGATTTAAATTTATTTTTTATAGTTTAATAAGGGAACATTAGTAAATTACGTCACGTTAAAATTATAGATTTTTGACCCCCTCTGTACTCTTTGTAACGCATTTTCAAGAAAAAACTAAGTGTAACGCAAGCTAAACTCCCCCTTCCCCCCTTAAGCCTTACGTGATTTAATTAATGGTCCCTAAAAGATTCCAACTGTCAAATCTGAGGGCACGGCAGTGCCCGGCCAAGTTCGCGGCGTAAACTGCTGTACCATCTTTTCTTGAAACATTTCAGCCCATATTTGACCTATCTAAAACTCTACTTTGGAATGAGCTACGCAACTCAAACTTTGCACAGTTGTAGATCTTCATAGAGTTAACAACTTTTCCAAGTTTCATGGAGTTCCATAAAGTAGTAAAGTAATTACCAAATTTCAAAAAACGTTGAAATTGCCACTCACTCACCTACTTATTCATGTATATATCCTCAAAATTCTAGTGTACTTCCAGACATGCTACAAAGCTGGCAGACTGATAGAAATTATGACCAAACCCTTGGAAAAAATCAAAAAACCCCAAAATTTTAATTTACTCCCCTCCCCTATATATGTAAAGTTATGTAAAAGTAACAGAAACGCTAGAGAGCTGAGCTTTGGAAGACTGATAGAAACTATGATAAAACTATAGGAAAAAATTTAAAAACAACAAAACTTTAATTTACTGCCCTCCCCCTTAAATGTAGTTATGGAAAAGTAACATTGTCCACTTCGTCACGCTAGAGTGCTGAGCTTCGAAAGGCTGATAGAAACTATGATAAAACCATAGGAAAAAATTAAAAAACCTCAACATTTTTAATAAGGCATTGCAAAAGTTTTAAACAATATTCCGCATATTTTACTACTTTGAAACTTAAATATTAGCCAAATCCTTTAAAAAAAGAGTGAAATCATAACAAAAACATTTTATGTAAAAAAAGGTCTTACTAGTTTGGAAATATTTTTCTAAACTTGGCTATTACGACTGCAAATGACTCTTAGGCACAGTGCTAAATTGAACATAAATAAAAACATTTCTAAACTAGTAAGAACCTTTCATTTTAAAATTTGTATTGGAGAACTTGGCTTTACTTTTATCTCAATTCTTTTTAAGGAATATCATTTTCGCGTACTTGGCTTTTTTTACATGAAATGTTATGTTGAATTTTATGCGACACTTTTGCTTTTTGAGATATGTATATAATTTAAAATTGTTATTTCTTTATGGAATGACCTCTTTTTTTTTTGAAATATTCTTCTAAATTTTGTTTTTATTTTATATATAAATTTTTTCAGTGGGTTTAAAATATTTTACCATTACGTATTAAAAAAATTTATTAAAATACAGAAGTAATGAAAATTTAAAAAAAAATGATAAAAAAATTCAAAAAAATTAGTACTGTATGGGTGTGATATATAATTTTAAAGAAAATTTTTAAAAATCAAATAAAAAAGAATCATTCCAAAAAATACCAACCAAAAGTGATAAATAAAATTCAATTTGATTCAGTATGATTATTAAAAAAACGATAAGAAAACAATAAACACCAAAATGAAGTTTTCATATGAAAAAAAAAGTTAAAAAAATTCAGACTTTTCCAAACCGTTCATAGCTTACTTTTTTAAGATGCTGTTTTTTAGCTTTGGTGATCTGATTGATGTTATTGAAAATCCCAGTTTTTTCTGTATTTTCTCGCAATACCTGAAAACCCCCAAAAACATAAAATTTAGGACACCTTGTATGATGGTATATTATGTAAAAAATCAAATAAGATTTATTATTAAGTATAATCTTGTTTTCAAAATGTAATCAGTCAGCCATTTTTGTGCAAATATCTCAAAAAAAATTGCAGCTACTCCACTAATTAAGGTTAAAGGTCTGCAAGATATCGGTTTGTACTTGAATACAATAGGGATATTTTGGGTCAGTTAAAATAACAGAAAGTTTCACAGCTGTTACCGTTATTTTTACTAAGAATAACGGCAACATTTAGGGCAAAAAGGATAAATTTTGGAACACACTAAAGATAAAATAAAACAAACGTTAATTTAGTAGTTTCACACTCCTTTAACTTTTTGTTTATTTGTATTTGTTTATTTATTTTTATTAGATTTATGTAGTTTTACAGACCAAACTACCGAATTTTAGTAAAAAATTCGACTGCATTAAAAAAAAAACAATACAAAACTAACCTTAAAAAATAACAGTAACATTAAAGGACGGCCACCGTAAGTACCGTGCGCTTTTACCGTATATAACAAAAAAGGAGCGAGAAGCTGCTAAGGCGCAGACTCAGTAATATCAATAACGGTATATATATATATATATATATATATATATATATATATATATATATATATATATATATATATATACAGTGTGGGGAAAAAACACCGGAACCCCTAAATAACTCAAAAACTAAAACATATATCAAAAAATGTTTCAAATATAAGTTGTAAGGCTTAATTTAGTCTATTTAGCTGTCACATTGACTTTGACGTATCTGTCAGTTTTAAAGGATTCTTCAGAGGTAACTTTAAAATTTTAAATGGGACACCCTTGTTTTTTGTATTTCCATTTGTAGCCAGGTAAAATGTACGTTCAAATTCATTATGACGTTTGACGTCTAACTGTCATTTCATAGAAAAGTAATAATTTTTATTTTACTCTTTAGTGACCTTAAAAATGTGGAGATCAGTACCCTGATGATGTACTGAAGTGTCAACAAAGCAGTAACAGAAATTTTTCACGTATGTATCTAAATTAGTCCCCTTTTAAATCAGAATCAAATTGACAAGAATTAAATTCGTTAAATATTTGAACAGTCCTTTGCACAGTAGATTTTGAAATTTGGGTGGCGTTATTCCTAAAAGTTTCATTAAAAAGAGTTTGGACACCGTTATACGACCACCCCCTCATTAGATGCTGCATTACGAAAACTGAAATATAATTGAAATTTGTTATAAAAATCAATAATTCTTGTCAATTCGATTGTGATTTAAAAGGGTACTAATTTACCTACATACATGAAAAATTTCTGTCACTACTTTGTTCACACATCAGTACATCAGGGTACTGATCTCCACATTTTTAAGGTCACTAAAGAATAAAATAAAAATTATTACTTTTTCTATGAAATGACACTTAGATGTCAAATGTCATAATGAATTTGAACGTACATTTTACCTGGCTACAAATGGAAATACAAAAAACAAGGGGGTCCCATTTAAAATTTTGAAGTTGCCTCTGAAAAGTCCTTTAAAACTGACAGATACGTCAAAGTCAATGTGACAGATAATTAGAATAAATTAAGCCTGACAACTTATATTTGAAACCTTTTTTGATATATGTTTTTGAGATATTTAGGGGTTCCGGTCTTTTTTCCCCACCCTGTATATATATATATATATATATATATATATATATATTTATATATATATATATATATATATATATATATATATATATTTATCGGTTTCACAACGTTCTACGTCTTCCGATACCCAATCTCGACTCGTTTCTGTTTGCCCTTAATTCATCATCTAGGCCTCTTATTCTTATTTCACTTTCTATTCCTTCTCTCCAGCTTCTCCTTGGACGTCCTCGTTTTCTTCGGCCAGTTGGTTTCCATTGTAGTATTTGTTTAGGTAGTCTTTCATCATTCATTCTTTGTACATGTCCGTACCACACTAGCTGTTTTGTTCTTATATCATCCACTAAAGTACGTTCACCCACTGTCATAATTTCTCTTATTCTTTGATTTGTAACTCTTTCTCTTTTTAATTTCCCTGCTGCTCTTCTCCAATAGTCCATCTCCGTAGCGGAAAGCATTTTTTCTGTTCTATCCTTGATTGGCCATACTTCTGAGCCGTATGTAATAATACTTTTTACAATGGTGTTATATATAAGCTTTTTGTTATGTTTTGATATACTTTGGTCCCAAATTATTCCATTTAATAAAGTTATTGCTTTTCTTCCTTGTACGTTTCGATCTTTTATAGCTAGTGTTCCGTCAGCTGTAATTTTTAGACCTAAGTATTTATACTTATCACAGGACTGAATTCGCTACACATACACATATACTCTGTCTTATTGAGATTAACCTCTAGTCCCCACTTATTGTACTCTTCTATTAGTTTTCGTGTCATATATTCGAGGTCGTCATAATCCTGAGCCACTACTATCTGATCATCGGCGAAACATATAGTATACAAGGTGGTTTCGTCCAACGGAATTCCCATGTTTTGGCATTTTCTCTTCCATACTTTAAGAAATTGTTCCAAGTATATCCTAAAGAGCGTAGGCGAGATACATACATACAATAACGGTAAAAAAGTGTAAAATACGCGACCGAAAATATCCCTAATCTATGAATAATGATGTAAGTATTCACACTTATTGTCTTTTTTTATCGAGATAAAAATATTAGGTTGGGTGTTCACTGAAAACATTTTTTCTCTATATACAGGGTGTAATTTAAATGATGCCCCACACTTTAAAGGATGGTGGGTAAAGTCACAAGTAGACAAAAAGTTTTAAAAAATATAAATTTGTATCTATATAGTGTATCAAGTGTAAACTAAACAATCTAGTCTATAGCAAAGAAGAAAGATGGAAAACGTGCTGTGTGTGGATCGATAAAAATCAAAACGAATTTTATACTTCACACAAAGGTATGTGTGCCTAACTTGCGAGTGTCAGAAGGAGAGGGAAGAGTTGATTTTGGTTGTTTTCCTACTTACACAAGTTTGCATCTGTAGACATACCACAAAATTTCGATTGTCTGTTGTCATTTCTAAGGAAATTGTTACAAAAATCCAAAAACAAATGGTTAAGTTTGACACTCTGTATCTAAAAAACAAACAAACAAAAATATCTTTCTTTTGACCTTTTCTACCACTCTTTAAAGTGTGGCGCATCATTTAAATTACACCCTGTATATTTCCTTCTCACTTCCACAAGGAACAGATATCTTGACACATTATATCAATAATTTTTAAAACATTTTAACAATTTGAGCTTTCAAAATCGATGTGCTTCTAAAATATATTGTTGTAAACTTTACATAAAAAAAAATATAAAATAAATTAGAGTGTGTATATGGAGAACAACATTTGGGCACTTTTGGGGGATTAGGGTACTTCCAGTAGAAATAGAAAAATACTGACCCCCTTATCTTAATAGAATCAACCGTTTTGGAGCTACATGGGGTTAGAGACATAATATTCCAATACCCACGGTAACTGTCCATTCATGATGCAAACATGAGGGCCTTGGGGTCTTTAAGCAAAAAAGACCTGATTGGTTGCTTTCAAAGAAATCTACATATTATTTCCATATAGTACGTATTATTGCAATACCTAGGTACCTTACGATGCAGAATGCAAACATATTTGAAATAGAAATATCAATGGCTATTAAGTCTATCCTTTTTGCGGTCCTTAAGATAAAATGTCCTGATTGGTTATACTTTTACGCATGAATATTATTTTATTCTTGGATTCGTTACGTCAAATCATCGGCGTACAGTGGACAAAAACCGTACCTTTATTTCTGAATGTTTGCATCAAACGCCAACCATTGTGTAAATAGGTAACAGGGAGTATTGGAATATTACGTATATGGTTAGAGACCCTGTATATTTGACATATTTTAAGGAAATAGAGACGCGACAAACTTGTCCAAGACAAATTTATTTAAATGTCAAAATGAAAGGAAGAAAATAAAGATGCACCTTCCGTCCTTGTTAATTTATAAGCGTCGGAAAATAAAAATAAAACTTTTTTGACAAAACATACCAGGAGTGACGTACAAACTCTTTTGTTTATATGTTTACATGATTAATCAAGGCCAACACAAAAATAGAGGCCACGACCCTGATTTTTACATTGGGCCTTATGGGAGGTCAGACGTTTTTTTATGATATTTTTAAAATGGCACTACAGATTTCGGCGAAATTTCAGTGAAATATTCTCAGACACCATCCCCATATTCCACCAAACTTTTGTAAGGATGCAAGATGATTAAAAGGTTAAAATCTTCAAAATTTAGCATTCCTTATTTTGAATTCAAATTACCCGCCATGTACCGCATGCCAACTGTTATATTTGACATGTATTTGACTTTGTCATCTGTGTTTGTCACATTTGCTTCTGTTTTAAATTTAATTTTAGTGTGAGCTAATGAAGCGGCTCTGAAAAATTAAGGATTACTATACATTTAAAAAAATTGTTCTTCAAGAATATAGTAAAAACAATCTTAAAACCGGCTTTATTTAAAAATAAAAAAAAATATTTATGAACCGTCATTCCAACTTCAATATTAGACAATCAGCTGTGGCGTGACGTCAACAAAGTGGAGGATCGTGGCTCGTCCGTTTTGATAGCCCTGGATTAATGTCACCTTGAATGTCACGCACCAGTGAGTGACAACTTAAATTATTCTATTGAAATGCCAATGAACTTGACAAGAAAATAACAAAATCAAAAAATATGAGTTTTAGTGAATTTGATGGGTCTGTCGTGTCTCTATTTCTTCAAAATATGTCAAACATTCAGGGTCTCTACATAAGGTTATTGAAAAGTCTGCATTTTTAAGAAGAGTCTATAACTTTTTTATTAATGCTGCTGCACTCAAAAATAGAAAAAAATATCTTATAATAAATAATTTTTTTTAAATTTAATTATTTGCTTAGGTATTCTATAATTTTCCCTTTCGCCTAGACGCATACATTGACTAAAGTTCAGCTCCGACACTGGCTCTGACCGCCTGCTGACACGATTAAGTACGAATCGATGAATCGGTAGCCGCTCGGCTTTCTCGGGCCGCAAGCCATCTCGCGGCCAGCGTTACCTAGGAAACGGGGGCGTGAGCGGAGGGGTTCATACCGCTGTTTTCATGCAAAGAAAGGCGCAATTATTTTATGAGCGGCTAGTTCATAACTTGCATTCCGTTTGCTATTGGTCGAAATAGTCAGCTGACTTTTTGATTGAACGTTGCCGTTTAAGATTATTATTATATTATATTAAGAGATGGTGCCACCAGTCAAGCATTTAACAAACATTATGTTTACAGCTTTCGGCGTAAAATACGAATATATACTAGTTGTAAGTGTGTAGTGGTTTGTGCAGTACATACCTATTGAATTTAACTAAATCTATGCATATGCCGATGAGTTTTTTTATTGTTTTTTAAAAACATATTATATTCTTTTACAGTTCATGTCATTATTTTTGGGACAACTTTTTACAACTTTTTTTTGTTGGCCTATGCTTTTTGTTATGGTAAACAACTGATAACTGTCAAAAAGTTATCTCAAAAATTATGATATATAGTTTAAATTAGCTTCCCTATCCTGTTTTCCTGTCGAAATCGGTGTTAACCTAACCCTGATAAATTATTCGACAACGTATCCTAACCTGTCCAGACACGCCCCGGTTAGGATACGTTTCCCATCAATTGACCACGGTTAGGTTTTGTTTCAGTTTGGTTTAACACCGATTTCAACCTCCCAAAACGAGAACAGGAGAGTTTTAATTTTAAAAATCCCGCCTGACTATGTCAACCAATAGCAAATGGAATGCAAGTTGTGAACTAGCCGCTCGTATTATTTTGCAGCCAGTCCACAGAATACCGCGGTGGGGTCCGCTTGTCAATATGTTATGGGCCAGTTTGATTAATCTAACATGATAATACGGTAGTTTTGTACCTTATTCATATTGTTTTGCTTTTTTAGTTGAGTTATAATTTACCGCGAATTTTTATTATCGATCTTGATAATAAATTGCGTCAGTAATATTATTAAAAGCAATTTTTCCAGTCTTTCTTTGCAAGATAAAATCAAAATTAAAGAACTGGGTAGGCCCTTACCGGATCTAAACCTAACTCAAGTTAGTCAAAGAAGGACACAAAACAGAAGTTTCACCCGCCATTTTTCTAGAAAAATCTATAAGAAAAATAACTTGTACTGTTTCCCATGTTTGTTGTTTTATAACGCGGCATCAAGAATTAACCCTAATTGGGCACGAACGGGTGTGAAAGATTTGCACAATCTTCCTGAGAAAATAGGAAAACATGAATCTTCCAGAGAACATATGAATTCTTGCACTGGCTTTGCATTGTTAGGCAAAACGAATACTACAAACTTAGTTAAGTGCTGCTTGAAAAACCCATTACCCCCACCCTTAAGCCATTTGTCTGGTCTTAAACCCACCAAAAGTTCCCAAGTTTGATCACCCTACACATTAGATACTCCAAGCTTTTGTTTATTATTCCCTGTATATAATATATTATTATAAATGTCGTGCAGCTTGTTTAAAAATAGAAATACACACAAAATAATTGTGGTTTTGGTAGGAAGGTTTTTTTTAGAACTGTAGGAAACAACTCTCAGGTAAAAAAAAATCAGTTACAGGTACTCAAATCTACCCTAAAAATGTCTAGTTTGATATAATAGAGTTTTTTAAATTAGATTGTATATGCTCATAAGATCTGTCAAGAAAAGTAGGTATAAAATATGTATATCCTAACCTATAGCTTTTTTGTTTGTCAAAAAACAACTTTGTTTAAAAAATTAAGTTGTAATTAAAAATAAAATTTCGGACTTCCATTGTCTTTATTTATTTTAAACACGTCGTTTCGGTTAGTATATATCTCTAACCCTTTTTAAGTGTAAACTAAACATTCTAGTCTCTGGGCTACTACTTATACTACTAGGTGTGCAGTCAGGTGTGACGGCCCGGCCTCTTTTTTAATCCTAAGACGCCTGTTTTCCTTAAGGAGTGGTTTCCATATGTTTGTTATGTCCGTGCTTGGTTGACTGAAAACTTTTTTATTCTGCATTATAAACGCAGCTTCAATAAACTTTCGGTTTCGCCAATGCGACTCCTTATGCAAAACTTTAGCTTCGGACCACTGAATCCTGTGATCATTTGACCATGCATGATCCGCTAAACCGGATTTTTCAATATCCCCTGATTGGGTACTTTTTAGATGTTCATTTACTCTAACCTGAAGAGGGCGTTTCGTTTCACCTACATATGATTTACCACACTCACACGGGATTTGGTAAATACATTCCTTATTATTTGAGGGATTTTCTGGTCTTGTTTTAGTTACAAAACTCCTTCGTATTTCCCGATGAAAATACTGTTTTTTTTTTAATTCGTCTTATGTTTTCTGAAATCCCTTGAACATATGGAATGTTAATAACACCTGACGGATTATTATTTTAAGAATTCGCTACTTGTTTTTAATTTTAGAGATAGATCAGTTTATTGATTTCTCGGAATAACCATTCTGTTGTAAGTCCTTTTTAATGTTGTTAATTTCTGTGGTTAATTCTTCATTATTGCTACAAATATTTATGGCTTTTAAATACAAACTTCTTATATCGCTTTGTTTTGTAACAACAGAATGATTAGACTTAAAATTTAGGTACTGTCCCGTGTGTGTAGGTTTCCTATATACAGTGGTTTAAATGGTTCTGTCTAACCGTTTGACAAGTCTAATCATTCTGTTGCTACAAAACAAGGAGTTATAAGAAGTTTGTGTTTAAGAGCCATAAATATTTGTAGTAATAATTAAGGAATAAACACAGAAATTAACATTGAAAAGGACTTACAATAGAATGGTTATTATAAAATTAAAAACAAACTAAATGTACCAAATTCTCAAAATAATAATCCGTTAGGTGTTATTAACATTCCATATGTTCAAGGGATTTCAGAAAACATAAGACGAATAGCTATACACTATAATATAAAAACAGTATTTTCTTCGGGAAATACGATAAGAAGTTTTGTAACTAAAACAAAACCAGAAAATCCCTCAAATAATAAGGAATGTATTTACCAAATCCCGTGTGAGTGTGGTAAATCATATGTAGGTGAAACGAAACGCCCTCCTCAAGTTAGAGTAAATGAACATCTAAAAAGTACCCAATTAGGGGATATTGAAAAATCCGGTTTAGCGGATCATGCATGTTCAAATGATCACAGGATTCAGTGGTCCGAAGCTAATGTTTTGCATAGGGAGTCGCATTGGCGAAAACGAAAATTTATTGAAGCTGCATTTATAATGAAGAATAAAGAAGTTTTCAGTCAACCAAGCACAGACATACCAAACGTATGGAAACCACTCCTTAAGGAAAACAGGCATCTTAGGATTAAAAAGGGGGCGGGCCGTTACACCTGACTGCACACCTAGTAGTATAAGTAGTAACCTAGAGAGTAGAATGTTTAGTTTACACTTGAAAACGGTTAGAGATACATTCTAACCGAAACGTCGTGTTTAAAATAAATAAAGACAATGGACGTCCGAAAGTTTACTTATACTCAATCATTGTCTAAGAGTTTCAAACATAAGTTGTAATTGTTAAGAAGGTTTTCATTCTTTTAATTTAACAAAGAGTGTCAGTAAAGCTATAGGGAATGCAGAGAATGGGTTCTTAGCCAGTTAGTTAAAATTCCTCAAAATAAGCAGAGTGAATGGCTGTACCAATAGCCAAAAAAGACTGAAGAAAATAAATTCATCAAAATACAGTTAACAAAAAATCTAGGGTTACTGTTATTCAGTTTTTTTTAGAAATAGAAATTAGAACAATTATATAGTTGTGCTGTCAAAATTTAATACGATTTTACACCAAAAAATGAAAAAGATTTTTTTTTCTTAGAGTGTTTTTGGTCAACGTGGTAGAGGTGTAGCAATGCAGAAACGTCTCCTTAATTAACGAACTTCGTTATGTTTAATAAAGATAAAGGAATGCAAAGTTGCTACTGCGCACCCTTTGTAATAACCAGTACAATAACGAACTATCAAATGATAGTTTCAAAATATCTCTATTATTTTTATGACTGTGTCAGCAAGTTTAAAACTATTTTTTTAATAAAGAATTTTCTTAGTTTCGTTTAAAAAAAAACAAAGAAAAAATTGGACGTAATGTAATACAAAATGACAGTTTGTTAAA